>CM074739.1:69955177-71155177 GCA_037367245.1 Phrynocephalus guinanensis | reverse complement strand
ATAATCAGAATTGAATTGAAGACACAGTATTATTATTTTTCTCCTAAAAAGGACTCAAGGTTGCTTACAGTATTAAAAGCCAAGAACAATAAATGATTCAGAGAAATAAACAAATACAACATTGAAGCTAGTATATAAAAACAGTTCCAAAAAAAAATAAAAACAACAAAGTGGCTTGAACAGTTTTTCTTTATAAACTTGATTAGAAAAGTTTTGGGAATCCTTATTTTGCTAATTAGATGTGTCACCTGAAACAGTTCTTAATTTGTTACATTTATAACCAACCTTTCATGTCAGAGAAAGAGTGAGAGGTAGAAAGTGTGTTGTTTGAACCCCCCCCCCCAAATATTCCAAGCTCAATGAGTGAAAATTGTGATACATTTTGGATGTCTGAATATAGCCAGAGAGCTGTGATTGGATCAGGGTATCCCCCTAAATTTCTCCATGAATTCTCACTATGAATCTGGATCTCCAAAATCCAAATATAATGCTCTAACCGCTACTACTCACAGACACTTCCCCAGAATGCCTGTGAGAGGGTCTGTGCATTCTCTTGTTCAGATGACTGGATAATTATTTCCAATAATTTCATCATAGGTGAGCTGCCTTGCCTTCAGCAATTGTTCTGGGATAGTATTAAGCTATACACTCTGCTTAATAATGAACATTGCTTTTCATCATTTGGAAATACATCAAAGTAGGGAGAATTAATGTGCCATGCATCTTTACACCACTTCTTCAGCTACCTATATATAGAAATATGTTGTCAATAATCATGATGATGATCTACTGAAGAAATAGAAATTACTGCTCTAAAAGCTTGCCTCCCCCATAGCTCTCACCCAAAATAGTATCAGTTGCCTGGAGACAATGTCTAAAATCTCCTAATGGTATTTCAAAATCAATATTACACATGCCAACAAATCAAACTAAAGACTGTGGATGTAAAAAATAAATAAGCTTTAACACAATATTCTGCATTCTTTTTGGGGAGCAACAGATAACATTTAAATGATACAGGGCAAATTTCTCCTCATGTTAATTGTATTTTGCACTTCCATTTCTACATGTTTTTTTTCTTCTCCTTTCCCACCTCCCTTACAAAACACAGCTACCAAGGTGGATTCATGTGGCCATTTCCTGCTGTTACGAGGCCATCACTTACTGTAGGCCTAGTGTAGCTTTTAGAGTTTTAGCACATTAAATCATACATACACTCTGCCAAAAATATTCTCCCCTTGACCAGTTAACTCAGGAGCACCTGGAAGTCTAAGCCAAGCCATTTCTTTTGATACAAACAGTTCCCATTTGCAGTCCCCCCCTTCCCAGAATGTTAACCCATGTGATACAAAAAAATTTTTTACAACCATCTTAGAATTGCAGAACTGACAGAGACCCTGTGGATCATTGAGTCTAGTCCCTGTTAGGGAGGCACAGCAGGGAATTGCACGCCCATTTTTTTTGTTCTGAATTCAGATATATAAACTATTGAGGCATCCAGCAGTTTCCAACATAGAATTATAAAATATTTTCAACTTCCAGCAAGATTCTACCCATATGTCAACATTACATGATGTAAAGATTTCTTCTGAATCATTTCCAAAATAACTTTCTAACAAGATAACTTCTCCCTTCAACAATGTGGGGATTAGAAGTGCTAAACTCCTGGGCAGTTCAAAATCCATGTACAATTCTTATGCTCTTCCCAAATGTAGCTACAGTTGATTAACATACACATTCACTTTCCCAAACAGTGTCAGCCTCCCGACATGCCCACAATAGCTGCCTCAGTGGCCATTTGGAGGTGGTGGGACAGGAGACAGGGCCAGCTGAACCACAGCCATCAGACTGAGGGCCACTGCATTCCCATTAACTTTGCCTTAAGTAAGCCCAAGATCATTAGGCACAATGCCTAATTAGGCATTTAGGCACAATGCCTGATTTGAGAGAAAGATTATATATTTTGGCTAGGACATCAGAAATTTCATCTTTAAGTTCCTTGAGAACTCGTGGATGGTTCCTGGTCCTCGTGATTTGTTAGCATTTGGTTAACAAGACATGCAAGGACCTCCTCCCTGGTTATTTCTATCTGACTTAATTCTTTGTTTTCCCTCCGTAGGAAAATAGGCTCTGTTTTGGGCATGTAGTCTCTTCTTCAGTGAATACTGAAGCAAAGAATTCATTGAGTCTCTCTGCAGTCTCTGTTTCCTCTTTAATTATCCCTTGCCTACCATTGTCACCTAATGGTCCAACGGCCTTCCTAGTTGGGTTTTTACTTCTAATGTACTTAAAGGAGTCCTTGTTATTTCTTTGAGTGCTTTTAGCTATACACTCCTTAAGGTCTTGCTTTCCTTTCCTGATTGTGGCTTGCATTTGTTCTGCCAGAATTCATGTTTCTGCCTGCAGTCCTCATTTGGACAAGCCCTCCATCTTCTAAATGAGCTGTTCTTGCTTTTGATCACTTCCTGAAGAGCTCCTGTAAGCCACATCGAAGTCCTCTTAGACCTGGCATTGCCCTTTTCCCTTTTGGTATGCATTTCAATTGGGCCTCTGTTATCATTTTTGCGAACAGCCTCCATGCCTCTTGGAGTGTTTGGACTCTCTCAATTTTCCCTTTCAGCTTCTTTTTTTACTCGTGTCCTCATCTTTGGGAAATTTCCTTTTTGAAAATTTAAGGTCTCTGTGTTAGATTTTATCAGTGATTGGCAGTCTATGATTAAGTTAAAAGTAATTGTGTTGTGGTCACTGTTCCCTATTGGATCGGACACATTAACATTTTGCATAAGATCCTGTGTATTACTCAGGATCAAGTCAAGGATTCTTATACCTCTAATTGGGTCTTCAACCATCTGTTCCAGAGAACAATCATTTAGCATATCTAAGAACTTCATCTCTTTATCATGTTCACCCAGTCTACATGAGGGTAATTGAAGTCCACCATTATAACCAGGCTTCCCTTTTTGGATGCCTCCTTTACAACATTCTCCAACTGCCAGTCTCCCTCAGGGATTTGGGTCGGAGGACATTAGAATATGCCTGCTGTTAGACCATCCTTGTGGCCTGATACTCTTACCCACAGAGTTTCTAATGGAGACTCCAAATCACCTAGATATTCCAATTCATATGATTTTATCACTTCCTTGATGTACAAGGCTACCCCACCTCCCGTTTGCCCCTTCCTGTCCTTCCTATACAGTTTATAGCCTGGGATAACTGTATCCCATTGGTTATCATCCATCCACCATGTTTCAGTGATGCCAATAATATCAATATTTTATCTTTTGCTAAGTATTTCAGCTCCCCTAATTTGTTCAAGATGCTTCTTGCATTTGCATACAAGCATTTATAGATGCTTTTCTGATGCAGTCTTTTGAGTCCAGTTGCATCATTAGCCTGCCTCTTGCATCCTTCTACTGTAGTGCTGGTGACTAGCTCCTTGCTCTGCTCAGTAATATCATCCTCACTACTCAAATAGACACTTTCCTGAGCTGGATGCTGCCTTGCTCCTGTTGCCTTTGCCCCAGTAATTAGTTTAAAAGCTGCTCTGCAGCTCTTTTGATGTTGAATTGGTCCCATCATGGTTCAAGTACAAACCATCCCGCCTGGGCAGGTTTGGCTTGATCCACTCCAGTCTGGGTTCAAGTGGCATCATGGCACAAAGACAGCATTGTTTGCCCTGTGCAATGGACTTTTGAGGGAAACCAACAAAGATAAAATATCCTTTGTTGGTTTTCTTCAATTTCTCATCAGCCTTTGATACCATGCACCATGGTATACTTTAAGAGTTTGGGATTAATGATCTGGACTTGTCCTGGCTCATTTTCTTCCTGACCTCAGAGAGTGCAACTACCCCTTGGACTCTCAACTGTGGTATTCCTCAAGGGTTAATCATCTCCCTCCTGCTGCTTAATGAGGCTGCTAATGGAGGTTATCAAGAGAGGCCTGATAAGAGAAAACCAGGAACTGGGCCTTCTCATCACCTCAGTGGAATTGACTCCCATTCAACATTCACCTGGCCATTTCACTATCTTTTGAGAGACTTTTGGAAATTAGATTTTTTTTAGACATGCCTTCCAAAATATTTCACCTACAGAACCCAGAGTTTCTTCCAGTTGTTCTGCCATTGATTCCACCATCTTAGATTGCTTTTATTAATTGTGTTGTGTTCCATTAGTCTTAATTTTAGTAATCAGTATATTTTGTTGTGTATTACTTTTACAGTATTGTGATGTTTATGTTGCTATTATTTAACATTATTATTATTTTATTGTTTTGTTGTGTACCACCCAGAGTGGTCTTTGTAGCCAGACGGGAGGTACAGTATATCACAAGAGTACACCTCCTCACATTTATTAAACATTTTAGTATATCCTTTCACGTGACAACCCTAAAGAAATGACACTTGGCTATAATGTAAAGCAGTGATTATACAGCTTGTATGACAGTGTAAATGTGCTGTCCCTTCAAAATAACGTAACACACAGCCATTAATGTCTAAACCACTGACAACCCTAAGTGACAATGTTCCTGCAAATTTCCAGTGCTACAATTCTCTCTGATGTCAAAGTGCAGTAGATCCTCTAGAAGTAAAATCTAAGAACCTCAACAAACTACACATCCCAGAATTACGTAGGATAGAGATGTGGCTGTAGAAATGGTATCAAACTGCTTTAGGTGTGTAGCGCAAACACACGTTGACTTATTTTCATAGTAAATACCCCCTGCATGGCATTAGGCAGATTATATGGTTTCCTTTCAATGTCAATGATTCTTTATAAATAATAAACTACTGCTTAGTGTTTATTGAGCTGGTAAACCTTTGTGTGGGCTGCATACCTACAGCTGCATACTTGTATTCTGAGTGGTGTTGGTTAAGTTGTGCTCCCATAACCACATTGCTGGAAAAAATGTAAATGTCTTAACACTTTTTTAAAACACTAATGCTAGTGGAAGCAAACGGCAGCCTTTTAGAAGCTTATTTTCCCTGAAAGTAAAATATAAATAATGGTGTGGCAATATTAATTAATCTGAAAATATATATTGAATAAAGGGAAGTGAAGCAAGTGCAAGGACATGTAATGCTAAACCTTAATGGAACATCGGTTCCATAAAAGCAAACACAGCTGATTTCTGGCCATTTCGGGCTCAGTTAACTCTCATTAAATCAACAGAGTCTGGTGGTGTCTTGTGTGTCACACTGTACATGATAAACCAGACAATCAGCTGAAGGCCTGAATGAAAAAAAAATGTAAATTGATCTCCCAAACACAACAGGCTTTCTTGGATCATCAATATACACTTCTGCATTACTATACTGTGTTCCTTTCTTAATAGTATGCCCTAGTTCTCACTGATCTATAGCAACTAAAAGCAATCAGCATTCAACACCCAATGTAATAAGCTTTGTACAACTGCCACAGTAAGAAGAATAAATTTACTATTGGGCAAAACAATTCACAGGAACATTTTCCCAGAGGAGCTTCTGACTGACTGAAAGAATAAAGAAGCCAAAACATTTCCTCACATCACCAATGTGATTGCATTGACATTTTTCATTAAAGCTGTGTGGTCAGCATATTCTAGGAGGAAGCATTTACTGACAGCAGTAGGCTTTGATCATGTCACAGGGGGAAATGAAGTCTATGGAACTTGGGAGAGACTAAAATGGATGAAGTAGGTTTACAATCAAAAGGGTTGTAGAGAGGGGGTTTAATGGGGGGGGGGGACAAGGCACAGATCCTAATTAGGAGTGAATAAAACCCTCTGGAGCATTCTGCAAATGACTCACTTCCCTATTTCACTCTCCATATCCATCTTACATGTAGCGCAGTCAAGCCACAAAGCAGAAGAAATCTATCATTATAGCCTCTCCTAATATTTTCAAGCTTCAGCTGATGAAGTGGTCACAAAGTTGGACTAGAACTGAGGAAAGTTGTGTCTACTTCCCACACAGCCATGGGCCCTTGATCTAAAAATGAAACCTTGATTATGGAGGCATCAGCTGGTGGTAGATTTATTTAATTTTTTGTAGCCAATGTCCCCTTTAAATTATTAATCATGGTGGGCATTAGTAAGGCTAATAATTTAAAGGCAGCATTGGCTATAACTAACTAATAGAGATGGGCACGACCAGAATTTTTTTTTCGAGTTGTCGTTTTTCGGGACGGGTCTGTTTCGGGTCGTTTCCATTTTTCATGAAATTTTTCAAAAATTTGTCGTTTCATCGTGTCGTTTGTCGTTTGTCGTTACCGCCGCGATTTAGCGCGACTTGACTTCCCAGAGCATGGGGTTAGGGGGTAAGGGCTAGGCTTAGGGTAACGGTTAAGGTTAGGGTGGGTTAGTGGGCTGTACCTCTGGGTGCCTCTGGCCCACTAAGAACACAGTGTACTGGCGTATGGGTTAGGGTTAGGATTAGGATTAGAATTAGGGTTGGTGGGCTTTTTATGCCCTCTCTGGCACATCCAGAAGTCTTAGCAAAACCTGGCCATGCGATTGGTGGAATGGCTCCAAAAATTTGCATGGTCCCATCCCATGGCCAGCCCATCATTGCACATGCACAGGTGTAAAAAAATAAAAATAAAATAAAATAAAATAAAATCAATGGAGACGTTTTGTTGCAAGAAAAACCCACTGCTGCTACTGTAAAAATTCAAGCATTTAAAATAGCTAATTTTCGCATGTTTCTGTGGTGTTTTGGTGGGTTTTTGGACCACGATTTCAAAAAAAAAATTGCGGTCACCATTTTGGATCCCCCCCGCACCGCATGGCAAATGGAGACACCGAGGATGCCCCCTCCCAGCCTGGTACCAGCAAGTCTCAGCAAAACCTGGCCATGCGATTGGTGGAATGGCTCCAAAAATTTGCATGGTCCCATCCCATGGCCAGCCCATCATTGCGCGTGCACAGGTGTAAAAAGATAGAAATAAAATAAAATAAAATAAAATCAATGGAGACGTTTTGTTGCAAGAAAAACCCACTGCTGCTACTGTAAAAATTCAAGCATTTAAAATAGCTAATTTTCGCATGTTTCTGTGGTGCTTTGGTGGGTTTTTGGACCACGATTTCAAAAAAAATATTGCGGTCGCCATTTTGGATCCCCCCGCACCGCATGGCAAATGGAGACGCCGAGGATACCCCCTCCCAGCCTGGTACCAGCAAGTCTCAGCAAAACCTGGCCATGCGATTGGTGGAATGGCTCCAAAAATTTGCATGGTCCCATCCCATGGCCAGCCCATCATTGCGCGTGCGCAGGTGTAAAAAAATAAAAATAAAATAAAATAAAATAAAATCAATTGAGACTTTTGTTGCAAGAAAAACCCACTGCTGCTACTGTAAAAATTCAAGCATTTAAAATAGCTATTTTTCGCATGTTTCTGTGGTGCTTTGGTGGGTTTTTGGACCACGATTTCAAAAAAAATATTGCGGTCGCCATTTTGGATCCCCCCGCACCGCATGGCAAATGGAGATGCCAAGGATACCCCCTCCCAGCCTGGTACCAGCAAGTCTCAGCAAAACCTGGCCATGCGATTGGTGGAATGGCTCCAAAAATTTGCATGGTCCCATCCCATGGCCAGCCCATCATTGCGCGTGCGCAGGTGTAAAAAAATAAAAATAAAATAAAATAAAATAAAATCAATTGAAACTTTTGTTGCAAGAAAAACCCACTGCTGCTACTGTAAAAATTCAAGCATTTAAAATAGCTATTTTTCGCATGTTTCTGTGGTGCTTTGGTGGGTTTTTGGACCACAATTTCAAAAAAAAATATTGCGGTCGCCATTTTGGATCCCCCTGCACTGCATGACAAATGGAGACGCCGAGGATGCCCCCTCCCAGCCCGGTACCAGCAGCCCAGGACAGGAGGGGGGAAGGCTGGAGTGGGGACCCCCCCAGAAACCACCCCTCTGGTAGGTGCCTTCAGGCAGGCATATTTTCGCCTGCTTTTTTGGCCGGGAATGGGGGGGGGGTTATTTCTAAAACTTTTTTTCTGTGCCGCTTGGCATTGCACGATCGCCGCGCGATGCCAGGAACGACAATGACAAATCAGACCCAATTTTTCTTTTTTCGGTTCGAGTTCGTGTTCTGGGGGAGTAATTGTCATTACTGTTTCTGTTGCGTAACGGAAACGAGTAACGGAAATGGAAACGAGAATTTTGCCAAGTCATGCCCATGTCTACTAACTAACTAACTAACTAACTAACTAACTAACTAACTAACTAACTAACTAACTAACTAAATAAATAAATAAATAAATAAATAAATAAATAAATAAATAAATAAATAAGTGGACCTCACCACAAAGAGGGACAAACGCTAAGAAAAAGATAGAAGAAAGACAGGCATTAATAAGGCTGTGTGTATGTGTGTTGTGTCATTACAGTTGTGACCGACTCTTCGTGACCCCATGTCCATGGAGTTTTCTTGGCACGAATACTGGAGTGGCTTGCCAGTTCCTACTCCAGGCGCCTACAGCACCTGGTATTCCCTGGTGGTCTCTCATCCAAGTACTAACCAGGGCCGACCCTGCTTAGCTTCCGAAATCAGGCGAGATCAGATGTGCTTAGCAAATCAAAACAAAACCACCTTGACATTGAAAGAAAAAAAGAAGAAAATCCTTTCTGGGGGCTTACAACTCCAAAGCCCAAGGCATTGGCGTTGACCAGAAAAGTTCTATAATGCATTACATTTTAAGAAGCACTACTGAAAAGAGAAAAAAGTATATGAATGTGAATCATGTATGATGAAGAAAATCTTGGCAAATATTTTAGAAGAACTGCTAAAAATTGCTGCTGCACTAATACTTTAGAGTCAATAACAGGGTAATTTTGACAGACAATAGCTAATATTGCAGGTAGATAAGCTTCAGTTTTTGATAGAATAAAACTACAAGCCCATTTCAGACTAGAAGAGAAAATAAAAGAAATTGGCAACGTCTCCTTCAACTCATAATTTTTATGGTGGGGCAATGGGATTCTTGTATAGGTAAGAGCACTTTACATTATGCCTAATGGGGGTGTAAGTATTACTTGGATTCCTAATATAGTTTAGTGGATCAAGTAGGACTAGGTCTTTGGAGACCAGGGTGTAAAAACCCACTAGGTCAAGGAAACTCATTGGGGGAGTGGAACTGGTAAACCTATTCCTTAAATATTTTCCCTATGTTGAAAGCTCTGTTAGTGTCACTATATGTCAGTTCTAATTTTATGACACAAAAGACAAACACAAGTTTTGCAGAAATCTATATATTATACATAAATATTCTCTTTTTAGCAAATGGACGAAATTCCTTTTCCTAACTGTACTTTTTAAGGTTATTTTTTTAATTTTTGCAAAGTAATTGCTTTCTTGTATATCAAATGCAAATTAAGTAAAAGAATATAAAATCATATTGTTTTTCCTGATACAATTTTCTATTCAGAAACAGTAGAGTAAAAAGTCAAAATGTCTGAAGAAAGAACTATCTCACGAGTCGTAGATAACCTATTTTTTTGCTTTGAAGGGGGATGAAGCATTTTTGCACAGATACCCAGAGAAGTGTTTATATTTTACAGGGCTAGGAACTGTCCGAGATCCACAGAAACAATAAAACTTCCTCTTGTGAAGGGTAATGCATGCTATTCCATATTCCCGAAGCTACAGTTTTCTCTTTTCCAAGAGAACATCTTGATTTTTTTAAAAGCAAATCCTTTCACTTTCTATAATGCAGAAAGGAAAGACCAACCTAACATGCAAAGCATCTTCCCCCTTGCCTCACAAGAGAACTCACTCACTCACTCACTCACTCACTCACACACACACACACACACACACACACACACACACACACACACACACACACACACACACACACACACACACACACACACACACACATGCACACAAGCAGCAGTAATACTCATCTCTCTCAGCCAAGTCTCTCTCCCATGACAGTTCTCTCCTTTTTAAACAGTTTCTCCTGGGCCAAACCCCCTGTTAATTTTTGAATAACTTTAATGGACTATTCAGTTGGCAATAAAAGATGAAGAAACAGACACTGAAGTTGGAAAGTCTTCTTAAATCAGTTCCTTTGAATTGCACTACCTACAGGCACTTCAAATAGAACTATAATTAGAAGAATTCCCCCCTTTCTTATATGTCCCCTTTGTTTCAAAGAGAACCACGTTTCCCAGTGTGACTTTATGGAGAGGGAATATGCGATAATTTGCAGTACTATGCTCTATCCCCATGTACAAATACATACATTTCAGTGACTGCTATATTTACAGTGGTACCTTGTATAAAGGAATTAATGCGTTCCAAATGAAATTATGTTAAGCAAATTTTTCTTTATACAAATTCCCATAGGAATGCATTGAAAATGGAGTGATCTCATTTTTGTGTTGTACAGATTTTCCCCATAGGCGATTATGTTAAGCAAATTTCCCCTATCTCCGGAATTTTTTATGTTGTACAAATTTTATGTTATACAAGCTGTTTGTTATACAAGGGCCCACTGTATTTATTAGATAAAATTTTGCATTAAATGTAGGTTCCTAAAAATGAGGAGTGTTTCCAGTTGTACTAAGCTTTATGATTCTGACAATTGCCATTTGCATTTTATGTTGTGCTGTTGTTTTGCCTAGAAGATTCTTCTTTGTGTTCAGTGTTATTTTCTGTAAGCATGTCAGTACATATACCTATTTGTGCATATACTGTTAATCTCATGTGTATTACATATGTGTCTTTTATATATTGCATCAAATCATTGAACCACTTAGGTAGGTATTATTTATATTATGTGACAGAGGCTTTCCATCTTTAATTTAATTTCATTTTATTTATTTTAGGGTATTTTTTTACCCCGCCTTTCTTCTTGAAAAGGTGGCTTACGGTAATGAGGGATAATATACAGTCCAGTGATTACATGTTGCCCTTGAATATAGATACTTGGATACTGATTGCTATACTGTTTTTATTGTATTTGTATATGTATATAGATAATGATGGCCATTGGCTATAATAAAAAAACTAATTTGTTTTTATTTACAGTCCAGTACAATTAAGACATATTCAAGTATTGAGAACTATAGCATCCTACAGCATCAAAAGACAACATTACATTAAAGCTACCAGCGAATGTGCACAGTTAAAAAGAGAGCAAAATTTCATGTAAAGTTATGAGTGAGGGAAAATAAAATTGAGAATATAGTGTCAATGCAATCACAAAGTCTATAAACACAAAGTCTATGTGTTCATATAAAAGTCACATATTAGGTAGTCCATCATTCAGGGAAAACTTGCCTGAAGAGAAAGGTCTTTGCCTGTTTCCGGAAAGATAGCAGAGATGGGGCAGTCCTGGCCTCCACTGGGAGGGAGTTCCAGAGTCTAGGCACAGCAGCCAAGAAGGCCCTTTCATGGGTTCCCACAAGACTCGCCTGTGAGGGTGGCAGGATAGAGAGAATGACCTCTCCTGATGACCTTAGCACCCGAGTCAGTTCATACTGTGAGATTTGATATTCGAGGTAGCTAGGACCCAGGCCGTACAATGCTTTGTAGGTCAAGATCAGCACAATTGTGCCTGATAGCTGATTGGCAGCCAGTGGAGCTGCTTTAATAGGGGTGTAATATGATCTCTTCCCCCCCAGGAATCTTACCTGGAGGTGCCCAGAATCTTAAATGCAAAGTACATGCTCGCTGAGCGATAGCATCTCCCCTATGAGCATTTTAACTGAAGGAGATTGTCTGGCATCTGTACAGCCAGGTCTTATCCTGCTGATTGTGCTCAGTCTTTTCACGAACATGGTGGTGATTGCTACATCAAAAAGTGCATGAACTCTAAACATTATTCTGAATACCAGATAAACAAAAGCACTTTTCATGTTCTGCTTCTGAAATGCTGTATATCATAATACCCATTTAGGGTTCTTCCAGAGGGAGGTAGAGCAGTACTAATTAAAAAACATTGCAGAGCTTTTTCTGCATAATTAAACTTCATTCTGTTTCATGGAAGCAGCAGTGGAAAACTCGGGAGATTTACCAGTCAAACACTTTGTTGTCTAGACCTTCTACTGAATTTGATGAATGAGATAAGTCTGTGGTACAATGAAAATACTGTCTAAAAGTCCTCCAGCACACTCCTTACAAAGTATAGTAACCTCCCATCTATCACGGGGGTTAGGGACCGACCCAACCCATGCTCATTGAAAATCTGCAATACGCGGATGCAGGTCGGGTCAGGTCGGGCCTGAGGAGGGCACAATTTTAAACATCACACGTTTCCCAGCCGGGGGGGGTGTGGGGGAGTGGCACACAATCTTTAAACAGGCCTTTCCACCTTGGAGCCAAGTGCTTGGTTCTGTGGCGAAAAGCCTTTTAACCATCGTCCGCTGCTTCCCAGCACCCCGAGGCAGTGGGGAGAAGTAGCATGTGATGTCTCCATGGATGCAAGCCATGGGCTCCAGCTCATTGGTGCTGGGGTAGGGGAGAAAAACCTTTTCTTCCCCAGCCCAGCACCAATCAGCTGAAGCCCAGGGCTTGGGGAAGGGGGAGAAGGTTTAAATAGCCCTGGCATTTAAAACCTTCCCCCTCCCTTTAGTCCTTTCAGGGTACTGCGATCCCACGCTATAGCAGGACCACAGTATATGAACCACTAAAGGGCGGGGGTCCACTGAATTTTAAATCCTCTTCTGTTCATATGGTTTTCAGATGTTAGTCTTCTGCTTCTTCTTTCTTGTGTCTTTTTAACAGTTAGGCATTTCAAAAATAGCAAAAATATTGAAAAGTAATATTGTGTCCATACAACATTTCATTCACTGGTCCTTTGGCACCAACTTCTTATTTGCCTGGAATTCTTATGTTCCAGTTCATTCTCTTCTCCAAAACCATGCAAAGCTGATTATCATGCATTCACTTTCTGTTATGATTCAATCCATTTCATCCACTTTCTAAACTCTTCCAATTCTTCATTTCATTTTTACACCCAACCACCAAATTCTGCATCCCTCCCTCTCTCAACAATACCCACCTTTTCTCCAATAGCCACACCACCATGTTAGGATGACCCCAAGAAACATTGGACATTAGTGCTCTCTGTCAGGGATGATTTCAACTAACTCTGCTGCTGACCCATTACACCTGCTTTTCAAATAATCATGACTGTTGATGGTCTCACTGGTTCCAATTGTCTACCTCATGTATCTTTTCAGTATTTGTTTCTACAAATTAAAGTAGCTGAATTTTGTCTGGAAGTATAATTTTTAGCTAATTTCCTCCATCTATTGTTTGACTGATATGTCATTTACAATCACCCAGAAATGCAGTACTCCATGTTCATGTCACATGAGGCTGATTTGTTCTTATGAAATTTAACATGGGAAGATTCTGGCAGACTTCATTTAACATGACTTCTTTTAAAAAGAGAAAGCTGCATCAGTTCTTCCATGTATTGACCATATCTCCATTTAGAAGTGACTAAACGTCACATGCACTGTAAAACGTCTCCTTGCAAAGCCCTCCTGAGTTGTGACCATATATTTGGGTCACCGGTAATAAATCCCATGTAATTTATTTATAAGATGAGTCTCTTGATCTGTAACATTTCAGAAATAGCAACCAGCTGCATAGAAATTGCTGTTCAGGTAGGCAATAACAAAAACGGTGAAAGGCAGACTTGGAATTCTAAACGTCTCAGCTGACTGCTTTTCTATATTAACCTTCTGAGCCCCTCAATCTTGTACCAGTGGGGAACTACATTTTAGTAGCAGAAAACTACTGGTTTTCTACCTACCTTCATAAGGCATCTTCTCATATTTGCCCCAGGTGTTCCTGGATATGCACCTCATTTTGTGCTGCACAACAAACTTGTTGGATTAACCCTATTAGAGTTTTTATCTTATTTACATATGGGATACAGTGTAGAGTTGAATCTCAGATGTTGGCATAAATCTGCAATCTTGGCACTATACTGTGATGATTTTAGTAAGAAGGCGGGGGGGGGGAGAAAATATAGACAGCTGCAGAAAGATTTCTCCCTGTTGAAGATGCCATCACCCTTCCAAAGGCACAAGCTATGCAACAGGATTTTAGGCACTTTTTTAAAAAAAATCAAGCCCATAAAACATTTCTTAGGGCTGGCTAGAGGTGGATGGCTAGATAGCCGAATGGGTTGCTGCACTTGGCTAAAGAGCCAAGTTCAAGGGTTCAGTTCATCACTGTGCCTCCAGGCAGAAATCCCAATCTATGTCACTTTGGGCAAGCTGCATGGTGCAAGAGCATCACCAGAAAGGAAGTGATAAGTCACTTCCCAGTACTTTATACTTAGGAATCCCTGGGAGGTTTTGCCATAAGATGGAATTGACTTCACAGCGTATAATTATCCAAGTACAGTATGTGTTTTGCCACCCCCTTAAAAAAAACACCAAGGAACAAATACATCACCCCCTGCCTATCGCGGGGCTTAGGGAACCACCCAACCCGCGATACATGAAAATCCACGATATGCGGAAGTGGGTTGGGTGGGGATGGGGGTGATCAGAGGGGCAGGTGGGGGCGGCGGGGAGCGATGCGATCACTCCCCACTGCCCACTGCATGGCTCCGAGGCCTCCCGGAGGGGGCAGGGGGCAGCGTGTAGCGATGCAATCACTCCCCGCCGCCCCCCACACAGCTCCGAGGTCTCCCGCAGGGGGCGGTGGGCAGTGGGGAGCGATGTGATCACTCCCCACTGCCCCCCTTAGGTACGGCGATCCCGTGATATAGTGGGACTGCAATACCTGAACCGCGAAATGGCGGGGGTGACTGTAACATCAAAACTAGCCAATGTACATGAACACATAATACTGGTAGTTTTTTAAAATTTTATTCCAAATTTTTAAGTACTGCATTTCACTAAAGAATTTCCAGAGACATGCAAAAGTTACTATCAGAGGCTGTTCCAGTCTTGTGTTTGATACAGGAGCTTATTGCAGTAAGGTAAGTATTAGGATAAGTTTCTTAAAGTTAACACCTCAGAGGTTAGTATTGGCACTGACACAAATACTTCCCCTACTCCACTAGGCTCCCATTTTGTGCTGGTTATTGGTTACAAGAATGTCCTGCGAGGGAGCTTTTTGAGGTTCTAGGAGAGAGGGGGGCACTTACACAATGGCCTTCTGCCCTGAGAATACTCAGGATACTGAGTATACACAGGATACTGTCCTGTGGATCTTAACACACACTTGAAAACTCTTCCAGAGGACTGTAATGAGTGGAGCACTTTTTAAAAATACCCCATAAGATTTTTGCAGAAGTTAATAAATGTCACACCACGTAATTAATGAGTTACTTAATGGAAGAAAAACTGCACACCTATACAACCATACCATTTTGCTCTTATATGAGAGCTTCCAATACATTTATATAACAAATACTTCAAGGCAATGCTTGCATCAGCATGTTCCAGGACTCCATTAAGATTTAGTTATGAACCCCCATCTAACAGGAGTCAGTAAGTGTACTATATGTTAAGCTGTCCGCGTTCAAATCATAGTAATACCACTGCCACCACCACAAAAAAGTATGTTCAGTGGCTGCATTGTCCCATATAATTTTCACAGCTTGGAAAAGTTCCTTTTTAAAGCTACAGTTCCCATGTAGCTAGCTGACTGACTGTAGGAGTCACAAGTACAAATAAGTAACTCTTTTGATCATACACCTTCCCCCATTACTCTTGTATTATAGTAGCAAGCTTCAGCAACTAGGTTTATATAAAAAACAATGTAAGACACATACCTGTATATATTCAAAGTATACTGTATTACTTTTTTTGATATATATGACAGCAAGAGAGCACAGCTATTTTTTTCTAGCAAACAGAACCTGCTGCCCTATTGCAGATGATGTATTCCCAAAACATCAGTCATCTGCAGCTTATTTAACAACTCCTAGAAACCTATTTAACAACTGTTAGAAATACAGTGGTACCTCTACTTCTGAGTTTAATCTGTTCTGAACGCATGCTTGCAAGTTGAACAACTCATAAGTAGAGCAGCCATATCTTTTTGTTTGTGTGACATTTTGCTGCGTATTCTTCCTTTTTTGTTTTCTTTTCTCCACTATTTGTAGTATTTGCAGTTTGTAATATGCTTTTATTTACTATTCCTTTGGGAAGACGGGCGGTATAAAATTCATAAATAAATAAATAAATAGATAAATTGAAAAAATAAAAAAATAAATTAAAAAAATAAAAACAACTGTAAGTAGAGCACACCACATCTAAAATTTGTAAGGCAGCAGTTAAAATGCCAACAGTTTTCCACTCTTAAGTTGAATTGCTCATAAGTTGAGCCACTTGTAAGTAGAAGTACCACTATATACTATTTATGTTTGCTAAATTCAATGCTCTATTCTCAGCATTATTATAGAGTTGATTAGAGATGGGCACGACTTAGCGGTATTCCCGTTTCCGTTTCCGTTACTCATATCCGTTACTCTATGGAAACGGAAACGGGAATTACTCCACCAGAATTCGAGCTCGAACCAACGAACAAACAATTTGGTCTGATTTGTCGTGCTCGTTACTTGCATTGCGGCGATCGCGCAATGCCAAGCGGCACAGAAAAAAAGTTTTTAAAAGTTAAAAAAAAAAATGATTCCCGGCCCTAAAAGTAGGCGAAAACTGTATGAGGGCACCTACCAGGCCAGAAGGGTGTTTTATTTGGGGGGGGGGTTCCCTGCCCCCCTCTCCTTGGCTATTGCTACTGCTGCGCTGCTGGTACCAGGCTGGGAGGGCGCATCCATTTGCCATGCAGTGCGGGGGATCCAAAATGGCGACCGCAATTTTTTTTTTAAATCGTTGCCCAAAACCCCACCAAAGCACCACAGAAACATGCGAAAATTAGCTATTTTAAATGCTTGAATTTTTACAGTAGCAGCAGTGGGTTTTTCTTGCAAAAAAAAGTCTCCGTTGATTTTATTTTATTTTATTTTATTTTACTTTTTTACACCTGTGCATTCGCAATGATGGGCTCGCCCATGGGAGTGGACCATGCAAAGTTTTGGAGCCATTCCACCAATTGCATGGCCAGGTTTTGCTGACTGTACCAGGCTGGGAGGGCGCATCCATTTGCCATGCGGTGCGGGGGATCCGAAATGGCGACCGCAATATTTTTTTTGAAATCGTTGCCCAAAACCCCACCAAAGCACCACAGAAACATGCGAAAATTAGCTATTTTAAATGCTTGAATTTTTACAGTAGCAGCAGTGGGTTTTTCTTGCAAAAAAAGTATCCGTTGATTTTATTTTATTTTATTTTATTTTATTTTATTTTATTTTATTTTTTTACACCTGCACATTTGCAATGATGGGCTCGCCCATGGGAGTAGACCATGCAAATTTTCCACCAATCGCATGGCCACTTGGCCAGGTTGACCACAGAGACTTCTGGGATGTGCCAATCGGGCATAAACAGCCCACTAATCGTAGCCCAAACCCGAACCCTAAGCCTAACCCATACGCCAGTACACTGTCCTTCTAAGTGGGTCAGTGAGGCACCCAGAGGTGCACCCCAATACTCACCCTAACCTCACCCGTAACTAGCCTAACCCTAGCCCTTGCGCTAACCCGTCTTAACCCTAAGCCAGATCTACTTGCATTGCACTACATGCAAGTATGTGAGACACAGCGGGTGCAAAGAGTCTGCCAGTCCGTCACTTGTGGCTCTGGCTGACTCCTGCAGCTCCCTCCAGGAGCCCGCTACCCCCTCCCCAAACCAGTACTAACGACAACGAAAAAACGAAAAAACGAACAGACTAATTTTTGCAAAATTTCGCAAAAAACGGAAACGAGCCGAAACGGACTGCCTCCGACACACGACAACTCGAAAACGTCATTTTCCCTAGTCGTGCCCATCTCTAGAGTTGATTATGAGGAATGCAAAAAGAAAAACTGTCCATACATTGCTGGGACTCCTGAATTTTTGTCCCCTGTCCTTCCATACCGTAAGTTCGATGAACAAATGTGGAATTATTTAATTTGTTCCCTGTTGCAAACATTCCAAGACTATCTTGATAGATTTTTGGCTATATATCATATGTCAGACCAGAATCCTTATGTTACTACTCAAGTTGCAATCTGTAACACAAAGAAAAGCCTACTTATAGGAAGATGCTTAATAACTTATCCTTTTTAAAAAGGTTTCTATATTCTTTACATTGTATGTAAGTCAGTTGATATGTATCTAAACAGGTCACATGTCTAAAACAAACTTATTGTTATTATAATCCATAGCACACACATATATTTTAAACATTTTAGAGGGGGGCGGAAAGAAACCCTTTTCTATGCATTAGAAATCCTTCATCTTCCATTAAATTTCCTCCTCCAGCATTCTTCATCCAAATATGGAGGAAAGCAGTCTCAGGTATTCATGTTTCAGTTGTATTTTAAAGAATGAACATATGTTTGAATGTAAGAAGTAAATGTAAGAAAATAAAAGAGGATGCACAAACAATATATCC
This sequence comes from Phrynocephalus guinanensis, assembly GCA_037367245.1. Lineage (NCBI taxonomy): Eukaryota > Metazoa > Chordata > Lepidosauria > Squamata > Agamidae > Phrynocephalus > Phrynocephalus guinanensis. The sequence goes on along the minus strand of CM074739.1, from coordinate 71,136,709 downwards.
CCAGTTTAGCTTTTTAGTTCTGGGAAACAGGAAAGGGAAGATGTCAAGACTCTTTTCCTCCATCTAACACAGAGGTTTCCAAACTTTTTCACCCCATAGACCACTTGCCTATTTTTTTGTTTTCTGTAGACCCACTGCCTGCCTAAACTTATTAACATCAAATGTGTTTTTGACAGGTGACACAGTGCTGTTCACTTTGATAGGGGCTTTTGTAGCATGGACAATTGTAAAAGAAGAAAAACATGTACAAATTATCTGTGAAGATTCTCAGTCATCCAGGTGAGTTCATCTGGAAGTTGAGTCATGGCAACTGGACTTCTTTTTCTTGAGAGATAGAAACATTTTGCTGCTCATCCAAACAGCTTCATCAATCCGAATAAAGCTAGTGTGAGTCCCCCATCTCCAGCTGTATTCAGACTGATGAAAGTGTTTGGATGAGCAGCAAAACGTTTCTATCTCTCTCTCTCTCAAAAAAAAGTCCAGTTGTCATAACTCAACTTCCAGATAAACAATTTTTATTCATACCTTTATTGAAAAGACACAAAATGTAAGTAAATATTTGGATTTGGAATGAAACAAATAAGAACCTAGTAAAATTCTTACATAAAATTAATACAGAAATAATGCTGTTAATGGGAGGGATGAGCTTGATGCTCTGATAGCAATTGTTCAATATTTGGTTTCAAATTAGTGAGATATAGTCTTAAATCTCCACATTCAGTGATTTGCAATTGATTTCTTTTTTTGTAAGTTTGGCAACCATGCTAAACCCCCTTTCCACACGGTTGAAGATAGAAAAGCTATCAAAAACCTTCTTATAATAGTCCATAATTCAGGATAAGCAAAAGGTATATCTTTCTGAAGCCAGAACTGCTGATACCCCATTCTAAAATGCACCTTAAGTTCTTTGTTAGTGCTTATTCCAATCAGTTCTTCTTGTAGTGTGACATCTGATTCTTCAATGTCACCATATGGATTGATAATCCACTGTGGTATTTCCATAGTCAAAAATCCTCAAACCTGGTTTTAAAGTCTGTGTGAAGGACACTTAAATGTTGAACATAGACCAAGACATCATCATCCTAGACATTTGTCAATGACAAGTTGGGGAGCTGGGAAAATTCACGCCGTCCAATGTTTTGCTTCATTAAAGTGTTCTGTTCTGCTTATTAGATTAATTCTGGCAAGAAAAGATGCAATGATGGACTTTGTTTTTATAAATTCAGACTGTTACCTTGTAACTGCAGTTAACCTCATTAAATTTTAGTAAATAAATCTGTTAAATAAGCAATGTCTGGTTTCCATTTGATTAAATTTTCTTTCAAAATGGGATCTTACAATCCAAAAGCTCTAAAACCATCTCAAAATTTGATAAAAATCTTGTCAAACATAAGCTCTAAAACCATCTCAAAAACTGAAAAAATATTGTCAAACATAAACCTTTTGAGAGCCAGCGTACTTCAGCATGAAAGAGTAATTGATGAAAATCCTCATCATTTCTTTACACAACTGTGTAAATAACCTAGAATTCAATGGGTTGATACGGATCTTGTTTACTGCGTTGATGACAAATTAAAGATATTGATGCAATCTGGCACTCAGATATTTAGCTACTAAATGTTGTCAATGAATGATACAGTGAATTGCAAACACCCCAGCTACGTTTTGTTTTAAATGGCTTATAAAATCACAATAGCGCCCAAACATGGCTGGTGCTCCATCTGCTGCTGCTGAAATTATATTTGATAAAGGGATTGCTTTTTCCATGAAATAAACTTTCAAAACATTGAATATTGATTCGCCTTTAGTGTCTGTTTTCAACGTTCTCGCAAAGAGCAGTTCTTCATGGATTTCTTGGTCCATAAAAAAACAAACATATGCCAATAATAGTGCTTCATTACCAGGTAAAGTTGACTTATCCAGCTGAATCAAGAAATGGTTCATTTTCTGATAATTACACAAGAAGCTTTCAACATCATGAGTCATTTCATCAATACGTCTTTGAACTGTGTTATCGCTCTTCTGAGTATATCATATGCAGGCATGTGTAGAACAGTTGTTAAAACCTCTGTAAAATCTGGTAAAATCAGCTCTTCCCCAATAGTATGAGGTTTTCCTGATTTTGCTATGAATCATGAGATATTGTAAGATACCTGCAAACCATCATAGTCTCTTTTTGATGTTGAAGCAAATATACTGTCCACTGTGGTTCTCTTCTGAAATTTTTCTTTCAGTGATTTAAGTATATCAAGTATTTATCTGTTTTATTATGGGGACACCTTCTCAGATGATCCTCCAGCTTTGATGGTTTCATAGCATCATTGTTTAAAACTCTGTTGCACAAAAGGCACATGGGCAGATGTTTGTCCAACAGGGATGGAATGAAGCCAAATTTCAAATAATCAACACTATACTGCTTACATTTCTTTTTAGCCTCAGCCATGATGAGTAGAAGTTATCTGTCTACAAAATTAAACTATTTAAATATGATAAGACAGAGCAATTCAAAACTAATTCTTGCCCAGACAGTATACAAATATTTTAAAAACATTTTTAAAATCATTTTTGGTAAAATATTTCTAAAAGTGTTGAAATGTCTGCAAAAATAGCTTACAGAAATATTTCTGAAAACTATTTTGTAATATTGTGTGCTGTTTGGATAGAGTAAATCCATATTTAAATCTTTAGTTAGGTAGATATAAAGAGGAATCAGGATAAAGAAAATGTTGCTTTTGTAATGGTACTGTGTAAGTGTTGATGGTGCAATTTCAAAGGGTGCGGACTGAGATGACTGGGTCCCTGGTTCAATCCTGGCCATGCCATATACCAGTTAATCTTTTCTATACAGATTTAAGTACATAATACTTAATAATACTGATTGCTAAAACAGTGAAGGGAACCCCATTAGAGAAAACACGTCTACAGTAGTACCATGGTTAAAGAACATAATCTGTTCTACAAGCATGCTTGAAACCAAAACACTTGCCTATCAAAGCAAAATTTCCCATAGGAAATAATGGAAACTCTACAGCCCAAAAATATTTGATTACAATACTGTAATATAATACAAGGTACTAAATAAAATACAAAATGCAGTACAGTACAAAGAACAATAGCCTGCCTTTGAAAATCTTTGTGGCAAGAGCAGAGGAGGGGAAAAGCCTCCAAGAAGGGGTATGTTTAAAAATGTAGCAATGTGGGGAATCCCAGCTAGAGCAGAGGATTGGGGGAAAGCCTCCATGGAGGGGGCTGTTTTAAAATCTGAGCAATGGGAGGAATCCCAGCTAGGGCAGAGGAGGAGGGAAGCCTCTGTGGTGGATGGGTGTGTCCTGGTTGAAGTAGTGGTGGCAGGGATGGTGTAGATGTAGAGAGGCCCCATGGAGTTGGCATCTTTGGGGATAAGGGTTGATGGCTGTGGCAACTGTTCATACCTTTACTGAGTCTGTCGCCCTTCCTTCAACTCTGCTGCTGCTGTTGCCTGAAACAGAAAGTGAAACAGACAATCACCACTTTCAGCAGGAGTGGGGAGAGGGAGAGATGCCATTGGCTTAGAGAACTTTTGATTATGTGAGACACATGAAAGTACTGGTATATCAAGACACTGCTTGTAAATAAGGCAAAAATGTTCAGAAATGTTTGTTCATTAATCAAAATGTACTTAAACCAAGTTACATGTTAAGCAAGGTACGACTGTAATTATAGTTGATTTGAATTTCAAACAACCATGATTCGGGTACAAATATCAGTTATGTAGCTGCAAATCACGAGTCCCCAACCTTTGAAAAACAGATTTGAAAAACATGCACATGGCGAGGATCAAGCTCTGAAAAATGATGCAATATCCCCACCCCACCCCACCCAATGCAAAATGGACTTTAAAGGTATAAACACCACAAGGATCAGGTCCCTAGGTTTGCACCACTTGAGAAATGCACCAAAAAGTTTAAAAATTTCCAAATATTGCTGCAAATCTTTCAAAAAAGGCACCTAAAACAATTTGTGTTAGGGGTAAGATATTTACAGAATACCTAGATGTTGATGATTAGAGATGGGCACGAAACAAGTGATTTTTCATTTTCATTTTCGTTTCTTCGTTTCGTTACGCAATGAAAATGAAACAAATTTTTTAAAAAACAAAACAAAAATGAAAATGAAACGACCAAATTTGCCGTGTTTTTTGTTTTCATTGCAGCAGATACATTGAACTAAAAAGAATGCTAACAAAACAGCAATTTTTCGTTTTCATTTTCATTTTTTCATTTCGTTACCTAACGAAACGAAAACGATTTTTTTTGCAAAAAACGTCACAAAAATGAAAACAAACCGAAACGGACCCCTAAACGACCCAACGACAAAAGAAACACCATTTTTTGAGTCGTGCCCATCTCTATTGATGATGATCTGCCTGATGTTAAAAAGCAAAACAAAAATTTAAAGGGCTGCAGGCAGCCCCATGAGTCACACTTGGCCCATTCCACCTTAAAACAAAACATATTTTATACGCCAAGTGATATATAAGGGGAAGAAGTTTCAGATGACCTCCCAGGTGCTTTTTGCCTTGCAAAAGTCCAAGCTGGAAATTTCCATTTTATACAATGCATGCTTTAATAATAATGGAAGTAAAGTGGCAACTGGAAGAGTGTGTGTAATGGCAGAGATATATAAAGTAAAGGTTCCCATTTGCAATGATGAGTGCTTTTTTGCTGAGCTCAGAACAGCTAATGTGACTAAGTACTCTTTCTGCTGTACTTCTCTCCATGTTAAATGTTCTCTTCATCTTTTTTGTTAGAAACTGGCCATTGACAATTTTGTACATTTGTTTACATGTAATTTATTCCCAAACACATTGTCTTACCATAGTTAGCTTATTGGTTTGTTTTGTCTACATAGCACAACAATTATTGGCTTAAGTAGCCATTTTAGCACAATCTAAAAGTAGTTTTTATGTGAATATTTCAGTATTATTCATACTGTGTACTTCTCTGTACAATGTCTAGAGGCTAGGAACACCTCCCTAACAGTAAAAGTTACATTATGTCAGATTCCACCTTTTTAGAAAAAAGACATATGATGAGTCTACTAGTAGGAATAAATACCATTATTAAAGTTATACCGATTACCAAACTGATGGCTAGCACTTCACTTAAGTACATTAAAATGATGTTTGAATGAAACAATAGCTAAGCTTTCTTCCCTCTTGAATTTTTAAAGGAAAAATTAATAATGAGAAATTGTACCTCATCTAATGAAAATTCATTAGATGGTACATCACAGGATGAATTTCAGGATTTTTTTTTCTGGGGCAAATTTACATATAATCAAAGAGTTAGGAGGCATTTCATGTAATGAAGCATGAAATAATGTTGGCTGTCCCAAGATTAATTTTCCCTGCATAGATGGAAGCCCATTAATGTAAAGAAACAGACGGTGCATAATGATGGAATCATCTGTGGAAGAGGTTTCAGCTGTCACATAGAAAAATGAAGCAATTTTTTTCGCTGTGCTTGCCATAAATTTGGGAAAGCTAACACAAAATGATTGCAGCAATTTTTTCTCTCCCAAAATACCAGCAAGCAAACTGTCTTTTATCCTAAACAGACAAAGATTTCATCCTCAAAAGAAAGGCTGAACCTAGGCTAAAAATGTATGGGCTTGCCTGGAAGATAAATGACTTAGTGCTAAATTGATACATTTCTGTGGTCAACCAAAATATTGGTAATATTTCAGTTTCAAAAAAGGTACAAAATGTTTAGATTTTTTTAACTCTTAAATGCTTGGTTTTGGAGCTGTTGCTTTAATCACATTCACTCATGCTTGTGGTGCCAAATTAAAGTTTATTATTATTATTATTATTATTATTATTATTATTATTATTATTATTATTATTATTATTATTATTATTATTATTACTACTACTACTATTATTACTACTACTACTACTACTACTACTTAGTAGTAGTAGTAGTAGTAGTAGTAGTAGTAGTATTTATTTATTATTTTTATTTATTATTATATTTATATCCCGCCCATCTTCCCGTAGGAACTCTGGGCGGCTTACAGAGTAGCGACTAGCGCGGCAATGAACAACAGTCCGACAATAAACTAACAACTAAACAAAATTAAAACAAGTGAACAATTCAAAACAGTTTAAAACAGTTTAAGACAGTTTAGTGCCCCAGCATCGCCAGCTGGTACAGAGGTGATGTACTTAAAGAATAGTATAGATGGCGGGGAGGAAAAAAAAAGTAGTAGTAGTAGTGTCTCCAGTACGTGTTTTGGTTTTAATAGCAGCATGGTATACTATGGTCCTTTCTCTGTACAGTGCCTCTTGAGTTTGGCTGGTGCAGATGGGTAATAATGATATTTTATTCATTTGTCAGAAGACCTTACCAAAATCGGCAAATGTCTTTATAACTAACTGAGTCTGAGACAGTAATAAAATTGGTTATTTGGCCCATCACCAAAGACTACTTACTTTGTACTTTACAAGATATACCTATTAATTCATTTACATAACAGCTTTATGATGGATCTTGTTTTAACTGATGAACTGAAGAATGTAAGATGGATTTTAACTCTGTCTAAAACAAACAAACAAAACTGCTGGAAACACAATCACACTACACAAGGAGACAGGTCAAAAGAACTGCTGGAGGTGTGTGGATGTTTTCTACTTGGGTGCTGGGCTCTTTGAAGCAGTTTGCATTTCTTCCCTCCAGGTGATTTAAAACTTTAATTAGGAACTTGAGAATGGCAAGGTGAAATTTCCTTGCTTTCCAACTGCAGTCAAGATAAACACAACAGTTTTGGAATCAATATAGGATAATAAAGCATGTAGAAAGCATCTCTCAAAATAATTCAGCATGCCTTGCAGCTCACTGGAAGGCCCCACATGCTAAATGGATGCTTGCTATATCATCAAAATGAAATATAAAATAAAGTGTACATTGTAAACAGAAAAGCATTCATCAGCTTTGCTAAGGCTTTGAAGCTGAAATTTAACTTTGCACTAGTGCAAGTCTGTTAGTGCAACAGGACTTTTTCAGGCACACATTACACATTGAGGATATACTTATTTCCTTCTATTACTGTGTTTTATCTGTGTGCATCAGTTCCCTCAAAATACTACATCTAAACAATCTAGCTTGTAAATTAGGTCCATGTTTCCCTCCTGATTACCAAATCAGAAAACAAAAGCAAGGTATTCTTTAGCATAAAGGGGGGAGTTTCTGCAGCTATATAAACAAAGGTCTTCTGTTGTATTATCTGGTTTGAAATAGCTTTATTATGGTCAAAGACCAAAAACATCAAACATTTTGCAATAAATAAATACAATTTGAAATTTGAAATAAGTACAAAATTATACATTCTTCCATTAAAATCATAATACATAAACCCTTATTTACAGGTTCATAAATTACACACTCAACTAAACTGACTCTATATCCTTAAAATAAGATAAAAGCATGTCCAGGGTTATGGTATAGAGGTATTATTATCTATCTTGGTTCACAGCCCATATAATGTATCTGTTTGCGAGTCACTACTGCTGCTGCACAGAATTTAGCCACTTTTCTGGTAATATGATGGACATTGTCAGAAAGTAGCAATGGTAAACAGAATTCCTCTGATCTCCCTGGAAAGAACAGATAATAGGAAATAAGAATTCCATGTGGAGAGCCCAACAGCAAGTTAATTCATCAAGTGTAGGTCATACACACAGCAGTAACTGATCTTGTCAATAAAGGATGAGTTCAGAGAAAAGCTTTGAAAAGTAAGGTGGGGGTTACTGGAACTTTAAACAATTGTGGGAGCTGTAGTAATTCAAAGTAACTTTTCTATGATTTTGGTTCAGAATACAGTGGGGAATAGAGATGGGCACGACTTAGCGGTATTCCCGTTTCCGTTTCCGTTACTCGGTTCCGTTACTCTACGGAAACGGTAACGGGAATTACTCCGCCAGACTTCGAGCTCGAACCGAGGAATGAACAATTTTGGTCTGATTTGTCGTGCTCGTTCCTTGCATCGCGCGATTGCGCGATGCCACGCGGCACAGAAAAAAAGTTTTTAAAAGTTAAAAAAACCCGGTTCCCGGCCAAAAAGCAGGCGGAAAATGCCTGCCGTGCCTCAGGGCACCTACCAGAGGGGTTGTTTCTGGAGGTCCCCGGCCTCCCCCCTCCCCCGTCCTGGGCTGCTCTGGTGGGACTCGCCGCAGGCTCGCAGCCAGCAAAAAGCCCAGTCTCGCCGCCGGCCGCCCGCAATTAAAGCGCAAGCAAGCGGCACGGACGGCACAGGAAAAAACTTTTAAACTCTCCCCCCACCCATTCCCGGGCCAAAAAAGCAGGCGGAAAAATGCCTGCTTGACTAAGGGCGCAGGGCACCTACCGGAGGGGTGGTTTCTGGAGGGGGGTCCCGCCTCCCCCCCCCGTCCTGGGCAGCCGGACTCGAGTTGCCATTTCACCATGCCATGCGGTGCGGGCGGGGGATCCAAAATGGGGCGGCAAACGCAATATTGTTTTTGAAATCGTGGTCCAAAAACACACAAGCACAACAGAAACACGCGAAAATTTATAAACTGCCAGATTTTTCACAGTAGCAGTGGGTTTTTTCTTGCAACAAAATGTCTCTCCTCTCCTCCTCTGTCCTCCATTTATTTTATTTTATTTTATTTTTTTTTTTACCTGCGCAGTGCGCAATGATGGGCTGGCCGAGTGGCCAGCCATGTGGGAGTGGACAACCATGCAAATTTTTGGAGCCATCCCACCAGTCGCATGGCCACTTGGCCATGGAGACTTCTGGGATGTGCCAAAAAGCCCCCTAAAACCTGCCCTAGCCCTAACCCTAACCCTTGACTCCGTACCCATACGTCACAGACTGTCTTCTTAGTGGGTCAGAGAGGCACCCAGAGGTGCAACCCACTAGCCCACCGTAACCTTACCCGTCACTAGCCTAACCCTAGCCATTGCACTAAGCCACCTTAAAGCCAGATCTACTTGCTTGCATTGCACTACACGCAGCAAGTACAATTCCCTTCTGTGTGAGACATGGTGGTGCGGGAGCCTTGTGCAGGGAAGGCATGACGCTATCACTCTCACACTGGTCTCACTGTCTGCACATTATGTTATGCAATATCCATATGGCTATTGCATAGCATTTTGCAGCAGCAGCAGGTGAGGAGGGGAGACCCCCATGTAGAGGGGTCTCTCTTGGAGCCTGCTTCCCCTTCCTAGTGGCAGGAGGCACCCACGGGTGCCTCCAGGAGCCCACTTTCCCTTTATAGCGGGCCAGAGGAGGCACCCACCCCACAGAGGTGCCTCCAGGAGCCCGCTCCCCCCCCAAAACCAGTACTAACGAAAATGAAAAAACAAAAAAACGAACCGACTAATTTTTGCGAATTTTCGCGAAAACCGGAAACGAGCCGAAACGGGACCGGCCCGACTAACGACAACTCGAAAAATTTTTTTTTCAAGTCGTGCCCATCTCTAGTGGGGAACAAGGTAGTGCTTGGTGATGGGATGATCCAAATTGTTGCTTCACCACAGAACCTCAAAATGAGTCCAAGCTATCTTATCACAATCAGACTATAGTAGCACCCCTGTTTCTGCTGATTCAGTACTCCATGGTTGGCTACAAAAATATAGTATTTTCTGCTGTATAAGACGCACCTGACAATAAGATGCACCTAGTTTTTAGAGGAGGAAAACAAGAAAATATGTTTGGCTTAAGGTTTCATGGCAAAGGAATCCCGGCTGCAGACAGGGAGGGCAGAGCCTCCGTCTTTGCTAATGTGGTGATTGGAACAGTGGAATCTAGGCTGCAGAACGGGAGGGCAGAGGCTCAGTGGAAGCCTCTTTGCAAATGAGGTGATTTGGACTGGGGAATTCGGGCTGCAGAAGGTGAGGGCAGAGGCTCCATGGAGGAGATCTCTTTGCAAATGAGGTGATTGAAACAGTGGAATCCAGGCTGCAGTAGGGGACGGGAGAGGCTCCATGCAGGTAACTTCCTTCTAAATGAAAATCTGTGATATATATATAAAGTGGAGACTACGGTATTTGCTCTATAAAACACAGAATTTTGAGGAAGAAAAGTGCATCTCATAGAGCAAAAAATATGGTAATTAAATAATAGTTAAATGATAATTAAATAAATTGCAGTTGCAAAGGGGTGCCGTAAAGCAAAATGCTGCCACAAGAGGGGGCTGTAAAGCAAAACACTCCCATAAAGGGTGCTGTAAAGCAAGATGCAAACTGCTGCAAGTAGCTGCTGCAAATCACACAAACACGGCACCAGATTTTTTTTTTGGGGGGGGTGTACATTTGATTTTTAGAGGAACTAAAAGGGTGTTCTCTCATATCAGTGGATTTTGATATCCATGGGGTGGCTCAGAACCCCATGGGTATGGGGGGTGCAACTGGATAGAAATACAAATTTAAGACAGAGATTTAAGTCTTTGTTGCTACATAAGAAAATCCAGTTCAAATGTAAAGGAAGAGAGGGAGGAAATGAAATACACAGAGACAAAAGTTAGTAACTAAAGAGCCACTTCTAATAGCATTTTGAATCAAGATCCATCTATCTATATTCAGAAGTCATAGCTACAAATATATACAACAGCACTTACATTTAAAGAAAATGTCAAAGCATGAGTGATATGCATGGATTTAATGTATCAATTTCCGACAGAATTAATTGATGATCACAGTGTCTCTAGCTTCCACTTACATTTAATATCCATGTCAAAGTCATGAGTGAATGCAAAATGTATCAATGGACAGAATTAATTGATGATCACAGTGTCTCTAGCTTCCTCTTGAATATCCATGTCTCAGTCACTGGAATGCAAATGGCCTGGAGAAACCTTTCTGCAATCTTACCTTCAGACCTGCAAGACTTTCAACATCAAGCTATTCTGTGCACACACTTCAGAAGAGTGTCTGAACATTCTTTGATTTAAATGTAAATGAGATTGTGGCATCCTAAAATGGAATTTCAGCTGACATTCATGAAGAAGAAACCTTTAAAAGTTCCTGTTCTTTTGAAATGATCACTTTCTGGTTTGCAATCACCAAGATCACAAGACCTGAATAAGTGACACCACCGTCTCTCAGAAGTTGGATATAGGAAATTAAACACTTTTGTTATTGTGTACCATGCAGAGTACAAAAAGTAAACAAATTAGGCTCTGAATGATGAATAAATGTGTGCAATATAGTGACTTTCAAATGAGCAAGCTATATACTTCCCTCAAAAATGCTTCAAGTCTGTGTTTTTATTTTAATAGACTTCTGTCTCATCCGAGTGCATCTTACTGATAACTCAAGCTTGAAAGCTATATTTTTCCCATCTAATCACATATTTATTGGGGGGGGGGGGGACTAAAGAAAGTCATATACACATGGACCCCTTTTCAGACACCATGAGTATTCTGTGCTCCTGGCCTAAATCGAATTGTAAGTCCCAGCTAGAACAGATCCATTGAAGTAATGGGCCTCATTTAGCTGAGGTTAATAATTAGCTCAGAGGCTTTGATCCAGCAATAATTCAAAAGCTGAGATCTACTATAAAACTCAGTTCATTCCATTTCATCCTGTTGCATGCCATATCAAAATACAAACCCAGGTTTTGGACTAAGAGACATTGAAATGTGCATTTTATACTTGACTGTTAGTGGGTGAAAGAAGTTTCTTGCCTGTGAAGGCCTTTTGACAACTGCTGTTCAACACACAAACTAGAAGACAATTCTGCAAGCTAAAAACCAATAGCTTGACTATACACAATTAGCTAAAATATCACTACCCATTTTCAGATGGAGATTCTTTTGCAGATAGAAAAGGTGTTTTCAAGAAAGCATGACACTGATTCAGATGCTCTGTAGATTGTGATACCCTTCATGAAGGAGAGAGATGTAAAATTTCTGGAACCTTTATATTTTAAAAAAAATTAGAAAACCCTCCCTTTAGTTTTCCCATTTTCCCATAGTTCTCTCCCCCACCCCCATGGCTTCACAATTTCTGGAAAATTAATAGTTCTAACCAAGGAACACTTTGGCTGAAATCAGTAATAAATAACAAATAGAATAGGTCCATTGAATTAATGGAATTTATAGCAAATTTGAGTCACTGGATCTCCTCTGATTTAAGTTGCCTTCTCCAGTTCTGAATTAGTATTGAATAACAATCTTTAACTATACTCCAAAGCAAATCAGCCTCTTTGCTCAGCTAATGTTATTATTGTTTACTTTGTTTCTCTTTCTATTAGTATTGAATGTAGGATTAGAAACTGATTAGTTTTGTCACTGGGAATTTTGTTGGATACTGGTATCAATGGAAACAAAAATAGTTCAGTAGCTCCCAGTATGCTTCCTCCTGTAAACCATTTAGTTAATCCAAATCAGATGATAATTTACATTATTTTTCTTTTGTCGATATAAAAAAGCTAGTAACCCATGAATGAATTTAGATGATTACAAATATGAATTGAGGGAAACACTTTTAAGATAGATATGATTTTTTCATTTAAATGATAAATTTCCCTACTTTCAGCTGTCAAGTTAATACTTAAAAGTTAGTACATAAAACTTGCATTGCCGACATAAATCATTTTGATTTCCTTATTTTATATCTCTAATAAAATACAGTAAAGGTTATATTTTCAATAGACATTTATAATGCATTTGAAAAAAACAGAGTAGTATATTTGAAAAGGTTTCAAGTACGGTGGAGATCAAATCTCATACATATATTTCAAGCAATTAGAGCAGATGCCTAAAAATTGTGGCAGTATAATTAAAGAGAAATATGATATATTCTAGTTACAGAATTTTTCAACCAAAGTTCCGCGAAACTATGTGCCGCAAGATGTAGCCTGGTGTCCGTGTAAAAATTGAAAAATTCTAAAAGAAATTGTTAAATAGGGTTTGCGGGCGGCCTTTTCAGTGCGCTTTAAATAGTGTCCAAGGGCCAGCTGGTGTCTCTCCCCCCCGAATTAAAATGGCGTCACTTCCTCCCCGGCCAACCTGGCCCCGCTCATTTATTATGTTTGCCCTGTGCCTGCTGCCGCCGCCGCGACCACTGAGTCCATAGTCCCTAAAGCAGGGACCACCACCACCCCTTTCAAGCTACCAATGGACTGAGCCACCCGACAGCCCGCCCGCCAACACGAGCCGGCCGTCCAGCCCCAGCCCCAGAACAAACCACCAGGGGGGGAAGGGGACCAGGGGCTCCCAGCTGCCCCAAGCACCACGGCAGGGCTGCGAGGAAAAGGGGGATGGAGGAGGGGCCGGCCTTGCCTGTAGGAGGCGGGCAAGCGGGGGGGGGCCCCACTAGCCACGGCATGCTAGATCAGCCTGCTGATCATCTGGGCAGAGCCATCTTGGGGGAGTGGCGATGGGTTCCTTGAAGTCCCCCTGCTTTGGGTCTGCCCTCAGCAATAGATTCCTATTCTGCGAATTACTTTATTGCTCGTCAATATAGGCACAGGGTTAAATTTTTTTAACATTTTCTAATTGGTGTGCCTCGTGATTTTTTTCATGAAACAAGTGTGCCTTTGGGGGCTGAAAAAGCCCCGGGGCCTTACAGAATTGTGAGGACCCCTGGTCAAAGAACCAGGTAGTACTCTATGTTTGTAAATGATGAAAAAAGGCAAAAAATTTGTATTTTCTTTTCAGTGTAATTTACAACTGGCACAAAGCTGGTGTCTCTCCAAAGAGAATTAAAATCCATGATCAGGCCAAATTTATATATTGCCTCCCCATCCATCCAGAAGCCACTGAGTTCATAGTCTAAAGCAGGGGTCCTCAAAGTTTTCAAAAAGTGGGCTGGTCCACCATGCCCCAGACACCACTGGGGGCCGGACCACAGTCCCCCCCAAAAGGCCAACATGGAAAAAAGGAGGGAGTGGGGGACCTTGCCGTAGCCCTCCCACTTTGAATGCCCCATTAGCCAGCATGCTAGATCAGCATGCTGATCATCTGGGAGTAGGGGGGACCTCCAAAGCGAATACCAGCTGCTGTAGAAGCAACTGCGGAGGCTGGCTTGCTCGCAAAGCAGGGGGTATGTGGGGGGGTTGGAATTGGTCCCAGGGGCCAGATTCAGGACCTTGGGGGGTTGCATCCAGCCCCGGGGCCTTAGGTTGAGGACCCCTGGTCTAAAGAACCAGGTGCTTCCCACTACCCTCACCATTGGTTACAATGATTAATACTGGTGGGATCTGCAGTCCAGCAACATATGGCTATGTATACATATATTTTCCATCTCTAGATTAACGAAAACACTACTCAAATCTACAGGGCAAGAAAATAATACTCTGTGGACTGCAAAGCTGTAAGGGAGCCTATGGATCATTAAATCCACCCCCTCTCAAGGAGACAGAGTGGGGAATTGAATTCCCAACCTTTGTCTCTGCAGGCAGAGACCTAAGCCACTGAGCTGTCCACCAGGCCTCTACTTGTGGAAGCTTGTTTCTTCCTATATTTTCTCCAAAATGTAGAACACAAATTATGTCTGAAGTTACAACTGGTCCCTGCCTGCTCCATGTCTAGTAGCAGAGTTAAGATACCTTTTCCATTTTGCTTTCTAATTGGCTTTAAAAAAAACCATTCTTCTACTCATATTGTGTTTTAATTAGTTGCTATTGTATTTGTTGTTATATATGTCATTGCATGCTACTTTACCAGGTGTCAGAAAAGTGGTGAAGAAATATCTTAAGTAAATACTTAAACAAAATAAAACTACCCTATAATGATATGAACTAGAACATTTTGTTTGTTTGTATGAAGCACACTGCGAAATATTTCTGATCTGCATTCCCTCTAATTTTCTGTCAGTGTTGGGTGGAGATGTGGATTTCCAGCTGTGACTAGAGTCAGGCAGGTGTCAGTGCCAACTGCAGGTACACAGCACCATTGTAGCACTGTGCAGCTGTATGGCCATGCAGCCATGCAGCTTAGATGGAATGTTGGCTACTATTCTAGGTCAGGGGGTGCCATGGGTCCTTTCCAACTCCGCAGTCCTACGATGGTTTGTTTGCTTACTTGTGCAAATAGCTAGTACAGTATATGCTTAGCTAGGAGGCATTATCTGCAATGCATTCTTCATATTCTTGATTTCATTCACTGATGATTTAAACTTTTGCATTTTCTTTCCTCATTTATCATCTTCTTTTTTTGAGTAGGTTCTCTGATTTGGAGAAATGGTAGTAAGGAGGCAATACTTTTCTCTAGCATTTTCCCAAGATTCTCTGATCTCATTTTTAAACTCTCTCTCTCTCTCTCTCTCTCTCTCTCTCTCTCTCTCTCTCTCACACACACTCTCTCTCTCACTCTCTCACAGGCAAGACAAAGTCTTGGGACACTTTAAAGACATCATATGCTTTCTCTGCCAAATAACACCTTCTCATCTTCAGAGTACAAGATGCTCTGCTGATGTGGCTGCAACAAAAATGCCTAGATGCCCTAAGCACATCCAATCTTGCCTGATTTCGGAAGCTAAGCAGGGTCGGTTCTGGTTAGTACTTGGATGGGATACCACCAGGGAATACCAGGTGCTGTTGGCGCTTGGCGTAGGAAGTGGCAAACCACTCCAGTATTCCTGCCAAGAAAATTCCATGGACATGGGGTCATGAAGAGTCGGTCACGCCTGTAATGACGCAACACACAGAACACAAAATAGCACTATTTCCCACCCCTGCAACAAATTCCTTGTGTTAGTTTGGATGCTGTTTCAAATGTTGCGCTCAGTAATGTGTGTTGGGTGGCAATATTGTTATAAATGTACATACAATTTCTAGATTTAGGTGTGTTTATCTATGAGAGCACATCAGATCTTGTCCTTGCTGGCAAATGGGACACCCATTGTATCATAATCACACTGTGCAATTTGTTAAATGTTGAAGATGACTCCTAGTGTTGGCCTTTCAGCCAAGGAAACCAGTTGAAAA
The DNA here is from genome assembly GCA_037367245.1 of Phrynocephalus guinanensis. Classification (NCBI taxonomy): domain Eukaryota; kingdom Metazoa; phylum Chordata; class Lepidosauria; order Squamata; family Agamidae; genus Phrynocephalus; species Phrynocephalus guinanensis. Next base: position 71,120,773 of record CM074739.1, on the reverse strand, counting down.
CAATAGCATTAAAGTCTTATTAATATCCTATGATTTTCTAAAGCATGTTTGGGGGGTTCACCCCCACTCCCAAGAAAAAAAGTCAGTGACATACAAGAGCCATGTAAAATGCCTAGGCTGGCAATTTAGGAAATCAAGTTTATTGCAGCACGATTTTTTTTTGTAGATTACTCTCCACTGATCAAAAAAAGGCCTTACAGTATACTTGTTATAGTGTTATCCTACACATGTCTCATCAGAAGCAAGTGCACCAAGAGTAGCCAGTTTTCTTCCCATGTAAGTCTACATAGGATTGCAATCTTATTTTTTGAGCTACAACAAAACTCTTTGTTGCTATTAAAGTATGAGAATACTGCACTTTCTTTTAAGAACTCTCTTCCATAACCTTGCCCCATTGCTTTCCCTTGGTCTAAACTTCATAATTTTCTGATTAGTTTCATTAGATCATCATCAAAGAACATTAACATGTTCAGAGATGAGGGGTATGCAGAGAGACTTGACATAGTAATGTGACATAGCCATTCTCTGCATCATGAGATAGCCAGCTTATCTTCTAATAAAAACAAATCGGTCAGAGCAATTGACTAGAAAGGCACATAGAAGCAATTTTATACATTCAAATTCAAAAGAACCGAAGCAACAGAAGAAGAAAAAAGGCAGATAGTTACACTTCTATATAATCCTGCTCTTCAACTCCACCTCTCCGAACAGTACTGAAAGGTTGTGTTGACAAAATTGTGTTAAGTGGCATTATGTGCAGAAAAGGGCCAGAGAAATGAGCTGCTAGCATCTATTTCTCCCACATGGATTTGTCTGATTGTGCAGTGGTCCCTGTAGAAGTTCCACTGGTGTTGTTGGACGGAATAAAGAGTTGTGCACTCTTCAAAGGAAAGCTATCTTACACTGCAAACACCATTGCTTATTCATAGGATCATCCTAACTCAGAGGGGACTTGATAGAATGTCACTAATTTTGGCTAAGTTGTTAAATATCATACATTTTTTCAGGCTCTTTACTGTGTGGTATCTTGAGAGTTCCACACAAGTGGACTGCAGGTGAGTCACTGTTTCTGTCCAGAAGATCCTGAAGATCCTTCACCTTGGCCTTCAGTCTTCTGTTCTCTCTGTCTAGCTCTTGCTTTTCTGTTTCAAGGACTCTTCTTCTTCTCCCACTGGTTGCAGTTTCAGACCATAATCTCTCTATCTGGAAAAGATGAGGGCCCAAAATATGTTAAATGGGGAAGCATGACCTGAAGAGAGAGGGGGGAAAAAACTTAAGCCAGAGCTGAACTGGCCTAAAAACATGAAGCCTGCAGATAAAATTACTGTCTACATATTTATTTGGGCCTGACTTAGACAGGCATAAAATATCCTGCAGATCCACAATTTGTGAGATAGACAAGATGTCAACAACACTCAGACAGCTCTTAATATGTATGGTGTTGGCAGAATGTATGTTTTGTCAGCCACATTTCCCACAGAGAAATCAATGTTTGTGGCAGCAAAAATTAGTCCTGTGGCACTACAGAATTGTAACAAGACCCTCACTGAACTACAGCCCACTGCATCAGTTGTATTTATTTATTTATTTATTTATTTATTTATTTATTTATTTATTTATATACCATGCATCTTCTGAAGGGACTCTGGGTGGTGAACAACATCAACAAAATAATAATAATAATAATAATAATAATAATAATAATAATAATAATAATAATAATAATAATAATAATAATAATGAAGAAGAAGAAGAAGAAGAAGAAAGAAGAAAGAAAGAAAGAAAGAAAGAAAGAAAGAAAGAAAGAAAGAAAGAAAGAAAGATCTAGCAAGATGGTGGGATAAGATAGAAAGAAAATTAAATTAAATTAAATTACACTACATTACATTAAGTTAAGGGTTGCCTAAGGCCTCGTGAAAGAGACAGGTTGTACAACCACCCTTAGTAAACATAATATTGTTTATACATATCTTTCACAAAACTGTCACTGATAGTACAAGTATTGTGGCACTAGGTGGGCCAATTAACCTAAGTACTGTTAATGTGTACAGCATATAAACCCAGAATTCTGAATAATATTTAATGCTTGTGGTGATGTAGGGTACCAGAGGTTGGGAGTTCAGTTCCCCATAGTGCCTCCTTGACTGTACTTGATGATCCATGAGGTCCCTTCCAGCTCTGTAGCTCAAAGGTTATCATTATCAAGGTTATTATCATCCTTGAAAACAATACATATGCTACAGTACATTTGACAACCTTTATAAGACAACAAGAATTTTTGCCTCTTCTCTACACTGTGGCTTCAGATATACTCAGTGCTACGTCTTCTAGATGAAGCAAAAACAATTTAGACAACTTCACTTACTTGTGTTCATTCCTAAAGGCAGCCTGACAAATCCTGCTTTAAAATGTGTTTTGTGTCATTTATTCAGTTCATCAAGGACAGCAGTTCTACCCACTCATTACGGAAATCTTTTGGGAAAGCGCTGGAAGCTTTTATGGTGAATGTTATAATATATTCTACTTCAGGAAAATTGAGGAAGAGTCAAAACTCAAGAGAATTATTTCTTGGATTAGTAGAGTCTTGGGATAAGAATGGATTTTAGAAATCTATCTTAAATATACCAATCTTTAATCTTCAGACTTGGCAGATTTCAGAACTTCTAGTGAAAACCACAAATAATCAACCAAACTGAAAGAAAAGAACAATAAGAAACAAGTTTCTAAGCAATAAATTCACAAAACTTGAGAACATGTGCAAGAAGGTTATTCCAAGGAGACCACAAATTGTTTTCCAGGTTTCTGTGGAAAAAACATGAACCAAATGAATTGATCACTACTCTAAAATCAGATAACAGGTAGTTGTCAAAGGCACTGTTAGAAAACAGAAAAACAAACATCAAAAAAACCAAATATGAATTACAAAGAAATAGAATGGAAATGTGATTAGCAGGTAAAAAGCAGATGAAGTGAACAATGCTTTTGTTTTCCACTTTGATAGGAAGAACAAAAAACAATTAGCAACAGTTATATGATGTTATAAAAATGAAAGTACTGTATATATGATGCCAGTGATACTTTTTCATACAGTTGTACATGTTAAGTAGTCTGGTATCCACAGAAATTGAAAAATCTGGGAGATGAGAGCTTTTTTCCTGAGGCTTTGCACCATTGGTACCATGGTTTGCAACAAGTAGCCTTGTAAGTCACAACACTGATATACAACTTCCAGCTTTGCTCCAAATGCCACGATAGGGCCCATGTTGACATCCCAAGAAGCTAGAACAAAGGAAGAGGACTGAGGAGCAATCCAGTGGGTCCTATTGTATGATGAGGAGGAGCACACATATATACAAACATGTAAATAATGATAAGCCACTGAATCCGGTTGCCTGCAGGCAGATGAGCAGCCAGATTTTAAACCCAACTCACATAGAAAATGAAAGTATCCTGTCATGGCTTCTTGTTCTGAGATTTATCTCATTACCTAGAGATGAAGAAGCACTTTGCTGAGGCTTCAGCCAGCACCCTAAGAACTGGCAACCTTAGTTGAACATATAATGATCAACACTACGCAATATTCCTATGGTAGTAGCTTTGAGGGCAGACACAACAGGCTGAGTCCTACAAGTGAGGTCTTGGAATCAGGAAATGGAAAACAATGAGGTGTGGGGGGTTGTTGGTGTTGGATACACTGATTTTAGTGAACAGTTAATGCATTAGTCAAATATCATTTGTTGTTTACATTAGTTTTATGTGGTTTAGTTCATTCAAGACACCGGATATTCTTTTCACATATTGTGCCCATCCAATACTTACTGGCCAGCCTTCATTCAGTGAGAGAAAATTAGCAGGAAACTATTATCTGGGACAAAAGTGAAGTGATATGGAGGTTTTAAATTAATTTACTAGGTTGCATTGGATTATTTATTATAGCACAATTGTCTTCTAATTATAATTCTGAAACCTTTTCTTGTTCACATATGGAAGTTCACATACAGGTTAATCAGGTTTCAAGCCTAACTGTCCAAATAGCCAAATGCCAGACAACCCAACACTAAGCAATCTGAAAGAAAACCAATTCCATGTTGTTGTTGTTGTTGTTGTTGTTGTTGTTGTTGTTGTTGTTGTTGTTGTTGTTGTTGTTGTTGTTGTTGTTGTTGTTGTTGTTGTTGTGTGTCATTACATTTGTGACCAACTCTTCGTGGCCCTGTGTCCATGGAGTTTTCTTGGCAGGAATACTGGAATGTCTTGCCAGTTCCTACTCCAGGCACCTACAGCACATGGTATTCCCTGGTGGTCTCCCATCCAAGTACAGTGGAACCTTGACTTAACATCATTAATCCGTTCCAGTGGTCTAGACTTAAGTCAAACATGACTTAATTCAAATGAACGTTTCCCATAGAAAGTAATGGGAAAGCGGATTAATCCGTTCCAGATGATGAAAAAGACCCCCAAAACAGCAATTTAACACAAATTTGACTGGGATAGGAGATTCCTTCTGGAGATGTAAATGAAATGTCTGTTCAAAGAGAGGAGGAGGCAGTGGAATTATAGTCCACAAATTATACGCCTCCACTTTTTAATGTTCATAGAAACAATGTCTAACATTTAAGTTTTACTGATTTTTAACCTGACATTCCAAGTTCTGAACAACTCTATGCTTACCATTAGAGTCCCACAACTTTACAGCTCCCCACTAAAACGCTTCCATTGTGGACCAGACTTCTGCAGCCAGATTTTTTACAAGACTGAGCCGACTGTCTAACCAGCTAGGCCAGCCCCGAGCTCCCGGCCCTTCTTCTCCTCCGGCAGCAGCGGCGGCTTCGGTGAGGCCGAGGACCAGCTCCAGGTGCTCTGAGCTGGTCTCGCCGAAGCCACCGCTGCCGGAGGAGGGGAAGAAGGCAGAAGCAGTTTGGAGGCGGCAGCCGCGAAGCTGGGTTGTGGGGGCCGCCCAATTCCAGTGCCTTGCACCGGGGCTCCGAGATGTAAGTCAAAGCCTGCGACTCAAGTCAAACAGGCCCCTTCTTGCTGCAAGTCAAATATGATGCAAGTCAAGCAGTATGTAAGTCAAGGTTCCACTGTACATAATATTGTGCCTTCCTAACTCCACCCCTTATCTGTTTTCTCTGCCAGTAGATCTGAGATCCCCAGGCAGAAGAGGGTTCTACTGGCTGAAGGGCATTTGTACCTGTAAAAATGTGAGTGTATAATCTTAACCTCCACAGCCAGTGTATCTTTGAGTCAGGATTACATTGCTGGTTGTTGTTATTATCAATTTAATACTTTTCAACATCTACTAATCATGCTAATCCCAGAAACAACATCCACTTGGAATTCTTTCTCTTTATTCATAGCCAAGCAACCTTAATGTCTTCTAATGACTCACTGCTCCCGGGAGGCAATAAAACCATGTAAAGGACAACCAAAGGATGCTTCAGGCTACCTTGCACAGCAGAAAATCTTCTATAATCTGGAAAAGTGCAGCAATGGAAAACAATGAAAGCAATACAGGAATTAGAATATTCAGTCATTACAACTGCAACAATTTTAAATGAGAGAAAAGCAGTGTTGTGATCTGCAATGTTATGGTTAGATCTAGTTACATAATAATTCTAAGTACTTTGGGACTGTACTCTGAGGGCTGAACTAGGTGATACAACTATCAAAATCCTATTGGCAAATGCATCTGCATTTATTCCAGCAGACTCAAGATTGTAGCTACATACACCAGAGATTCTTCGTTGAAAGTGGGAGAGATTTTGACTTGGGAAAGACTCCTTGCAAAAGTGGTGGGGAGAAATTGTGTGGGGAACAGACTATGCTCCTTGCAGTTCAAATCAGGACATAGGCATACTCATATCTGTTTAGCCTCGGAGTTTTGCCTCAGTCTCCAAATGAGCTTGCTCTTATTTTGTTAGTGGCCATCAGAAGACAAGCATAGTTTCGATTACATGCTGGATTTCTTTAAAATATTTGCATGCCTGGAAGAGAAATGAAGGAAACATGCACTGCCCTTAATCCTTGCTCCAATCCTGTATATACAGTGACAGCTTAAATTTCATACCGTTCAGCCTTGTCAGCCTGATAAGCACATCAGATAAATCACATGAGTGGTTTTAACATCAGTGTATTCCTCCATTACAACTTGTTCACCAACCTCTTACCCCCTTCCAATTTCTCCCTTCCAGGCCCAAGAAATCAAATAAAATGTGTGTGCATACATACATACATACATACATACATACATACATACATACATACATACATACATACATACATACACACACTGTGCTATCTAAAGGTAGTCATGAGGCTGTGTATGCATTCTCACATAATAATAGCTCTGCTCCCTGACTATCATGTGAATGTGAATCCAAGTCTGCCATGTACGTGGGCACCTGGTTCATGCAGACAACTCTGCTTGCTTTCTAAAAGCCATAAATAGAGATGGGCACGACTTGCGGTATTCCCGTTTCCGTTTCCGTTACTCGTATCCGTTACTCTACGGAAACGGAAACGGGAATTACTCCACCAGAATTCGAGCTCGAACCGACGAACGAACAATTTGGTCTGATTTGTCGTGCTCGTTACTTGCATCGCGCAATGCCAAGAGGCACAGAAAAAAAGTTTTTAAAAGTTAAAAAAAACCCGATTCCCGGCCCTAAAAGTAGGCGAAAACTGTCTGAGGGCACCTACCAGGCCAGAAGGGTGTTTTATTTGGGGGGGGGGGTTTCCCCGCCCCCCTCTCCTTGGCTATTGCTACTGCTGCGCTGCTGGTACCAGGCTGGGAGGGCGCATCCATTTGCCATGCAGTGCGGGGGATCCAAAATGGCGACCGCAATATTTTTTTTGAAATCGTTGCCCAAAACCCCACCAAAGCACCACAGAAACATGTGAAAATTAGCTATTTTAAATGCTTGAATTTTTACAGTAGCAGCAGTGGGTTTTTCTTGCAAAAAAAGTCTCCGTTGATTTTATTTTATTTTATTTTATTTTATTGTATTTTTTTACACCTGCGCATTTGCAATGATGGGCTCGCCCATGGGAGTGGACCATGCAAAGTTTTGGAGATTCCACCAATCGCATGGCCAGGTTTTGCTGACTGTACCAGGCTGGGAGGGCGCATCCATTTGCCATGCAGTGCGGGGGATCCAAAATGGCGACTGCAATATTTTTTTTGAAATCGTTGCCCAAAACCCCACCAAAGCACCACAGAAACATGTGAAAATTAGCTATTTTAAATGCTTGAATTTTTACAGTAGCAGCAGTGGGTTTTTCTTGCAAAAAAAGTCTCCGTTGATTTTATTTTATTTTATTTTATTTTATTTTTTTACACCTGTGCAATCGCAATGATGGGCTCGCCCATGGGAGTGGACCATGCAAAGTTTTGGAGCCATTCCACCAATCGCATGGCCAGGTTTTGCTGACTGTACCAGGCTGGGAGGGCGCATCCACTTGCCATGCGGTGGGGGGGGGATCCAAAATGGCGACCGCAATATTTTTTTTGAAATCGTTGCCCAAAACCCCACCAAAGCACCACAGAAAGATGCGAAAATTGGCTATTTTAAATGCTTAAATTTTTACAGTAGCAGCAGTGGGTTTTTCTTGCAAAAAAAAGTCTCCGTTGATTTTATTTTATTTTATTTTTTTACACCTGCACATTTGCAAATTTTCCACCAATCGCATGGCCACTTGGCCAGGTTGACCACAGAGACTTCTGGGATGTGCCAATTGGGCATAAACAGCCCACTAATCGTAGCCCAAACCCGAACCCTAAGCCTAACCCATACGCCAGTACACTGTCCTTCTAAGTGGGTCAGAGAGGCACCCAGAGGTGCACCCCAATACTCACCCTAACCTCACCCGTAACTAGCCTAACCCTAGCCGTTCCGCTAACCCGTCTTAACCCTAAGCCAGATCTACTTGCATTGCACTACATGCAAGTACGTGAGACACAGCGGGTGCAAAGAGTCTGCCAGTCCGTCACTTGTGGCTCTGGCTGACTCCTGCAGCTCCCTCCAGGAGCCCGCTACCCCCTCCCCAAACCAGTACTAACGACAACGAAAAAACAAAAAAACGAACAGACTAATTTTTGCAAATTTTCGCGAAAAACGGAAACGAGCCGAAACGGAACCGGCCCGACTAACGACAACTTGAAAATTTTTTTTTCAAGTCGTGCCCATCTCTAGCCATAAATAATGACCATCTTCAGATTCAACACAATGAGTTTGAGAACAGAGGAGATGCATACAGGGTTGGTGTGGGACAGTCACCATGCCATGCTTGGAAGCAAAATGGCTGCTTAAGCAAGTAGGTGGGGAAAGGAAAGAGATTGTTGAAGTCAGTCTAGGCCAGTGGTGGTGAACCTTCAGCACTCCAGATGTTTTTGGACCACAAGTCCCAGAATTCCAATACTGTATTGCCAATGACCAAGGATTGTGGAAGTTGTGGTCCAAAACATCTGGAGTGCTGAAGGTTTGCCACTACTGATCTAGGCTCAGCTATTTGCCTGAAAGTAGGTAAGCAGCTTGTAGGGGAAATGTTGGCTTCCATACAGGTATTTGTTGATTTTGCTACAGCCACTGGTGCCAACTAAGTACTTTTTTCAGTTTAAGCATTTCTAACCTAAAAAATGGCAGCTCAAACTTTATTTTTAGAGTTGTGCAAACTGACCCAACAGTTACTGGGGGGTTCTTGAACCCTGTAGCTGACTTGGAAATGCACAGATGCCCCCTTTCTCCTTACTATTAAAAGCCTCTTGGCGCAGTGGTTAAATGCCTGTACTGCAGGTAAAACTGTGCTCACGACCTGGGGTTCAATCCCAGGTAGCAAGCTCATGGGTGACTCAGCCTTCCATCCTTCCATGGTCGGTAAAATGAGTAGCCAGCTTGCTGGGGAGGGGGCAATGTGTAGCCTGCATACTGTAATTAAAACTGTAAACCGCCCAGAGACTACTTGAAGTGGTATGGGGAGGTATATAAGCAGAACACTTTTTACTAGGACACTTTTACAGCTAGCACACACCCCTACAACCTACATAATTTTGTCAGGATGCTCAGCAGCATGAATAGCATTGGTCTTATTAAATCTACATAAGCTGAAAACATATGGAGGAATAATTTTTGGAAGACTGTTTTGTTGACGTAAACAAGATCCACTTGCAGTAAAAAATACCAGAGTACTCTCTGTTCTGTGTATATTTAGAAAAACAGATAAAGATGGGACCAAAGGTTTTTTCAACTTTCGTAACGTAATTTCAGAATATGGAATATGGAAGCATACCTCTGCTTGTAATTGCAAGATCTTCATATCTTTTTGGAACCAGGCTTCAGTGTCTTCCTCTAAATTTTCCACATATCTTACTCCCTCGGTTTGACATGAATCATTATGCATACCTACCTGAAAGACAGAGATTAATTTCATCAATGAAAATACTGTTGTTGCTTGCAAATCCTATAATACTCAACTACATTTGCTAGATAGCTTTGTCAATAGGTGAAATATGGTGTGTATAGAATGTTAAAATAATTAAAGGTTGTGCCTTTGGGAATGAAACTTGAAGAGCAGTTTACTGCACTCATTGGGAGGTGATTAGCTGGCTCTCAAGATGAGCAAGTTCTCTGTACCACAACCTTCCTGAGTGTTGAACATGTTTTGTAAATGATAACAAATGATAAAAAAGAGAGCATTGAAAGCTCTCTTTTGAAATAAGTAGAACCTATTTATGTCGCAATGTGCTAGTATGGGTGAAGATGGTGTTTGCAAGTCCTGTAACTCATGCCGTCTGTAACTACAGTATTCTGGTTTTATAGGGCCTTTGTAATATTTTATGTTACAGCCCTTTATTCTTTCAGGCTTTCTAAATTTTAGTTCCAACAATGGTATTTATGATCATATTGCAAACTGCCAGATTCTGAGTTACAAGCCCTGGAAGTTACAGAGAGTGTAGGGACAATAGAAATTCTTATTATAAAATTTATGTTGATGCACAGGCCCTTGGACCCAGAGATCCAACAGAAAGAATTGCTGACAGATTGTGGCAAGGTATGCAAATCTGAAGGAAATATAAATATAGGCAAGTACACAACACATCACAGCAACATGCCATGCCACACAAAGCAGATACCAACAACAATCATGTATCAGTAGAACCAAAAGTGGCAGCTGACAATGAGCACATGAATTTCTTGCCACAGATTCAAATTAGCCTGGCTGGGTGAGCACTGATGATAATTTTCATGTGTGTCTAGATATGCTAAAAAGATAACATATTTTAATTTTGTAGATTTTTACTCTTAACAACTTTGATACTTTTAGAGACACATCCCAAAATTTTCAGGCTATAAGCTTCTGTGTTTTTAGAATGTAAGCTCACAATTTTGTAACATAATTATAGCATCATTTATGTTCTAGCCACCACTTGAGTTTAGTTTGCAACTTCTCATAGTTGTGAAAATTTTGCATGGCAACCACATCTGCAGCTTATCACAAATGTCAAGGATTAGTTTCTGTTTAAGCAATTGGCCTACAGTTTTTCTCATAGTTGGAAAAAAGTTTTCCCAACTTTTAGACTTGCAGCATTTTGAAGCAATTTTGTCTTTATGGAACATAGAAGCAATGTAGATAAATAATAGTAGTAGAATTTGATGTTGCCTGGAGTTATTGCAACAATGAAAAGACATGTACCTTGAAAGATGAATTTTGATATGACTGGATATGATTGTCTGATTTCATTCTGGAATTAATCCAACTGGGATAAATGTCAGCTGTGACAAACATTGGCTTTTGATTTTTCCCTATGAGTCTATTAAGTCCTGTAGGATTCTTAAGGGAGAGGTCCAGGCATCAGACTGGATTTACAGTAATATGAATATTATGTTGTGAGGAGGACAAAATCAAATTATGTGCTGTGTCTTTTAACGATTTTTAAAAACATAGATGTTAAAACCATTATAAAAATACAGAAATAAAGATTTTGGCTTTCCATAGACACATCACATTAGATATATCTGTAGTACAGAATTCTTATTGTGTCCATAAATCATAGGGAAGCAATAGTATGTTTGGTCAATCTGCAATGTGTTTTAATAAAAATTGTTTCAGAATGTTTAAATCATTTTGTATCTCATGTTTTGCATAGGTCATGAAGTTTGGGAAATAGCTTGGAAAATTGCCGTTTGTATTTGGTTAAGTAGATCCACTGGAAAACAAACGTACAGTGTATGTTATAAAAGACCGAATGAGCCAAAACAGCCATCAGGCAAGACTGAGATATACAGAATTTTCTCTAACTGGTAAAGATGGTTAATTTTTTAGATATAATTTTCACTGAATAGCCAAAGTTAATTTGACTATGGAAGGCAAAATTTGTTAAATAAATTACTAGACAATTGATAAATTGATCCAGTCAAGCTGGAGCAGTGTAAATGCATTACTTAGGAAAGCTACTTAGTGTTCAAATAAGCCCATCAGAAATACATTTATACACATTGCAGTCTCTTAATTTTATCAATCTTGAAACTGTTTTTATTTTTAAATCCAGGAATTTATTAAACACAGCAAGAAAAAACAATGGCAATAAAGTGTCACTACAGCAAAAGAAGCAAGTCTAAAATTATAATGTAGCTCATCAAAGCAAGTTTACATAATCAAGACAAAATCAACAAAACTATATGTTCATGTCTCCATGCTATGAAGGAGAAAAATACCTGTGTTATGCATCATAAAACAAATAAACAAATGCCATGCATTATAAATTAGAATATAAATTATAATGTTTCAAGTATAGATTATGCTTTTTCAGACAATAAGAATATCAACCGATAGGAATACAGTTAAAAATTTTTAAATAAACTATTATTATTATAGGTGGAAAGTAAGCATATACAGTAAAAACCACTTAGGTAGAATTAACCTATGAGATCCTATAAGGAGTCCAAAAAACTAGATACCATAATCAGATCAAAAATTCAGCAGCCTCAGATCCCTCTGTTTCCTCTAACAGGGCCTGTTGTGGTGGGACAAAGAGACAGAACAGGGTAACAACTGGCGTACTGACCATGACACTACCCAGCATCCTCCTTGCCTCATATAACTGAGATGAGGGGTGGTGTTAGATAACTCAACGGCTATTGTTCTGGGGGACTTCAACTATACTGAGACTGCGGGGGCAGGTTCTGTTCAGGGTTTCATTGCTACCAATGGTAACCATGGAACTTTCTCAACATATTGTGGACCTGATCCCTCTCACAAAATACCAGAACTAGAGGACATCCACTCAAATTGAGGGTTGGGGGGGTACACCTCATTCTCTGGATGTGTTTTTTGCCCCTGGAAGACCTTGGATTAGAGTGATCTGTTGGGTGTGTGTTCTATAATCACATTGTCAAGGTCCAATCATTTCCTTGTGAAATTTTGTTTGATGGCAGAAGACCTTCCATGGAGGGCTGGAGGCCCCTTTAAAATGACCTGCCCTTGGAGACTTATGGAATCCAAAGGCTCTATGCTGTGGAAGAGCTTCCAGCTGGCAGCACTAGTGATCCAGTCAAGGTCTTGGTCTCACTGGAGAATAGTGAGATGGAAAGGATAGTTAATACAGTTCTGCTCAAGTGCCCACTTTGGTGTACTGAAGACCATAATTCCCCCTGATTTACAGAAGATCTACTGGCAAACAAATATACTGGATGAGAGCTAGATTGCAGGCAGCACCAGTCCTGAAATGAATATGATCAGAAACTTGTGAGGACTTCTTGGTGAGCCTACTATGATGCAGTTAAGAGGACAAAACAGTTCTGTTTTGCTAATGTTATTTTGTCCTCCACCTGCTGCCCAGCAGAATTGTTTTGAGCAGTTGATAAGAGCTTGTTGGGACAGGACTCAGAAAAGGCTAGGAGTGGAACATCTCATATCCACAAGGAACTTCATACCACAATTTTCCCAGTGTCTAGGGAGGGGTCCAGTGTACCATCTAGTCAGTTTTTAGGTGTTTTTTTTTTTCAGTTATTGAGGCCTGATGATGTAGAAGAGGCACTTGAATCTATTTCTCCCACCACATGTGTATTTGTCCCTTGCCCATTGTGGTTGTTAAGATCTAGCATGGGTGGATTGATGAGGTGAATCCAAGACATGGTAAATGCCGCATTGTGGCAGAGTATGTGCCCACCACCTTGAAAGAACATCAGTCAGAACTCCCAGTTCTGAAGGATTTGCACCAGCTACCAATATGCTTTCAGAATGAGTTTAGATTTTTGATGATGGCTTATAAAGTGCTAAACAGCTTGTGACCTGGGGCATTCTAGCAAGTAATGCCAACAGAATTGAACATAGTACTCTTTGAACAGGCGTGCCTATAGATTCAATCTTATGTGCAGTTAGCTGAAAAGACTTCCCACTGAACTCACTGAACTTGAATTGATAGAAATAAATGAAAGAAATAAACCTTGACTCTAGTTACACACACAGGGGCTATATTTTATATTAGTTTGTTTCACATACATCTGAACTTTAAATGATTAAGATTTATTAGATTATGATTTGTCAATGAAAAAAAATCATTGATAGAGATTTTGCTATGCTTTCACTCTGAACTGCCCCCTTTAAAAAAAACACCCAAAACTGAACAGGAGAATTTTATTTGAGAGCAGGTAAAACCACAAGTATTAACCTGATTCATCTCCAACACTTCTGGGAGCCTCTCATACTGATATTCCACAACTAGCCAGGGGAATGCTGGAACTCCTGGTGTTCATTCCAAATGGGATTGTTTAAAATCATTAGCATGCGTTTCTGGTCGTTGATTGGATTATAACAGAAGAAACCAGCAGGAGTGGCAATAGTGATGGATTACACAAACGGTGTTCAAAACCCTATGTAAATGGCAAAAAATTGTTTTAGGCAAAGGGATTATAGCAATTATTTCTTCTAATTTAATTTTAAATCTCCAAAGGGCAGCTGTTTTGGAGCGTTCTGAACCAAAATATTTGAAGTAAAGCATGAGTGTTTCATCTCTTAATTTGCCTCAATGACATCCCAACTCTGTAGGAAGCAAAAGAGTGCTCACTAATTCCCACACGTGCTTCAAGGTTTCAAAAACAGATATTTGGTTTACATTCCAAAAGGCAGCATTGCATCTCCATCTAACACAACACTTGAAGCAACACAGTGTTACTGGTGCTCATTATCCTTAACAAATAATGCAGAATTGATACGGAGAAAAGCTTGGTCTTTACTACTTCAAATTATATGTACTTGTTTCATATTTAAAGAAAACAACAATTAATCACACTCTTCTCCCCAACTAGGGGCTTTGATAGCATTTACAAAGATCATTCAACCTACCAAAGAGCTCATGAAAATGCCTGCTTCTTACTATCACATGTAAAATAGGAAAACAATCCTGAAATTAACAAAAAGCTGATTTGCATTGAAGTAGGAAGAACTGGTTAGTTACCTGTAAATGTTGTTCTTCAAGTGATCCTCTGAGAAGCCACACAACTAGGTGCTTGAGTGCACTTGTGTGAGGTACCAGAAAGACTTCTTAAGCCAGGCATGTCCAAAGTCAGGCCCGGGGGCCAAATATGGCCCATTTTCAAATTTCAAGCGGCCCACAGCCTCTTCTGCCCACCAGCTCAGCTTGTCACTCATCCCCGCCAGCTGGCCCCTTCCCATACTGGATGGAGATATCAGCTTGCAGTTTTATGGTTTGCCTGCCCTCTCTGCCTCTGTCCACCACTCAAAGAACCACGTTTATCGGTAAGTAACCAGTTCTTCTTCTTTGTGGCCTCTGTGAAGCCACACAACTGTGTGAGTACCAAACTATCTTACTAGATGGTGGGAAGTCACACTAGTAAATTAGAAAGGACTGTTCTACCAAATGCTACAGAGGCCTTGGCTTAAGTATCCAGATGGTAATGCTTTGCGGTAGCAGATGGTGGGTTAGATGGTGGGTCGGATAGAGGGACGCTCATCTCCCTCTCACAAAATACCAGAACTAGGGGACATACACTCAGACTGAGGGCTGGGAAAGTAAGAACAGACAAAAGAAAATATTTTTCACCCAGCGCGTTGTAAGTCTGTGGAACTCCCTGCCACAGGATGTGATGATGGCATCTGGCCTGGATGTCTTCAAAGGGGGATTGGACAGGTTCCTGGAGGAAAAGTCCATGATGGAGATGTGTAATCTCCAGGCTTAAAACTGGGGTACTTCAAGGACCAGATGCAGGGGAGTGGTATCAGGAGACAAATATCTAGTCTTATCCACTCCCAGACGCATCTGGTGGGGCCACTGTGAGATACAGGAAGCTGGAGTAGATGGGCCTTTGACCTGATCCCGCATGGCTCTTCTTATGTTATTATGTTGTTACGGAATGTTTAAGGTAGAAGCCATGCGAGCAATGAAATCAGAATAATTCCTGATTGAATCTGAAGATGAGGGTGGGCTAGCTTCACCCACATCTGAATCTAATGTGGTAACTTCAGGAGCTGCCACTTCATCTTCCTCCTCAAAGTCAGAAGAGCTCAGGGAGGATGGATCTGACCCTGATGGTGATGGCGGAGGAGGTTGGGATGTTGTTGGCAGCAATCTTGCTCAAATTTGAGAAATCTTGGACCCAGATTGGTGAACGGACCTGGAAGCTATATGGATCTGATGGCATCAGGTATGAAGGATGCCAACAAGGGCCCGAGGGAAAGGGCATTGGTGGAGGATAGCCTGGAATTGGCAGAAAATTTGGTACTGGGTAGTGCAGCAGGAAAGAAGGCGGTGGTACTGACCAAACATCAGGCGAGGCCATAGGTGCTTGGGAGGTTGAAGGTTGGTGTTGAAGCTTCAAGAAAGATGAAGCAGTCTGAGCTACCTCTTTAGCCACTTCAGTATTGTGGCGGCTCTGTTTCGAGGTGGGCAGTTGTTGCTGAGTTTTTGCTTCTTGGTGTGCTTCCAGACAGACAGCTCTGGATGCACACTTGCACTTGGTGCTGGAGGATATGGCATAGAAGCCTGCCAGTATGGCTCCGGGAATGGTTGATAGGAAGAGGAAGCAGTATTAATGCATAGACTGGTTAAATCTTCCTGGCTGCCCTGTTGGAATTACATTGATGTTGTTTCCGAGGAACAGATTGATACTGCTGGAGACAGACTTCGTCGGTTTGGATAGAGTGCTGTGGTCAAAAATGAGCATTGATTTTGGGTGGGTGAAGACTGATGAGAGGGAGTATTGCCATATTTTGATTTTTTCAGTTTAGAAGGGTCGGCCGGCACCGATTTCTTAGCATTAGTCTTAGCAGGCTTTGTTGATTTCAAAGGATTTTCAGATGTAGTGGAAGGTTGAACCACTTCTGAAAACATTGTATGAGGTTTTAAAGACTTATCCAGAAGAAAGATATTTAGATGATGCCTCCTGTTTTTATGCGCTTGTGAACTGAACTTCAGACAGTGAGCACAGGAGGCAGGGGAGTGGGTATCTCCCAAACAGCAAATATACCGAAAAAGTCCATCTGTGAGGGGAATCTTCCCCCCACAGCTCTCAAACTTTTAAAAAGGGGCCTGATGGGTCATAAAAGAAAAAATGAAAGGGAATTTATGAGTGAAATCATGAGACTAACGGAGAGACGCCCTTTCTGATCCTACTAACATGACAGTTAGCGGGAACTGAGGTGTTTGGTGGGAGATTGCAGGAGCATGTGCAGTGGGGAAGGGACTAGCAGATGTGTTTTCTTTCCAGTACCTTGCATGAGTGCTCTTGAGCACCCAGTTGTGTGCCTTCACGGAGGCCACGAAGAAGAATCTGAAGATATACTGTAGGTAAAAAGAGTATGATATGGTGCCCTCTGCTGAGAACATGCTTGCCAACATCAGATGTTCTCCTGATAAGGCCTCTAACCCCACAGGCTTCCGTAACAGCTGCATTTAAACCAAGCCATAACCAATTCCTCTGGGGGTGGGGGTGGAGAAGAGGGAGACAGAAACAGTTCCCAAAGTACCTGTTGTTTTGAGGCAAAACTAGCAAATAGGAAAGACACTTTAATTGATGATCAGTGACTATGGGTACTTGGAAAATCCATTTCTCTATCTTCCACGCCCTCCTCCCATCATGCACTGATAATCTCCAAGCATTCCTATATTGAAGCATATCTGGCATATATCTGAAGTCCTTAAATGGAGAGGGAAATATCACATCTTGTTCTAGGTAAAGCTAATGACAAGTACTATGCACATTTAACCAAACAATTCAATTAAAAAAACTGGTATTATTGCAAACCTTTTATCTTTCTTTAACATCTTCAGATGACTCATAGTTGATGAAAAGTATCCCAAATATGTCCCTTTCTGTAAAAAATGGTGGTAACTCAGCTGAGGTAATCAACAGGCAAGGTTGATACCATGATTAAACAAAAAAAAAATGATTACACAAAAAACCCCTGAAAACAGGTGCTAGCTTTCATCTAGAAATGGGCACAAAACAAAAAACAAAATGATATTTTATAATTTAATTACATAACAAATTACTTCATTATGCAACAAAATAGTAGGGCGCGTTTCATCACAAAGCGAAAGAAAATGCCATTTTTCCTCTAGGAACAAAATGATTTTTCCTAGAGGAAATAGTGGGGGAGCTTCCTCAAGCTCTTCCATGTAAGCCCCCCAAATTTGGAGAGGTTATTAAGCACCAAAGGGAGTGCCCCTAGGGGAAAAAATCATTCTAATTAAATCGGGAAATTGCAATGGCCTCCCCACAGGTGAGCGAATAGCAGCTTTGCTTCCAAATCACAATTCAATTAGAAAGATTTTTTCCCTAGGGGCACCCCTTTTGGAGCTTAATATCTCAGCCCCCTGAGCCCCAAACCTCTTCAAATTTGGGGGGCTTACAGGGAAGAGCTTGAGGAGCTCCCCTGCCATTTTAATAATTCTAGAACCCAGGGGAGCACAGTGTTTCATTTTATTTCATTTTGTTTTGTAACAAAACTACTTTAAAAATTCATTACAAATGAAACAAAACAAACTACTAAAGAAACAAAACAAAACACTATAGAGTGTACCCTCATATAACAAATGATTTGTATAACATAAAATCTGTACAACTCCATACAACATAAAAATGGTCGCAATTTGGGATTACTCTCTTTTCAATGCATTCCTATGGGAAATTTGTATAAAGGAAAATTTACTTAACAAAATTTTATTTGGAATGAATTAATTCCTTTTTAAAAGGTACCACTGTATTTCTGTTTCATGCCCATTTCTACTTTCAACCCATTCATTAGACTAGAATTCACAGTGCTGCAGATAATGAAGGAAAAAAAATATTTGCACCATCCACAGGACTAGGGTATCAACCAACTTCACCTTTGCATTGCACATGCAAAGGATGTCTTAAACTTAGTCAGTCATTATGTTAATAATGGGATCTGGTTAGTGATGTAAAGAAATTGCTTTGTGCCAGGGGTATCCTAAGTCACTGGTGTGACACCCCAGGTGCCGCATGTTCCTTTCCTTCTCTCCAACCCTGCTGGCTTCTGTACTCATAAGTCAGTGCACGCTGCTTATTTCCTCATTGGGCCTTTATACACGACCCCTAAGCTCCGCCACAAATGGCTGCAAGCTCCGGACCTTAAAAATGTTTACCCACCAGCTCCGGAGTTTGCAGACAATTAAGTGCGACCCCGCCCACTTTAGCGCGACCCAGCACACTTTTCTTGTACCTGCTCTTTGATAGTGAAAATATTTGATGCGGAGAGTGCCTGAGCTCTCCTCGCTTCTTTCTGTTGTTTTTCTTTTGCCTCCGCCCCTTAAAGAGGAACCAGGAAGTAAACGGAGGTCGGAGCAACTTCCACCAGCACTCCAGAGGTAAGAGTGCATTCTTTTCTCCCTGTCTAAGGCTTTTTTCCCCTCCCCCCCCCCACGCAGACAGAACAAAGAAGTGCGGAGCGGGTGGGGACGGAGGAACAGCAACGAACCCTCAAGATCTCTGGTCCAAATTTAAGGGACCAGCGGATCTTAGGGGTCGTGTAAAAAGGCCCATTGTCATGCAATCTTGCAGCCCCAGAAGGAGCATGGACTTCCTTTCTCCACCTGTTCCAGCATCTGCCCACTCAGATGAGGACATTAGGCAGGGATTCTTGCCATGCTGCCCTTAAATGGCCAGCTGCTAAAGAAGATGGAGAAGGGAAGTCTGTGCTCCTGCTGGGACTGGAAGAGTGCTCAATGAGGAGGGAAAGAGCAGTGTGCAACAGCTTGTGAGTGAGGGAGCCAGTGGGGTAGGTGGGTGTAGAAAATGCATAGCATGTGGGGTGCTGTACCAATGACTTAGCAAGACCTGAAATGAAGTGACCCATGCCCATCTCTAAATCTGGTTATTCTTTTGAATCATAATTGGATTACACATAGCATAAAGTCTCCTGGTTTTGGCTTAAGAACATGAAACAGTACTAGTAAAAATTGCTCTATGATACCAACACTGTGGTTTTGAGACAGAGCAATGCTCGGTACACAGGCATTGCTTCATGGAGAAGGATTTTTAAAAAATCCTCAAAAACAAGAAAAATTGCAATAAAAACTATCCCAGTCACTTTGAGTGGGTGCTCTCACAATCAGGAACTCAGAGACAATCCACTGAAAAAATTCTAAAAACACCCTCCATTATTTTCATTTTTGCTGTCAATTTATATTTAAAAACATATAAAAATCTATATGGATGCAAGGGTATTCCAAACAAATGAGATGCTTTGGTGGTACGCTAGGCAGATGTATCACTGTTTCACTATGTCACATACTTTTTTAAAAAAGGAAAGTCATCGTGGTACATTGGATGATGGCCATAGTAAAGGCAGGGAAGAGTCTATGTTGAGCCCACACCAAATTCACCCACCAAATTCACCCACCACAAATTCATAAACATATATCATTTTTTCTCCCATCCCTCCCCCCAATTATTGTTGTTTATTTGGCTGGGAGGATATGTATGGAACATGAAGAAAGGTAACTGCTGGGGAAACCAGCAGCATTTGAAACTGACTTTCCTTGGCTACTCTCTCTCTCTCTCTCTCTCTCTCTCTCTCTCTCACCCTGTTGAATGATTGAATACCCCATTTTTGGACCACCTACTCAGGTTCAGCTTCCACAACACAGAACAACCCCAGCAGAGCCCTGGCTGAGGTGAAAGGTGGGGGGAAAGAGGTCTATCTCCTTTCTGTCTCCCCAACCTAAACCCCATTTTCCCCCTTGTTCCACTGCTGTCCTTTGGTGTTGTCGCTGCTGCCTCCTAACTCACAAATAAACCGGCAGTTTAAAGACTGACTGGACCCTTCTTATGGAAAAAAGAAACATCTACTATATTGCACTAAAGAGAAGAACAGTTTAAAGCCATACCAGACTGTTTCAAATTCCTCCATCTGGACAGACCCTCAATACAACTTAGCAAAGCCAATGGTCTTGCTAGCCTTATCTCCAATCTTCTGAAAAGATAACTAAGCCTATTGATCATGGCAATGGCAAAATGTTGAATGGGGTAAAACCTACATAATTACAGTGCTAAGGTTCGGGATTCCATTAACATAAGAGTATGGTCAAGCAGTCCCATGTGTATAATGCAAATTTCCTTTATCACAACAGCTCCCTCTTATACCAGTCACAGAAGATGGACACACAACTTCCTGGGCAGATTTTTGGCATGGGGAAAGCACAGTGGACTTTGACAGGCAGACAGAATCTTACTGATTTGAAAAGGTGTTCAGACCTTCTACCTGCAAGTGTTTGAATCCCATCCAATACTGGAATAAGGTTTCTGTACTTTGCTAAAGAATTAGTATTCCCCATTATTCACTTAATATTTACTCATCTCCAGTAGATTTAAAAGGAAATTCTGCCTGGTACAAAATACCTCCTCCTCTTTTTCCTTAGCTCTCTTACTCTGCTACTGCTGGAAAAGCCTTCCATAGTAACTTATGATGATCAATATTGCTAAACTGTATAGTGGAATGTGAACTTGATATTAAAATCAAAAGAAATGAACAATAAGTTATGAAAACTGAGAAAGGGAAACACACCTGTAGCTGTCTATTTGGGAGGAGCCACTCACAGCATACACATGTTCAAATAAATTCCAGTTAAATGTAATATATATAGTATGATCTGGATTTTCTATCACAACAATATCCTGGAATTTGGTTGCTTCCCTTGGAATTCATTATTACTTTAAACTTAATTTAAAGTCATAAGTCTAAACATTCACAAGCTCCATTTAGATGGATCAAACCACTCTAAGGAAGCAACAACTGAGTTCCAATGGTACATGCATTGCACATTTATCTTGTGGCCTGCTGGACACATTTGCAAAGGTTGAAATGGATTATCTTACACTATTTATGTGGCAATGATTAAACAAAATTCAGACACCGAGGACTTCTAGATGGATGAGGGAGGTCCTTGACTACTCACAACTGAAAAAATCAACTATTCTGTTCTTTTTCCTTAATGGATCCCCCCCCCCATGAGATAAAAAATGGAAGGAGCAGTAGGAGAACAAAGAAGGAGAGCAAATCAAAGAAGGCACTGTCTGAACCTCCTATAACCTGGACCTCCTGACTGTGGAACATCTTTCCAAGAGAAGATAGGCTGGCAGTTTTCTGCAATTGAAGTCAAATTCCTTGATAGACCATCGATAGCCTTCTTTGGAAGTGCCCCCTCCCATTTTAATGTTTTTAAAATTGCTTTTAGTTCCATAGGGTTTTAATCTTGCAATTTAATTGCAATCTGTTTTTATAACTTGGCGTGCCTTTCAGAAATTCTTGCTGTGAGCCATCTTGAGTCCCAAAGGAGGGCAGAATATAAATCAGATACAATAAAATTGAGCAAATAAACCCAGGAACTTGGCAGGTTGATCTCCCAGCAAAAGGCTTTTGTCTGGAAGTGCTGCCTGTCAGCTTCTATTCAGTCTGATTTGCCTATATGGAATCTAGTAACATCTTCTACATTTTCTGGAGGCAAATACATTATTCTGGAGGCAAATACATTATTCCACCTACCAAAATAGGCCTGGATAATTGTTATTACAACTAGTTGCATCTTCAAATGTCAAAATAGCTTATTTTAAAAACATAAAGTTACCTCATAATTAGCAAGCCTATTCCCTCCACTTGTTTGCAAAAAAGCATTTGCAAGGCTATACTGCACACCAGTGGTGGAACAGGGAATGAAAATGTTTCTATTTTTCCTTCTCTGTTTAACAGCACAACCTAATGTATGTCTGCTTAAAAGAAGAGCTCAGATAGCTTAATGGGGTATACTCCAAGGTGAGAATGCAGAGAATTGCAGCAATGAGAGCTAAGGAAACTAGAATACTATGTTTTATGACTATTTTCATGGCTACTACATGGATGTTTTTCAAAATTTGAACTGTTTTTAAAATTCTTTGTGAAATTTACCTTCCTTCTCAAATGTCCTGAACTATGTGTTGTTGTTGTTGCTGCTGCTGCTGCTGCTGCTGCTGCTGCTGTTGTTTTTTAACATATATATGGCCTAAATCCAAAGGTGCCTTCAGAACATGGAAATATATTTTGGGGGAGCAATACAGCCACTCCTATTCAATCTCTTCCATTGTAATTCCAAGTATTCATCTCACATAATCTAAAAGAGGTACATAATAATATTTATCAAACTGTTTGGTTTATTGAACTGGGTCTTCAACATACCAAAGGGTTCAATAAATGCCTTATGAATAGATTGACATCTAGCTTTGCATTATGATAACACAGGCAATTACCTAGTGCTGGTGGTTCCAGATGTCCTAACACTGTTTGGAGGAAGGGCCCAAGTCACCCGTTTAGGATTCTTCCCTTCTTGAGCTTCAGCTTTAGACCAACTATATTTTTTCCTCAACCCCCCCCCCCCAATAGCCACAAATATGAAGCAAATACAACAGTGCAGTGCCTTGCACAACTAATCCCAGAATACGTTTTAGGGGTTGTCCATCAGAAAATTGGTGCAAAATAGAAGGTTAAGCCATATGAAAGTAATGAAGCTGGGGGAGAAACCGAATGATTTCTACTTTAATATAACCCACTATTTATTGAAGTTTTGTGTTATGCAAAAGTATTTGCATAAGGTTCACATGGCTAATATGTGGAGGACATCTTAGTTGTCTGCTCATTCACACATTTGATTGTACAACTCAAATGCATCCTGTCACCTCATCAATCAGCCTCAATTAGCTGCTGCAAGTAATGAAAAAAGTTATGTGAATGGCAGTAGGACCCCACCATTACTTATAAGTGATTAGTAGTACACACATAGAAAACCTGAATGATTTCCATAGAAGTACACCCCTGGATTTTGTAGTAGTACATCAGGCTGGCAGTGTTGTCCTATTAAGCATTTTAATGAAAGCCAGGATAAGTAAAGCCAAAAACTATAGAAGGGACTCCCTCTCCCTCTCCCTCCCCCCTCTCTCTTCAGAAGGCAGTCACATTTTAATTCAATGGGGCTTAAAGACTGCATCCTCAGTTAATATAAAGTGATTGAGAAAAATGTTCATTAGTTAAAGAAACATTGATATTTATTTACCTGACAGGGACTTTCTAACTCAAACATACACTTATTCTGCACACATTGAACAGGATCTTTCTCCAGAGGTTCTAAATGCTCTTCTTTAATCCAAGACATGGCAGAAGGATGAAATTTGCTTTTCCAAGCATGTCGAGCTCTCATTTCTTGATTTTCACTGAGCAAACCCCGGTTAATTTTTTTCAGGACACTCAGCTCTTTCATGTATTCTTCTAGCTTGAGTTTCAGTTGCCTGCCCTCTTCAAGAGCTTTATTTCTTTCTGCTCTGACTTTGCTCCATTTCTCCCTCCAGTTGGCAGTGCACTCTGACCACCAGCGCATGGTCTTCTCCATCTGGGCTGCCCTGGCCTTGGCTTCCTCAAGTTCTCGAAGTTGCATCTCCTCATAAATTTCCAAGTCACTGTTCTTATAAATGTATACAGGAGGCTGGTAGGAAAGGGTTGGAAGCACTCCTGTAATATTTGAGTCACAGGTACTACATGTTGCACAGCCTCTTACTTCTCTTTCATTTGATTCCCTTGGCTGGTTCCAGTGGAGATGCTTTTCTTCCATTACAGTGCAGACAGAATCAACATTCATGACCCAGAATAACTCTTTTGTTTCTACACCTAAAGCAGAAAGGGATGTTGACATTTAGAAACATTTTTAACAAAATAAATCTCCAGTTTAATTCCATGTGAACTGTCTCGTTTATTTTACCATTTCCCAAGACTAGATTCATCCAAGGCTTAATCTGTGTAATTCAAGTTGTTTTGCTTTTTCTTCTTCCAACAAACCTGTTTAGGAGAAAATGAAGAGCATTTCACACAACTTCTATGCTCTTTATTTAACTCACTGGCATGTGATTCTCTCTCTCACTCACTCTGCGCAGTGAGATGCAAACTGAATGGTGCCCTTTAAATGCAGTGTGTGTGCTTACATCAGCATTCTGTTGTCAGTTATACATAATCATACTAATCTTCATAGCAATTTTAAAATCAGCTATTGGGATTTCTCATCATGGGGAAACAAACCTGGTGGACCATATTGATGTTTTAAGAGGAAACACAGACTCCTAAAGACTGCAGCCAAAATTGCTGATGGGGTGGTGAGTTGTCACAAAACTGTGAGTTACAGATTGGAGAGAGGCAGGGACTGTGAAGGTACAGGTCTTATATGAAAGTGACACACATTAGAGAGAGGTGCTCTAGTCAGAAAGCTGCAAAGTATCAGAATGATTGGCTCAGCGATGAGGGAGTTATGGTGCTTGAAATTTTATTTAAAGTTCCATTTACAATGAAGCTTTGAAACAGGAGGTGGAGTTCTAGTGGAAAACCAGCAAGGCTAAAGCTCTGAGAAGTAAGATCCCCCCCCATATGTAAAGAAAAAAAATACCAAAAATATCAAAGAAAGCAGAACTTAAAGGCCATGCTACCAACATTACATGTAGACATGTGTCACTGCTGTAAAATGACTTCACAAACTGAGCTCCTGGACATCTTAACTGATTAGCATTCTTCTCCTCAAGGAAAATGATTAGAAATGCTTGTGTAAACATGAACAAGAATTCAAAGGTGAACCCGTCAGTTGTTCAGCTTCACTCTTCCCTTCCCACTTTCCCCTGCCTTAGATGCATCCCACCCAAATAATTCATTAATTTTTGAAATTGTGGCACCAGATTTCTTTCTTTAGAAAACCAAAAGGTGATAATAAAGTTGAGCGTCATCAACACTCTTAGCTTTCAAGAAAGGACTCTGCTTCAAATGAGGTCAATCAGGTCTAAAGGTATTCCTTCGACATGGGGCTTTGTCTGAATCTGATGAACATCTGTATTAGAAGCCATATCCCTGGAGACAATGAGAACAAATATAATTTAACAAATATTTTATCTCTATACCTTCTCTCCTCTCTCAGCGTGGAAATTACTGGGAACACAACTAGTATCTCTAAAGAGATTTATAGCTCCATTTTAAAAAGTGTTCCTGTTATACCATTAAGCTCATATTTTGCTTTATTATTTGAGACAAAAAGGTTTTGAAGTGCATAAAATCAGACCCAAAGCCAATGAAAGCAAGATCTGATTTATTATCTTCTTTACGACCAGTTCCTAATCCAAAACATAAATAAAACTAATTGATGCTGCTTGGTTCTCCCACTGGTCCTGATGAATTTTACAACTGAGTTCGACTGACAATATTTACAGCCTGAAGACCACCCAGATGACTTAAGAGTAGAGATGGGCTTGAACCACTGTTGGGTGGTTCACCCTGGTTCAGTGCTGTACACTTCCCTCTCTGCCTTCTCTGTGCACTCACCTACTCATCAGCTACAGAGTGCTTCCTTCTCCTGCCTCCTCTGCATGATGATCCACTCAAAAAAAGCAAAGCAAAGTGTTCTGCTTATATACCGCCCCATACTACTACAAGTAGTCTCTGGGCGGTTTACAAATTTAATTACAGAGTGCAGGCTACACATTGCCCCCCCAGCAAGCTGGGTACTCATTTTACTGACCTCGGAAGGATGGAAGGCTGAGTGAACCTTGAGCCTGCTACCGGGGATTGAACCCAGGTCGTGAGCACAGTTTTACTTGAAGTACAGGCATTTAACCACTGCGCCATGAGGACGTGGGACAGGAAAGCCCACAGTGCTGCCAGTGAATGGACAAACACATGGAGAAGGCACAGGAAGGAAGTGTGCTGCAGCTGATGAGTGGGCAAGTATGCTCAGGAGGCAGGGGAAGGAGTTGTGCCATAACTGCCTTCACCACTGTTGCCCACGGTCATCAGAGCTGCTGCTTCTACTTTCCATGCTGCCACTGTTGCCTGTCTAAACATGCTTGATCACAGTCCCTGGGAGGATGAGGTGGGTAATAGGGCAGGTGGGAAATGACTGGGTTGGCAGAGGAGGTGATCAGGCTGGTGGAGGGATGAATGGATAGGTGGGACGATTTAAGGGGGCAGGGGTGAATGAGGGAACTGGTGGGCAATTGGGCTGGTTTGGAGTGATGAGGTTGGTGGAAGGGTGATTGAGTGGGCAGGTGATTGGGCATGCAGGACATCAAGCAGCTGGGGAGGGGGGCTGATCAGGCTGGTTGGCAAGATGGCAGGGGGTTGATCAGAATTCTATGGGGCAATAGGAGAACCAATAGGGCAATAAGACTGGCGGGGGGGGGGCAATCAGAAGGACGAGCAAGTGTTGGTTTTTCTGCTCTCTTGCATATGTGAAAGCAATTACAATAAACTGATGGCACATCTGCCTCAAAATAAACATACCTTCGGCAGAGGAGCAGAAAAACCCACTCCCCTGGCACACTACTCCATGTGTGAACATACTGTGTGTATGCCTAAATCCCAGTCATTTTTTAAAAAGCAAAACCCATTATAAGAATGGTTCTTATTGTAAGTGGGTTCTGGCTTTAAGTGTTTTCTACCCCAGTCTGAGTGACTACTGGTACAGTCCAGGTTAACAATGGACAGTGATTATCTGTACAGGATACAACTCGATGAGTCCTGAGCTTGTAACACAGTCCACTGACTCATTTCATGGAATAAACATTCTCAAAAGCTCATCCTTCCCACTCCATATGTTACTTATCATGTATCTGCTTGGAATGTAAAGGTTCTCCTGTCATGTATCAGAACTCAGGTCTCCTACTGATGTGAAACCAAAAGATCAAAAAGAGAAGGGATGGTTGTGCCACTAATTGGTTACTAACCCAGGCACAGCTCATGACATTTGCTACTGTGTAATCTATTAGCCTTTTAAAGATGATGATACATATTACAAAGTATGTATTCAGATAAATATGGTTTCAATTTACATTTTGACTGAAGGGCTAGATGGAAAGTACAATGTTTGTCCAGAAGCCATGGTCAAGTGATAATCATCCCTCAATCAGCAGACCACTGCACCATGCAAAAGAATCTCTCCAGCCATTCACATATGGACTTATAAGGAGTGCCTGATTTCCATTTAAATTATCACTACTTTCTCTTTATATAATCTTACAACATTTTAGGTTTCTAGGCAAAGTAGAGCAAAACAGAACCAAAACTGTAAATGATAGTAATGTGTAAAGAATTAAATCAAATACAGGTTAAAAGAGAGGAGGTTTTAGGACTAATTGATAAATTGAGGATTAACAAGTCACCAGGCCCAGATGGCATCCACCCAAGGGTTATTAGGGAACTGAGAAATGAAATTGCAGATCTCTTAACGGTTATATGCAACTTGTCTCTTAAAACGGCCACAGTGCCGGAGGACTGGAGGATAGCAGATGTTACACCAATTTTTAAAAAAGGAAGGAGGGGGGACCCAGGAAACTACAGGCCGGTTAGCCTTACATCTGTCCCAGGGAAGATGGTGGAAAGCCTCATCCAAGAGAAAATCTTAAAACACATAAAAGAACAAACCTTGCTGAGAGAAAATCAGCATGGCTTCTGTAAGGGTAAATCTTGTCTGACAAACCTCTTAGAATTTTTTGAAAAGGTCAACAGGCACGTGGATTTGGGTGAACCGGTTGATATAGTCTATCTGGATTTTCAAAAGGCTTTTGACACATTCCCTCACCAAAGGCTGCTGAGAAAATTGCACAGTCAGGGGATAAGAGGGCAGGTCCTCTTATGGATTGAGAACTGGTTGAGATCCCGGAAACAAAGAGTAGGTGTCAATGGGAAATTTTCACAATGGAGAGAAGTGAAAAGCGGTGTGCCCCAGGGCTCTGTCCTGGGACCGGTGCTTTTCAATCTGTTCATAAATGACCTGGAGACAGGGATAAACAGTGAGGTGGCCAAGTTTGCCGATGACACAAAACTTTTCCGTGTGGTAAAAACCAGAGAAGATTGTGAAGAGCTCCAGAAGGATCTCTCCAAACTGGGGGAATGGGCTGAGAAATGGCAAATGCGTTTTAATGTAACCAAATGTAAAGTAATGCATATTGGGGCAAAAAATCCAAACTATCAACTCATGGGCTCTGAGTTATCCGTGACGGATCAGGAAAGAGATCTTGGTGTGTTGGTGGACAGCTCCATGAAGGTGTCTCCCCAATGTGTGGCAGTGGTGAAGAAGGCCAATTCCATGCTAGGGATTATCAAAAAGGGGATTGAAAATAAAACAGCCAACATTATAATGCCATTATACAAAACAATTGTAAGGCCCCACCTGGAGTATTGTGTACAATTCTGGTCACCGCATCTCAAGAAAGACATAGTGGAACTGGAAAAGGTGCAGAAGAGAGCGACTAAAATGATTACTGGCCTGGGGCACCTCCCTTATGAAGAAAGGCTAAAACATTTGGACCTCTTTAGTCTGGAAAAAAGGCGATTGAGGGGGGATATGATTGAGACATACAAAATAATGCAGGGCATGAGTAAAGTGGATAGAGGGAAGCTCTTCTCCCTCTCCCAAAATACCAGAACTAGGGGACATACACTCAAATTGAGGGCTGGGAGAGTAAGAACTGACAAAAGAAAATATTTTTTCACCCAGCGCGTTGTAAGTCTATGGAACTCCCTGCCACACAATGTGGTGATGGCATCTGACCTGGATGCCTTCAAAAGGGGATTGGACAGATTCCTGGAGGAAAAGTCCATCACAGGTTACAAACCATGATGGAGATGTGTAACCTCCAGGGTTTAAACCTGGGTACTTCAAGGGCCAGATGCAGGAGAGTGGTATCAGGAGACAGATATCTAGTCTCATGCACTCCCAAACACATATGGTGGGGCCGCTGTGAGATACAGGAAGCTGGACTAGATGGGCCTTTGGCCTGATCCAGCATGGCTCTTCTTATGTTCTTATGTTCTTATGTTCTTATGTATAAGGAGATTTTAATAAAGCAAAGTGTTCTGCTTATATACCGCCCCATACCACTACAAGTAGTCTCTGGGCGGTTTACAATTTTGATTACAGTGTGCAGGCTACAATAAGAGCTACAAAATAACCCCAACATTCTGGTTTACATCTTTTCTATACAAGCTTTAGCTGGAATGTTTATTTATTTAGCATGGTTATAATTTTCCTTATCTTCCACTGTGAAATGCAAGTTACTACCTCACTCTCAGATGGGTGGTATAGAAATCAAGCAAGCAAGCAAGCAAACAAACAAACAATATGTGTCCAGGGGGTCGACCAACCAGCCACGTCCCTGCCCTCTAGAACCTAAGAGATGAAACATGTATTTGTCAGAGGAAAGCTCAAGCAGATAAGTTAAAAACTAAGCCAAATAGATGCAATGTATTATTATTTTTGGCATTGAAAAATGTTTGTGGTACAGTTAATAGATGAGATCATGTTTTTCTTAGTTTTTGTTCTGTTCTTTTCATGGAGTTGGAAACATATTGTCTTTTGCATCATCCATTGTTGTCATGCATCTTTTTTCAATTTGTCTGATGCTTGGCCATATGAGATAGGTTACAGAAGACAGCTAAAAAAATGTGCTAAGCCATAGGATGGCTATGGTAGGTGTGGTCTTTGGTAATGCTGATACAAGTGCCTTGTTTAGCTGGTTTCTGTACAGAGCAGCCACAAGAGGAAGAATTTAGTGTGTGTTGATTTTCTCTCTAACAACACTTTTCCTGCTGAGGAAAATCTGCAGGCAATTCAGCTGATTGGCATGGATGGATTAATTTGCAGCCTATATGTCCAGTTTCATACTAAGGAAAAGAAGAAAAAGAAGTCAAATTATTGGCTAAATATCTAAAAGAAGAACACAGGGGAGATGATCTGGAGTCAATTTATGCAACATAAATTACAGTTGACAGTTATCCGCATTCCTGAATGTCCTCAGATGTCTAGCCAATAAAGTCCCATCTATTAACAATGTGATTTCATTCACATGTTTCTTGCTCAATTATTTATCATGTTTAAATAAATCCTGTGTATAGATTTTGAAGGTGCCTGGCACATTCTATGACAAAAGAACACCTAGGATTATATCATTAACTATTTTCAACTGTCCTTCTGTTTACCTTATTTTGAGGACAAAGATACAGAGAAAATCAGCACAGAAGATGTTGTGTCTACATTGCAAGGTATAAGAGTTAATTTCTATGGACATTCTAAAAGACTAGAACACACTGCTAAAAACTATCAGACCATTTCATAACAGTTTTGGAATGTAAGCCCAATTCCAGCTGTCTACCTGTACCGGGGGGAGACACCTCAATAGTCAGTACAGGAAGAAGTGATTTTATATGGGGCAGAAACATACGCAGCGCCTTTCAGGTAGTAATGACATGCCTGAAATACTAAACATCTTGGATCAATCTCTGTGTGCATGCTTTCTAGGGAAGCAGCATTATTCTGAACTCTCAGCAGGGAAGGTCACACTGTACTGTGTGCGACAAAAACAGCAAAGGATCATCAAAATCAAAACACAGAACATCCAAAGACCACTACATTATTTTGGCATTCCTCAAAGGAGAAACAAAATTTATATTCAAAGAGAAAAGACATCAGTGATTATCAAAACTAAAGAGTACGGGAGGGCAATTTGTGGCCAGTGTTTAACTCTGAGAAAGGTTTTCCAGAGAAAACAGCATACAAACCAAGGCATGATAAGGGGTTCAGTAATAAGCTGCCTAAACTCAATTGTTTGTACAACTAATGTATACCCATTGAATCAAAGGAATGTTCATACTGAGCCATGCCCATTTGTTGGAGTCTACCTTAGTTGGCTCTACCAAGTAACTGTAGTAATATGGATTCTACTGGGTTATGCGTGAATCTAGAATTCTAAAGAGTATTCACAGTTCCTTAACATGCAAATGAGACTGAAACTGGTAGTCAAAGAAAGTAGATAGCAAGCTAATTCTTTGTAAATTTCCAAGGAGACAGGATGATGAAGAAGCATCCTGTATTCCTGGATGCTTCTTTATAGAAACAAAATGCTACCAAGGTATTGGTAGCTCCTTACAATTGACCTTGGTGCTACTATGGTTTCAGTAAATTAGAGTTCAGTTAACCCAGCTTATTTGTTTTCTGAATATCAACATGCACTCTTGGGTGGTCCTTACATATGAAGCAGCTTAAAGGTTTTCTGAGTTAAAATCAAGATGCTGCATTTTGTGCTGCAGCTGTGACCACATAAAGGTTCATTATATGAGTAGAACACTCAGCTGTTCAGTTTAGTTGCTTATAAACACAAATGGCAATTAAATGTTTACCTGCTCTCTTCAACTTCTAGGGCAGTGGGTGGTGAACCTTTGACACTCCAGATGTTTTGGACCACAACTCCCACAGTCCTTTGTCATTGGTAATCTAGGCCTGGAATTCTGTGGTCTAAAACATCTGGAGTGTTGAAGGTTCACCACCACTGTTCCAGGGTCTCAGTGACCAGCTGATTGTATACTAGAGTACACTTGCAATAGCAAAGCTGTTTTCCTTGTAGAGCATCCAAATTTTGGAAGCCATAAGCACCACTTCATATGAAGCCATTGGTTTTACCACATGGTTGTGAAACATGTTGGTTTAGTTGGGGGAAATTAGTGAATTATATGAAATGTATTCAGTTGTCATATACATACAATAATGCATCAGAACAAATATGGGCCATGTTGATTTGAAACTGCAGACAGAAACTACTCTAACAGATTAACCGAGCCAGCTGGACCGCAAATGAGAAAACGATTCTCATCATTCAGCTATTTTCAGTAATGAACTACTGGATTGCAGGCTGTTGTCTGTCCTTCATTGTTTCCCCTCAAATCAGGCATATAATTGTAATTGCTTCCAGGAGACTTGGAAATCATAACAGAGATGGCTTTCCAGAACAAATCTATCCCACATACACAAAAACTTTCCATATTTACACAGAAATTGCATGCAAGTAACTTAAATGCTGGTCCCAATATTTGTGATTTTAAAAAATTAATCATCTGATGTATATTCTGTTACAATGTTATTAGAATAAACAAAAACCTAGTTCATTAGTAGACATGGGCACGACTCGGCAAAATTGTCATTTCCGTTTTCGGTTATCATTTCCGTTACGTAACGGAAATGGTAACAATAATTAAGCCGCCAGAACTCGAACTCGAACCGAAAAAAGAAAAATTTGGTCAGGTTTTTCGTTTCCGTTTGTGGCATCGCGGCGATCGCGCAATGTGAAGCACAGAAAAAGTTTTTAAAAGTTTTTTAAAAAAATCCCGACTCCTGGCCAAAAAAGCAGGCGAAAATATGCCTGCCTGAGGCTTTGCCACCTACCAGAGGGGTGGTTTCTGGGGGGTCCCTGGCCTTTCTCCCCCTCTTCTCCTGTCCTGGGCTGCTTGCACCAGGCTGGGGGGGGTCATCCTCGTCGTCTTACCACATGCCATGCGGTGGGGGGCGATCCAAAATGGCGACCGCAATTTTTCTTTTGAAATCATGGTCAAAAAACACACCAAATAACCACAGAAGCATGTGAAATTTATTTATTTTAAATGCCTGAATTTTAATAGTAGCAGCAGTGGGTTTTTTATAGCAATAAAACGTCATATTGATTTTATTTTATTTTATTTTATTTTTTATTTTTTTAGATCTGCCCATTTGGGCTGGGCATGGGATGGGACCATGCAAATTTTTTGAACCATTCCACCAATGGCATCGCGAGGTTTTTGACTGACACTTCTGGATGTCTCGGAGGGCATAAAAAGCCGAGGCACCTTCCAGAAATCACAGTCGGGTGTATGGATGTGGTTGAGGGAGGAGGGCTGGCTGCTGGTGCTGGTGTGATCCGATCGAAATTGAGGAGGGAGGCTGGAGGCTTTAGGATTTAAGTTAGGCAGGCAGGGAGGGAATTGAATTTAGAAAATAATTTCTTTGATTCCCTGCAGCTTTGTCTGCTGAAGGGAATAGCAGTTTATTCTTTATTTCTTCTCTGGCAGTTTGTGAGGATTTTTTTCTGATATTGGATAAAGGGGGAGGTTCGACTGGGAGTGGGAGGTGTGGATTTATTTTAAAAATATATTATATACTACCATTTATTTTCTATTTTCCCAACTTCAATTTGCTTGCACACACACACATTTGGGGTGCAAGCCAAGAACAGAACCTCTATCGTAAGTGATATCCTAACTGCCCACTCGCCCGTCTGCCCGCACCACCACCCGCCTGTGGCCCGCACCGCCGCCCGCCCACTCGCCCGCCCGTGGCTGCCGTTCGCCTGCTCGCTCGCCCCCCGCCCCGCCTCCCGCCTAGGGTGCAAAAACACCTAGCGCCAGCCCTGATTGCAGGACGCCCCTATGCTCTGGGGGGTCAAATCGCGCTAAATCGCCATGGAAACGACAAATGGCAAACGACAAACAGAAACGACAAATTTTTGAAAATTTTTGCGACAAATGGAAACGACCCGAAAC
Organism: Phrynocephalus guinanensis; assembly: GCA_037367245.1. Taxonomy (NCBI): domain Eukaryota; kingdom Metazoa; phylum Chordata; class Lepidosauria; order Squamata; family Agamidae; genus Phrynocephalus; species Phrynocephalus guinanensis. The sequence goes on along the minus strand of CM074739.1, from coordinate 71,086,903 downwards.
GGACCCGTTCCAACAAATGAAAACTCGAAACGTCATTTTTTCTGGTGGTGCCCATGTCTATTCATTACCTTAAAACTCTAATTATATTAATTTGTATATCTTTGTATTAAAAATTAGAAGCCAAGATATTTCTTTCACTTATTTGCTAACCTGAAAGTCTTACCATCAGCATCCTTACAATTTCTCAGAGAACACAATAAAAGGAAGTTTGGCAGGCATGTTTTTAGTTGATACACATATGTCAGTTAATTTTTGAAACCAAGGAAATTGTGGGTAGCATACGAAGTCACAAATTATCAATTTGATCAGAAGTGGATGTAGGATAGTCTAGAATCTACTGATTCTCTATGGTTTGTTGTTGATCAGCAAGGCTTTTAACTTGGTGTTGTTTTGTAGCAAGAACAAAAGTCCACCTCCCATTACCTTGCAATTGTTGATAGCAAGAAAGCCAGGGTTGGGAACCTATAGGGAAAGATTTATATAGGAAATCAAAGTCTGATGCCGGAAACATATTTCTGGGCTGTGTTTGAAGGAATTTTGTACCATGAGCTACAATTTTATACCTGACTGTAGCTGAAGTTATTATGAAATATAAAGTAGATCCCCCCATTCTGAAACCTGTCCATTTCTGAGTTAGAGCTGTTACCATAGCTTGAAAAATTAGTTATGCAGGTGGGTCACACTGAGTCTTAAAAAGTATCTCTTTTAAGTTCTGTCTATCTCATTTTGCAGTTTGTTTGCATATTTTATAGATTTGGATCAAGATAATGCTCTCTCTCTCTCTCTCTCTCTCTCTCTCTCTCTCTCTCTCTCTCTCTCTCTCTCTCTCTCTCTCTCTCTGTGGGGCATTCATTATAAACAATTTGGACATAATTTGCAGCTGATGTGAGGCAAGCGGCTCACTTATATAGACTAAAGATTTATTAAACTAATTATGCTCTTATCTTAAATGGTAAACCTTCAAGTGTTAAAAAGGAACATCTGGTAAGTCAGTAAAATTTGAAAATTCTCCATTTTTTTTACAAATCTATTATAGAACTCCTCTGCATGTCATTTTGATTGTTAAATTAATAAGCCCCAAATTAGATATCTCTTTGCCTAGGATTATCCCATCTGCATTTGATACAATAACAGATGTGCTACATATGTGTCACAGAATAATGTTTTGGATATTTTCCAAAAACAAATTGACTGGTTAACTAATTTTAATTAATAAATATGTCCTTGTCAAGAGATTGTAAGATCACCTTCCTCATGCCACAATCTGGTTTTGATTTAGAAGTCAGATACATAAACAGGAGCCCTCTGGGTCAGGCTGTTTTGCATGGTATTAGAAGAACAGGAGACTTAGTGGGCAAGCTAAGGAATTTACTCAGTGACTCTGTGGGTCAGGCTTTGCAGGGACTGGAAAAACACTAGGACTGCAGTGAGAATAAATAGGTTAAAACATGAGTGTCTAAGGCAACTTGCAATCCATTTTATCACTTATTTTTGTTATATTCAGAATTTATATGCATACCTTTTCACATCCTGAAAATGTCTACAGTACATTGTCTTCATAATTATAAGCATTTCACTTTAATTTGTAATATCCTTGTGGTATATGAAAAGCAAATGAGATGTAACTGAATTTCTCTGTTACTTAACTACTGGACATATGGATCATTGTTCCTAGCAAGTCCTAAGATTTGAGTCAAGTCTGATTCTTTATGAGAGAGACATCGGATGAAGTTGGTGCTTGAAAAGCTGTTCTCCAAAGAGGAGCTACCCATTTCATCCAGTCACCATGTTATTGGGAATCTGTCACCCTCAGTAAAAATCAACATGTACAGTATCTCTTCTCTACTCTGGTAATATTAGTTTTCCCTAAAGTGGTGGTTTGACACACTGCCATTTGGAATTGGAAAAAAAAGACAATACAGCTGAGCTCCAGAGCCAGCAGTTCTTTCCAATATTTGTCTAGGTATGAGGTGATTTTCCTCTTCAAAACCATTATTTATTTCCAGCCCACATCAGAGAGATTTTCTCCTCACCTCAGAACTATGGTATCATACCCCCAGGTACAATCATAATGCCAACCTACTCCATTAGAGAGGGTACAACATGAGATATGTTTCCTGTAGCTGCTCCAAAATATTGTGACATTCTCTGGAAACTTAGAAAACTTAAATATAACATATAGCCTTTTAAAGATCACTGCTATCACAACCCTCCTCAACTCACTGCCAACTTCTATTTTTTAAGAAAGTTTTGAAAATAGTACATAATTTTTTAAAGAACCAGAAGTATTCTGGAAACTAATAATAACGTAAATGGGTCAAAAAAGTTAAATCACCTTGCAATATGGCCTAAACTATATAAAGTGGATCATAAAAGTGTGTGTGTGTGTGAGAGAGAGAGAGAGAGAGAGAGAAGAGAGAGTGTGTGTGTCACAGAAGGAATTTCCTCACTGACACAAACAGATGTATCCATATACAGTGGTACCTTGTATAAAGGAATTAATTCGTTCCAAATGAAATTATGCTAAGAAAATTTTCCTTTATACAAATTTCCAATAGGAATGCATGGAAAACAGAGTAATTCCATTTTTATTTTGTACGGATTTTCCCCATAGGCAATTCTGTTAAGCAAATTCCCCTATCTCCAGAACTTTTTATGTTGTACAGATTTTATGTTATACAAACTGTTTGTTATACGAGGGGCCACTGTAGATGTGGAGCCAACCGCCACATTGCTGTGCTCATATTACTGCTTGGTTTCCACTGTGCAAGTTTTTTTCTCTGATAGTGACCAACTCTCAAGAAACCACTTTGCCTATAGTGTTCTGAAACTGCACCATGATACAGTATATGAGATGACAGTCAAGCTCCTATGGTAAGTCATCAGTAATACCTTTTGCTAGCTCTGTTTTGCCTAATGGGATCAACAACTAATTCACAACACCAAAAAAACCCAAAATGTTACCCATTCTACTAGCATCCTAGTGGGGTGTTGTTTTGTTGCAGGATCTGCTTAAAAATTATTTCTGTTGAACGAGGAAATGCTTTAGCAAGAAAACATTTTTTAAAAGCTAACAATTTGCCCATGGTTTAGATCATAGTTCTTACCTTTATTCATTTTTCAAGAGGGTACCATTTTTTAACCTATTGCATTTTGCATATTTTAATCTAACAACAATCTGCTCATACTGTTTCCCCTAAAAGTGGTGCCACTTCTTTAAGCAAGGAAAACATGAATAATACCAAGGGAAAATCATAAGCTAGATGGCAAAACTCTTTTTTTTTCTCATAAAGGGGAAACAACTCCTCAGTAACATAAATCCTTCAAATCATAACATGCATACAAAATTCAGCATGAGGTCTGTTAAACAAGTACTGAGTAAAATTAGAACGTTACATTTTTTCAAAGTTTGCAGATATAACACATTTGAAAAATCTTTAAAATGCAACTGCTGTCACATCTCCCACAGCTCCCAACAGAAAAGGTTCAGGGTTTATTAGAAAAAGAAAAGAATAATTTGAATGTTGTATTAACCTGTTTGAGCATGATGTTAAATTATTTCTATTACCAAGAGGTAAAAAGAATAGGAGGAGAATTCTAATTAAGTCCAATTTGTTAATAGATAAAATTGCTTTCTCTCTCTTATTTTGTTACCTCCTGTGCATTTACTAATGCAAAGAATCAACATTAGGATTTAAAAATGATATGAAAAGAGACAAACACCTCTTACCCTGTGGATTTGTGAATCTGTCCTTGCTTCCCAGTGTTAGAGACATGTGTAAACAAAAAGAGACTTTCCTGCTTCTTTTTCTCCTCTGTACAGCTCTGGAGGGCTGGCCAATAGGCTTATTTCCAGCATTAATAATGCCTGTCCACGCTAAATGGAAAAGAGATTCTCATTGGCTGTGCTTTATCAAAACTAATAGTACCACACCTTTAATACAGCCCCATTAAGGCAATAGGACACATTTCCTTTCTGTCCCCTCTTTAAATGACTTTATTAACACTGATTCACCCTCAATCGTGCAAACTCTGCTCCTTTTAGATATTTGTATACTTTGTATGCTTACTGCTTTCAGCTTTAAATAACAATGGGGGGGAGAGAGAGAGAAGCAATTTTTAATTTTTTTTTTCTGAACCCCAAGCCTGCGCTATAGCTTATGGGCCCTTGGGGCTCAGCCAAAATAAATAAATAAAATAAAATAAAATAAAAATCCCCCGAGTGGGGGAAAAGGAGGGATTTTTAAGCTTTTTAATTATTATTATTATTATTATTATTATTATTATTATTATTATTATTATTATTATTATTATTATTATTATTATTATTATTATTATTATTTTGCTGAGACGATAGGCCCTTGGGGCTCACCCAAAATAAAATAATAAAATAAAATAAAATAAAATAAAAATCCCCCGAGTGGGGGGAAAGGAGGGATTTTAAAACTTTTTAGTTTTTTATTTTATTTATTATTATTATTATTTTGCTGAGCCCCAAGCACTATAGCAGGCTTGGGGCTGGCAAAAAATAAAGTTTAAAAATCACCACCACCACTTGATGGTGTGGAGAAAAAAGGAGGGAGTTTTTATTTTGTTTTGTTTTGTTTTGTTGTTTGCTGAGCCCCAAGCACCCATCAGCTCAAGCGTGGGCTTAAGGCTGGCAAAAATAAAAACATTTAAAATAGCTCCTTTCCCCCCAACCGAGCCCCAAGCCTGCACTACAGCTGATGGGTGCTTGGGGCTCAGCAATAAATAAATAAATAAAATGAAAATCCATCCTTTCCCCCCACCCAATCTGGGAAAAGGAAGGATTTTTATACTTTTTGTCCCCACGCGCTGATCAGCTGTAGCATGCCAATCTCTACTTGTGAGACTGAACTATTTCACTACTCATCCAAGCAGCTTTGTTAGTCCAGACAGGACTGAAGAAGCTGCTATGACCAGTATGGAAATATTTCAATCTCACAAGAAAAGAAGTCCAGTTGCCATGACTCAACCTCCAGATAACCTCACTGAATGACTGAGGATATTCACAGACACAGTCAGGGTTGATTGTTTGGTTTATTCATTTTGTGCAATTAGAACTACAGTGGACCCTCGTATAACAAACAGTTTGTATAACATAAAATCTGTACAACATAAAAAATCTGGAAATAGGGGAAATTTAACAGAATTGCCTATGGGGTGAATCCGTACAACATAAAAATGGTTGTAATTAGGGATTACTCTATTTTCAATGCATTCCTATGGGAAATTTATATAAAGGAAAATTTGCTTAACAGAATTTCATTTGGAATGAATTAATTCCTTTATACAAGGTACCACTGTATACACATCACTGTGACCATGCTATGAGCCTTCATGTGAAAATAATGCTCCATTATATTGTTACACCTCAAAACCAAGGCTGACTATGTCCGCGACCCCCGGTTTGCACCCCCGCAAGCGGGCCAGGGAAAAAAATTATCAAACATGTCTGGCCGGTCCGCGGGTGATAAAAAAGGTTGGGGAGCACTGCATGACCATCCGCATATGTATTCTCTTGTGCATTCTCAGATGTATGTATGTGTGGGCTTTTGCATACATGGCTGGCCCTGTATTTCTTGGAAATATAAGCTGTGAGCTATATATAGAACTATTCAGGGAGTAGCTGAGAAAAATGGAATCCAGTATAAACGGGATTACATTCTGAAATAAATCCTTGCAACAGAGCATTACGGTCATGCATCCTTTAAGTTGGTTCTCCTGCCCTCTTCACTAGAGTGTTGTATGTTGCCATTCAGTCATTGAACTTGAAAAATATTAGTTTTATTTTGCTGTTTTGTATTTGCCCAGAGGCCCAGAAAATTTATTTCCCCCCAAACCTTCTGTTTTACTTTGAACTCTGAACTTTTGATTTGTTTTGATCACATATCTTGGAACACATTTCTTAGGTTGATACAATTCAGCAGATAAAAGAAATTACTGTAAAATTTATGACTAGCATTAACAAATCAAATAGATGTTTGATAAAATAGTATGCAGTGAAATGTCAGAAACTCTAGAACAGTGTTCCCCAACCCCCGGGCCGCGGACCAGTGCCCGTCCGTGGATCAATCGGCACCGGGCCGCCCAAGGAAACCAGGGGAAGTCTCGCCGCTGCGGGGAAAGTGACCCCGCCCCCGCCGAGGGAGGGAGGGAAGGAGGGGGCGGGGCTTCCAAAGCCAGAAAGGGAACCTCTTTGCGCCGTTAAGGTTTCCTCGGGGAAGAAGGAACGCCCGGAAGCTGGCCGGGTTTCCATTTCCGGCCTCAAGCTTCCCCCAAAGTTCCCCCCAAAGGAGGGTCGTGGAGGATCTCCCGTGCGGGTGAGCGCCATTTCCACTGTGTGTGTTTTCTCCCCCTCCCCCCCCCACACACACACCAAGCACGCATTTGGTTTCTCTGAGGTGTTTTTGTCCCCCCCATGAAGGCCACCAATTCCCGCCCGCCCCCCACTCTCCGGCCTCATGTCAAGGAAGGGCGAAGGGTCCCAAGACCTCACGGCGGCTCGGTAGCTTTAAAAAAAGGTCAGGCGACAGCGTGGACGGGGAGCTCCCCCTGCCAAGAGCGGCTCCTGTCTTCCAAAGTGGTTGCGAATAAACTCTGGAATTGGAATGATCTCCTTGCGTTTATATGCTTCCAAACCTAGCCGTTCTAAAGCATGTGAAATGCAAGTCAGATAAAGAGACGCCCCCGGGGGAAAAAACGTGAGGAAGTAAAAACAGTGTTTCCTTGCAGCGATGCCAAGGACTCGCACAACACTGGCTCTTCGGCTTGAGTATGGAGATGAGCACCGCCCCCTAGAGTGGGAAACCGACTAGCACGCATGTGCGTCAGCGGCCGGGGGGCATTTTAATTAAATTAAAATTATTAAATCAAAACAAGCGGGCCAGGGAAAAAATATCAAACATTTACCGGTCCGCGGTGATAAAAAGGTTGGGGAGCACTGCTCTAGAATATATAAGTTTAACCATGATAGAAATTTTAATTAAGGGTGCAAATCTTGAATTGGTGTATCTTCACATGCTAAATGAAGCCATGGTGCTAAAAGTAATCTACATTGTGAGATAGCATTTAAAAAAAAAAATTTCAAAACTACTTTTCATCAACTTGCAAAATTGAATATGTGATGTGATAGTTTTTGCTTTGTTGTATGGACCATACTGCCTTACTATGTGAAGACAGCCAATGTTACAATTATTATTGCCAATGGTGAGATATTTTCTGCATCCCTATTTGGTTCCTACCAATTTTCACTGCAAAGACAGAAGAAAAAAATAAGATTAAAAACACAAATGAGGCTTTCCCTAAGATATTATGGAGTTGAAAAGTTTTTATCTAAATTTCATAAAGTCACATTTTCCAGGAAAAAAACATGACACCACTTTAGCAATAAACACTAGTTAGTGAGTTGAACAGAATACATTATTGATTGCTCCAATTTCATATTTTGATGTTCTGCTGATCTCACGGCTGGTAAAAATTCAAAGAAACACTGGCTGTCCTTACATGCTTGGGGCACTGTGTCATTTACTTTTTCAATGACAGCAGCATTTCCTCCCCAATGAGAAAGGATGGATTTCCTTTTATTCTGGTACATTTCATCATTGGCTGGATGCCAGGAAGAGTTTTACAGGGCAGTTTCATAGATATGAACTGCTTGATAACTCAGCGGTCTAGGCTTCTCACTCTGGAGCCATACGTTGAGAGTTTCATTCCCTGATGTGGCTCCCTGACAGAAGCTGGATTCAGTTAGCCATAGGGTCCCTTCTAGCTCTGCAGCTCTACCATGATGATTATATTATCTGATCTTCAGAGAGAATATCATCAGGAAGTAGAAGAGCAAAAAAGTCTAAGTCCCTTGTTGCTAAGATTTAACTCTAGTTGGAAACAAAGAGGAAATATATATTAACACCAAAGTTACCAAAGACAAGGAAACTCTAGCTAGCTTTCCTCAGGCAATGAAGCTAGATAACAACACATCCAAAGAAGCAGACACCCACAGATAGATAGATAGATAGATAGATAGATAGATAGATAGATAGATAGATAGATAGATAGATAGATAGATAGATAGATAGATAGATATTTTACTTCAAGATAAGCAAGAAAGAAAATTCAGTTCAGTATTATGGTCTTAGAAAATAATATCATGCATTTATTAATTAAGGCAAGAACTGCTCAATCACTTTATTTATTTATTTATTTATTTATTTATTTATTTATTTATTTATCTGTAATTTTACCCCGCCTTTCTCCTTTGAAAAAGACCCAAGGCAGCTTACAGTAAGGAGAGACTATACATTCCATTACAAGTAAGACACAATCAATTTGAGATACAGGGAATTGAGGAGCATCTTACAGCATTATAAGGCAACATTAAAGTTAACAATTGATAAAACAGAATACAATCACACAAGGATATATAGAAACACAAAGTTATAAGTGGTTATAAACACAAAGTCTGTGTAGCCATCTATGGTAGATTCATAAAAAGGCACATTAGGTAGTCCATCATGCAAGGAAAGCTTGCTTGAAGAGAAAGGTCTTTGCCTGTTTCTGGAAAGACAGCAGAGATGGGGCAGTCCTGGCCTCCACTGGGAGGGAGTTCCAGCGTCTGGGCGCAGCAGCTGAGAAGGCCCTTTCATGTGTTCCCACAAGACGTACGCGTGAGGGTGATGGAATGGAGATAAAGGCCTCTCCTGACGACCTTAACACCTGAGTTGGTTCATACTGTGATATTTGATCTTTGAGGTAGCTAGAGCCCATGTATACAGTACTTTGTAGGTTGAGGTCAGCACTTTGAATTGTGTCCGATAACTGATTCGCAGCCAGTGGAGCTGCTTTATTAGGGGTGTAATGTGAACTTTGTAACCCACCCCAGTCAGCAATCTGTCTGCTGGATTTTGGACCTGTTGAAGTATCCTGAGTCTTTTAATTGGAAGTCCCACATAGAGCGCATTACAGTAGTTTGGGTATCTGGCTGCAGAGACAGAGACTGGGAATTTGATTCCACACAGACTCCTTCACAGGGGCTGGACTCAATGATCCATAGGGATCATTTCAGCTTTGCAGTTCTAAGATTATTATATTATTCTTGCTAGATAACTTTTAATTCAAAAAAAAAAAAAACCTCCAAGAGGATTACAATTGCATTTGTGATTCATTTTTCTTTTACAAACAACAGATCCCAGAATTCTCTGAGAATTTCACTGGCCAGCTCCATATCTAAATTGTGCTCACCCAGGAGAAAACATGGTGTTGAAAGGTTCATGGCTTCATTGAGGCTGAGCTCCTGCTTAGTTTCCTATTAAAGTTGCCTCATTGCTTGCTGACAGCTCCAAGAGGTGTGGATTTGTTGACATGTGGGACTCCCAGAATGGAGAATTTTACAATCTGGAGCCCTAAAATTCCCCAATAACACATCCCTAGTTTACAAAATTGCCTGTATTTTAAAGTCATGCATAACACTTGATTATGCATGGTCAATGATCCGTTATCACATTGACTTTTGTAGTTTTAATGATGACATACAAAGTCCTCAATGGTTTAGGACCTTGCTATCTGTCTGAATGGCTCCTCCTGCCGATTATGGTCCCCCTCCTGCTTTTATTGCCTTCTGTTTATTTTTATCCTCATTTCTTTTTTGTTTTTTATTGTTCACCGCCCCGAGTTCCTATAGGAAGATGCGGCGGTATACAAATGCAATAAATAAATAAATAAATAAATAAATAAATAAATAAATAAATAAATAAATAAATAAATAATACATAGCACCTGATCATTTCAGGCTTTTGATGGTGCTGTCACTGGAGGAGGCTTATAAATCACTGGCAAGAAACTGGGCTGTCTCAGTGATGGCCCCTCAACTTTGGAACCAACTCCCTCCTGAGAGCTGCCTGGCCCTCTAGCTGCCTGTCGTTAAGAAATCTTAAGATGTAGCCACCACAGAAAGGCTTTCCCTGGTTATTGGTTGACCCCATTCAATTGTCTGATATTCATCTTCTCCTACTCTGACTTTGGTCTTTTCCCCCCCCTTCATTCTGATTTGATTTTGATTTGACTCAGTTATGCTTATTCTGTTTTATTATGTCATATTGTTTCATTTATTGCATAGTGTTGATGTTTATCGTTTGTATTTTAACATTTGCTTAACTGCTCAGAGTGTCCTTGTTGCTAGATGGGATGGTAAATAAATAAATAAATAAATAAATAAATAAATAAATAAATAACTATGTTGCGCACTTCCATACCCAGTACCATTGGAAGCGGGATTTCTCTTTTCTTTCCCCTTCCTACGGCTCTTTGTAACACCAATAATATGCTCCAAAAGGTTTCTCAGACCTTTGTAGCAGCTTCCAGGGTATATCTGGGTCTGCAAGATAAAGGGGGAATGGCCATCTCTGGCAGAATCAGCAAGCTCCAGTCCAAGTACACAATAGGATCCCAGCAATGAAATTTAAAGTTACATTCATTTTTATATTTACTAAGGAAAACATGTTCTCAATTCTCTATTGAAGGCAAGAAGGACTGTAAGCAACCTGATATAAATCTATTTGTTTTTCTTTGGATTGGACTTCATATATTTCAGCAACTGAGACAATAATTCTAAAGACACTATAGGCTTATGATTATTTATGATTATCTATTTAAATCAATAGCATCCCAAATCTGAAACCATTTGGCTTCACAACAGCAGTAATTCACACATAATACTAAGTTCTGGATATTTGCATCTAAGGATTGCTTTTTAAGATTCTCCTTTATCTGAGTATAGAGGGAATACCGATGCAATTGACCTTTTCCAAAGTACAGTCTGACAAATCATCTTGCTTGCATTAGTAATTCTTTTACATCATATAGTTTGACATGGAAACTATGTGGCTCAAAAGATTAATGCAACTTCTAATTTTGCATAGTTGTGGCTTATTTAGTAAATACTTCACTAATTGCATTCATATGGTATCCTCCCACACAGGCATGGTTTGAAACTAGGACTCATTAATTTAAATGCAGGAGATCTAAGACTCGTGACATTCACAATTCAAAGTAAGGCTGCAGATGGACATCACCTTCTAACAACAATCTTCAGCTTCTGTGACAAGCTTCTGGTGGCGTTCTGGTACATAACCCTTGTGCATCCTGTGCATGATTTGCATTTACTCTCTCCTGGGAGGCATGGTGGGAACACAACTTTCTGAATTTGAGATCACATTTCCCCTATTTCCAGAACCAGTATCAAAATGAGAACTTGAGTATATTTCCAGTTATATAGTTACAGCTTCCCCAATTTTACAATGAAGCTCTTCAATTAAATATGTATTATACTATGAGAAATTCCTTGCAAACGTGTGACTATTTGGATGATTCATAATGTGCACACAGCATGTTAGGAAAAATCTCCACAAAAATGTATCAACATTTTTTAAAAAATAGAAAATAATGTGAAGTGCAGGGAAATGAACTTAAGGTTGGAAAAGACCGTCTGAGCAAAACTAAACTTGACAGATTCATCCATCAAGACACTTAAAGACACTGTCAAGCTCATCCTGGCTTTCTGACAACATATACAGGGGGGGGGGATTAATGTGCTCTACTTAAAATCATGGGAAAATTAAGTTGGATGGGGCTATAAACTTATTGAGTCCAACCCCGCTGCTCAATGCAAAAATCCAAATTAAAGTATATCTGGCAAGTAGAATGGGCACAAAATGATAAACCAAATGCTCTTTCATCATTTCATAATGAAACAAAACAGTAGAACATGCTTTGTTATGAAATGAAACAAAAAATGATTCATCCTAGAGGAACCAGAATGGCAGGGGTCATGGACCTTCCTCAAGCTCTTCCCTGTAAGCCCCTAAAGTTTGGAGAGGTTTGGGGTTAATGGGACTGAGTTATTAAACTTCAAAGGGGGTCCCTCTAGGAAAAATCACTTCTAATTGAGTCTGAAGCCAATATTAGTCCCCCCCCCCACACAGGTGAGTGATTAGCAGCTTCCTAACTAAATTAGAACTTTTTCTAGGGGGACCCCCTTTGGAGTTTAATAACTCAACCCCCTGACCCCCAAACCTCTCCAAATTTCAGGGGTTTACAGGGAGGAGCTTGAGGAAGCTCCCCTGTCATTTCCATGCAGATACACACTGTGATCAATACTTTTTAGCACATAAACATAACAAAACATTATGTACTCAAAAATCTGGATCACAGTCATGTATCGGCATCAAAATAACTGGGGAGCTTCTTTGGACTCTTCCTTGTAAGCTTCAGGGGGCTGAATTATTAAGCTCCAAAGGGGGTCCCCCTAGCAAAAATCATTTTAATTGAGTTGGGAACCCAGCTAATCACTTGCCCATCAGTGGGGTTATTGTGGTTTCACGATTCAATTAGAATGATTATTTCCTAGGGGGACCCCCTTTGGAGTTTAATAACTCAGCCCCCTGACCCCCAAACCTCTTCAAATTTCAGAGGCTTACAGGGAAGAGTTTGAGGAAGCTTCCCAACAGTGTTGGTGCCTCTAGGGCCCATGGGAGCGATTATACAGCATTTTGTTTTGTTTTGTTTCATAATGAAACTACTTTAAAATTTGTTGCAAACAAAATGAAACGAAACTAGTAAAGAAACAAAAAAGAACACCCCCCAACTATATTTTCATTTTGTGCCCATCTCTACTGACAACTGGTTGTCTGATTTTCTCTTGATTGCTTCCAGCATTGGAGCTTTCACCATACCCTGAGGTAATTAGTTCAGTTATACTGTTCAGGTAAGACTTTCTTCCTGATATTCAACCAAAATCAGGCCTCATGTAATGTGAGTCTATAACTATGTGTCATGTACTCTGAAATGGCCAAGAACAGATGCTGGTCCTCTTCTGTCTGACAATCTGTCAATTATTTGAAGAATACTATTATGTCTTTCCTCAGTTTTCTTTTCTCAAAGCAAAACATGCCCAGTTCTTTCAGTCTTTTCTCATAAGACTTGGTCCCACCCCCCCCCAAGTCATCTTTGTTGTCCTCCTTTGAACTTGTTCCACTTTGTCAGGATCTTTCTTAAAGTCTAGCATCCAGAACTGGACACAGTACTCAAGATGAGACCTAACCAGTGACAAATAAAGGGAAACAAGTATTTCACTGCATTTGGAAATTATACTTCTGTTAATACAGCCGAAAGTAACATTTCACTTTTTTGCAGTCTCATCACATTTTTGGCTCATACTCAGGTTTTTATCTACAACAACTCCAAGATTCTTCTCATTTGAAGTATTTGCAAGTGAGGTAACATCCAACTTGTAACTGTGCATTTGGTTTGTTTTTCCTAGGTAAAGAACTTAACATTTAACTTTGTTAAATTTTGCTATGTTCTTTTTATCACAGCACTCAAGCCTATCAAGATGTTTTTCAAATTTGTTTCTGTCTTCTAGGGTGTTAGCTATTGCAGCCAATTTTGAATCATCCACAGATCTAATAAGCATTCCCTCCATTTCCTCATTCAAATCACTATTAAAAATGCTGAAAAGCACTGGGTCCCGGACTGAGAAATTTTGGTATCACACCTGTAACCACTTCCAAGTTTGAGAAGTAGCCATTCATAAGCACTTCTCATAAGTATGTTTCTGTAACCAATTGTGTATCCACTAGAGATGGGTGTTTTGTTTCAGAAGAGGACTGGTTCCAAAAAGAAACACGCCAGCACAGCTGGTGCTCGGAACCCAGACCCACCCGCCGAAACAAAATCAACCACTGTCTTACCTTGCTGTAGTTTGCGCTGGGGAAAATTCCAATCAGGACGATGCAAGGACATACATCATCCTGCCTCCCTGTCTGATTGGCCAGTGCCAGGAAGAGGGAAAGAGGATGCATCGGAGGCTGCTTCCTGATTGGATTGTGATTAGAGAGTGAATAATCCAACCCCTCTGTCATACTATTATATTGGACTGCCAAAAACATTTCCCCCATATTCACTGACACTGAATAATAAGCCAGCACTGTATTTGCCTTGTAGTTTTCTTGCATATCTTTTCAAGTAGAGTCTTGAAAAGTCTTTGCCCAACCCTCCCGGAAATAAAGAAGTGAGATATGTCTTTGAGATTAAAATTGGGCCACCATTTATTGACATGAAATTAACTCAATTCAACTGTTAAGCATCCCTTAAACAAGGGGGCCTGAATGTAGTAGAGGCGGATCAGTTAATGATTCCTAATATTAGAAGGGTGCTGCCCTCCTGTTCAGCACCCTGCCAAAACCTGCAGTCTGGTCAGCCCTCATTGTGACCAGTTATAAATCTCCCATTGGCCTAAAGAGAATGGGACAGGCAAAAACACACTGCCACTACAGTCCAATTTGTGTAGCAGCCAAAAATTCCCATCCAGGCCTTACAGGACTGCTAATCTCATTCTCTTATTTGGGAGGGTGGGTGGGAAGATGGCTGGGTCAAGAAAGAAGCCTCTTACCACATGGTGAGGCCTTATAAAACTAATGCCCCTACAAGCAGCCCGTACGCTGCACACATATAATGCCTGCCGGGTGCGTGGGCAAAGAGGCCCCTCCCTGCACTACAGCAGTTTGGAGCTTCCACTGTAGTACTGTAGTACTCAAATGAAGACTCTGACCACAACTTGAGTTTGATGATCGGCTCAGGTAGCTGGCTCAGGGTTCATACAAACTTCTATCCTCTGAGGTCAGTAAATTGATTATGCAGCTCAAGCATGCATGTATGTGTGGTAATGTATAACCTATACAATTAAATTGTAAACTGCTTAGAGAGTGCTTGAAGCACTATGGGCTGATATATAAGCAGTACACTGCTGTGCTGTGCTTTCAACTGGTTCACTTGAAACCAGGCATCTGAAATCAGCCCATAAAATTAATTGGTTGATAAATTTTGTTAAAGGAGCAGTACATGCATTAAATGGCCTTTTTTCTTTTTGACTAGAGCACTGTCACAATTCTGTATATTGGAGATGCATTCACAATAGTGTATATGTGTCTGGAAGTTGAGTCATGGCAACTGGACTTCTTTTCTTGAGAGATTGAAACATTTCAATGCTCATCCAAACAGCTTCATCAGTCTGAGGAAAGCTAGTTGTGAGTTCTCCATTTTATAGTTCACTTTGACCTCAGTGCATATTTGTGATTTCAGTTCATACCAACTGTATTCACAGAAGTATCAATGACAACTGACTTTCAATAAATGGAAAAATCCTTTCAAAATACAGTATTTTCCATGTATGACTATATTTTATCTAACATTGTTATAGTTAAATTGAGGGTTGTCTTATACATGGAAGTAAGCCAAGGAGAGAACTGTGCAGTTGCAAAAATGTAATTGTGGCTCGGAAAAGTGGGGGTTGTCTTATACATGGGCCCATCTTATAGATGGGAAAATATGGTACCTTGTTCACATACTGTATATAAAAAGTTCATGATTCATGAATTGAATAGGGTTCCGTGTGATTTCCACATTATTTTTAAAGGAAACAAGTCTAGAAGGACTTCAAAATTGAGATTTATTTATTTAATGAACTATGAAGGTCACTAGATACAAATAGCTTTACGAGAACAGCTAGTCATGTTGACTAGTAAAATATAGGCCCCTGGAGGTACTATATATTATTTATATGATAAAACAGAAAGAGACTACTACTGGAAAGACTATTATGGTATTTAACTATGATTCGAAACTCATTTCCCCACGGTCAAGTTGTTGATTTATGCTGCAATATCTTGCTGTACTCAATATTTGTGCAAACAACAGTGTCTTGCACCATTACAGAAATTATTTTCCCTTTTCCAGGAATATTTATTTATTTATTTATAGAGTATATATATATTCAGAGTAAATAACAGTTAAGTACTATAATAAGTAGAGGTAGGCACAGAACAGAAAACTGATAGTTCGGTTGGTTCTGTTTTGGGCCCACCCTTGGTTCGGGTTCAGGTTCATACGAATTTTTTAAAAAAATTAATACGAACCCAAACCGAGACGAACTGGGCCAGGCAGCAGTAGACTGTCCCACCGCCACCTCCGGAGCCCCAGGTGGCAGTAGACTGTCCCACTGCCACTTCTGGAGCCCTGGGTGGTGGTAGGCTGTCCCACCCCCACCTCTGGAGCCTTGGCCGCGGCCGGGCCGGGTGGCGGTAGACTGTTCTGCCTCCACTTTTTTTAGCCCTGAACACGTGGCCCTAGGGGCCAGGTCTGTGCTTTTTTTGTTTTTCAGCACTGACCACACGGCCCCAGGAGCCAGGTCGGCACTTTTAAAAGTTTATGTATTTATTTTTTATTTTTTCAGTGCCAACCATGCAGCCCCAGGGGTTGGGTCAGCGCTTATGTTTTTTGTTTTTAAAAGTCTCCAATGCCAGGGGATTCTTTTCCCCTACAGCTGAGAGGCACTGGCTTGGGGCCAGCACCTATTAGCTGAGAGGCACTAGCTGCTGTGCCCCTTTTATTTTTTTTCCCTCCTGGTCCTGGCCCCTGCAGAAGAGAAGACGGCTACAAGGTAGGAGGGGGAACGAAAAATGAAACAAAATGAAACAAAATGGAAATTTCCATTTCGTTTTGTTTTGTTTTCCTTTGGTGGCTTGGGTCATTATTCATTTGGTTAGATAACGAAACGAATAACAATAATGAAACGAATTAAAAATTCATTTCGTGCCGATCTCTGATAATAAGTCTTTAAAAATTCATTACACTGGTTCTTTTATATCATCAATCTACTACAGTATAGGTGCTACACAGAGCTATATGGGCTAATAAGATTGTATGGCTGAATCCCTGTTGCTTAGTATAGTAATTTTCAACTAGAATATGCCCATTGATTCAGTGGATATTTGTTGAGTCAATTCCTTGGTAAGTTCCTAATGATTCTATGAGTCTATTCTAGTTACAATACACTAAGCAAAAGGACAAAAAAAAATTAAACCTCTGTGCTTCTCATTTGTTGTACTCACAACTACAGTAGAGTAATGCCCTTTGTTAGGGGGAAAAGGCAGATAGTCTTCATTATGATGGGTGTTGTAAAACATACCTGTTCAAAAACAGCTCTGACAATTGGTTTGTATTTGGGTGAGACGTAGCTAACCAAGAGACTGTCTACATTTCTCAAATAAACCCACAACATTTAGCATTTTAATTTTTGCCAACTCAAGGGAAGTGGTTTTAAGTAGTTTCATTTGTTTCTACTGAGTAATTGAAATGAGTCCTTTTAAAACTGGGTGTAACATTCACAATGAGTTTAAGTCAAATAAGAAAGCAAAGTGCTAATATAAATGGCCCATTGCCGGCCACTTATTTTAACTTGCTTTCTAAGAAAGCAATATGACTCAGAGGAAAATAAATATGCTACTTGGAATTCATTGTGTTGCTGTGAAACACAGCAAGGATTTTAAAACAGGTCAAATCCTAGGTTTTCTTGGATGTGTGACCAGGCACTGATTTAAAAAAAAAACAGTCAGCTTCTGGGACTTTCTGTTGCTTGGTATCACTTTGAGAATGGTACTGAGCACAAGAGGGCATCCTATTTACCAATGATTCCAAAAATTGGGTCCCCAGACATTCCTGGATTACAGCTCCCAGAACCCCCCCCCACCTATTGCAGGGGTTAGGGACCCAACCTGACCCAAAATAATTGAAAATCCGCGATATGTGGATGCAGGCCGGCTTGGGCATGGGGCACCTAGCTGAGGGCTGTTGTACTGGCGATGCCCTGAACGGGCCTGTGAGGGCTTTCCTGGGACTTCTGGAGGCCCCAAAAGGGCCTCCTTGTGAACCTGAAGTGAATTCCGGTAAACCGGAAGTCACTTCTGAGTCACTGAAAATCATTTCTGAGGCCTCTGACAGGCCTAGAGAGGCCCTTAGAGGCCTCAGAAATGATTTTCGCTGACCTGGAAGTGACTTCGGTTTACCGGAATTCGCTTCAGGTTCACAAGGAGGCCCTTTTGGGGCCTCCAGAACGCCCGGGACCCCCCCCCCCCCGCAGGCCCGTTCAGGGCAGTGCCAGTCCTGGGGTAAGTAAGGGAGGCCTGCAACAGGTCTTCAGCCCCTTACCCCAGGGGGCCTTTTTTCATATACTGCAGTCTTGAGATATAGCGGGACCACAGTATATGAACCACGAATGGGTGGGGGGCCACTGTACTGCAATTGATGTTTTCAATATTCAGGGTGCCCTCTGCTATATAAAGCTTGGCATCCTTTTTCTGGCTAGCAACCTGGGCACAACACACTAGTTTACAGCAAAATGTAGCAGAACTTTACTAATACTGTGTCACTGAGAATGAAAATGATCTTATGACTGTAGAATAGCTCTGGTTTTCAAGATATGATATTGGATCAGTATATGCGACTCTTGACTTAGGAATGAGGATAATTTATGTATATATTTATTTGATTTATATCTAATCTCCATTTAAACCAGAAATGACTAAATGATAGGGTGGGAGCGTACAAATCCTCTTTACCAACTGTCAGACAAGAACTGGTGGAGACTATTTCGTCCTTGTCCTGTTCTCACTGTTTTCCTTGAACAAAGAGAATGTCCAATTACTTCTACAGGTGACATAATGTCCAACTTGAAAGCAACTGTCAGGGCACAGAAAACTGGATCTTAGAAGAATGGAACACAAAAGGGAAACAAATGTGCCTTGATTCAAAGAAGTCTGTTTCATTGGAGATAAAAACACAAGGAGACAGTAAATTATCTTGCAAAGTACAATAAAGGAGAGTACTGACAGCTCTTTTTCAACTGTACGACTCCAAAAAGGATAAAATTTCTGAGAGGGAGGTGTTTATTACAACAGTTTAGTATCTTCAGAGTTAAAGCAGTATGATCTAACAGGTTGCAAAATGTGAGAAATAGCTATATTTAGAGGTCAGCTTCGTATTGGCAGCAGCTAAAAACTACAAAAGGTTCTGGGTGCTCATGCAATTTACTATTAGGAGGATGCAATCCTAGTTACTTGCTTGTGAATGATTTAAACAGGTAATTCTGGTTCTATTTGAGCAGGGTTGATGCTCTAGAAGATGGGGTACCTGGCACAAAGGCACACTCCTGCACTGCCTGGTCTGCCACCTAGTCAGCTTGAATGGCGGCCCTAGGGTAAGTTGGGGTGGCGGTGGTATGCAATTTGCCTGTGCAGCGCTTCTCCAGGCCAGCCAGGAGGCCCCAGGGGGGAGTCCATGGGTGCTGCTGGGATCCTGGTGAGGGAGGCACTAGCCTGGCCCAGTGGTGGGGCTTGCTACCAGACAGCCAGGAATGACTTCTGTCAGCCCTCCATTGTGGCAAGGCAGGCTGGCGTGCTCTGGCGCTGGGCTCTGCTCCCTCCCTCTACCTCCTTGGTGAGAATGTTGATGGAGATCCAGGGCTCAAAGCACCGCATGGCAGCAAAAGGGGTGGGAGGGAGCAAGGGAGGGAGGGTAGGAGCAGCAGCAGAGGCAGACATGACTGCTGGCGAGTCGCACACGACCACCACTACCTTGAATTATCTTAGGTAGTCATGTGGTGGTTTGCACCCTGGACTGCCATCAGCATTCTTACCAAGGTGAGAGGGAAGGAGCTGAGACTGGTACCAGAGCATCCTGGCCTGCCTTCCCACAGCGGAGGGCTGACAGAAGTTGTCCCTGGGTCTCCAATAATGAGCCCCACTGCCAGGGCAGGCTAGTGCCTCCCTCATTGCTGGTGCATGCAAGGAAAGCATCATAGAAGAAATGGGGGGGGCTCTTCAATCCCTTCAAAGGCTGTGATTGGGGATTTGCTCCTCCAACAGCTCACATGGTTGGCACCTTCTGCTCCCCTTTCACTCACCCTCCTCAAGGATGGCAGCTTTGGGATCCTGGCAACCCCAGCTCTTTTCCCATGCCTGTCTTGCCACCCACCTAGACTCCCATGGGACCTCCTGGCCAGCTGCAGAAGTGCTGTGCTGGCGAGTTGTGCACCACCAACACCCCGACTTACCCTAGGGCCACCGTTTTAACTGACCAGGTGACAGACCAGGTGGTGCAGGAGCATGTCTTAATGACACCTGGTCTGCCATGCTGCCCAGTGTTGGGTGTGTGGCTGGGTGGCTTGCCGGGGGCAAAAGGGCTGGGCCCCATGGTGCAGCTTTCACCCCCAGCAACCCCCAGTGGATCACCTATTGCAGATAACTGAATCCGTGGATGGTGAATCCGCCGATACGTGGGTCCTATAGTACCACCCATCTGACATGAAGCCATTCTGGCTGGTTTTCAGCATAATACAAGTCATATATAATATACAATAATTAAAAACATAGTAAAATAGCAAATAATACAAATAAGAGCATAATTAAGTAAATATCACTCATAAAAATTAAAGACACATAGAATAGGCTAATGGCAGACAAGAGGAAATCACAAAGTCAGTGAAGTACGGAGCAGTAAGTAACCAGGGAAAGTAGATTTAAATAACCACATTTTCAATCATTTTTGAAGGTCAGCAATGTGGGGGCCTGGCAGATCTCTGAGGGAAGTTGATTCCACAATGTAGGTGCCACCACCAAGAAGGCCCAATTCCTTATTGTTGTCTTGCGAGACAATGTCGGCACCCTCAGTGACCTGCTTGCAAAGAGCGAGTGACATGGGCAATGATCAGAGGTAGGAGCTAGTTAGGACTTTTCATATCAGCATTAGAACCTGGAAGCCAATTCAGTAATGGATTGGCAGCCAGTGCAGTGCGGCCAGCATCGGGATGATGTGGTGGAATCGTTTAGTACCTGATATCTGGTTGTTTCTGAGGCTACAAATAGTCTTGCACACTATCTGGCTGGGATTGTGCTGCATAATGCCTCTTGTTGATTATTTCAGCCTGGATGCCATGGGGAGGACATTCAGCAAGGTAATCTTTGTTTGGACCTTTAGGAAGATTTTATATGTAGAATTCTTTTGAAAGAAATGGGTGGAAGAGAATGGTATTCCTTGTCATGTTTAGGAGCATGGGATGGTGCTTGAGTGCCATTGGGATGATTGTCCATGTGTTCTTGAAACAATTCCTTGAATATAGAGCAGCAGAAATGGGTTTCCAGGTTACACAAAGCTTGTGGGGGTGCTTCAAAGCCTTAAAGGCTCTGGTAAATATTCAGCCAAGTATATTTACCCTGTTAGCATAGGATAAAAATAGTTCAAACATAGTTCCATGGAGTATAGCCTTAGCTAGCTACACCGGCCTACACCTGCTTAATATGCAGCTATGTCTTGTGAAAGCTTACAGCTAGTTAATGTCTAGCTATGCCTCACATCAGCTTCAATATCCACACACTGCACCTGTTTGGCCATGATACAATGAAGCGTCAGTAGATAAGGAGAGATAAGGTTGACGCAGCCGCAATAATGATTCTTCCGCCTAACAATAAGACATGCGCATTACATAACAGCAATCAGATACTGACAAATGTACACAGATGATTAGCTTAGCCTGACACATGCGTAGAGCAACCGTTATGTAGGAGTCTGTGTAGGTATCTTTACAATGCATAAATAAAGCTCATCAGAGCTCTCCCAGATTTGCACCAACAGCTGTTCCCGTCTCTTCCTTGGATGATGCCTGCTGGCAGGGTCATCTAAAACCCCGTCCGGACTGCAACAAAAGCTGCATGTTCTGTGTGGGTCTAGTGGAAAAAAGGATATGTGTGCTATGTACTGCCAAGTCACATATGACTTACAATTTATTTTATTTATTTATTTTTATATTTGTATACTGCACCGATTCCAAGAGGGAACTCTGGGTGGTTACAATGATCCTTTAAAAAGTTTTCAAGCCATGTGAGGTATTTACAAAGAAATATGACTATTCCCACACCATAGTGAGTTTCCCTGGCCATGTGGGTACTTGAGCCCGGGTACATCACATGATCAGCCACACTACACTGGCTTGCAAGACAAGAGAATAATCCCATGAAAGGGCTAGCTATTTTGATTGGCTTAGAACTACAATACTATTGTTTGGATTTCTTGTTATAACGAGATAGGAAGCATTACTCAGTATAGGACCACATTTTTCATGCAGATAGAAGAATAATTTTCCTTCTTATTTAGAGATGCAGATTGTGTCATGTAGATAGCTTTCCTTGCCCTGAGGTGATCCTGTCCAGTGTGCAGCGGAGTGGTTTGGCTCTGCATAAGTGGTTCATGTTCTGAGATATCTCTCATTATCTGGACCTGTTTGCTATGTAGAACTTTATGAGGTAGCTTTGTACCTATTTGGAGAGAGCACTGCAGACTCTCTAGTCCATGTACAGTAAATAAATTGTAATGGAGTATTCACTCAGTCCCTAACAATGTCTTGCTGCTTCCATTTGCTAAAAAAGTAAGGCTTCTCTTTTTACCTGTGCAAGTAGATATCTTCATCCCCAAAACAAATTTAACTAAAAACCTTTGCAAGTATAACAAAAGTTTCAGCCATTATAAACATCCTTTCCTAAGCATCACTGAAATAATTCAAAAAGAGGGACTGGATATTGCAATACACTTGTGTTGGAGTAGATGAAAGTTTTAAGAAAATATACTATTCCTTGGATTAGGCAATGTTTAAGTTTGCATTATTCGAGCATGTGATATATGTGCTCTGGCAACTGACTTATCTACTGGATACAGTCCAAGTGCAAATAATAACACTGATGGGATAATACACATGCCATCATTTGTAATTCCAAAAAGTTAACTGCATCAGTTTTGCCAACTTTAAGGAATGGACAAACATGCTTTATTGGTTACAGATGCTATTTTGCTTTCCAAAGAAAAATTAGATTAGTGTTGCAAGTGAAACTATGGGATATAGCATCTCTTAAAAAACATATTAGATATCAGTTCTATTATGAAGGCTAGTCTCAATCACTGTACCATTTCAGTACTTGTGGTGATCCTTCAGCATTTGTGATATCCTTCTAAAAGCCTCCTTTTGGGGTCCAAATAGAAAGAATTCTTGAAACTGTGAATAGAATTTCTCTCTCTCTCTCTCTCTCTCTCTCTCTCTCTCTCTCTCTCTCTCACACACACACACACACACACACACACACACACACACACACACACACACACACACAGTGTATTTAACTGTGTGTAGATAGATGGTCCTATCAACATCAGACAAAACTCACCAGAAAGAGCAAAGTCAAAATATCAGCCGCCTAGAGATGATAGCAACTGGAAGTGCTAGGATGGAGTAGATCCCAGCAAAGGCATTTTACTAGTGATGGCCAGAGAATGAGGTCATGGGCAAGGATAAAAGTGGCAGATACCACTGATGAAAGTAAGCACTGCAGGAGGGGTGTAGCTTGAGGAGCCATCCTCCTTGCATCACACTTTGAGGTGAGGAATAGTGACATTCCCAAACTGGTCTGGGTGTGATCATTCTTTATTGCCAGGTGAGACCTAGTTTGATCTAAGCAACCTTTGTACTCTAATTCGATGACAATCTGGTCCATGAAACAAGAGTTGAAACTGTTGTAAACCAACATACCCAACAAATGGACTTTCAAGCTCAAAACATTGAGCCCAGACCTCCATTGCTAACATATGTATATTACCTTTTATCTATTTACCTTTAAAATAAAATAATTTTGAAAGCTAATCAGCAAGACTAGCTAACTCTTTGCCATTTTAGGTTATGTCTAGAGATGGGCACGACTTAGCGGTATTCCCGTTTCCGTTTCCGTTACTTGGTTCCGTTACTCTATGGAAACGGTAACGGGAATTACTCCGCCAGACCTCGAGCTCGAACCGACGAACGAACAATTTTGGTCTGATTTGTCGTGCTCGTTCCTTGCATCGCGCGATCGCGCGATGCCACGCGGCACAGAAAAAAAGTTTTTAAAAGTTAAAAAACCCCGGTTCCCGGCCAAAAAGCAGGTGGAAAAATGCCTGCCGTGCCTCAGGGCACCTACCAGAGGGGTTGTTTCTGGAGGTCCCCGGCCTCCCCCCCATCCCCCGTCCTGGGCTGCTGTGGTGGGACTCGCCGCAGGCTCGCAGCCAGCAAAAAGCCCAGTCTCGCCGCCGGCCGCCGCAATTAAAGCGCAAGCAAGCGGCACGGACGGCACAGGAAAAAACTTTTAAACTCTCCCCCCACCCATTCCCGGGCCAAAAAAGCAGGCGGAAAAATGCCTGCTTGACTAAGGGCGCAGGGCACCTACCGGAGGGGTGGTTTCTGGAGGGGGGGGTCCCGCCTCCCCCCGTCCTGGGCAGCCGGACTCGCCATGCCATGCGGTGTGGGCAGGGGATACAAAATGGGGCGGCGAATGCAATATTGTTTTTGAAATCGTGGTCCAAAAACACACAAGCACAACAGAAACACGCGAAAATTTATAAACTGCCAGATTTTTCACAGTAACAGTGGGTTTTTTCTTGCAACAAAATGTCTCTCCTCTCCTCTTCTGTCCTCCATTGATTTTATTTTATTTTATTTTATTTACACCTGCGCAATGATGGGCTGGCCGAGTGGCCAGCCATGTGGGAGTGGACGACCATGCAAATTTTTGGAGCCATCCCACCAATCGCATGGCCACTTGGCCATGGAGACTTCTGGGATGTGCCAAAAAGCCCCCTAAAACCTGCCCTAGCCCCCTAACCGTAACCCTAATCCTTGACTCCTTACCCATACGTCACAGACTGTCTTCTTAGTGGGTCAGAGAGGCACCCAGAGGTGCAACCCACTAGCCCACCGTAACCTTACCCGTCACTAGCCTAACCCTAGCCCTTGCACTAACCCACCTTAACCCTAAGCCAGATCTACTTGCATTGCACTACACGCAAGTACGATTCCCTTCTTTGTGAGACATGGTGGTGACTCGGGGAGGCAATGGGATACTCTCCAGGAGCATCCTCACACCCCATTTTGGAGTCCCATTGAAGGAAACCCCCATTGAAGCAATGAAAAAAGAACTGCCTCCTTTGTCTTCTTGGGTTACACAATGTCCGAAAAGTGTCCAAAAACAGGAGGGAAGAGCCAAGTAGTTTGATCATCCCAGATCCGAAGATCATCTTCAGAGAAGTGTAATTGCTACACACGTGGGTAGGCTCGCTCATCCAGTGTTAAGATATGGAAAACTACTGGTGTGGAGTCATAATTGGGCATAATGAAATTCTCAGAGATGCTTTTGGGGTCCCCTGAGACCCCTCCCAAAACATTCCTTGTTGGGCCAGGATAAAATAATTCATTTCCAGGACATTCAAAAGAGCCAAACACAATTCAGGTAGAATCTCCCTGAATTAAAAGTTTATCCCTACTGTGGTCATGGCTCATGGGGTGACGGCCACAGATTGCCATCTCCAACCCTCGGGGACACCCCTTTTACTCTCAAAGCTACCTCCATTGCCTCTCTATCTATATGAACTCTGGCTCTTAGCCATAGCCAGCCCCCCTTCCTTCTTCTGCTTTACTCCTCCTTCTCTCTGTTCTCTGTCCCCTTCCCCTGTTCTCACATCTTGAATGGCCCATCAAAGAACAAAGAAGGCCTGGCCACACCTGGCAAACAGGTTAATCTGGAATCCTGTTTCAGTCAGAGACGCAGCCCAAGAAAATCTTCCAGGGTTTATTTCCACCATGCTCCCTGGCTTCAGACCCCCCCCCCCGCCAACCGAACCCCCCCTTCTCTCCCTCTCTCTTTTTCTCTCTCTTCTCTTTTCATTCTTTCTCTCTCCCTCCTTTTTCTCTCTCCCTTTTAACCCATCTTCCCTGGATGTGCTTCAAACGTGTTCCTACTCTGTCCTATGGCTCCTATACCTATATAATCTTGGGCAAGGGGTTTATGGCAAAGAAAGAAGAACATCATGGTGGCTCCACAAGGCAGTCACATCTTCCAGAAGCAGACTCTATTCTTCACTGGAATCCCAGCACATCTCCTTCGCAGCTGCTGCCCGGATTAAGACCCAGCCTGGGGCTCCTCATTGTCACATCTACACACCCCTCAGAACTGTCTGGCTGCCCAGGGCTTATCTCATCAACCTTCCAGCACCCCATTGACTTTCATATTGACTCTCTCTGGTCCCCTATTAACTTTCCAATCTCTCCAAGTTTGCCTGGACCCAAGGACAATACCCTATTTCCCTTTTCCATTGTCACACCCTAATAGCCCAATTAAAGGACAGATTTGGCTTGGTCACACCTGGGCAGGTATCCGGTTCCAGCTCACCAGGAACACCCCTGGACCTCCCCTGGACAGGCCCCTGGACTACACTGATTGTACATTCTGGAAGACCATCCCCTTGCCCACCCCCTGGGAGGTGCCACCTTGGAGGAAGGGAAAAGGGAGGAAATAAAATGTGTTGCACCATTGTCTTCGGGGTGGAACATCTCAGCACTGTCCTGGGTGGGGTGTTCGCCTACTGTTCTTTTTATTGGGCCCAATAAAAGCAGTATTTTTCCTGGATCTCTCTCCTGCTGGACTCTTTATTGGGACTAATTCTGAGGCCCAGCAGCAGCATACAGCAGGAATAGCCTGCTGCAGACTCAACACTGGGAAGGAATGCTCTGGAGAGACTATGGTCCCCAGAATCCACCACCAATCACCTTTTGGGAAGGGATACTTTGGAGGGACTATGTTCCCCAGAATCTCCTACCCATCTCCCTTTGGGAAGGGGTGCTTTGGAGAGACTATGGTCACCAGAATCCACCACCCATTGCCCTTTGGGAAGGGATGCTTTGGTGGGGCTACTGTCCCCAAAATCCACAGTCCACTGAACTGTGGGAAGGGATGCTTTGGAGGGACTATGGTCCAGAATTCCCTGCCGATCGCCCTTTGGGAAAGGATGGTTTTGGATGGACTACCGTCCCCAGAATCCCCCAATCTCTCTTTGAGAAGGGATGCTTTGATGGACTATAGTTCCCAGAATCCCCTGCTGATTGCCCTTTGGGAAGGGAGGCATTGGAGGGACTATGGTCCCCAGAATCCCCTGCCCATTGTCCTTTGGAAAGGGATGCTTTAGAGGGACTACAGTCCCCAGAATCCACCACCCATCACTGTTTGGGAAGGGATGCTTTTGAGGGGCTATGGTACCCAGATTCCCCCGCCCATTGCCTTTTGGGAAGGGATGCTTTGGGTTTGGAGGGACTAGTCCTCAGAATCCACCATCCATTGGAGAGTGGAAGGATGCCCTGAGGAAGGAGGAGGAAGTGGAAATGGAATGAGCCTGGGGAGGAAGGAGTCTCTAGGTAGAAGAGTCTCTGGTTGAACATACTCTTGGAGGACTCAGTGTAAACTGTGTGGCAATGCCACCTTGTGGTCTCTTAAGGCATTTTTAAACCCTGCTTATATGTTCCACAACTTTTCACGCACTTTTCCCGGAATAACAATCACGTGACCACAGTCAGAGAACAAATTGTCCTCTTTTATTCCGGATTTTCCGGCTGTGCGGTAGCACAATTTACCATTTATTAATAATGCCCTTGATCAAACATTCTTGAGAGTGACTCACTTCCTGTTCAGAGGGAGAAAGTGTTGCAATGAGAGACAGGAACTGAACAGTAATACAGCATAGAGTTGAAGTGTTTTGCTTTATAACACCTGGTAACAGGGAGGGACTGGAAGAGCCAGCGGCCAAAATCTCCTTGCTCACTGAAATAATTCACACTAGAAAAGGGGTCAGTGGGGAATTGTTGTGTCATTTTCCTCCATAAGTTCCATTAACTCACATGGGCCATCTCTAACTGCAACAGCACCACCCCTTTTAAAAACAGGGCTCATAAAAGTATGGACTCTTAAAATTCTGATTGCTAGTAAGCCTACTCTAATGCAATTTACTATGTGAAGCAACTGTATTTTGGCCAATGAATGAATGCAATAAGCCAATGAACAACTGACCCCTTGATTTTAACCTGGCACCAAGGACACTTGGGAAAACAACCCCAGCATTCAATATTATTTCCTAAGGGTTCCTGCATGAGTCCCACAAGGCCTGGGCACTGTCCAAAAATTAGAATTACAGCCTGAATTGACCGGGGCAACAAGTGGCGCCCATACTCGGTCTTTTGTCAATGTTTATCCAGTCAGTTAGAAATGCTTTGGCGTAGAGGCAACAAGTTTAATGTGCCCCCTTCAAATTTTGGAAAAGGAAACAATGCTAGGAAATAATGAAGACAACAGGAAGCAAAGGAAGGCCAATCATAAGACAGATTGACTTCATACAGAAAAGCCACAACCTTGAGTTTGCAAGAATGGAGCAGTACTGTTAATGCACTAGTTTATAGGACTGCCATAAGGCCACAATTGGCTCACCTTGTGTATCAAAACCTCAAAACAGCTTCACTTCATCATATGCATCTTGTGGGTAATAGCTAGTATGTTTATAGGTAATGTTTATATACCACCTTGAAGTAGATAAGAGGCAAAGCCTGCAAGCATAAAGCAAATGGAGGTTTTGCATTAAGAAACATGCACAGGTCTTGACATCCTTGTCATTGTGCAAAAAAAGATTATGAGCCACTTGCTGGGATGTCTCTGGCCCAAGGGACATATATCAGCAAGTTCGGCTGGGGTTTAAACTTTTGCAGAATCTGCGTGTTCTGAAAGAACATATTGATTGTAGTTTATCATCCCAAACAATGTTCAAGGAATATAAGTAGCACAAATATTTGTGACATGTCTGCAGAGCAGTCAGGGCTGCAGATGTTCAAATATAGAAGCTATCTCAAGACAGAGAAATGAATAAAGGGAGATTAGAATTGGCTACATGTTAACATCCAACAAGTTGGATAATAGCAACACATATTAGGTCACACAGTTATTTAACAAGAGGGGTAGACAAAAAGGCAACATAAACAGAACACCTGAAAGTGGCATAAATATATGTAGCAGAGTATATGTATGCAAAAATGGTATCTGAGGAAATCTCTCAAGGCTTTAAAGATAATAATCAGCAGTTCAAAGCAACCAAAAAAGAAATTAATATTTAATGTAGCTGGCCCAAAGAGTGGTCATGTGACCAGATTTTAAAACTTCATGTTTTGGTGGCTATGTTTTGCATCAACTCGATTTCCTTATCAAAGGCATTGCTTTGTTACATTATTGTAACTATGGAGAAGGTTCTTGTGACTGGGTTCAGCTTCCTTAAAATGTTCCTATGTGATATCACAACCTTTTTGTTATATATATTTTCCTTTAAATCTCCAGGCTGACCCACAGACCTTCACCTCAGTGGGGAAGTTAATTGGATACATAGAGAGGTCTGTAAGAATGTCAGTATTTGTTCTATTGTTCAGCCTCCCACTACAAAGGGAAAGTAGAAAATAGGAGTTCCTTTTCTGCCTGAGGAGGATTGGGGTTGCAGAAAAGGATTTCACTGGGAAAAATAATGGCAAACCATCCCTGTTTCCCCGAAAATAAGAACTCCCCAAAAATAAGCCCTAGCAGGATTTCTATGCATTTGTTAAATATAAGCCCTACCCTGATAATAAGACCTAGTGATGGGTGTGGCTATGGTTGTGTGCAGGGCTGACATTCAAGCATATTATACTTAATAAATGTACGACATCCCCTGAAAATAGGCCCTAGTGTGTCTTCTTGAGAAAAAATAAATATAAGACAGTGTCTTATTTTCAGGGAAACACGGTACTTCTAGAGCAAGGAGTTGAGGAAGGTTTTTTTTTGGAAGCAGTAAAAACCAGGAAGGAAACTCCTTACACTTAGCTAACACAATCAAAGGAAGAGAGAGAAAGAATATAGAAGTGCTTTTAGCTGAAGTGGATTGGGTTTGCTGTTCCTTACAAAAGATCACTCTCTTTCTTCTCGGTTTCAGGGTATCCACTAAGGATGTCAGGCAGAGCCAGTGTGTAGTAAGTCTTTTGGGGGCTTTCCTCTTACTAAACACTTTTGGCACTGATGATGTGTCTTGTTTTCTTAGAGATGTGTCTTGTTTTCTTTCCCACTTGGATACTGAAGGGGGAAATGCCTTGATATATTCTGAGGCAGATATTGCCTTATGCATCGTAGCATTTAGAGAGGTTGTGAGCTGTTATATCAAGGAGAGGGATATGTAAATAGTAAAGAATGAAATCAGCCGCTTCTTTTTGGACGGTCATAATCCTGAATAGCTAACCCAAATCTCCATTCACAACATTTCAGAAATATTTTTCTTTTACCTCTTGCACTATCCACCATGGTAAAGGGACTACGGAGTATACTTCTTTTTCCCCACCAGACTGAGTAGAATGGCCTTAAGGCCTCCTTGCCAATCGCTCAAAAGATATCTAAACCAGCATTTGACAGGTGGACACCGTCCTCTCTGTCCAGTTCAGGGAAACATGATGTTTGGGTGACTGATTAGGGACCCCAGCCTTCCTCTGATTGCCCTGACAATCTTCCTGTAAATGCCTATCCTCGCTTTATCCACCTGCCATGGGTTGCAGGCTGATCTCCACCTATATGTGAAATGTGAAATCATGGCTGACCACATTAGCCTGGTCCTTGGAAACCTGTCCTTGAAACGTCCCAAGTCAGCAATGACTTTGAGGAACAATGACTTGCCCTTCATTCTTGTCAAGTCATTGCTGACAAGATGAATCAGCAGTATGGCGAGGGGCACATCTGGAGAACTCTGAGACGCAAGTACAAAGAAACCATCCCAGAGCACGCTGTTCTTCCCTTTCCGTTCCAATGTGGCCTGCAATCGAAGGCCAAAGTGTGGGCCTTCAGCCAGTACATGCAACTTATTTGGTTACCCAAAAGATATAGCTTTGACTTCATATGGTCAATATCAGGTCAATGGGAGCCCATTGCTATGCGGATGTAGCTCCAATGTGAAATAAATGGGTTGCAAATTCTATCCATGACTCCCAGCCTTGAAAAAGACTTGAGCTGTGATCTTCCAAAATTAATATTGGGTCAATGGAAGCCCATCACTATGCTAATGCTGCTCCAATGAGAAAGGAATGGGTTGCAAATGCCATCCATGATTCCCAGCCTTTCATATACTTCCCCCCTACACAAAGAATCATAAAAAAAGATTTAAGTGTAGGAAGGAACTCAAGGGTCACTAATTTCAGCTTCTTCTCAAGCAGGAAATCCATAGTTAAGACATTTCTGACAGACACACAGCCATTTAAAAAAACCTCCAGTGAAGGAGAATCCATCACCATAGTCTATTCCACTGTTGAACAGCACTTACTATGAAGTTCTTTCTAATTTTTAGGCAAAAAAATTGATTCAATCATTTGAACCTATTCCTCCACGTCCTACCCTCTGGAGCTAAAGAAAACAAGCTTGCTCCATCTTCCAAGCATACAAGATAGCTCAGTAATGGATGAGAGATATTAATATTCATGATGATACATGACAAACATTAAAGCATTACCTAATTGACTGAACTCCTTAGGAAAACTCCCAAAACCTCTATTTACTGTTAACAAATGCTCAGATTTCACCTAGACCAATATGCAGTATAGTTCCTCATAGATCCATCAATCCAAGGCATGGATCCACAGGCTTTTTATATAAAATGATCTCTAAACCACTTGTTCAGTCATAGAGTCCATTTATGCCCACAGACTACAGCACAGAAATCATAGGTCCTGTCGTTCATGGCTTTGCAGTGACGCAAGACCACTGGATCCATGATTTCATATGAATCCCCTCTACACCACCTCCATATAATAGATGCTACAGGCACCCATAGTCTACACTACAGAAATCATGGGTCATATGATAATTGAGTTGGAAGGTGCCTGTGAAGCGATCAAATCAAACCCCCTGCTTTGATGCATGACTTAAAAGTGGTGCAAAACCATGAATCCTCATGGATTTTTTAAAACCATAGATCCCATCTCTGGACATAGAATATACCCCATTAATTTTGGGTTGATTACAGCATTGCTTTGCTGTGGCACAAAAGAACTAATCTAAGGCCTCTGTTCAGTCATCATGCCCCTTTGTACCCACAGACTACAACACAGAAATCATAGGTCCTTCAGCACATGGCTTTGCAGTGACACAAAAACACCACACCCCAAGGTACAGATTCTCATGGATCCGTGAGAGTTTTACACCAGACCATCCCAAAACCAATCTCTAAGCATAGGGCCCATCTATATCCACAGAATATTTAAGAGATCATGAGTTCTTCAGAGCATGACTTTTAGTGGTGCAAAAGACAGGGATTTGACATGAAGATACTCATTGATCCACATAATTTTTACATGGGATCAGCCTCAATCCCCTTTCAATTTTGGGTCCCATCTATGTCCAAGGACTAGAAAGCAGAAATCACAGATCCTTCAGCGCAGGGCTTTGCAAGACTGGGAAAACATGTACCCGACACACTGCTCTTCATGGATCCCCAAGAGTTTTGCCTCAGGGCATCCTCAAACCACTGTCAAATCATAGGCCTCATCTGAGCTCACAGGCCACGACGCCTTCGGCTCTCAAGTGGTGTAAAACCACCAAGTGGAGGCAGAGATCCTCTGAGATCCAATGGAAAAAATAATAATAATGCCGTGGAGTCGTCCTCGATGCAATCCAGAACTCCTGGCCTGATTTTTGAGTCCCCCATTAGAGAAGGTTTATATTTCTTCTGCTCTTAAGACAACCAGGGTAGGTCTAAGGAAAGGAAGCACAGTTCCTTCCCCCTCGAAAGGCCTCGCTCGCTTTCATTCCTCCCCACTGGCAGGACAGCGGAGCGTTGCCCCGCCAGCAGGACAACGTTGCCCCCGCCCCGCCCCCCCACTCTCAAACAGACAAGAAGAGGCTGTTCCCACCCCCCCCCCACCGCCGCCTCTCCCTCCGTTGACGCATGCGCCTTCGTCCAGCAGGCGTGGGTAAGGCCAGGCCGTTTCCCCTTCCGGCCGGCGATTGATTGGGTGGTCTTGACCGGTCTGCCTGCCGTCAGAATGGAAGCAGGGAGGAAAGAGCGGCCGATCCTCTGGGGGGCAACAGGTACAACAAACCCAGGGCGGCGGCGGCGGCGGCAGCTTGTTTTCCCCTGTGGGGAAGTTGAGCCCAGTGGCAGCATCCTTAGGGGGCAGGGCAGGCAGGGAGAGGCCCCCGGGAGGCAGTCCGGAAGTGCGGGCAGAGTGGATAAGGGGCCGCTTTGAGCGGGGGGGAAAGGGACCCTGCGGTTGGGTGCGGTGGGGTGGGGTGGGGTGGGGCCCGAGAGGGAGCCTCGCGAGGCGCCTCCGTCCGAGAAAAGGAAGCAGCCGAGGGAAGTGACGAGGAGAAGAAGGCCGCGGAGGCCTGGAGAGAGTGGCTCTTAAGGGGGGGGGGTCCTGGGAGCCTGGGGAATGGGCACCCCCTCCGCAGATCCCACCGCTAAGCAAAGGCCGAGGGCTTCCTTTATTAGCAGGTACTGGGTGCGGAGGAGGCAGCCGCCCTTGGCTGGGCTCACGCCCCTCTGCTTCCCCACTGTTGGGGTGCTGTGAAGTGCAGTGCATAGAAAGGTTACACACACACACACACACACACACACACACACACACACACACACACACACACACACACACACACACACACACACACACACACACACACACCGTTCTTGCACCCTTCACAGTGGGGTGCTGTGAAGTGCAGTGCATAGAAAGGTTACACACACGCACACACACACCGTTCTCGCACCCTTCAGAGTTTGAAGGCTGGTAGCATCAGCAGGTGAAGGCACAGAAACCTGTAGGTAAAAAAAAAAAAAAAACACAAGGTGGCAGTGAGTGCCACCATTGAGTCCTGCCCCGCCCTGCTCTGCCCTGCCCTGCCCTGCCCTGCCCTTCAAAGGGTCTGTGTTGGAAATGCCAGAAGCACAGGACAAGAACCTGTGGGCCTGCCTGTATTTTGGACTGTAGGTTCCACGGAGGAAAGTGGATCCGTGAAATCAAGAAAGGATCCCAATAGTTTTATATGATTTGTATGCAGGGTCCTTGTTAAATCATGATCCACCCTAATCACAGACCACACCCCAGGAATCATGGATACTTTGGTGCATGGCTTTGCAGTGGAACCAGGACATGGATACAAGACAGAAGTCCATATGATTACATACAGAGCACCAATGAAAAGCCAGTGGCCCTCCCTGTGTTTTGGACTGGTGCTCCAACAGTTTTCTACTGGTGAACATGGTGGGTGGGGCTGATTGCTCACACAGGCGAAAGGGTCCTTACCTCTTCTCTGGTGTGAGCAAGAGAAGCCACTTTTGTGTCATTTCTTTCTCCTCACCCTCTCCTCTCCCTTCCCACTGGGTTGGGATTCAGTACAACGAAGGCAGTAGGAGCCATTACGCAGCCCAGTAAGTACATGCACATCTAACCAGAGAAGAATCCTTTTTGTGGGTGGCTGCATAAAGCCGTGTTTAGAAATCATGCCTTCATATTGCAGACTTCTCTTTATCTAGTCACCATCCCTATAGTAATACGACGAAAGCAGTGTTGTGCAAATAGGCTTCCTTGCTTGCACACCCGTATACCTCTTCTTTGTAGTACAATGAAAATGTCCAATCCAGAAAGTCTAATCCTCCCTGCTTTCCACTGAGACAGAGAAAGAGAGGGTAAGCAAATACTCTTGCTCTTTCTTGTTAACCTGACTGGATTTAATCTTGCACACAGAAGGAAATTGATTGCATAGAGACTTCCACAGAAAATGAAATCCTCAGACGTAGTGCAATGACTAATTTTTCTGTTATTATTTTCTCTGATATTAAGAGATAGCAATTTCTCTTGCAGGGCATTTAAACTGTCAATCCCTATTCAGAAAGAAAGAGAGAGAGAGAGAGAGAGAGAAAGAAAGAAAGAAAGAAAGAAAGAAAGAAAGAAAGAAAGAAAGAAAGAAAAAGAAAGGAGCAACAAGAGGAAAGAAGATTAGAAAAGTAAACAAGAAAGCCATGTAGTCCTTGGATGCAAACCATAAAGTTCCAAAATTCATGGCCAGATTTTTGAGCCCATCATTTTGGAATGTTTATATTTCTTCTGAATACATATCTCAGCTTTGTAGTTGGCCAGTCTGATGAAAGCTGACTCCTGTCTGTGAAATTTTAGAAGTCCAATGAAATTATTTTCTAACCCTTATTACCTCACTTCAGTCATGGAGAATACAAGAGTGAAAGCTAGCAGGAGAAATGGCTCCCAACTTTTTCTGTTTACTTGTCTTCAGTCTACATGTGGTTCCTGCAAAAGCAGCAGAATGACAATCGTGAAAATTACAGTCATTTGCCATGCCCAGTCCGAAGCTATACCTGTTTGTCCACCCTTTTTCTTTGGACAAAGCAATGGAGGGCCTAGCAATACAGTACTACCCATAAATAGTGGGAGTCACGTCTTCTGTTTGCTTGTCCTTCCATTGATTAGTGTTTTCTGTCCAAGATCCACATTCTTTGTCCCAGAGAAGGGAGAACAGATGTGTGAATGAAGGGTTTATTTCATACACAAATAGTTTCTGCCCTCTTAAATACCCCCAGGTCCAATGGTGTTAAAGCTTTGTCATAGCATGGCAGGGGGTTGGACTGGATGGCCCTTGAGGTCTCTTCCAACTCTATGATTCTATGAACCTAGTTATTGCTTCTGTTGGCAAAGAAAGAATACATACACACAGATCAAAATCTGGTGCCACTGCTTATGTTCTCCTTATGTAGATGCCTGTCAGATCTGTTGTCTGACTGTTCCCATATAGATGGAGCCAAGTGAATTCCAAAAGGCTTTCTTAAAACAAAACAAAAACCCTCTGTGTTTGGGGATATATTAAAGTCAGTGATAAGGATTTAGACCATGTGGGAAACCTGTGGCTATCCTTGTGTTCAGCTCGTATAATCAGTAATCTTGTCATACTCACTGTGGCTTATGGGAAATGGACTATAAAAGCATCCTGAGAATCACAAGGTTCTGTACCTGTGTAGAAGTTGCACCCATTTAAACCCTGACTGTTAAGATGGTCAGAAATTATGACATTATATTTGTGTGTCGTAGCCTGTTTTATACAGTGTATGCCACCACCAAGTGGGACAAACATTAAGAAAAAGAATTATGTTTTATAGAAACCAACAATATATATTTCTCTTCCCCCCCCTCTCATTATTTGATAGTTGCTGTGTTCATTCTTGCTGTAGATGCATCTTTTGTGGAAGATTTAGATGACTCGTAAGTATGCAGTGTTTCTATTGTAAATGCTGGCTAGAGGTATATGTTTTTTTAGGATAAAGTACCTTTTTGTATCTTAAGTGACAGGTTGCTTCTTGCACCAGCTTTTCTTTCACATGTGCATTGCACTTAACAAATGCTGATTGAAATTATGTTGCTTTAAGTTGTACCTAGAGTAGACCCATTGAACCAATGGAACTTACATAGGAGTTAACTCTAGTTGCAACTTTCTACACTAAGCGACAGGATTTCAGCCACTGAATAGTACTCATACTATTCCTGTATGACCCTTTCTGTAGTAAGTATAAAATAGCAAAGTATTAAGGTTAAGTAAAAACATAAATCTAAGTTTGATAATATAATTCTCATTAATCTTAATTGTTATCTTAATACTAACATTGCTTGTTCAGTTTCTAATAAACATTTCTAGATTCTGTACAAAAACTCAAATAAAGACTTTGCCTAGTATATATAACTTCAGAATGTCTTGAAATTTACTAATTCTTTTATTTTGCCTGGCTTTTAAGGCCAGCCCCTCTTTGCATCATTCTCTACTTGTTGAAATTTTTTTAAAAATGTGACACCATTCACTACCCAAAATTTCAATGTTGTCTTTTGAGGAAAACAAGAAAATCCACCTGTGGTTTGTGAGATTTATATATTGTAGAATAACTATAAAATCAGACTAACAAAATCTGAAAATGAACAGAATTTAGAATTAAGGTACTTTAAAAATCTGATAGATCTTGTGTGAGTGATCTTTAGTCCATGGAACTTTTGTGAGCACTGGGAAGGCCCAGTACATTATGGCTTCATAGCTTGTACATGGGTCACCGAAGCCAAACTTTATTCATCGACACTTACGGAGTAACTACAATGGATTTGATTTGCCTCCTGCTTATGTTTGAAATCGCAATCAATGCTCACACAGAGGCTATGGACTGATTTGGGAGTTCACTGTTTATACTGGATGTGATGCAAGTCACATTGCAGCGTGCAGCCCTCCTTCTTTCCTTCCTTTCTCTGGTCCTGACACTGCCTATTCTTTGTTCCTCTGGTCATGCCTCTGCTGATCATTTTATGATTTTCTGTGAAGCCGCTTTCTCATTTAAAACTTCAAGCTGCTGCAGTTCTTAAAAAACTTACCTATAGAAAAAAAAACATGGAAAGAGTACAGAACATTGAAAGTTTGAACTGTGTATGTCACTTGAAAGTAATGGATGGGAAAGGTATTTCTGTATTTCCCACCTTTCGGGTTTAACAACTGCAGAGGTGACTGACATGATTGTTGATTTGTGTTTGAGTGAAAAGTGGTTATTTGATGAATTCGGGTTTCATATCTGCTTAGACTCAGGTTTAAAATCTGAAATCATTTATGAGGATATTTCTTATTTTTTACTCATCTGGAGACATGAAGTCATGTGGAGGTATGGTAATAAATTTGAACAGATCTGAGAAGTTCCTTGGTCCCCATGGCATGAGATCTGATGCTCCTCTTCATTAGGTCTCTTTCATCTTTGTCTGAAGCACATGCTTCACTAGTGCCAAGACATTTAGGTGAGAAACTATGTGCAGACTGGTACTGAATGGAATGGGCCATCACCCTTCTGCATCCAGCATGGCAGCCAAGCAGGATGCAAAACGAAGGAAGTTCCATCTCCAGTAGACTTCATAGAATTTAATCAAGGAGTAGTCATTGGTGAGAGACAAGATAGACTGGTAGTTTGGGGGAAAGCAGTTAATTTTAAATTGTCTTATTTATCATATGATTTGTGGTCTTTACACCTCCATTTCTAGTACAGTTATTTATTGAATACATACCTATGTCTATCAAGGTTACTTCACCGACTATGCCTCTTTCTTAGGTTTAAAGAGAATCGTAAAGACGACATTTGGCTTGTAGATGTGAGTATGA
Source organism: Phrynocephalus guinanensis (assembly GCA_037367245.1). Taxonomy (NCBI): domain Eukaryota; kingdom Metazoa; phylum Chordata; class Lepidosauria; order Squamata; family Agamidae; genus Phrynocephalus; species Phrynocephalus guinanensis. The sequence continues at coordinate 71,048,927 of CM074739.1, read as the reverse complement.
AATTATAGAATAAATGAATTCAAAATCTTCCTACTCCTTATTAGTTTGCTTTTAAGAAGTTTACAAAGCATTATTGCCTAAAACATGGGTGGGAAACTTATGGACCTTCAGGCATGGTTGAACTACAGGTCTAATATCCCCACCCATTGCCCATGTTAGCCGGGACTGATTACTATTGAAGGCGCACAACTTAAAGACCACAAGTTCTACCCTCCAGCTCTATGTGCTCACTATTTGTTCTGGTCCCTTCTCAGTTTTATGCACCTTGGTGTGGCCATTGCAAGAAACTAGAGCCAGTGTGGAATGAAGTTGGTAAAGAGATGGGAAGCATTGGTTCTCCAGTAAAAGTTGGGAAGATGGATGCAACTTCCTATTCTAGTAAGTAGAGTATCAAATCCGTCTGCTCTGTATTAGAATAATAAACTTGGGAAAATTTAGAAAATCTAACAAGTTACTGAACAATATACACTAGTCAGTAATTGATAAAAAGTACACTGGATATGAAGAGGCGCATGTGGTACATTAGCAGGGCTTCTTGCTAGGCAATATACAGGGACTGTAGGAAGGTTAGGAGTACTTCCTTTGACAATATATTCCTAGAGTAATTGTTATGCCCAAGCATAAGAACATAAGAAGAGCAAAGGGCAAAGGCCCATCTATTCCGGCTTCCTGTATCTCACAGTGGCCCCAGCAGATGCCTCTGGAGCACATGAGACAACTAGATCCCTTTATCCTGGTACTACTACCTTGTGTCTGGCATTTTTAAGTAACCTTTTAATCCAGGAGATATCACTTATCCCCATCTTAGTTTGTAACTTGTGATGGAATTTTTCTCCCAGAAATCTATCTATCCAATCCCCTTTTTAAAGGCATCTGGACCAGATGCTATCACCAGATTCTTCAGCAAGCAGTTCCACAGACCAAGAGCACGCTAAGTGAAGAAATATTTTCTTTTGTCCTTTGTCCCCCTGGTTCTGGTATTCCATGAGAGGGAAAAGGGCTTCCCTCTATCCAGCAAAGGTTCTAGATGAAGTTTTGTTGAACCTGTGTACTAAAATTGTTTCCACAGAAATTCTACTAAAATATTTTGAATATCTGGATTATATTAAGTAACAATGCACACTTTTGATTTTTTTTTGTAGGTATTGCCTCTGAATTTGGAGTTCGAGGCTATCCAACAATTAAATTGTAAGTTGAGTGATGAGTCCTTTATTTAAAATGCTACTCCTTTGTAGCATCTTTGTGTTTCCTACATCATAAGTTTCTGTTGCTTTCATTGAAAAATTAACAGGAGGGATCATAACTGCCTCTTCCCTCCCCACACTTTGAAGTAATGTCTTTAAAATACAGTTCATTTTTCTGTTGATAAAATGTGAGCCAATGCATACATTTTGTTTATTGATGAATGTGCTGAAGATGTTGGGAACATTTCAGATATTAATACAAGATTTTAATATAATTCTATGTAGGTTAAAGGGTGACATGGCATATAATTATAGAGGACCTAGAACCAAAGAAGATATTATTGAGTTTGCAAACAGAGTAGCAGGGTAAGTATTTACAGGTTTAGTTCTGTATAGCATATATTATGATGTATTGACTGACTTTTTGTTTTGTTTTGTTCTTGTTTTTTTTAAAGCAACAGAGGGATGTAAATGCATCCTTGTACAATATTAACTGCCACAAGGATGGTTCAGTGTTGTAACTGACACAACTGTGTATTTCTTGATAAATCTCATACTTTTGCCATAGCATATAAAACTTGGAAAGGTTATGTGAAGTGAGATCTTAATCTTTATACATGAAAACCACTTGAAATTTCTTCTGCTACTCAGAAAAAGTCCTTGAACATGATATAGGTACTAGATTCCTCTTCTCCACTTTCTCTTACAGTTTCCGTTGTATAGCTGCCTGTGACTAGGTGTAAGAATTTGTCGGCCCAAATGGCTTCATGATTAAGTTACTGATTTATGTGTCAGCTATTCTGTTATGATGCAGTCTAAAATGGAGAGGAGAGTTTTTACTGCTACTTGCCATTTGGAGTGATTTTTCTGTTATGTGGGTGCAATTAAAAGTTAATTATTGTTTAATATTTTGGTTACACTCAAGTACTTCCAGACTTTCCTTCTTCAGTTTTGTGTAATGGGTTAAAGCTGCTGTTGAGATATGGAACATCTCAGTATCAAACAAACTCAAAGTGAATGTATCAAGTAAAATATTTTTGAAAACTATTTGAAATGCATGACATACAGAGATGGGTGCTTCATATGAAGCACAAAGATCCACTGACCAGGTGCTTATAAGCCCTATTCCCCTTCCACGCCTCCCTAGGCAGCTGACCACTCCTATGGGGAGGCAAGAGGGAGAGTCTCCCCTCACCACCAATGAGAGGTCAGCTGTCTGGGGATGCGTGGAAGGGCCAGCCAGTTTCCAGTGTTGATTGGTGCAACAAAAAGAAGGACCCCCCCCAGTGCACACAGAGCTTGATAAATGGACCAGGTGGCCTCATTATCAATCTATGCTGAGGCCCTACCTGGAGTATTGTGTACAATTCTAGTCACCATACCTCCAGAAGGATATTATGGAAATGGAAAAAGGGCAGGGAAGGACAACCAGAATGATTTGGAGACTGGAACACCTTCCTTACCATCTGAGACTGCAACGGCTGGACCTCTTCACTCTTGAACGACGGTGCCTAAGAGGGGACCTGATTGAGTTTATAAAATCATACACAGTGTGGACAAAATAGATAAGGAAAAATGTTTTCCCTATCGCACAACACTAGACCTAGGGGGCACTCCATGAAACTTTTGGGTTCTAGAGCTCAAACAAATAAGAGAAAGAACTTTTTCACCCAGAGGATCACGGGTCTATGAAACTCCCTGCCAGAAGAAGTGGTGACAGCTGTCAGCCTTGACAGCTTTAAGAAAGGATTGGACAAGTTCATGGAGATCAAAGGTATCAATGGCTATCATTATGGATGCCTAAGGACAACCTCCGTGTTGGAGAGATAGGCAGGATATCTCTCAATGTTATTTGCAGGGAATCATAAGCAGGTGAAGACATCTTCTTGGGAATACCCTGCAGCAAATTGTGAGCCACTGTGTGAGACAGAATGTTGGACTGGATGGGCTGTGGCCTCTTCCAGCAAGGCTGTCTTATGAGGGAGAGTAAATGGGGCTTAGAAACACCTGGGCACCCATCTTTAATGTTAGATTTTGTCTAACTGCTTTTGACATTTTCAGTAAAATGCATGTATTTTGCTAATTTATATTTACCTGAAAAACCTTTATTTTTATAATTTATTTTTACCTGAGAAACCTGTAAAAGTGGAAGAGCTATGTAAAGTAATTTAAAATTATATTCATTTGAAATTGTTTTAGATTTTTTTATGGTTATTGACTTAAAAATATCCTTGTAAAATTAGTGCTCTTGCTATCATTTTCTAAAAAGTATAAATTCACAGCAATGGTAAAAATGGTTAGACAAAATGCATCTCAATATATGATGAAATTGGGACTAAGCATTCTTAATTAAGTCTTTAAATGTTTCTGTGCTCTCTACAGTAATGATCCAGTTATAGACTATAGTTGCTAAATTTATAGGCTTAGGTGGGGTGATGTAATGATTGCTAGTAAAGGTTAGATATCAGATTGAAATAAATTGGACAAGTTTTTTTCCCCTCTTGAAATAAGTTTGGTCTTTTAAGGCAAATAAAAATTGATGCTTTCACTGTGCAAATTTTTTGCTATTCTAAAGCATTACTGGGATTATTCATTACTACTGCCATTTTATACTTGCAGTGTCATCCTCTAGTTTTTAGTGCAAAAATAGATAATATTATATCAAGATATCACAAGTTAGTTTATATGTGCACATCTTTCAGTTAAAAGTTTTACAACTTGGTTGCATGTTGAAAATAGACCAGCTAGTGTCATCCAGCACCAGTTGCTTGGCTCAACCATAAAGGAAAAATAAATTCAAACCACAATTAAAATCCTTTTAGTTTTGTGGTAGTACTATGAATTGAAATTCAGAAAAGCCACTTAGAAAGTTGCTTGCCTGTTTGTTTGTTTTCTTACACATGTTGATTACAATTTCCCCCTTCTATTGTCCAGACCAGTTATTCGACCTCTCCCTAGCCAGCAGATGTTTGAGCATGTGCAAAAGAGGCATCAAGTATTTTTTCTGTACGTTGGTGGGGAATCTCCATTGAAGGTTTGAAATATCACTAAGTACAAGATTTTTATTTTTTTTGTTCTCTATCAAAATAAAATGAGGATTCTACAGTGTATTTTCTGAAGATACTTGGCAGTTGGCACTGCAGTTACACTTTATATATTGCAACGTCAATATAAGTGAGTTTGTGGTATGAGAAATGATATATATTTCTAATAATTAGAGAAGAACCATGTACACATCTGGGCGACATTCACTGTATTTTTGAGCTTGGGCCTCATAAAGTTAATAATCCTTTAGAACAGTGGTTCTCAACCTGTGGGTCCCCAGTCTGTTCCTGGACTGCAGCTCCCAGAAGCCTCCACCACTCGCTGTGCTGGAAGGGATTTCTGGGAGTTGCAGTCCAGGAACATCTGGGTAGCCATAGGTTGGCAACCACTGCTTTAGAAGGACAACAATCTGTTGTGTGATTGACATGTGATGCACTAATGCCTTTACAAGCTTTAATGATGGGGAAAACATGCAAATGGTGCTGGTATATTTAACAATTTGTGTGTGGGGGGAGGCAGTTGATGCTGATCCTGTGTTCTAAAAATCAAAAATATTGAGAGAATTGTAACTTTGTGTCATGTCTTCTTACATACGAAACTTTATGAAAACTGAAAATATATTTTTGAATATGTTTGTATTTTCACAGGAAAAATACATAGAAGTTGCTTCCGAACTAATTGTTTATACGTACTTTTTTTCTGCCTCCGAAGAGATACTTCCTGAGGTAAATTCATTAAGCAATTTAGTTCAGATAATGCTGATTCATTTCTTGCTGCTGCGTGTATTACTTTACATCAATGCAAGTTAGAATAAACACTTACATTCTTCTCCCTGATTTTTGAGCGCTCACGATAGTCACAAAATTATTCAGCTGCAGTTTGGTGAAGCAAACTGGCAAACTGTCCATGAAATTGGCAAACCGTACAATTGGCAAACTGTCCGTGAAATTTCAAACCACCTTGCTTCCTTGACTGAGGGTGATACAGTGTCTAAAATGAAGCAAGTCTTAAACTAGACACTCATTCTAGTTACCCATGCATTGTTAGGTCCCTTCTCTCATATGGAACTCTTTGAAAAGTAGGAGGGTGAATGTTATATGTCTTTTTATATAGGACTAGCTGTACCTGGCCGTGCGTTGCTGTGGCTCAGTCTGGTTAAATGGAAAAGGAAGAAAAGAGAAAGTGCACGTCTTTGATTAGTTTAATTTCACAGTGCTTGTGGGTATACAATTTTTTTTGCATTATCTGTGTTGATACAGAGATTGTGTGGTTTGCCGACTCTAGAATACGCAACATATAATTGTCCATGTGAGAAGTAATCTGTCTCTAGATTTACACTGCACAATTCTAAAGATTGGACCTGAGCTTTGTTGATGGTGATTGCAAATGCCAATCGAATTGGGAATTGCAATCTCTTAAAATGAACTGGCATATCCATTAGAATTATAGGAATTCAAGGAATGAGAACATATTCACCTTTGAAAGGTCCTGTTAAGATTGTTGCTTCTACGACGTCACTCATTAATTTTTTTACTGCAAGCCACGTGCCGTTGCAAAGCTTTGGCTGGTTGATATTTTGCAACATGATAATTGGCATGCTGATTTTCAGTTGCAGTATGTGCAGTGGTATCCCTGTTGACGGACTTATATGTGACTGTCTCGCTTTGAATGTTAGACTGGATAATATTATTAAGTTCGTAGACATCTTTGTTCTTGGCTGAAAGAATAGCTCATTCACTCAACCAATCGTGATTGTTATAATTGGTTTGAATATTGGGAAACACTTTATCAATCAATTCTTCTTTTGACGCCACTAAATTGCAGAAGTTATGAGGCAATGTGATTAGTCCTGAGGTCAGATCAACTGGCACCTTTCCATTCTCAATTTCCAGCAGTTGATGTAAGAATATCTCAGCTGATCGATCGTTTTGCAGCTTGACATGCATATTTGTAGTTAATGTTAATGTCTTTTCGTGTCACCAAAAAGTTGAGTATTTTAGGCAAGCGTTTTTTTTTGTCTGCTTGTGTAGATCAAGGAGTTACAGTTAATGTTTACCTGAAGTATCCTGCAAGCAATATTAATGCATTCCCAAATGGTCTGATGTTTCCATGCAAATCTTGCAGTGATTGATCAAGAGCCTCGAGCAATTTTTTGTGTGCCATTGTGCATTCATCCCAAACAATAAGTTTGGATTTCTGCAATACTTTTCCCATGCTGGATATATTGGAAATGTTGCATGTGGGAGTTTCAATGACTTGCTTGTACAATGGCAATTTTAAAGCAGAATGAGCAGTTCTTCCACCTGGTAGCAATGTTGCAGCTCTTCCAGATGATGCAAGAGCTAAAGTTATGTCATTTTGTGGTTGAATTGTTGCCAGATTCAATTTAATTGGGAACATTTTTCCAGTTCTTCCTGGTGCATCTAAGAAAAATATTCCTCCAACCCCTTTATTGATAGTTTGCATTATTTGATCATAAATGCCTATTTGTTCAAGTGTTAGCTTAGGAATATTTGACTGCACATATGACAAAAGATCATCCATGTTGTATTTTTGATCATGATGCAATTTGACATCGAACGAAACAACAGCAGCTCGATTTCGTGATGGAATTCCCAATTGATTGAGAAGTTTGTGATTTCTAAGTACAAATCTTCAATCATCAGCGCCTCATTGTAGATTTCTGCTGTGAAATCCATGTTCGTATTTGAATTTTCCTTGCGTATTTAATGGAGAATATCTTCAGCCATGAGGGATTTATATTTGTCCCATAACCCTGTTGGAGATGAAGGAGAGCAGGTGGTCAATATGATTGCAAACAATACACGAATTTGATTTGGATGTGACATGTTGCATGCATCATGAATGCATACATCCCAGTGTTGGTCGTTCTCCAATAAATTCCACACTATGGAAAGTGGCATGTGCAACACTGTTGACAGCTCTCAATTGCTGGAAAGACACTGGACTGGGGCACATTCACCAACAGCATACAGATGGCGCAGGTGTGACATCTGTATGGAGTGTGTTGCTTTTATGTCCAACAGATGGTGCAGGTGTGACATCTATATACAGTAATACCTCAGATAACGACTGCCCTGGATAACGATTTTTTCGGATAACAATTTGTTATTTTCAAGCCCACAGCCCCAGCTGGCCCACAGCCTCAGCTAGGCCCACTTTCCCCAAAATCTGCAGCCACCCCCTCAACCCAGTGTTTCAGTAGGGCCCTCCCTGGCCTATACTCCCTCCCCATTGACTCATACCGGTTCCTGGAGTGCTCGGCGCCAGCATAGGTATAGAGGCGGGGGCCAGGGGGTAGTGGGGGAAGGCCACGCGAGCGACACGCGACTTCTCCCGGCTTGCCCACTTTCCAGGTGCTTTGCGCCAGCACCGCTGGCATAGGAAGAGAGGCGGGGGGTGGGGGGAAGGTTGCGCGAGCGGTGCACAGCTTCTCCCAGCTTGCCCGCCTCCTGGGTGCTTTGCGCTTGCAATGCTGGCAAAGGAAGTGAGGCGGGGTGGGCGGAGGAAGCTCCAGAGGCGCGCGGCTTCAGCCGGGTGTGCCCGCCACCTGGGTGCCCAGCAGCAGCGGTGGCAAAGGAAGAGATGTGGGGGCCCTGGGGAGGAGGGGGGTGGGCGAGGAGGGGGAGGAATGCACTTTGAAAGCGCACCTTGTAAAGAGGTCTCAGGGGAAAAAGGCTTTTTGCCTTTTCCCCCGGACCTCCGGAACGGATTAATAGGTTTCCCTTTCATTTCAATGGGAAACCCCGTTTCGGATAACGATTTTTTCAGATAACGGCTAACCCCGGAGAACGAATTAAAGTCGTTATCTGAGGAACCACTGTAATAGTACATATATAAAAACTAGTGCATATGTGAATGTAACGTCAAGGATTCTTGTACCTCTAGTTGGGTCTTCAACCAGGGAACAATCATTAAGCATATCTAGGAACATTATCTCTTTATCATGTGCTGAAGAACAGTTCACCCAGTCTATGTGAAGGTAATTGAAGGTCCCCCATTATAACCAGGCTTCCCTTCTTGGATGCCTCCTTTACAACATTCTCCAACTGCCAGTCTCTCTCAGGGACTTGGGTCGGAGGCTGATAGCAAATGCCTCTGGCATGCTTATAGGAAGCCTACTGCTAGACCATCCGTGTGGCCTGACACAGAGTTTCTAATGGTGACTCCAAATCATCTGGTTATTTCAATTCGTATGATTTTATCCCTTCCTTGACATACAAGGCTACCCCACCTCCCATTTGTCCCTTCCTGTACAGTTTATGTCTGCGATAACTATCCCATTGGTTATCATCCGTCCACCAGGTTTCAGTGATGCTAATAATATCAATATTTTTATCTATTGCTAAGTATTCCAGCTCCCCTGTTTTGTTTCAGAGACTTCTGGTATTTGCATACAAGCATTTATAGATGCTTTTCTGATGCAGTCTTTTGAGTCCAGTTGCATCATTAGCCTGCCTCTTGCATCCTTCTGCTATAGTGCTGGTGACTAGCTCCTCACTCTGCTCAGTCACCCTGGATAAAATTTGGGCAGACTGCTTCTAGCTCATTGCTGACTTTTGACAAGAGGTCTGAATGAAATGTCTTTGTTTTCCCCCCCGAACTGCCACTTTCCTGAGTTTTCTTTGATGTTCATAACAGCCCTCTCTAGGCTACCTGGGCAGCACTTATTTAAATCTCGTGTTTTTCTTTGTTTCTGAGGCTTTGTTTTGATTTCTGATCTCTCCTTTCATGAGCTATTGATCTGTTTAATGGTGGAACTTTAAATAAGAAAACTGAGCTCAGTTGATGAATCCAAATGGTTTTGTAACCGCCCTTGGGGACTTTCCTACCTGTCTGGCTGGTGAGTCTGTTGAATCCTTGGTTGATCTCTGGAATGAGGAAATCAGCAAAACCATTGACTGGATTGCTCCTAAATGTCTCCTTCCTCAAAATAGTCCAAAATTGGCTGCTTGGTTCACTGGGGAGCTGGCAAAATTGAAACAGGTGGCCCGTAGACGTGAAAAGTGTTGGCAGAAAACCCAGATTGAAACAGACAAAGAAACAGTGAAGGGCCTTTGGAAGGCTTATTCCAAAGCAGTGGAGGCAGGAAATAAATCATTTTTCTCTACCACCATTGCTTCAGCACAAAAATCACCTAGTGCAACAGTCAAGCAGTCTGCTTCATGCAGACCCCCAGGTGGATGACACAGACCATTCTCGCTGTGAAGAATTTGCACAACACTTTACAGGAAAAAGTGAACAGATCCAGTCTACCTTGGATACTGCTATTGATCTAGAGCAAGTAAATAAAATGGACCCCTCCCCCAACTGTCCTGTATTAATGGATGACTTTCATCTCCTATGATGTGGTCAGGACCCTTGGGGAGGTGAGCGCCACCACACGTCTACTGGTTGCTTGCCCCTCATGGATCATAAAAGCTACCAGAGAAGGTATGGCAGACTAGTTAGGAAGAGTAGTGAATGCTTCCTTACAACAGGGCAGGATTCCGGCATGCTTATAGGAGGCAATAGAAAAACCACTGTTAAAAGCAGGCCCTCCTTAGAGCCAATGATACTGAACAATTACCGACCAGTATCAAATATCCCATTCTTGGGGAAGGTACTAGAGAGGGTTGTGGCCTCACAGCTCCAGATGTTTCTGAATGAGATAAACTACCTGGATCTATTTCAGTCTGGCTTCAGGCCTGGCTATGGGATGGAGACAGCATTGGTTGCACTGGTTGCATTGGTAGATGACTTATGCAGGAAAATGGATAGGGGTTCTGTGTCCCATTTGGTTTCGCTAGACCTCTCAGCTGCCTTTGATACTAAAGACCACAACATCCTCCTGACTCATCTCTCTGAAATGGGAATTGGGGGCACTGCATTAAAGTGGCTCCGGTCCTTCCTGCAGGAAAGAACGCAGAAAGTAGTGTTAGGTGATTCATGTTTGACACCACGGCCTCTGATCTGTGGAGTCCCCCAGGGTTCTGTTCCGTCTCCTATGTTATTTAACATCTATATGAAACCTCTGGGGGAAATTATCAGGAATTTTGGGGTTAAGTGTCATCAGTATGCTGATGACACCCAACTATACCTCTCGTCACCTCCAGATTCTATGGGAGCTGCTATTTTGACTTCACACAAGTGTTTAGCTTCAATAACGAACTGGATGAGGGTGAACAAATTTAAATTAAACCCAGGCAAGACAGACATGCTGCTGGTTGGTCGAAAAGGAGAACAAGGGATAGGGATGCAACCTACACTTGATGGGAGCACTCTTCAATTGAAAAAAAGAGGTGCACAGCTTGGGGGTGCTCCTGGACTCATCCTTGAGCCTAGATGCCCAGGTCACGGCTGTGGCCAGAGGCGCATTTGCACAATTAAAGCTAGTACACCAGTTACACCCATTCCTGGAGAAACCTGCTCTGGCCAGGGTAACTCATGCCATTATGATGTCCCAACTGGACTACTGTAATACGCTCTATGTTGGATTCCTGATTAAAAGCCTCAGGATACTTCAACAGGTCCAAAATTCAGCAGCCAGATTGCTGACTAGGGAGGGTTACAGAGACCACATTACACTGCTATTAAAGTAGCTCCACTGGCTGCTAGTCAGCTATCGTGCACAATTCAAAGTGCTGATCTTAACCTACAAAGCACTGTATGACCTGGGTCCTAGCGACCTCAAAGATAGAATCTCACAGTATGAACCAACTCAGGTGTTAAGGTTATCAGGGGAGGCCTTTCTCCATCCCATCACCCTCACAAGGTATGCCTTGTGGAAATGGCCTTCTCAGCTGCTGTGCCCAGACTCTGGAACTCCCTCCCAGTGGAACCCAGGACGGCCCCACCTCTCTTGTATTTCCAGAAACAGGCAAAGACCTTTCTCTCCAGGCAAGCTTTCCTTGAATGATCAACTACCTAATGTGCCTTTTTATGAATCTACCGTACATGACTTTGTGTTTATAACCACTTATACCTTTGTGTTTATATCCTTGTGTGATTGCATTGATACTATGTTATCATTTGTTAGGTTCAATGTTGCCTTATAATGTTGTAAGATGCCCCTCGATTCCCTTTTTCTCAAACTGATTGTGTCTTAATTGTAATGGATGGTATAGTCTCGCCTTACTGTAAGCCACCTTGGTTCCTTTTCCAAGGAAAAAGTTGGGGTAAAAATACTGTAAACAAACAAACAAACAAACAAACAAACAAACAAACCCTCTAATTCAAAAGAACCATGGGCACAAACTTTTCTAGTTTATCTTTCTTTCCTGAATCTACCACTCAGTTTATGGTCATGAGGAAGCCTCAGTTTTTTATTTAGATAAATCCTGTGAGGTGAGCAGTGATGATCAGGGGAAATATTAGTTTCCCAAAGGCAGAGACTTAGACTTGGGAGATAATCTGCCACCTTCTGAAAAATAATGAGAAAATGGGAATGAGATGCACTAAGCATATTTTAGTCTCTGAGAAAGCTCGAGACCACTTGAAGCACCATGATTCTGTGTACAGTCCCTTGCTTCAATATGGAATCAAGCTTTGTATCCTTATAAATATATATTACTGACTTCCTATTTATGTTAATGTTGCATTTAACATTGATAGATCTGTTTACAGTACTTTCAATTCTTAAACTTCTGTGTGAACTAGAACTTAAAATGTGCTTCCTGTACTATTACTTAACTATTTTTGTTGTAGGTTCAGGCAAGAGCTTTCTAACCCACTATGGCTAAAATATTTAAACAAACACTTTCTATTTCCTTTAAAGAAAATCAAAGCACCAAATAATATTTATTTTTCATTTAATGTTCAACTATTAAATCAACATGTACTGATGTCTAATATGGAGAATAACTTAGCTGGAAGTAAAATATCTCCAAGATTTTATGGTTTTAGCCATACGATCTCATAACTATGTGTCTTTAAGACTTTGGTTAGAAACATCAGCTGAATTTTTTAAAAGGTTTGCTGAGGCATTCGTTCATACAATTAATTTGATTAACCTGACCAAAATACTCATTTTAAGCAGTCTGATCCTAAACATATTCGCCTATGACATCATATACATTAGGTAAAATCTTCACTGCATGTTGTGTAGGAAATTGTTTTGAATATTACAACCTGTTGGTGATATAGCCAAAGTGGTGGCAGAACCTTTCTGACAGTACTTACTGGTGGGAGTGCTGATTTTATTTTTATTCTGTGAGAGCATAGTTTGTTACATGCATTCTTAGTGACTCCATTATACCTTAATGGTTTCATGCATGAAAGCTGCTTTGAGACTGTTTTAATTTACTCAAGGGATCATCCTATTGCTGTGATACCTTGGGATCTGCTGTTCTTGGTGTTAACTTTTGTTATGCTCAGAGCCTGAACCACTAGAAATGGGCATGAAAAATTTGGCGTAGGTGAAGAATAAACATATGGCTTTCATATCACTATAAGAAGAATAACACACTATGGTCTTACTATAAAAATACATATACTACTCACCAGAATTCCTATCAACATGTCAAGGTGGGCATGCACCAATTGGCTCCATTTCATAATTTACAAAACTGCTCCTATGTTATATTCAGATTTTTCAACTAAACTAGTATCAATGTATTAAAAATTACTGGTTTCATTGTACATGCATGATGTATGCTTTTGATACCCCTGTCACAAAATGTGCCCAGATTTCCTGCAGTCTAGGTAGTAAAGGAGATTGTGAACAATCCTCAGTATAGAAGTTCATATAGGTACAGTAATGTAAAGTGTATACATTTTTTGTAATTTATACACCAAAATTGCCCATTGAAGCAATGAAGTGAGTCAGTTCCTTCATATGTTGTATTAATTCAAATGGGCCTACTGTGGTTGCAACTTTAGCACAGTAAGTTGCATTCAGAAGATCTCCGTTTGAATCAATGGAACATATGAAGGAGCTGAATTAGTAAATCCCCAGTGCTTCACTAGGCCTACTATACTCTGATTTTCTATACAGAGCAACATTATTTTGACTGTCTGGGAAGATTCTGTCATCCAGGTGAGTTTATCTGGAAGTTGAGTCATGGCTACTGGACTTCTTTTTGAGAGATAGAAATGTTTCGCTGTTCATCCAAACAGCTTCATCAGTCTGAATACAGCTAGTGCAAGTCCTCCATCTTATAGTCAGCTTTGACCTCTTGTCACCCTGTGTACTGTACAGAGGCATATGACAAAAGGAATTACTTCTTCACCCAATGGATCAAGTATGGCATTTACTACTGCAACATATAGTGATGTGCACAAATTTAAATCGATTTAAATGGGCTAGAAAAAAACTCCCAAACCAAACAGAATGGTCATATAATGCATAAGGAGTCAGCAGCAGTTGCATGACAATTACATGGCTGGAGTGTCTGAGAAGCTTAAAAGGGTTTTTTTTTTGCAAACACCACATCCCTGTTTATTTCAAACCCACAAATACACTAAGGCAGAGACTCGTCCACCCAAAGGACCCAATACCAAAACACAAAAGGAGCAATATAGTATATGTGGTCCAATGCCGTGAGGAGTGTACAGATGTTCACACTGGAGAAACTAAACAGCCATTAACAGAAGGATGGCCCAACATAGGAGGGGTAACAGCTCAGGACCAGAATCAGCAGTACACCTCCATTTGAAGGAAAAAGGGCACTCTTTCAAAGATGAGGATGTACTCATATTAGACAAAGAAGAGAGTGGTTTGAGAGAGGAGTAAGGGAAGCCATTCATGTGAGCATTGAAAATCCCTCCCTCAACAGAGGTGGTGGACTCAGGCATAGTCTATCTGCTAATTATCAGGCTGTGCTTTCCAAAGTACCCAGACAAATCAAAAAGCCTTCACCACCAAGGCCATAGCTAATGACCCATTCTTGATAGGTTTCAGCACCGTAGGCCATTGTTCACCGTAAGGCTATGGATACTGTTGTCTCCCTAACGAGCCTATTCAGGCCATTGTTCATCTTATGAGCCTAATTCAGACCAGGGTGACAAGAGGTCAAAGCTGACTATAAGATGGAGGACTTGCACTAGCTGTATTCAGATGAACAGCGAAACGTTTCTATCTCTCAAAAAGAACTCCAGTAGCAAGGACTCAACTTCCAGTTTACCAGTATTTTGACTGTGGTTTCATTTTATACATTGGCAGCAGCAATAAAAAGAATTATTAAAAGTGTAGGTCTTTTGTGTCATTGCGTTGGAACTAACTTATAATGACCATTATAGGGATTCCAAGGAGTGGTTTTACCAGTTCCACTCTCCTAGTGAGTTTCTATGGCCAAGTAGGAATTCAAATCCTGTTCTCCAGAGTTTAGTCACTGTGTCCACTAGAGCACACTGAGAATCCTAGTGGCTAGATAGCTCAGTGGTTTAGGTATCTGTCAGTGGAAGTAAAGATTGGGAGTTCAATTCTTCACTGTGTCTCCTGGAGAAGAGCCAGTCTGTAGTTAGGAGCAAGCTGCACAGTTTCATAATTCTTCCAGGAGAAGGGAAAGGTGAACCACTTCTGTGTAACCTTTGCCTAGAGAACCCAAGAAAGAGATGTCACAAGTCAAAATCAATTTAATGCCATTCAATTTTTATTAAAAGTAGGTAACTGTAAAAAAGGGGAATGAAAACCAAGTTAAATTAGTCAAAAGTAACATAAAAATAGTCAGAATCCTATTGCTTATGCTTAGTGGCAAGAATTGCAGTCGCAAATACTGCTCCTCATTACTACATGAAGAGCAATACAACTAGCAACTCATTAGCTACAGGGAATGTACTTGATGTGATTTACCCCACTGACCTAACATCATCTTTAATATAGGACTGTATTGAATTAGGCAAGCCATAAATTTAACAATCAAGTCAGTTTGATGGGCCGAAACCTTACCTATTTTCTAAAAGAAGTTTTTACTTGACAAGAAAAATAATTGGGAAGAACCTCCACAGTACTAGTAGCAAGGTGCAGGTGATGCCGCATTGTCTTTCTTCCTTGCTTACAATCTACTTTACTGATGTTTATAAGTTACTAGGTTCCATAGCTTTTGGGAGATGAAGTAGCAGCTAAACTAAATTATTTTCCTGTTCCATGAAGTTTAGAAAATCCAAATGTTAAATTATTTGGATTATATTCAGATTGGTGACATGGCTGTGAAGATTCTCAGACTGACAAAGCTGCTTGGATGAGTAGTGAAATGTTTCTCTCTCTCAAGAAAAGAAGTATAGTTGCTATGACTCAAATTACAGATTCAGATTGGCAAATGCTTCAGATTATTCGTATAATCTTTCTTTACACACTTTGTTTTTAGAATGTAATATTGCCTGAGATGCCAGCTGTTCTTGTCTTTAAAGATGGAACTTACTTTGTTTACGATGGTAAGTTGAAGCCCTTATTGGATTGATATACTGTATATGTCATATATGTGTATAGTTTGTTTTAATGCACATTACTGTGGAGGTCAGCCTTTTGAGTGTGGCTGGGTTACCACACTCCCTTCACTACAAAGTAGTAAAAGGCACAACCTCACTCTAGCACAGGCCCCCAGTCATCTCACGGACCATTGACCTGTATCAATTTACTCTTGGGTTTTGCTGCCACCAGTCAGGTATTCCAGTTCAATCACTGGATCCCAGACAAGATGTAACGTGGAAAAATAAAATGAAAGTTTATTGAATACAATAAGATATTGAATACAGTTCTCTTGTGTTCTGTTGCTTAAAGTTTCTCAAAGCAGTTCACTCAAATACTGATCTAATTCCCTCATTCAAACTTGACTAATTGCTCTGTCTGTTCTTCAGTGCCTGTTAGTTTCCCTATCTTAGCCCTATCTGACTCTAGCTACCTCAGGTGGAGCTATTTAAACACTAAGTCTCCGCCTCCACATTCCATATTTGGGCATCAACATTAACCCATTATTCCCCTCCTCTACAAACACATACACAGTAAAAGGGTGAATGCTACATATTACAGTCTTAGTCCTGAGTAAATCATTTAGATGCTTCTTTATTAATCAGAACTAGCAAAATTTGGCTTTGTTGTCCTTCTCTGATTAGAAATTCAAAGGTGATGCCAAATTTGATTAGCATGCAAAACAATACATGCCTCAATAGCTATTTGAAGTGTGCTTCAGATGAGCGTTTTCACTAGTATGTTACTTATAAGCAAGTATTCTAAAAACACTGTTTATCTACCCTACTTTTCTTGTGTTTGTCCTGATTTTTTTAGAGACTACTGGAAGCAACAAGATGTGGTCCTTAAACTATAATTGAGAAAGTCATATGCACAGTGTAATAAGAATACTGTATTGTAAAGCACTATAGTTTTTCATTATTATCATTGATTCTGTTCAACCTCTTGTTTGCCTAGCCAGCAACATTTCTTTTTCTAGTGTTTTATGTGTTGGTAGTGCTTGGTGGCACAATTGTATACAAATAGTTGAATACTCCCCTCCTCTGAGAAATATATTTTTTTCTTTTTCAAAGAATATGAAGATGGTGATTTGTCATCCTGGATAAACAGAGAAAGATTTCAGGGCTATCTTAATGTAGATGGATTTACACTCTATGAACTTGGAGACACAGGTAATACATTTTCAAAATTTCACATACAATATGTCAAATTTCAGCAACAGGTTAAACTATCTTTATTTTGTATTGTTTTTAATTTGTATTTAGGATCCTTCTAAGATGTATGTGAACATATGTTCTCCATTCATATACCCTTATTTCTTTGATTCCAGACATAATGACAAGCGCTTACATTATTGTTCAGTGTGCATCACGTTGCAAAATTCCTGTAGAAATTCAGAATGCTAGACTGCAACATATATTTGATATGCATGCTGTGCTTTCGGTGGACTGCAAATTCAATTAAATAATCCTCTGCATGTATTGTGAAATAACACTTTCCTGGAAGAGTGGTGATTCTCATTTTGATGAAAATTGATATTTTTGAAATATAGTGTTAGAGGAGAGCTTTACAAATATGAAACACAGATGGAAAGCCAAACAAATGGGTGTTGAATTAAATAAAGCCTGAACTGTTCCTAGAAACAAGAATGACTAAATTGATGGTATCTTATTTGAGGATATCATAAGGAAAAAGACAATAATACTGGAAAATGCTGAATTCAGTGAGAGGAGAGGAAGGCCGCACAAGGGATGGACTGGCTGAAAATAATATAATAATGCCCTTGAGTTTTCAAGGTCTGATTAGTGCTGTTAGTGATGGAATCTTTTGGAAATCATTAATTCATATTATCATACATTGGTAGCAATTTGACAGGCATTATTTAGGACACAAAATTGGGCAAGTTCAAAAATTACTTCAAAAGACAGCTGATAGCTGTGGTATTTTCCTCATTAGCAATTTTGCTCTTCCTTTAGATTTGGCTTCCATGTCTGGAGGTCTTCTTCATTTAGAAAATGTTTAGGGCTAGAGATAAACACAATTTTTGTTTCAGTAACTTGATCAACAGCTGTTTAAATTGAAGAGTTGTATTGATGCTTATTAAACTGTTAAAGGTGCTGTACCTTTGGAAATAGGATAATCCCACCCCCAATACTTACTGTAGATTTACCTAAAATTGGTTCTGTATCTTCTCTTGTTTTAGGGAAACTTATAGCTATTGCAATTATTGATGATAGAAATGTTTCAGCTGAACATACAAGGTAGGCTGATGATCTGTTTTGCATAATAAAACATGATACACTACTTACAACTGACTCTTCTGGAATTAAAGATTAAATAAAATTTATCCTATTCTCTGATTCATCTCTTATGGATTTTGAAGATCTTCAAATACTGACCAGAAATGGTGACAGAGGTAGAAAACAAATAATCAATTTGTTCAAATATTTTGCACTAATGACATCAAGTTTTAATCCTAAGCACACTTATAGGCTGCAAGTTTCAGGAGTGGAACTTTTGTATTTTATACTGAAAATGGAAAAAGGTGGAGTGACAGTTTATAATTAGTTTCTGTATTGCTTATGGAAAACGTATAACTAGTGCAGGTTTTTAAAAATGCATAACAGTTATATTTTCGCATCATAAGACACACCAGACCATAGAACGCACCTAGTTTTTAGAGGTATGCATGTGTGAAAAAAATATTTGCACATACATATGGTGGTCCCAGTACATCTCCAGTTTACTTTCCAGCCATGCTGCTCTTGGGAGGCTGGAGTGGCATGGCTGGAGAATAAAATGGAGAATAAAATGTGAAGACAAGCCCCCCCCCGCCTTGGTCTCCATGCTGGGAAACCTCCGGCCCTTACAGAGGCCTCCGGACCCGGTGCAGGTCCCGGCCCCAGCTGCAGCTGCAGCGGAGGCTTCCTGATTTGGCTGTTTAAAACAATTTACCTTGCATGATTGTTTTGTTCCATAGAATAGAAGCTGGAGAGTAATCAGCCCAATTGGAGACCATAGAGATAAGAAATTGGCTAGAGAGTAACCACCCACCATTATGACCATAGAGATGCAGATGTATAGATTTAGAAATCCAGTGGAACCTCTACTTACGAGTGGCTCGACTTAAGAGCAATTTGACTTAAGAGTGAAACTGTTGGCGTTTTAACTGATGCCTTACAAATTTTAGATGCAGTCTGCTCTCTTTACATTTTCCCTCATTTATTTATTTATTTATTTATTTATTTATTTATTTGATTTTTTAGATAGGGCTGCTCTACTTAAGAGTTGTTCAACTTAAGAGCATGCATTCGGAACGGATTAAACTCGTAAGTAGAGGTACCACTGTACTACTTTTGGAAGAATGTAGTGTATTTTTTTTCTTTTCCTTCTTCCTTGATTGCTAATAGCTTCATAATTTTAAAGTGTCAAAGCTAAAATATGCTTCTAATATTTAAATTAAGGCTGTGATTCATCAATCAGCCTATTTCTAATAATTATTCTATGCCAAATTCAAGAAAAAGTGGAACAAGTTGATTGTTTCGCTGTGTGTGTGTGTGTGTGTGTGTGTGCAGGTGGTAGCAGGCTTTTATCTGCGCTACTCTTACCTCATTTGCCATAAGCCTTTTTGTTACATTACTTTCAAAGAAAACTTACATATTGATATTCTGTGTACTCTTTCTTTTTTAGGTTGAAGTCTGTTGTTCAAGATGTTGCTAAAAATTATAGAGATCACTTTCATAGGTATGTGGCCACAATATAGAATTTACTGGCTTTAGATTATTCCTACATTGACATACTGAGATTAATAAATGTCACACATTCTCCTACATTTGATTGCTACACATCTAGTTTAATTGCATTGTAGTGGGTAATACATCTTTATTGTAAAAATATGTTCTAAATGTAGGATAAAAATAGGATAAATGAAGGATTGGAGAAAATTGTTAGCATGATTGGGACCCAAATAGAATTATAGGAAAAAAGCAGGGATTCATCAAGATGATCAGAAATATTTGCAGAAAAGCAGTCTTCATGTTTGGAACCAGGAAGGAATTAATCCTCCTTTACCCACATCCCAGCAAAGACCAAGACTATTGAACAGAGTCAGTGAAATGTTGGGTTTGGCAGAAAAATGTGAAATGGAGGAAATTATATTTATTACTTTAACTATGAGTATTTGCAACTTCTGAACAAGATGCCAAGATATCTACATTGTCTAGCTAAAAAGTACAGTGTTTTTCATTTCTTTCAACATAAATATTCAGATAACTTGATAATACAAGGAGATGGTTGATTTTCATCTTCCTTCCTCAGCTCTCTCTGTGTCACTTAAAAATCTAAGGGTTTGTATGGGAAGAACTGACAAAAATATTTCCTCCTCTTCCATTAATGGAGGACTGTACTAGATCAATTTGTGGAAGGACGGTGTTGTTGGCATAGCAAGGCCTACATCCAAACATATGGCAAACTAATCTCAGTATGAGTCAGCAGTTTGTATATCTCTTTAAGCCCTCACTATTTAAGTAATGGTGCTAGCCTCAAACATCTCCCTCCTCGGCCACGTCCTGACCTGCCTGACGTTTGTCTCCAGAGGGATAGAGAGAGTTGGAGAATTACTATTATTTTATTGCTATGTAAGCTTGTATTCTACTCTTTTGTATTTTAATAAGCAAGGCAGTATATATGTGTATAGCTCCTTATATTTCCTTTTATGAGCTCTAACACAACTGCTGTTGCCCTATTTTCTATTTTGTATATTTATCTGTACAGATATTCAGTGAGTGTTTTATTATTTTCATAGACCATCCCGTTTACCTTTTCCCCTTTAGAACATAGAGATAAAGTATATTTTCATATACGTTTGTGTCTACGACTCCTCCTTAATCAGACCGCAGCACATAATATCAAATGATACACCAATCTCCCACCAATCCATTAATATATCCCAACAGGTATGAGATGGAACACATCCCCATGATTAATTTTAAATTATACTTTCAATTTTTGTATTGTCTGTTAATAGGAACTTTCAGTTTGGCCATATGGATGGAAATGATTATATCAATAGCTTACTTATGGAGTAAGTACATGCATTTGTTGACATTTCACATTGTGATGTATAGTATATAATATATAATGTGGTCTATATGTATATATGTGTGTGAGAATGTGTGTGTGGTGAATAAAAATTGATTATGACTAAGACTGCTTTTGCACATCGTGATTGAGTTTACAAGAAGGGATACCACGTGTTTTGACTTGTGTGAATTAATCACCCAAAGGTTACTTTGATGATTCAAATTACATTATTTCCCAATGTTTATGTATGTTCTTGTTTTCCAAATGTTTTTGTTTTTGATAGAAGTTTTTTCACACAGAACAATCCCTTTTGCCTTTCACATTGAAGCTGTTCTTTGTACACAAAATGTATAGTTTGTAAATCGTTTCTCCACCAGATGGCAGTATATGATAATCAACTGGAGCCTACAATTAGGAGGAGAAAATGAACCCAGCATTCATTCGTATTGTAAAATATAAAAAATGTACAGCATCAATGAGGCAAATACATTGGTATCTTACAATTGTTTGTACGTGCTTGGTGAACTTGAATTGATATCTCTTGAAATGGACTCAGGGAGACAACTCCCAACATTATTCCATTTTGAACTCCCTAAGCAGTAAAATAATGGTTTAACAAAGCCAAAGTAGCATAGGAATTAAAACTCTATATAGCCTATAGCAATATAAGCTTTACTATTCTTTAACGGGAAAAATAACAGTAGCATGAGAAGAAACAGTTATATGATTCCAAGCATATGCTCTTTCTGAAATGTTACCGCATAGTTCATAGAATACTGTCTACTCTTTACCATTACAGCAGACTGTGTTTTAGACAATGTACATTTTAAAAATAAGGAGCCTTCAGTGTTGCTGATATTGATGAAGATTGGTATTAATGTGAATCAAATCCTGTAGGGTTTTTTGTGTGTGTTTTTGTGTTGTTTTTGTGGTTCTTTTTGTTCTTGTTTTTGGTGAAGAGGTATGGAGATGTGTATCATTCTTGGGTGTCTTGTTGGAGAATCAAATGCTGGTGGGACTTTTAAAGACATTTGAATTGTTGGTGGTGTTTTTCTAAAAAAATATATACTATTTCAGTGATGTGAAGATTCCCAGTATTGTTGTGTTGAACACATCCAATCAACAGTATTTCCTACCCCATAAACCTATAGAAAACACTGAAGATATGGTACAGTTCATTAATGAAATCTTGGAAGGCACTGCAGAGGTAAGGATTTTTGTTATTCACTTGCTTAACAGTTTGTTGAATTGATGTAGTATCTTTTGAAAGCTGATCTAATAATTTGTTTCATGATTGTCCTCCAACTGGTGGATAGAGTGAGGAGTCTGGGCATCGTCCTGGATCCAGAGCTGTCCCTGGAGTCCCAGGGGGCAGCCATGTCCAGGTCAGCCTTTTACCAGCTTAGTCTTATCGCTCAGATTTGGCCGTACCTTGATGAGGGCTCCCTGAGGACATTTGTGCAGGCGCTGGTCATGTTGAGGATAGATTATTGCAATGCTCTTTACATGGGGCTTCCCCTGAACCTTGTTTATCGATTGCAGCGGGTACAGGATGTGACGGCCAAGATTGGTGGTTGGTGCATGCAGATTTGATCACATCACCCCAATTCTGGTCCATCTGCGTTGGCTTCCCGTTGCCTTCTAAATAAGGTTCAAAGTGTTGGTTTTGATTTGCAAAACCCTCCATGGCTTGGGACCTGGATATCTGGCAGAGCGTATCTCCCAAAGGCCAGTGCTGGCCAGACCCACCCTATCCTCTTTGGTGCTCTCACTTCGGGCAGCCACCCCCAGAAAGGCCCATGAGGTTTTCCACGTGCAACTGGGCCATCTCAGTGGCCAGCCTGACCATATGGAATAAACTGCCCAGCAAGATCCACCTGGCCCAAATCAACCTTTAAGAAAGCTCTGAAAATGTGGTTATTTAAAAAAGCTTACAGCGATCGCTAGTGCTTGTCCTGTGCTCCCTGTGTCCAATGTTGTTCTGTTTATTATTTGTTTTTGCCTCTTGCAGGGTTCTTTCTTTCTTTCTTTCTTTCTTTCTTTCTTTCTTTCTTTTTCTTTTATTTTATTTGATTTGAACTTGTGTTTTATGTGTATATATGTTGTTCTTTTGTAAACTGCCTAGAGTTCTATTCTGGAAAATTGGTGTGGTTGGTAGATAGATAGATAGATAGACAGACAGATAGATAGATAGATAGATAGATAGATAGATAGATAGATAGATAGATAGATAGATAGATAGATAGATAGATAGATAGATAATGCTTTCTTTGCACAGTGTTCCAAACTATTCAAAGCTATTTGAAAGGCAAATTCTAAAACTTGTTAATCATTTCAGACACATTACAATGTGTCTCAAGCTAGTTTACTATAATACATTTCGCTATTTCTACATCTTAGTAGAATTTTTTTCTTTGCAAAATGTGATACCAGGATAGGAAATTGCTTTATACTTCGCTGGGGTATTGGTCTATATAGCCTGATACAGTCAGCTCTGATAGGCAATTGCTCTATGGTGCTCTGAGTCTGGCTTTTTGCATTAACACAGTCTTCCTTCCTTCATGAACTCCCACCCCAACAGCTCATAATTCTGCTTAGTTCTGAAATCAGATCCCATCAGGACTGCATTGAAAAAAATCACACACAATTTAGTATAGTTGGGCGTCTGACATGACTTAATCTAAAATCAACTTTTTATGTTCCTCTTTTAGGTTGAGCTTTAGAATTCAGTGCTGATCTCAACCAGTTCTTAACTGTTGTTATACAGTACCCTAAACACTTGATTCCATGTAACCTACGCATCATGTTTTATGCTGAATCACATAGTTCTGGAAAAATGAGCCACCATGTAAACAGCTGTGATAGCACAAACTTTCTATGCAAAGTACGATTTTACAGTTAGGTCAGGAATGTGTTACTTGGGAGCAAATGAATACACATGGTTTTTAACTATGCTGGCATATAAGTATTATGAGATACAGCTCCTAGTACTTCAGAAGGCTGTCTTTGTTTTATAAAATATATTTTGAAAGGAATATAGCCATAAAGCTACACAGCAGAAAAAAGCAAATAAAAGCTGACTTATATGTACATAGCATTCATGCTGCTTTTGTGTTACAAATTCCAGGCACAAGGTGGAGATGGAATCCTTCAGCGAATCAAGAGAATAATATATGATGCCAAGTCTACAGTGGGAGTAAGTAGAGGCCCATATACAGCTACTTAGTCTCCACACCCATCAAATTTAGGTGCAGTTGTTGCCAAGCATCCATGTGAAACCATTATTTCAATTTTAGCACATGATTCTAGCTGTTGGACCCATTTTGAAAATTCTGAACAAAATTCTCAATATATGGGACAGTTGTTCCAAACTTTGAGTCCCCATGCAGCTAGTGGTGAATGCTTCTGGGAGTTGCCTGGAGACCCAAGGTTGGGAGCTACACGTATAGGATGTGACATCAGAATGAGCGGGTGCTGTATCAGCAGTAGTGAGTAGCTGGTAAATCTGTCTTCAGTCTAAGCTTGTTCATGTTGTCCCCATCTAGCCACAATGTCTAGGAGCACTCATGGTGTACTTGGTCGCCCTGACGTTGTGATTGATAGTGGATCCATATTTTCAGTGATGTCAAGGATTGTGGAAATGCTCAAAGTACTGGAGGCAATCCATAGGCAAGTACTACTAGATATTTTAGCTGGATGGAGAGAACATTGGCTCACTACAAAAAAAAGTCCAATGGCAACTTTAAGTTTATAGGTGTTGTTATAGCATGCGCCTTCATGGGCATAGTTCACTTTGTCAGATGCAGCAACAGCTCTGTTTTAAAGGGGCCACAAAAGTCGTTTTATTTTGGCTGTCCTTATGGAATTTGCCCAGAGGACATCTCCATTTCCTCACATGGGCTCCCCCCCCCAAAAAAAATATGTCACCACTGATTGCCCCCCCCCCCCCGGAACAGTAGTAGCTACATGCAGGTGTTCATGTATAGAACCAAACTGGGAAGCAGGGAAGTAGGAACATATGTAAGCCATAGCCACTTACATTGCTGTGTGCCCAGTAATGTCCTTTATGTGTTGAATGCTAACATATGTAGACAGTTCCGTAAAGGCTTTAGCTGAATTTGATTACAAAAATATCTCACCTATTTCAAAAATATCTCAGATATTTCAGTTAGGAACAGTGAGAAAGCTGGGTTCCCTATTGTTTCCAGTGCAACTGAAGGTCCAAGTCCTATTTTATAGTTACACTGATGGAACAGATAAGGTGTAAACACAGCAGCAGATTGCCACCAGTTAACAAGTTTCGACTGTTTGTCCATCAGGTTATCTGACTGGCATGCACTGTGGAAATCAATCATTCTTTAGCAATGTTCAGCTGCTATTAATTATGCCATTTCCCTTCCACTGAAGCAATTGTGCAGGATTACAGCCATGAACTTTATTATTCAGTACATGAAGACTTAAGGTGCTTATGGGCATACACCAGCATTTAGAGCTGGAGTTTGTACACGTCAGTATCCCAGTTTAAGCCTGTATTCAAACAAGTGAATACCTGCATAGGAATCAACCATTATAAAGTTTATACATATATAATCTTTTTTATGCAAGTTCAATTTGTTGTTGAATGTTTACATGGATACTTGCCAAACAACTTTGATTATGTTGGTATTAATTGTTCAGTATTATCTTGCTGACTTATTTAGCCCAGAAGGCTTTGTGATTTCTGAATGGCTGCCATAAACACTTTTGTGAGACACTCATTTATGATCTTGAGAATTTACATTGGCTTTAATATTCAGCTTTCTATTGAAGTAATTTGACTCAACCTTTAGAAATGTGATGACTTGTACATCTAATTTATCACTGTGGATTTACAAAGTAACATTGCAATATAAAGTTGAACATTTTAATGTTTAATATGTGTATATTTTGAGAAGGGAACTTCCTCAAGATATTTCAGATGTTCTGAGAGTATTACTGATGGGTAATTGTTTCTCCACAGTCGGTTTTCAAGAGTTCCCCTCTTTTGGGTTGCTTTCTCTTTGGTCTACCACTGGGTGTCATCAGCATCATGTGTTACGGAATTTGCACTGCTGACACTGAGGGAGGGTCAGATGAAACAGAGGCATCTAAGAAGGAAAGTACAGGCAGAGATCTGACTGATGAAGGCACTGAAGAAGAACTAGAGGAGGAAAATGATGAAAGGCCTCCAGAACTTCCAGATGATGAGGAACAGAAAAATATATTAGAAAAGAAAAAAGACTAAATTGATTATCTGAAGTTTTTTTTTCTCCTGTAGAAGTTCTAAATAGAGACTTATTTATTGAATTCAGTTACTTATCTACCTGTGGTCTTCAAAAATGAGGATATATTTGTTTTATGTGCATGCATACAAATTTCATGGAGTTGAAGAAATATGGGTAGAAGTCTTTATTTTTAAGTCTCTTAGTATTTTTATCCTGCTGAAAAGAAATCAGTTTGCCGAATGTACATAGATCATTTAATATGGATGCACACTGTAGTTGACTTTTCAAACAATGATGTTTGTTGTCTTCTGACTACTGACCCTTGTAAAAGACAGTTCTAACAGCATAGCCAAAGTACATCGAGCTAATCTTGTAAAGATGTGGGAAATCAGGAATGCTCTCAGCCTGAGATGAAGTTTCTAAATATTGCTGAGCTTTAGAAAATTGTGATAGAAAGCATTTCTTTGGTATATTAATGTATATAATGACCATTGTTGCTCAAGGACAATACAGTACTTTATTTTTGTTATAAAGGAATAAACATTTCACAGCAGAATTAAAGGTAAATACTGCATTTCCCACAGGACTGCTTTTAAAATGAGATTAGTAAATTTAAAAAATGCTATTTCCTTACTTGATATTTCTGAGTGTTTGGTATTGTGTTATATTGGACCAATATGGATTGTTAAAGATTCACTTATGTATTAAAGAGGCTAGAAAACTATCTTCCTTTCAGAGGATGTTTCCCAGATTTTGACTACTAGACAAATTTCAGATCTGCAGCTTTTCATGGCAACATTATTGGAATAATTTTAAACAATAGCAGACCCCGCCACCAAGTGGGACAGACTTTAAGAAAAAGAAAAAGAAGATGATTGTTGGAGTAATTTTGCTTGCATTTAACAACTCAGTTTATGACAATCCTTTTTAATATGCTTAAAATATATTCAAGTGGATTAAATCTTGCTTAGATGTCTCTGCAAATACTTGATTTCAAATACCTTTTTATCTGACATTTGACTTCTCTGTTGACTACATGTTGACTGAGGAGAAGCTAATTATCTGTAGCATTGTTAACATTTATTTTTAAAAGGGAGTATTTGTTGGTATAATCCATTTTCATTAGCTCTTTAATCATGCAAGTCATCTTTAATGCCACCCCATGACATTGAAAAGGACTAAGCTGTCTCCCAGGTGGAGATCTCAAGGGATAAGCCAAAAGATGGTGTTTGGAGTATTGATACCATGGTGATTGCCATAGCAACCAAGTCTATGCTGCTCATTTTCAGGACTCAGGCTATGTCACATTCAGTTAGAAAACAGAAAAATGATTTTAAGCTGGTGGGTCATGGCAAAGCAGTTAGGTGTAACAGGTATGCATTTGTGCATTCTTGTACTACTCAAATAAACATTAAGTTTGGAAAAGAAAAGTTTAAAGAATCAACAAAAATTATGAACTATTTCTACTACATAGGATTATTTCATTTTAGGTAGAGGAAGAAAATGACTGTAAAGCAACAAAATATTTCGCTGATATAACATTTACATTTATATTGGGAAGAAAGGGACAATAATTTTCTCACATATTATGGTGGAAAGCCTACAATTTTTTAACAAAATATGAATTTCTTCTTGATAATATTGTTTTACAAAGTGACATGCCATGAGAAATATAATATACTTTTATTGGCAGTAGCTCTATCCAAAGAATAAATTGTGTTTTCTGCATAGAAATCATAAAAATGTAAGCCAGGTTGTGAATATTGAGAGAGATCCTATTATAAATGTTTTTATTTCCATAGTTCAGATTCAGTCTTGTTTTCCTCCCTGCATTTTTGTTTTTTGCTTTTTGTTTTTGCAATCACTGCCAAACACTCAGATCTATGAAACCAGCATGTGCTGCTTAGCACCTGAGTTTTGGAACATGATTGTGAGGCTCCCTCAAATTGTGCAGGAATGGCAAGTATTTTTGCTGATATTATATGTTTTTATAAGGCTAGTTTTAAAGAATGTCAGTGCAAGCAAATGGAATTCAACTTATTCCACATGCCTTCTTAATCTTTGTTTTAGTTACTTGATTCCATTAGCTATAAATAGCAGCAACATCCTGTTGCTTTTCTAGTGCTGGGTCTGAATGTGTGTGCTTTCTCAAAGAAAAGATTGTGCTACATCTGTATGAACTATGTAATATTAAACAGATTTTAAGTAGTCCAGACAGAATACTGAAAATAGCTATATCTTCACAACTCAGCTTATAAAACATTGAACTCCCTGATGTTTACCAAAGTGAAATATACTGCCATTTCATCCCAGCATAAAAGTGCAGTCCAGTCCAAATGAAGAGTTGGTGGTATAAAACAAAATTGCTGTTTTTGATCATGTTCACACAGAATAGTCTATTTTAACTTGAATTGAAAGTGCTCTAATATTTTAAAATTTATTTAAAGTTGTTGGATTTATCAACTGTATATGTGTTTTCTACAGCAATAAAATGTTTAAAAAGATTGGTTTCTACTCCTTTATGCTGCAGTGCCATGTGTTTGATTTAAAACACATATGGAATAGGCTCAAGAATGTAAGAACAGTCTTGTTGGATACTGCAGAGTGTCCATTTGATTCCAAATCATATTCCCTTTGAAGCCATCCAGATCCTTTTAGCAGCCCCCACTGGATGTCCTAAGCACATCCGATCTCACCTGATTTTGGAAGCTAAGCAGGGTCGGCCCTGGTTAGTACTTGGATGGGAGACCACCAGGCAATACCAGGTGCTGTGGGTGCCTGGAGTAGGAACTGGCAAACCACTCCAGTATTCCTGACAAGAAAACTCCATGGACATGGAATCACGAGTCAGTCACAACTGTAATGACACAACAGAGAGAGAGAGAGAGAGGGAGAAAGAGAGAGGGGATATCAGCCCTTTTCTTTGGCTCTCCAGTAATATGTCTGTGAAGATTCTCAGTCATCCAGGTGAGTTTCTCTGGAAGTTGAGTCATGGCAACTGGACTTCTTTTTCTTGAGAGAATGAAACGTTTCACTGCTCATCCAAACAGCTTCATCAGTCTGAAGAAAGATAGTTTGGAGCCCTCCATTTTATAGTTCACTTTGACCTCGTCGCCCTAGTCTGAAATTGGCTCATAAGATGAACAATGTCCTGAATACACTCGTTGGGTAGGCAACGGTCTCAATAGCCTTATGGTGAACAATGGCCTAAAGTGCTGAAACCCATAAAGTATCAGTCATTAGCTATGGCTTTGGTGGTGAAGGCGTGAACTATTTTTGATCTTTCTAGGTATTGTTGAAATCACAGCCTAATAAGTGGCAGATAGACTGTGCCTGAGCCCCCCCACTTCTGTTGAGGGGTTTTCAATGCTCACATGAATGGCTTCCCTGGCCCCTCTCCCAAGCCACCTATCTTCTCTGTCTAATATGAGTACATCCTCATGTTTGAATGAGTGCCCTTTGTCCTTCAAGTGGAGGTGCACTGCTGATTCTGGTCCTGAGCTGTTACCTCTCCTATGTTGGGCCATCCTTCTGTTAATGGCTGTTTAGTTTCTCCAGTGTGAACATCTGTACACTCCTCACGGCATTGGACCACATATACTATATTGCTCCTTTTGTGTTTTGGTATTGGGTCCTTTGGGTGGACGAGTCTCTGCCTTAGTGTGTTTGTGGGTTTGAAATAAACAGGGATGTGGTGTTTGCAAAAAAAAAAAATCCTTTTAAGCTTCTCAGACACTCCAGCCATGTAATTGTCATGCAACTGCTGCTGACTCCTTATGCATTATATGACCATTCTGTTTGGTTTGGGAGTTTTTTTTCTAGCCCATTTAAATCGATTTAAATTTGTGCACATCACTATATGTTGCAGTAGTAAATGCCATACTTGATCCATTGGGTGAAGAAGTAATTCCTTTTGTCATATGCCTCTGTACAGTACACAGCCAGAGACTTGTAGCTGTGCATAGAGTCTCACAGAATTTCGTAGCTCAGCAATCTCTTGGCAAGCACTCTGCCCTCACATGCACAAGCGTCCTCTGCTCATACATCTCAGTTCTATTTTGTCCTCAGTTGGAGAAGAATCTATAGAATGATCTTTCGCTGTATTGCTTAGTAGTTTCCTTCACTTTTCTTTGTCATGTAGAAAACAATTGTTTAGCAGTTCATAGCTTTATTTTTAAATAGCACTCTATTAATTATGTATTCTTCTTTATTTTCTTTCTCTACTCCCTGAACTTAGGACCTTGTATCCTTGCATGACCAATAAGGCTTTTTTAAAAAAAAAATTCCACTGCAGTAGAAAAATTGCCACCTAACAAGCACACCTCAGTGAGGAGTGTCTCACCAAGTCATGCTGTATCATTAGGAAGTTTTACTAAATGAGATTTGTGCAACAGAGAGCATAACATAAAAGTTGTTTAGAATTTTCAAAAAGCAACCAAATAGGCAACTCATAGTAAATTACTTCATATGGCTTTGTTATATACTTATTAAAAAGTCATTATTGCCCCAAAGGCGTGTGAAATAGTGTCCCCTACAATGATGTCAGCAGTTCAGGCCTGAAAGGTACATTAGCCTCAAAATTTTTGATTGTGGCAATTATATCTAGTATCACCCTGCAGATTCCCGTCCAGGTAGCACCTCCTTAACAACTCATTGCTAAGAGTTATTGAAGGACACCTGCATTTAGTGCCTGCCTTCTTATGCAATCTGAAACCTCAGTACCTGTTGCCACCAAGTCTTGGTGCAGGTCTTTTGCACTTACTCAAGCGTTATTTTTCAACATCCCTTCAAAGAAATTTGGTTGCAGCCATTGGCAGCTTCCTTTTCCAGCCTCTTCCAGGTAGTGCAACCACTGTTTAAATTTGAACTTGTAAACTATGCTTCCAATGGGGTCTCTAAGAACATTAGGTGCTTCTGTTATCTTTCTGTATCCTGTTCCCGGTTTTTGAAAGGGTGATGATCTTTCCCTTAACTTTTTGGAGCATTATTTTGACTTAGCCATATTTCTAATGTGAAGTCAAACATGACTCTCAACAAACCTCTAGCTAATCCAGGTATCTCATGTGTTCTAGCTCAGGCACGCCTAGTGCAACTCATGAAGCATTTGATCAGTTCTCAGGTGTGCTTGAGTACCACTGTTTTGCATATTTGTGCTATTGTGAGGTACTCTATTCAGGGGCTTGAATAATTGTGAGGCTGCAGAATTCATTAAAAGTTGCATTTGGGGAGTCCACTTGAAGCATTTGTTGTGTGGAGCTATTTCAATTGCTTTTGTTTGATCTGTTCATTGCAAGCAGCTGAAATTCTGTAAATTTTGACAATAAACCTGATTTGCAGTGGGTTTGGATAATTTTGATTACAATTGTATATGACAGATCATGCATGTCATTGATGCACATTGTACATTGTTGTCATAAACTATCTTAGTTTCTAGTTTAACCGGAGCAGAGTATGGAAACTGCTGTTTTGATTCACAACTACCAAATCCCTCAGGGAACATGAGCATTAGTAAGCATGGCCCCAAAAACTTATTTTTCAAGTTGTAGAGCTCTTCCCCCTGACTGCATTGGAAATTATTTAAAATTTACGTTCCCAAGAGCTGGGCAGCAATATTATTTCCTAAAATTAGCAGGAATTATCCTGTAACATATATAATACTTGAAGATACTTTCAAGTAATTTATCTTTTTTTCCCTTTTTGTTTTTTAACGACTGCATTCTGACCACAGCAGATCAATTGTTATATCAATTGGTTTGACAGGGTGACTGTTTCTTCAAGAGCTATCAGAATGCCTGGTATATGATCACCTGTGTTGTTCAGTACAAGGTTGCTATAAAATTTAATGTAAATTAATTGACTCTTAATTAACAAAAATTGCCACCGGATCACCACTAGCAGTCGTGGTCCCATACTTAACAATCTGATAATGATGTCTTGGTGATTTAAGGCTCCTCACAACACATCCTGAGGCTTCCCCAGGGCAAAAGGAGGCGGAAGGCTTGGCAACCTTAGAACCTAAAATGGGAAGAAGCATTTAATTATTTTAAATTAAATTATGCTAGTGGAAGCTGGTGTATGTAAATTTATGCAAACCAGATTTTGGGCAATATGTTCATTCCATCCAAGAAGTAGTTTTCTTTTAAATCTCAGTTACATTCTCTGCCCCTGTGTGTGTGTTGATTACCTCAGGGGATTGTTAAGGTTCACTCTTCTATATGTTGACATTTACAGGATCTCGCTTGAAAAAGTTCTGCTTCAGTCAACAAAGAATTCATCAGTACCTCCATCCACTGCACATCAAGGCAGATAAGCAGTGTCTGAATAATTTTATCTTGACCTTCAGTGATAAACATATTCAGGCAAATCACTAATTTCCCTCAAGCCAAATGTTAATTTCTGTGATTAAAATACTGCATACACCAATGGATCATTGTGCCACTGCTGCTGATCATACATGCAATTGTTCCACGAGTAATTACTAGTGTACTAATTAGAGCATGTGGTGTAATATATTTTGCAGAGTGAAAAACATTTCATTTCCTCCTCCATTCCTCATGCATTAATTTGTAAGTTTTTTTTTTCTTATGAGTCCATTAATTATTAACAAAATCTGGAAATGGCCATGTCCCCCCCCCTGCAATTGTCAAGCAAAAGTTACAGCTCAAAAGCTTAAATGAACAAAGGACAGTATTTTAACAAACTGTTTAACAATTACAATAAGACAAACCCAGCATAGCACCAGTACGTTGCTACACAGGAAAAAAGAGAAAACAGACATTTCCTTTTCGAAACTAACTTCAAAACTTGACCTTATGTAGAGCTGTGGCATAAACTGGATTTCCTCAATGATGGGGGGCATCTCCATATTTTAATTACTTGATGACTCTGGAACAGCCTTCTCTATAAAGAAGGCAAGTTAAGAGTAATGCCCATGAAAGACACTGCCCTGGCTTCCTTTTTGAATCGCACAAGTGAGTTTTATGGTGAAATAGGATTACATCTGTGGTTTGCCGTTTTTCATCTTGGATCCAAAAGGTTTCTGTGTTTTGCCAATATGGCTGCTGGTAATTATCAATTTTTGAAAGTCTCCAGTTATGATTATCTATTCTGATTTTAGACATATACTTGATCAAGGTCAGTGTCAGCAATAAGAGTATTTTGTGTTCATGCATCTGGGTGCTTTTATTAGTCTGTGTGCTTGTGTATTAATGAGAATACAATAAATATAGAGTGGAATGGTGCTGTGATTGGGAAGGTTGATTAAACACAAGGACTAAAAACTGGTTTTCTGTTTGTTAAGAAAGGGTACTTCTGAGTCTATTATTTGAATAAAACATCAGCTATGTCATTAAATGCATTGCTAACTATGCTTTCTTAAATTTGTCATTTATTCATGAATGCATGAAACTGAAAAGCTCTTAATATTAATCACAAAAGTGTGGCATCTTGATATTTCTATAAATGGATCAAACAGGTAATTTATTTCTCTTAAAAATGGAAGAGAAGGAAACCTTTTAAACATTCTCAGTGACAATATGTTTTCTCATCTGACTGTGGATAGTCCTAAGGAGTAACTATCCATTTTAAGGGACATGAAACACTACAGTTAAGTCAGAAAAATTAAAAAGTGAGTGTTGATGGGGATGACTAATTTACTGTACTAATGGCAAAGCAGCTGATCTATGGAGTTAATTTCCTAGTATTGCCACCAGCATGAAATACTGTCCAAGCCGTGGCTTCAAAGGAAAAATAAAATTTATCTGAATGCATGTTCCAGATTTCACACTAAAATGTCTTCATTATTGTATTCCGCACACTTTGGTTCAGTGATCTTTATTCTCCAGTAAGTATGTTTCAGATTGTATAGTTCATTGAAAGTCAAGTCACAGATATTGGGCATACACATGTGGAAGTGAAACTTAAAATCTGCTTACATATAGGCTGAAATCCTGTGTCTTAGCAGAGCAGGTTGCAGGAGAGTAGGAGCCAATGAAGAAATTTGATGAGTCAACTCTTCCGTTCCATGATTTCAAATGCACCTACTGTGACTTACTGTGTCAAACAACAGGATTTCAGCCTAAGTCATATGAAACTCCCCCCACCCCCCACCCACCCCAAAATTAAAGTCCTTTTAAAAAAACTTAATCTTGTCTTGAGACCAATAACATTGCCACCATTCTGAACTTCCATGTATAATAATGCATTATTGAAATGTGGTAGTAGGGTGCCCATGTATTCAAAGATTTAATTTTTCAACAGAAAAAAACACTATCCAATGATAGCTGTACAAAAAGTTTCAATGGAAATTGTATCATAAAAATGAAACAAAATATTAGAGCTTTCTTTCTCTTTGAATGGTCATGGATTACAATTTACTGACTAAATCACAAATGCATTGTAATCCACCAAAGCGGTTACTGAAACCAATCTTTTTGTGTCTTTTTTAACTTCTGCAAGTCTTCTGTTTTTAATTTTTGTTCCATATGCCAAACAATCTGATGCAACCACTTCATCAGAAAGGGATAAACTGCAAAATGCTGAACATATTCACATTGCCAGGACTTTGGCAATGTGAATATGTTCAGCATTTCCATGCCTCAGATGTCCTGTAGTCTTTTTTTAGCAAAAATGGTGCAACTTCTGTATTTTTTTAAAAAAATGCTACAACAGATATATGTTTAATTAGTATAATAATATCTGTTTATCATACCACCAACACAAAGGACAGAGGTTTTTTCCAGATGAACAAGGCAAACAGTGCTGTTCAAACTCTAGCAACACAAGCCATTGCAAGTGATTAGGTTGGGATGGTCTGCAAGTACAAGTTAAGGATTTCTGCAGGCAGCAAGAGCTGATCTTGGGCCAGAAATGGGAACATACTACCATTCCAAGCCATTTGTACTTTGTGAATGATGAGTGTATGGTTACTGAGCACACATGTATGTGCATGCACACATCTCACTGCCTGGCAGCTAGATGAGCAATGAAGAAGAAGAAGAAGAAGAAGAAGAAGAAGAAGGAGAAGAAGAAGGAAGGAAGAAGAAGAAGAAGGAAAGAAAGAAAGAAAGAAAGAAAGAAAGAAAGAAAGAAAGAAAGAAAGAAAGAAAGAAAGAAAGAAAGAAAGAAAGAAAGAAAGAAAGAAAGAAAGAAAGAAAGAAGGCAGAGGTGGTGGCAGCAGCGCCAGCGGCTACAATGATGGCAACAATGGCAACGACCAGTTGTGCCTCAGTGGTGAGACATACATGCACAGGAGCCGGCCAGCCTGCCCCTAAAAAAGAAAAAAATATTTTTCCCCATGCACCTCCTGGTTCATTTTTAGTCCGTGACCATTTCTAGTGAGATCACTGCTCCAATGTTCAGAATACTGAAAGAGTCCCATTGCCCCCATCAATGTACTATTCCATTTGCACAGAGCAATTCAGCAAGGACTTTGGCTTGGAGAAATATAAATTTCCAGTGTTTTTTATTGAACACATGAGAATTAAAATACAGTATGCACAAAAAAAAAAACAAATCTCATGGGGAAATATAAATTCAAAGAAAGCAAACTCACAGGGTTATGAGATTCAGGCTGCTGCAGCAAAATTCTGCAGTCCCTGAGCAAACTGTTTGGAAAGAGAAGACGAAGAACAAGGATTACAAGAATAAGGAAAGGAAAGTATGACATTCTCTTTCCCTCAACCAGACACACGCATGCATATGCACACCCAGGAAAGTGAGGGTAGAATGGGGTACTAAGATATTTTTTCTCAGAAATAGCGAAAGCCCAATTACAGGAAGGATGGGAGGCATCAGCAGGAGAAATTCAGCAGTAGCAGGATTCAGACAGAGATGAAAACAGCAAGCAGGTTCACCCCAGAAAGAATAACAGGGCATATTGGCCTTTCTATGGGATTATTGTTTTGCTAGAGTGACTCAACCTTCCTTGTAAATCATGTGACCCACATACCTGGCACCAGGTGTGCTCTCAAAGAACATGTATTAATCTGTTGTGCCCTGATCATAATCTTGTCTGTCTAACTTATCATATTTAAAGATCAATGGACAGTGGAAATATAATGGGTCACTTGACTTAGAGGAAGAAAAAAATAGACTGTTTAAGAACATCAAATTCTTCAAAAAACCCTCCAGATTATGAATGTGTTGAACAGCTCAGAGGAGGTAAGTGTGCAGAGGCAGCTGGCCTATGGGAGCCATCCAAGCTGGCTCTTATGATGATGACAGTGGCAAAGGCAAAGGCAGCAAAAGGCAGGGAGGCTTTAGGGGCAGTGGGAAGGTGACTGAGGTCCCTAGGTGACCACTTTATGTGGCCAACAAACCAACAAACCCATGGTTCATCCAGGGGGGAAAGTGTGTACCTCAAGTAACCTCGAACAAAGATGAACTCATTTTGTTGGTATGTGCCCTTCTCTAATTCTGATTGGTTTCTTTTGTTATTTCTTGTTTCACTCCTAACAATTCTATGTTATGCAAATACAACATTCACATTTTCCTAGGTAACATGTTTTAAATATCCATACACACATATACATACCATGTTCTAAAATTGTGCATACATGGACACAGATATAGCTGGAGACGGCTCTGCACATCTCAAATATTGTGCACACTATAAGTAGCTATAAATTGTGCACATGTTTCTTAAATTTGCTTCTGAACAGATAGCCAGCATTTATTTTTTTAATTTGTGAGGTGGAGAGCAGGGTAGGGAGAAGTGAAAACAGTATTCTACCTTTCTTCTTAATTAGATGACTAATTCAAGCAGTTGAATCAGTTCAGGAGATAGCTAGTGTATACCCTTGGTTACCTTACAAAAATATGTGTGTGTCACAATTTGGTGCATGCAGATAGCTTCCAGAAAAGGGGGCATGTTAGCCATTGAGTTAACTTTGTTCAACAGCCTCCAGGCCATCTTTGCAAGATAGGTGCTTTGAAGTTTTAAATTTCTGATCATGCACATTGAGGCTTACTGACTTTTTAATCAACATATTTTGAAGCCAACCATATATGAAATATCTTTGCTTAGGATATGAAGCCATTGATCATACATAAATCTTTTGGAGCAATTTATAACCTCTGCTTTAGATTAAGTAGTAGCTTTCAGAGTTAAATATTACCATCAATTAGTATACCCCATTCATCTATTCGTTTTTGAATCTGTTCTCAATAAACCCAAGTAAATGACGCATTCTCTCTTCTTATGACCTTTGAAAATATTTCCCTTGCTAGGACATCAAAGAGCAATATAAATTAGGAATGCGTGCATACTAATGATGTATTACTCATTCTGTTACGCCAAGAGAAAGAAAAAAAGGAAAAGGAAGGAAAAGGAGAAAAGACGGAATATAGTAACAATCTTTAGAACATTTTTTAAAAAGTATTGGTAAGTTGTGCACCTTGTTAGTTCGAATATGTAGAATAATTATCTCCTTAATACTGTACTGTAAAAACAGTATATCCATGGCATGTAAAATATCTGTTCTGCATATTAATATCATACCATTCTGAATAATTTAATCTATGCAGCTAAACCATGCAGATGACTGGAAGTAAGCAGTGATGGCTTGAAATAACATCTGATGAAAGTGAAAGAAGACAATATCAAAACAGGTTAACAGTTGAACATTGGACAAAAGACATGGTGACAGAAGAACTATAGAACTTCAATACTGACAATAAAGAAACGGGGATTATTTAAAATGTCATATACTGTGGTTCAGTCATCAGTCTAAACAGAGATTGCTGCCAAGAACACAGACTCAGATGGCTAGCTAGAAAAGATTCTCAAACATAAGTACATGTTACTGGAAACTGAAACAAGATCATTCATGCTACTGTACTCCCAGTTACTACAGATTAACTGGAAAGGTGGCTACTGAAGAAGCCTAAGAAGACAAAATATTTATTAGCTCAAATTATAGTGCTACAGTAGATGACGGCTTTACTGATGCCAAGGACTGCCAGAAAGAAAAACAAGCTCCTAGATGATGTCAAGTCTGAATAAGCAAAAATGAGGCTTTTGCACTTTTGGCACATCATGAGGAAATAGGACTCACTGGAAAACAAAATAATACTGGGGGGAAATCAAAGCAACAAGAAAATGGAAATACCAATACGAGATGGCTTGATTCAAAACATAAGCAGTGGCCTTGAGTTTACACCATCTGAGCAAGGTTGTTGAGAACAAGATGATTTGTAGGTCATTCATAAGACACACCCATAAGTTGGAGGAAGTGACTTGAGTCAAAAGAGAACAGAATTCATTTTTAAAAAGTACACATAGATTTAAAAAATGAAATAATATATCAACTCAGATATTTTACACTCCTATTTCTATTGTTATTTCTTGTTTCACTCCTAACAATTCTTTTAAATTAAAAAAATCCAATAGATTCCTTATGCTAATTTTCCCAGGTCCTTCCTCTTCAATTGTTAACAGCCAAGTGTTCAATCCTCTTTCACAGAAGCTTGAAATGTTTTTTTTCTGGAGAGCCCTAAGTACTTCTCCTCCAGGCTATGCACAATTTGATGTTGCTTCCATCTCACCAGTTCTCTCAGGATATTAAAATGAGTAAGGGAAGGGAAGGAACCAAAGCTTATAGAGATAAATTCTCATGAAAGCCATTTTCAAACCAGGTTGGCCAACGTTTGGCCTCAGATGTTTTTGGACTGTATATCCCATCATATTCAGTCAATTTAGCCAACTGTGAGGGATGAGAGAGGTCATGGTTGTCCATAAGTATTTGAAATGTAAACATTGCCCACCTTGTTTTAGGATTGATAACTGTCCTCTGTACTGTTAACCATTCATTGGTTGACATTAGCAACCAACCACTAAATTAACTTGTGGGCTGGAATGGTAAGTACAGCACACTTCCCTCTTTGGAAAAGAATCACACCCACACTTTTTATTCTAGGAAATTAGAAAGCTTGTGTTCATTGGAGAAACACTTGTAGCTAAGTAATGTGGAGTTGCAGGTACCCTTAACTGGCCCTCACCTTTAAACAATAAAGATGAGGTATCTCCTCTGTCCTCACTCCGGTGTGTCAGAGGGAAATGTATGAAGTAAGTGACATGAATCTATACCAGGG
Source organism: Phrynocephalus guinanensis (assembly GCA_037367245.1). Lineage (NCBI taxonomy): Eukaryota > Metazoa > Chordata > Lepidosauria > Squamata > Agamidae > Phrynocephalus > Phrynocephalus guinanensis. The sequence goes on along the minus strand of CM074739.1, from coordinate 71,009,874 downwards.
GTCCTCAACCTAAGGCCCCGGGGCCGGATGCGGCCCCCCAAGGTCCTAAATCCGGCCCCCGGGACCAATTGCAACCCCCCACCTACCCCCTGCTTTGTGACCAAGCCAGCCTTTGCAGCTGCTTCTGTTGCTGAGGCAGTTCAAAGCAATGGGCTATGTCGCTTCTCCCACTCCCCCCAACTACCGCCCAGATGATCAACATGCTGATCTAGCATGCTGGCTAGTGGGGCATTCAAAGTGGGAGGGCTACGACAAGGTCCTCCACTCCCTCCCCCTTTTTTCCATGTTGGCCTTTTTTTTTTTTTGGACTGTGGTCCGGCCCCCAGTGGTGTCTGGGCCATGGTGGACTGGCCCGCTGTTTGAAAACTTTGAGGACCCCTGATCTATACTGTGTAGAAAGATTAGTAAAGGTCAGAGCAGATAAAAGACAGAAAACCTGGGAAAGTCCTTCCTTTTCTCTCCCATTCTCTGCTTCTTGTCATGCAAAGACAAGCAGCTTTTTGAGGGTAAACTAAGTTGGACCTACCGTCCTTCAACATGCACCAGCTGGTTTAACCTAGTTCTAATTTCTGCCTCCACTTCAGAACTTGTGCATTGTGTGTTTTCCTTGCTTGCATGGTTAAAAAGTGAGCAATCACAGTCCCTAACAATAAAGAAGACAAGGACAGTGAATGGGACATTCTGGAACAGTGCTGGCTAGAGCCACAGGGTGGGAAAAGTATCTCATATATGTCCCAGCAGTAGAGGAGGGAAATAACTTCAATTCCTAGACATGGATCTATGCTGAGTTAAAGGTGAGACATTGAGCATAGGGCCTGTGGGTTTTTTTCTTGTTAGTAGCCTTAGCCAGTTGTGTAACATGAAAATCAAAAGATGAAGCAATAGAAAATTTCAAGAAATTGTACTGTTAAATTTAACATATCCGATAGATGGCTTATTAGAAATTTAAATCTACATTTGGTCATGCTTAAGCAGTTTAAGTATCTGATTTCTGAGCCTGTGGTTTGATCCTCCAATATGCCTCCTTAACAGGGGCTGGACTTGATGATCTTTCAGGTCTCATTCAGCTCTGCAGTTCTATGATTCTAAGATTAAGGCATACTTTCTGAAATGCTTAACCTGATTGCTTGCTACCATCTGGCCTGTAAAAGACTATCCTTCTTTATTACATCTTTCTTAATCTTCACAGCGTTTCACTATGTATGTCTATGCATCAGCATACAATACTATAAAAACAACCTTCCGGCATATGTATTGTGGGAATGTGTAGCCTGCATACTGTAATCAAACTGTAAAACCGCCCAGAGACTACTTGAAGTGGTATGGAACACTTTTGCTTTGCTTTATACAGTGGTACCCTTACTTAAGAGCAGCTCGAATTAAGAGCAATTTGACTTAAGAGTGGGAAACTGTTGGCATTTTAACTGCTGCCTTACAAATTTTAGATATGATCTGCTCAACTTACATTTTTTTTCATTTTCTTTAAAAAAATTTAACATTTTTTTCAATTTTTTAGATAGGTAGCCCGACTTAAGAGTAATTTGATTTAAGAGCATGCATTCGGAACGGATTAAATTCGTGAGTTGGAATCAGCTCCTGAGACACTATGGAGTCAGATCCCAAGTGAGATTCACCTTGCAGAGTCCCTGCCTGCCTTTAAGAAAGCAGTTAAAATGTTGCTTTTTGGAGCAGCATTTGGCAACCATTTATAGGGTGTGTGTTTTGAGGTGGGTGGGTCGGGGGAACAGAAAAATTAGACTGCCTGCCGGTTTGTTATTAATATGTTTTTATCATTATGTTTATTGTTGTTTGAACTCTTATTTTGTTGTATTATTATAAATGCCCGGAATTCTGGTTAGAAGATGGGCAGTAAATAAATAAATAAATAAATAAATAAATAAATAAATAAATAAATAAATAAATAAAAGCAAACTAATCACTCCTTCTTCCATCCCCAACACCCATGAAATGACGTAAGAGGAATCCTTGGTAGTTAAGGAACCAGACTTTCTTGCTTCTTACATAGATTTTTTTTGCTTTGGTTTTATACTTCATTCTATCCTCAGTGGGACAAAGTACTTTCAATATAGTCCTACCCTATCCTTTGTCCTTTTCATACATCTGGCAAATCAGGTTCTCACCTTTATAGGCTTGAGCCACAAGTCTTTAAAGCATCACAGGACTCGGTTGTTGTATTTAATGAGTAAAAGCTTTTGCTCCCATGCAAACAACCATGTTGGTGCAGCAGGGACCAATTTGGAGTTTACTTAAAGTGGGGCAAAGCAGTGCAAAGTACCTTTGGCAAAGTTGATGGTAATCAAAACAATCCATTATTGCTGCAGGAAACAGCAAGGTTCAGATAAAAGCATTCTGTGTGATGAAAAGTGAAAAGCAAATGGAAAAGGTAAAAGATACTGTCTCGATAATGGCTCTTAGAAACTACAGTTACATACTGTAGTCTCCCTATTGCCAAAAAGATGGGAAAATATTTAACCTTCTGAAGTTGTCAGCATAGCATTATGGAATTCAGTTCTTCAAAATTCTCCATGTGGAATATTGTGTGTCTGTATCCACAATTCAAGATGCCACAGGGTGTTTCTTTCTTTGCTTGTTTGTTTTAGGAAACAAAGTTCCAGGCTTTTTAAAAATGGTGTATAAGTGCAATAAATAGAAATTATACACAAATCTCAACAGCAGCTTTCCTCTTGTAGAATTACCCACGACTAGAAGATTCCAGTATACAGTATACTGTATCCCAGACAGATAATATCCCAGTATACTGTCACCTTGCCTATTTAACTTATATGCAGAGTACATCATGCGAAAGGCAGGACTGGATGAATCACAAACTGGAATTAAGATTACTGGAAGAAATATCAACAAACTCAGATATGCAGATGATACTACTCTGATAGCAGAGAGTGAGGAGGAATTAAGGAACCTCTTAATGAGGATGAAAGAGGAGAGAGAGTGAAAAAAATGGGCTGGAGCTCAACATCAAAAAAGATAAGATCATGACCATCAGTCCCTTCACCTCCTGGCAAATAGAAGGGGAAGAAATGGAGGCAATGTCAGAGTTTATTTTCTAGGGCTCCTTGATCATTGCAGATGGTGACTGCAGCAATGAAATTAAAAGACAACTGCTTTTTGGGAGGAAAGCAATGTTAAACCTAGGCAGCATCTTATAGAGTAGAAACATCATTTTGCCAACTAAGGTCAGGATAGTCAATGCTATTGTTTTTTCATTAGTGATGTATGGAAATGAGATCTGGGCTATAAAGAAGGCTGATCGCCACAGAATTGATGCTTTTGAGCTGTGGTGCTGGAGGAGACTCTTGAGAGCCCCCTGGACTACAAGGAGATCAAACCTATCCATCCTGAAAGAAATCAACCCTGAATGTTCACTGGAAGGACAGATTTTGAAGCTGAGGCTCCAGTGCTTTGGCCACCTCATGAGGAGAGAGGACTCCTTGGAAAAGTCCCTGATGTTGGGAAAGATTGAAGGCAAAAGGAAAAGGGGATAGCAGGGAATGAGATGGTTGGATGGTGTCATCGATGTAACCAACATGGATTTGACCAAACTCTGGAGGCAGTGGAAGACAGGTGGGCCTGGTGTGTTCTCATCCATGGGGTCATGAAGAATCGGACATGACTGAACGACTGAGCAAGAATAAGATGATCCCAGTACATGCTTCAAACAACCAAGCAGACAATTGTGCATGTGGACATCACCAGATGATCATTATAAAAACCAAACTATGTAACTGGAAGCAGAAGGTAGAGAAGCTGTATTCCGTCAACCAAAACAAAACCAGGAGCAAATTGAGGCACTGATCCTGAACTCCTGATCTCAAACTTAAAGGATTATAATGCTTAAATATAAATAAAACAACATGACTGATGCATTATAAATCCACATAATGGATAGATTTCCATTACTAAGTTACCATGAACCAGAACTGTTCATCGAAACCAGAGTTATCAGGAAAGAATGCAAATAGGCAATTTCTGTGCCAAAAAGAAAAGAAAAACCTAGATAGATTATGGCAGAAACAATTAAGAATGTAAAGGACAGAGGAGAATCAAAAGTAAAAGGTGTCAGAAGTAGGATCCAACACTGAGTGTAGTTTTTCTGTAACTGCTATATAAAGACAAAAGGAATTGCTAAAACAACCAGTGTGAAGAAGAGGAGAACAATAGGGGAAAACCAGGAGACCTCTAAAGAAGATCCAAGAAATAAAAGAGAAATTTAAGCCTACACTAGGAATGCTGAATGACCAATAGGGAATTACTCTATTTGATCAGGAGAAAAATAAAGAAAAAGTGGAAACAGTATACCGAAGATATATAGAGATAGAAGGATAATAAACTTTTGAGGCGGAATCCTATGATGAAAAATGTCCAATTTTAAAAAGTGAGGTGAAAACGGATCTGAAAGTGATAGAAAACAACAATAAATCACAGTAATTTAACAGGTAACCCTATCTTACTGAGAGAAAGCAGCTTTGACTTGAAATGACTTCTGATGCAAGTGAAAGAAGAATGTGCCAAAGCAGGAGTGCATTTGAATATCAAGAAACCAAATTTATGACTGCAGAAGACCTGCACTAATTTAACCACTGACAAAAAAGAAATTGAAATGCAGAAATCACTACTTTATTTAAAGCCAAGCTCTTTTAAAAAACTTTTTAAAGAAAGCCTTCTTTCCAACCTTTCTCTCTAAACATGTCCCTTCCCGCCTACCAATGTATATAGTGCTTCATTTTGAGAAGCTCCTTCCTATTAGCCTATTTCTTGTAAGACTGTATGTGAGAAAATTGATTACTTTCTTCTTCTTCTTCTTCTTCTTCTTCTTCTTCTTCTTCTTCTTCTTCTTCTTCTTCTTCTTCTTCTTCTTCTTCTTCTTCTTCTTCTCCTCCTCCTCCTCCTCCTCCTCCTCCTCCTCCTCCTCCTCCTCCTCCTCCTCCTCTCTACTTGAATATGCACTTCAGTTCTGTGTCTTTTCATTATTTGTTACTGTCCATTATTCTTCACTAATTATGAAGGGCACACCACTGGCCACAATTTGCCCACTAATTCTTTAGAAATGGCTGTATAGAGGACACCAATCCAATATGATGAGAAGGATGCTATCTTAAAAAAGAAGCACTGTTAACAGGAACATATCAAAGCCTCATCAGGTGTCAACATGCCACTGAGATAAACGTGGCTGCCTTGGTAGTCAGTCTAGTTCAACTGCAAATCAGGATAACGTGGCTGCAGCTGTCATAGATGACAATTAAATGAAGAGGCTTTAATTTCCCTTTCCTAAATTCCAGATGGAGGGGATTTTTCCTCCCTTTCCAAACAATTGCCCACTGTACAGGAATGACTGGAAATCCCCGCCATTTTACTAACTTGCCTCGCCATGTGTAAAATTGGAATGAGATCATGACCACTCATTGAAGATTTAGTTTGGAGATGAAAAAAAAAAGGATATCCAGAAGTGGAAGCGATAGATGAGGATGCAATAAGGAGGAGTGATAGATGAGAATGAAATGAAATACTGATGACTCCGGAGTTTCTTTTTCTCTGTCTTGTGTTTTGTCAGAGAGCTTAAGTTTACTTAAGTCAACTCTAAACCTCTGTACTTTATTGACAGGTTCACATGAAAATGAGAAAAGAAGGCAATTCCGCCTAGCATTTTCTATGTAATTGCATTTGTTATTCTTGCTTATATTGTTAGACATCATGAATACTATGTCCCAAGTTTCCTTTCACATAGAAATTAAACTAGTACTATTTTTACCATAATAAAGAAATGGCAAATTCTATTACCCATGAAAATTTTTTTTTTCTGTTATGTTTGTGCAGTTATTGGCTGCAAAATTATAGATGAAGCCATATTTGAAAGTGAAAGATTATGAAGATGAAAGAATATGATGTCTTTGATCAAATCTCTAAGATTTTTCTTTCGGTAGCTCCTTTAATTCTTATCAGTGACAGTGCATAAACTCCAACATATTAAACTGAAATGTCATTTAATTTCATATATTCCTACATTCATGCAGAAAAAAATAATGAATTTTATAATTTGATGAACCAACATCTCACTGTGCACTAGTTTCAGGGACACATAAAAAGCAATATGCTTTTCACAAGGGGGGATTAAATTAGGGAAACATGGCTGCAATTTCATTTGAGGTGCTAGCCCATGAAACATGAGGCTCAAGCTCTTTGGAGGAGTAAATAAATAAATAAATAAAAAAAAGGATAATATAATAATGAATCCCACATAGGTTTAAAAACTAGCTACTAGAGATGGGCACGAAATGAGCGATTTTTCGTTTTCGTTTTCATTTTTTCTTTTTATTACGCAACGAAAACGAAATGAAATTTTTTAAAAACAAAACAAAAATGAAAACGAAACAACCAAATTTGCCGTGTTTTTCGTTTTTGTTGCAGCAGATGCATTGAACTAAAAAGAATGCTAACAAAACAGCAAATTTTCATTTTCATTTTCATTTTTTCGTTTCATTACCTAACGAAACAAAAATGAATTTTTTTGCAAAAACGTCACAAAAATGAAAACGAACCAAAACGGACCCCTAAACAACCAAAAGACAAACGAAACACCATTTTTTTGAGTCGTGCCCATCTCTACTAGCTACTCCAGTTCTTTTAAGGAGAAAGGGAGGTGAAATGAAGCTTTCCAAAGAGCTGAGTGAAGGGACCAATTGCCTTGCCCTAATGGGCCAGCCCAGAACTTCATTGGCTGGGCTAAATGCATAGATAAATACATAAAAATAAATGTGTATTAAACATTGCTAACAATGTCCAGACCCAGTGGCCTTGTGATCTGTGGGACTCAGGTGGATGCTATTTCAAAAAAAAAAATAAAAAATAAAAAATAAAAAATAAAAAATAAAAGGTGACCTTGCTAATCCCTGAAGTTACACTCATGATTTCATTCACTAATAAAAGTGAAGTCAAACTGATTGTAGGTCATTTGTCCTGTAAGGCTCCAGCAATAAGGCCATTGCTCATTATGATTTTTGAATTTACAAATCAAAGTATTATATGAGAGACAAGATTCTTGGCACCTATATCAAAATGTCCCACTTACTTGAGACAAACGGGGAGAAATAAACAATTCTGTATGATCTGAAGTGTCTGTCACAATGACACTGCCACTTTCCTGTGTGGCCCATTCGTCCATACTGGTACAACTTCTAAAGGGATAAATAAGTTGGTCTTGTGTGATCTCAGATGCTAATAAAGATATTTGTGCAATCTTGCATGCTAATAAATCCATAATACTGTACATATTTAGGATAAAGTCTGTATCACCAGAGGAAGGCCATAGTAACTACACCTGGCAGGCAGAGAGGGGGAATGGGACAAGTCAGCAACAAAGTGTGGAAAGATCAGCTGTGCAATCTTTGAACAGTAATTATCAAGGTCCCTTTTTTGAAATGGTATCCAGCTGTGTCCCTTAGAACACCCGCCCACTTGGTGTGGGCATTCCAGGGTTGTCTAGAAAACAAAGCAATGTTAAATTTTGCCAGCCTCTGGATTTCAGTATTCTGTGCTTCTTCACTCAAAGTCTGATGTTTATTGTTTTAAATCAAATAGAAACCAGAATTATACCTCATGATGCAACACACAATTGAGTAGTACATGTTAATTTTGCACAGGAAGGCACAAAGAAGCTCAGTTCCATTAATACAAATCTGGAAGAAGAGCTTATGTTTTCAGCAAGTGGAAAGAGAATTTTGAAAGGTTGTTTTGTGGGTGGTGTGTGTCTTTTTTGTGGGGGAGGGACTAAAACTCATAGAATTTCCAAACTAGCAAGATCAACAGTTATAGGAGCCTCATGGTGCAGTGGTTAAATGCCTGTACTGCAGCTAAAACTGTGCTCACGACCTCGGGTTCAATCCCAGGTAGCCGGCTCATGGTTGACTCAGCCTTCCATCCTTCTGAGGTTGGTAATAGAGATGGGCACGACTTGAAAAAAATTTTTTTCGAGTTGTCGTTAGTCGGGCCGGTTCCGTTTCGGCTCGTTTCCGTTTTTCGCGAAAATTTGCAAAAATTAGTCGGTTCATTTTTTCGTTTTTTCGTTGTCGTTAGTACTGGTTTGGGGAGGGGGTAGCGGGCTCCTGGAGGGAGCTGCAGGAGTCAGCCAGAGCCACAAGTGACGGACTGGCAGACTCTTTGCACCCGCTGTGTCTCACGTACTTGCATGTAGTGCAATGCAAGTAGATCTGGCTTAGGGTTAAGACGGCTTAGCGCAACGGCTAGGGTTAGGCTAGTTATGGGTGAGGTTACGGTGAGTATTGGGGTGCATCTGGGTGCCTCTCTGACCCACTTAGAAGGACAGTGTACTGGCGTATGGGTTAGGCTTAGGGTTCGGGTTTGGGCTACGATTAGTGGGCTGTTTATGCCCGATTGGCACATCCCAGAAGTCTCTGTGGTCAACCTGGCCAAGTGGCCATGCGATTGGTGGAAAATTTGCATGGTCTACTCCCATGGGAGAGCCCATCATTGCGAATGCGCAGGTGTAAAAAAAATAAAATAAAATAAAATAAAAATAAAATCAACGGAGACTTTTTTTGCAAGAAAAACCCACTGCTGCTCCTGTAAAAATTCAAGCATTTAAAATAGCTAATTTCTGCATGTTTCTGTGGTGCTTTGGTGGGGTTTTGGGCAACAATTTCAAAAAAAATATTGTGGTCGCCATTTTGGATCCCCCCCCACCGCATGGCAAATGGATGCGCCCTCCCAGCCTGGTACAGTCAGCAAAACCTGGCCATGCGATTGGTGGAATGGCTGCAAAACTTTGCATGGTCCACTCCCATGGGCGAGCCCATCATTGCAAATGTGCAGGTGTAAAAAAAATAAAATAAAATAAAATAAAATAAAATCAACGGAGACTTTTTTTTGCAAGAAAAACCCACTGCTGCTCCTGTAAAAATTCAAGCATTTAAAATAGCTAATTTTCGCATGTTTCTGTGGTGCTTTGGTGGGGTTTTGGGCAACGATTTCAAAAAAAAATTGCGGTCGCCATTTTGGATCCCCCGCACTGCATGGCAAATGGATGCGCCCTCCCAGCCTGGTACCAGCAGCGCAGCAGTAGCAATAGCCAAGGAGAGGGGGGTGGGGAACCCCCCCCAAATAAAACACCCCCTTCTGGCCTGGTAGGTGCCCTCAGACAGTTTTCGCCTACTTTTAGGGCCGGGAATCGGGTTTTTTTTAACTTTTAAAAACTTTTTTTCTGTGCCGCTTGGCATTGCGCGATGCAAGTAACGAGCACGACAAATCAGACCAAATTGTTCGTTCGTCGGTTCGAGCTCGAAGTCTGGGGCAGTGATTCCCGTTACCGTTTCCGTAGAGTAACGGAAACGAGTAACGGAAACGGAAACGGGAATACCGCTAAGTCGTGCCCATCTCTAGTTGGTAAAATGAGTACCCAGCTTGTTGGGGGGGGGGTGGCAACGTGTAGCCTGCATAATTCAATTGTAAACCGCCCAGAGAGTGCTTGAAGTGCTATGGGGCGGTATATAAGCAGAACACCTTGCTTTATATTAGCTGAAAGTTTTGAGGAACTGTAGTCCAAAAAGTGACTTTTCCAAACTCTGAATGGATTTTTAATAGTGCTCCCTTGCAACGTTTCTGCCTTTCTTAGCCATAGGTCTGCAAATGGATTTTTAATTTTGAAATAATTGGCAATGAGAGTATCACCCACACAAAATGTTAGATGGTACAATTTTTAAAAAATTGAAGGAAGGAAAGAAACGGATATATTGTTTGCCCAAAAAGACTTTGCCATTGCCAATTATTATTTTATTCAACCAAATAAGTGTTCCTTTTTTTTCTTTGCCACCTGTGACAAAGCCTTTCTAGTTTTGAAGAAAAAACCTCTGTCGTGTCCTCTGTTTTCTGTGTATCCTGCCCAATCACAAGATTTTATTTTATTCTAAAGACTCTAAGAGATGTGGGGCCATCTCAAATCCCATCATCCCAACATGTCCAGCCACTGGTGAGGAATTATGGCATTACAACCCAGCAGTATTTGGAAGGATGTAATTTGCCAATCCTTGCTCTAATGCATATGTGAAAGTGTACTATCATGTGCTAAGTACACCTCCCATGGATCACATTAGAAATTGATAATCTGTCATAATTTTGTGTCATGTTTTAGTTGGTCACCCTGTCTTCCCAACAAATCTAAGACACATCCCTAAATTATTCATGGCCCCTTGTGTCCTCTGTTCAGCCAGATCATCTTTTTAAAATATTTCTTTAAAAGGATAGGATATGCTCTGTTGAAGTAACCTGAGATTATTTTGTCAGTGTCATTACTGACTGTAATGTCATAGCTCTTTTTTTAAAAAATTGATCTGCTCTCTTTTGATTGTCCTGGCATCTTCTGTCCCCACAGAAAGAAAATTTCAATTACAGTGGTACCTTGTATAAAGGGATTTACTTGTTCCAAATGAAATTATGTTAAGCAATTTTTCCTTTTTACAAATTTCCAATAGGAATGCATTGACAACCGACTAACCCCTAATCACGACCATTTTTATGTTGTACAGATTCGCCCCATAGCTGATTCAGTTAAGCAAATTTCCCCTATCTCCAGAATTTTTTATGTTGTACAGATTTTATGTTATACAAACCGTTTGTTATATGAGGGTCCACTGTATAAATATCCAGAAGCTTCTAAATGCTGATGCAAATAAAATTGCTACAGCAGATTTCATTACTGGCTTGGAGTCTATAATAATAAAACTGGTTCTTCAACATGACAATTCCAAAACAGTGGGAACAACAGGCCTCAAACCTCTTTGTTCCTTTCTTTTGAATGAGTGTATGCCTGTGCATAATAGAAGTTACAATGGGTCATTAAACCTGCTGTACTTTCCTCCTTCACACATAAAATAGTTTAATATTCTATGACTTATCTGGCCAACATGTAATCTGTGTGCCACATGCCGGCTTTGAACCTTAATGGTGAATTCTTGCAGTGTTTCCCTGTCGGGTCAGCAAACATGAACAACTTCCTAAGATCCCTAGAGACTTTTATAGACCTTTAGGAAGAATCAGAAACTTATGTTCATCATATCTGGCATTTATCCCATTTATGGTCAAATCCAGGATGAATCAGATACTCATTTCCATATCAAAATACATTTACATATCAAGGTAAAATAAGTTTCTCCATTGTTGGTATGATTCCAGGCAGCATTAGCTTAACTATATCTACAAACTTTATTCATCTACATTGCTTCTATGATCCATGTGCACAAAAATGAAATCCAAAAAGTAACAATTCAAAATGTACTGAAACATTGTCATGGATATGAAGAAAACTATAGGCACAAACGCTTACAAATACAGTATATGACAACTAAAGTTAAGTTGCAGGAAAATATTTTAGACAGATATCAGTACAAAACACAGTAGCATAAAAACCAAAATCAAACCAGTTTTTTTTCCAGCATGTGGAGGAGTTTATATCCGAAAAAGGCACAGTAAAAAAACAGAACTCATCTCCAAAATACATCATTGAAAAGTGAAAAACATTATAGCCTTAAGCAGTCTCTAGACTTTTGGGTGTATTACTGGAAACAGATGAAAACAATATTCCAGTTGCTCACCCAGCCAAGCTGGTTTGAATCTATGAAGGAAACGTCCATGGTCCCTTTGGTGCTTCTGTTGCTACTACTGCTGTTGTTACATGATGCTTGATACTTTTTGTCCCGCCCCCCTCTCTGTGTGATGTGTTACATTTATGTGTTTCTTGCCTCCTTATATTTGTATTTCTTTCAATTGTTTAATTTCCCGTATAACTAAAAACAACTGAATTTTGCAGGTGTATCAAGTTATCAATATCTGTAATTAGTCAGAATACTATTATTAGAATTTCTGTTTCTTTTACTAAAGTGGCAAAGTACCATCCTTTCAAGGAATGGTAGACTACCAAAGTGCTGATAAGTCAGATGCCAGCCTTTTCAAACACTAAGTGATGAGTCAGTGGCTCTGCAGAAATAGTAATAGTTCGGTATCATTTTACAGGATATACAAAATGGCACTGCACAAAGTATTGGGGAACTATAGTGGCCAGGTAGCATTTTTTCTGTACACATTTTAGCACTCTAGAATTTTTATTTCCCTTGCAGTTATTTTTGTTTTTTTTATTCTTTTTTATTTTCTGCTCAGCTTTCTGTATGAAAGAGGTTTTACTCCAAGGCAATGCAATTTTACATTGTCCTTGCTTTCAGATGTGGCTGTAGAGCTGGCTGATTGCCCTGCAGTGACTGTTACTAAACTTCTGTTCAAGCCTCATTTTTAGAGCACAATGCACATGTGTGTGTGTGTGTGGGGGGGTGTTTCAACACTCCCTATACAGTGCTACCTCATATAAAGGAATTAATTTGTTTCAAATGAATTTCTGTTAAGCAAATTTTTCTTTATACAAATTTCCCATAGGAATGCATTGAAAACAGAGTAATCCCTAATTGATACAATTTTTATGTTGTATGGATTCACCCCATAGACAATTCTGTTAAGCAAATTTCCCATATCTCCAGATTTTTTTATGTTTTACAGAGTTTAAGTTATACAAACCATTTGTTATACAAGGGTCCACTGCAATTATTTTAACAATATACACATTAAAAACTCTCAAATCTTTGCCCCCCTGATGCTACTTAATTTGCTGTTTATCATATCACAAACATAATAATTGCCATCATAGCTTTCCTTTACCTCACTGTGCTTATGGAAATCCTGTTCCAGAAAACAGGATGTAGGAGCCCACACCTTGTTTTAGAGTAGAATTGTGTTTGTCAGGAGCTTGTTGGGAACATATATCTGCTCTGATACAGTAGTACTGGGTTTTTGCAATTGGTGGAATTTTCTGAATGGCAGATTTTTAAAAGGGATAGCTAAGTTTTTCTGTTCCAGCAAAACAATAAAGCACCACAAGTCATCTTTCAGATGAACAGATTTATTTTAGAACACACTTGGAGAAAGGGAATTACACATCTTCAGAGGCATTTGGTGAAGGACCTTGGACCCAAGGAAAGCTCATCCTAAAATAAACCTGTTCATCTTAGAGATAACACAAGACAAAGGCTTACTGAGGTATTGATGAGATTTTGTGCATGGCAATATGTTTAGAGGAGCAGAGGAAAAAAGCCTGTTAACAACAACAAAAACAAACAAACAAACAAACAAACAATACTGGATTTTGTAATACAAATCACTAGTCGAACGCTTCCCAAGCACTTAGGACTATGTGATGTATTGGCGAATTATGTGAGCAAATCGCAGAAAGCCGCCTTACTGGGATCTGCTCGCATAATTTGCCGATACATCACATAGTCCTAAATGCTTGGGAAGTGTTCGACTAGTGATTTGTATTACAAAATCCAGGGTAGTTAGCGGTGTGGTTAAATAATAATAATAATAATAATAATAATAATAATAATAATAATAATAATAATAATAATAATAATAATAATAATAATAATAATAATTGTCTATGCCACCTTTCTCCCCGAAGTGTTATGGTTATGCCAGTTGTTAAAGCTGTAACACATTGATTAAACGCAAAAAAGGTAGGTGTGGCAAAGGAAAGAAAGTGATGGCAATACAGATCTCCAACCTGGCAATGTTGCTTGTCCTGCTCTATAATTTTGACAGAGAAAAATAAAAGTGGAGCACTGATGCCCCCTTGTAACACACTAACAGAATAGGCGTATCTATCTATCTGTCTGCCTGGCTGCCCATCCTTTTTCCATAATGTTACCATTGGGGACCAGCTGATGTCAGGTAGTAAAGTTAGATTTTGTTTCTGATAGTTTATGTGACTAGATTTTTAAGTATCTCTGTCAGCAATTATTAAGGAATAAATTGCACCTAGCAGGCTAGTAGCATTTTTATTCTGAAAGAGTCATCCTTACTTAATGAAGAGATACAAGAACTGTTTTTTAAAGTGGTTAAAATGCTTTGTTTGATTAAATGTTAATGGGATTTAAACAAATAATGACTGCTAGTTATTTATATACAATTGACCAGCTATTCCATTATTGCAAATTAGGATTCTGATGTCTTGAAAAGTTTATAGCACAATGTGCCTAATAAGATTACATTCAGAAGCATAATTGCCACCTGAAGAAATGTAAGGTTGCATCCACTGCATACTTCCATTTAATTATCTTAATTACAAACCCATTTATTTCAAAGTGGTAAATCTGATTGATTTCAGCTAAATTTTCTTGTAGGTAGGTATCCTTAAACTAGTCATCTCAGTATGACACAGCCAGCTCTCTCTCTCTCCTTTCCAACTAAATATGAAGAAGCTGTTTTGGTTTTAGATCCGCTTCTGGTGGCAGTAATGGATTGGATGAAGGTGAGTCAATGACAATTTAATGGAGACAAGATGGAGATGCTCTTGGTCATTTGAAAGCAGATCGGGAAATAGGGATCCAATTTGTGCTGAATGAGGTCTCACTCCCCTGAAACCTGCCCTGAAACTTCCCCTGAAACCTCCCCTGAAACACTCATAGCTGTGTGTGCCTTGGGTATGCTCCTAGATTTGTCTCTGAGCCTGGATACCCAAGTTTCAGAGGTGAGCATTTGCTCTGTTGAAGTTGCAGCACCAGTGGCACCTGTTCCTCCAGGTGTCTGATCAGGCCATGTTAAACATGTCTTAGACACATCCCAGCCACATTAGTGGCTTCATATGGGGTTGCCTTTGGAATTGTTTGGAAACATTAGCAGGCCCAAAACCTTGTTGTGAGTTTGTTAACTGTAGTTAGTTACAGGGATAACATATCCCCTCTGTAACCCATCTTCACAAGGATGTGGGCGTGGGAGAGGGCCTGGTTCCTAGATTCTGAATCTCCCTCCCATGGGAGACCAGGCTGGCCCCATCTTTGCTGTCCTTACACTAGCAGGCAAAAAACAAAAAAAAAAAACAAAGCAAAACAAAATAAAAACAAAACACTTTTGTGTTCAGGAAGGCTTTTCCTTATTGACTGGCAGTCTAAGAGAGGTTTGCATTTTTGCAGGTTTGTATTTGTGTTGCTTTTAAATTCGTAGTTACGCTTTTATCTAATATTTTAATATGTTTAATTATTTTTCAATATTCAAACAATTTATTGTTTTTTACCTTTTAATATTGTATTTTTCATTATGATTTTGGTATTCAGAATGCATCCTGACCAGAACATTTAATCATTTTCAGTTCTCTTGTTATAGGGCTAAATTGTGCATGTCAAAATGGCCACTTGTAACCCTTTAAATTTAAATGCAAGATGAGAGATGGATGGCATCAAATAAATCAGGTTTTTTTATATGATTATATGGAGATTTGTGAAGAGTTTGGAAGTTCATTCAGAAATGCCTGGAGGTCAAACTGAATGTTACAGCACCGTGTCCAACAGATCAAATTAATACATCATTTTCAGTTCTCCATAGCAAAACATTATAGGGAAAGAGCATGAGATAAGGTTGTGCTGCATGTCATTCTGAAACATGTGCATTATTTTTCAGGCTTCCTTGCATAATACCCTTTAAATTTGAAACTGTATGACCTGACATCAGTGGAAGTCTGCTTGTTAGGGCCTCAAAATGTCAAAATGATGATGTATGAATTGCTTTTGAAAAGCAAACTGCAAACACAGGAGACCCATCTGAGATACTTCAATAAGGGGTAAAGGATTTTGCCCTTGATCTTAGGCTGACAGTATTCTAAGCCATAATGCCTAAAACAATGGTGAAGGCTAAGTGAGTAGTGTTGTGGGAGTGTTGTTCACATCCTTACTGTCTAGCACCATCATAGTTTTTGAAATTGTGGCTGAAATTTTGCTGTTTAGTTACATATGTGGCATCATAATATTCAGTTGCTTCTCAATGGCAATTAATGAGTCACAGCTGGATTCTTGGCACCTGTTTGCTTGTTAGCTTGGTGTGTATTTCAGTATCCCAATGAGTAATTAATTTCCAGCCAGAAGCCTCTGGAAGCTACTCTCTTTCTTTTTTACACATATAATAAAGCAACGGGATTTTGGTCAGTACTTTAACAGGTATTATTTGTTAACTGGTAATGTAGCACAACAGTGTCAATCTGGAAAAAGAAGGGGCACCCTGCTGAATGCACCAACTACAGACCGATTAGATTACTTGCACATACTCTTAACATCCTTGAGAGAGTCATCAACACAAATCTGCCCCATAGTCCAACTAAATGTCAATCAAGCTGGCTTCCTCAGGAATTGCAGAATGATCTATGCAATCCACGTTGTCCAGCTGCAACATGAAAAACAAATGGAGAAACAGAAACCAGTGCATGCAGCATTCCTTGACCTTGAGAAAGTGTTCAACCGAGTCCCACATGTAACCTAGTATGTGCTGCAACATTACGGAGTCTCAGAGGAACTTGTTAGTTCAGTCAAACTGCTCTATGAGTCACCAAAGAGCCATGGACAGGCTGCTGAGGGTATATTGAAAGACTTTCATATCACAGTTGGGGTCCACCAAGGATCACCATTCTCCCTGATTCTTTTCATTCTGGTTATGGATGCAATCACACGTGATTTGAAGAATCCAGTGCCTGGAAGCTCCTTTACACTGACGATATCATGATTGCATTGCAGAGTAAGGCAGATATTGAACACTAAGCCCAAGCATGGAGTGACAATTTGGTGAGGATTGGCATACATCTGAATATGAGGAAGATGGAATATCTGATGACTAACCCAAATGAACGTGGTATGACCCAAATCTATGGTACTGACCAGCAGAGAACTGAGGAGTTCAAACACCTTGGCTCTGTGATCATAGGTGATGGGGGTTTGCATCACAAAGTCATGATCTGTTGCACTCAATGCTAGCCAGCGACTAAAGAAGTTGAATGTCCTCTTGGTGTCATGGAGACAAAGATACTGCAATGGTCCTCCTGCCTGCACACGAAACAATGATGTGTGCAATGAGGACATCCAATTGCCGAAGCCCAACAATGTTGCTTGCCACTGAGGAAACTGTGGCCAAAAAGAGTCTCACCCTGGAGGTCAGTGGATCCCAACTGAGGGGACTGACCCAAACAGTGCTGGGTGCACAGTCTTGAGAATAACATGAAGTTGGCTTGGGTTCAACCAGACCTAGCCTGCAACCAGAATAGTGGGCCCTTCTGGAAGAAGAAGAAGAAGAAGAAGAAGAAGAGGAGAGAGGAGGAGGAGGAGGAGGAGGAGGAGGAGGAGGAGGAGGAGGAGGAGAAGAAGAAGAAGAAGAAGAAGAAGAAGAAGAAGAAGAAGAAGAAGAAGAAGAAGAAGAAGAAGAAGAAGAAGAAGAAGAAGAAGAAGAAGAAGAAGAAAAATATGCTGACTTTCTTCCCATAGGGGACCCAAAGAGGCTCACAAAAATTAAAACTAGACATTCATCACAGATTTTAAAATGCTCAAAAAACCTATCTAAAAACAATCAAATATTTGAAAACTACAATTCAAACCAATGCTTAAAATATTTTAAAAAAAAGGGTCAAGGTAACTTCACAGACTCCCATGGGTTGGATTCTAGAAGGTATAGTCCAGAAAAGTAACCTATTAATGCTCTAGTACATACAGTTGTTCCTTGCCTTCATTTCCAATTATTGTAATCAGTCTGTTAACACAGTTGGTGTTTCCTCAAAATCCGTGCTAACTTTGGCTGTCATTCTCTGCCAGTTTCATGAATGTATAGATTCACACACCCACAGAAAGCAGCATAAATCTGTGCTGGGTCCTATTGCAACACAAAATAAAATGAAAACCTGTTCCCTTTATGTCAGGTACCTGAAATTTGATGGTGCCATATGGCAGTGTGGAGAAAACATTTATGATGATGAGCACATTTCACTCACCTTCCCTTGGATTTGATTTAATGTGTTTTGTAACAGACAAATCAGAACAGAAAAAGATGAGCTCTGCCTTATAACTATATTATTAGCTTCTTTTCTTGTTTTATGATTTAAACATATAACATCAAAGAGTCTGCTGGAGGAATGCCCAGACTTGTTGGCTTCAAAGGATCAAGAGTCTTCCCAATTGTAAAATGAACATTCTTCAACCTAGAACAAGATCTTTTAGTCTGCCAGAGTTCTTCTGTTGCAGAATTCACACAGCACAGCCCCTGCAAGGAAGGCATTCTAGGGCATTGTTACCTGTGCAGTTGTAAAAAATGTCATCAAGATTCTACAAAATAAGGAGTGGGACAAATATTTCCCCAACAAATGTTTCATACCTTCTTCTGTGTTTAGGAAGAAGTGTGCTTTTTCTACCAGATAGTGTGATGACACAAGTCCCTAGCCACTGTTCTGTGAGCCATAACAGAATGAAATCAAAATGAAAAACTCAGGGCAGAAATTTCTTCCAGGATGGGATACTGGTAGAAACTGAGGTTAGGAAATTCCTCACTATAAAATAAATTTTAAGAACAATTAATTTTGAAATGTCTACAGAGAGCAATTGAGATTGTTAACAGGGATATGAGATGAACTATCTCTCCGCTATAATTTAAATATTAGAAAGATGTTTGAGTGATGGAGACATAGGTCCTCCATGCCTCATCTATACCCTCTTTTTCAGTTCTGGCACTTAACCAGCTTCCCTGTATTTAACATGGGATTCACTGTCCACTTTGGCACCAAGTATGAATGCTTTGTTCCTTTCCCTTTGAGGTGAAAATTTGGCGGATATCAGCTCTTTAGGTTTGATTTGTTGATTCATTGGGCCATAAAATGCCTTCCCAAGGCACCTGGAAACACAGAAATTGCAGGGGAGCATCCACTGACTCTCCTCTACAATGTTTCCAAGATTGGTGATGGTTTCTGATATCCAAGGTATACAGGAAAGCCCCCCCCAGCACCTAGAGCAGGCATGTCCAAAGTCAGTCCCGGGGGCCAAATGTGGCCCGTTTTCAAATTTTGAGTGGCCCGCGGCCTCTTCTCCCCCACCAGCTCAGCCTGTCATAGATTCCCGCCAACTGACCCCTCCCCATACTGGATGGGGACATCAGCTTGCAGTTTTACGGTTTGCCTGCCTTCCCTGCCTCTGTCTGTCCCCCCAGCCACCTGCCCAGCCTACCCGACCCTGGCTCCATTGCTGCAGCATCCTCCCCATCCTCCCTAAAAAGACTTCTAAAAGTTTTAGCTATTCTCAGTATCTTAACTGATTTCATAAATTTTAGCAAGCAATTTATCTTAAAGAACCAGATCTCTGAGCAGCACCAAATTCCACAATAAGAATGCAATCTATTGTTCGCTTCCTTCAGCTTCCATTGAACTGATGCACTTGATAATAAATTTCTGGCACATTTTATGAGCTTCACTTGGCACTTGATCAAGACCTCACCCTAATCATCGTGGCTTTGCCTGTATGATAGGTTTGAGATTATTTTATTAGGTGTATAAATGCCACTGGCAGAAATTGACATCAAACAAAATTTTGCTGAAAACTAGGGCTGTGCAGCAGAATGTCTGAGGTTACTCAAAATCCAGTCCCCATGGAAGGTAAGTATTTCTGAACTTGAAAAGCCTTAACATCCAATTCCTAAAAATGCAGTTTGCCCTTGTGTAAATATAGAATTGGCATAACACTGTGCTTTGTGATTTCAGCATTCATATAGTGGTCAAATGCTATGTGTAGGATAAGTGTTATTTTGTTGGTGTAGCTTTTCAGTATTAAGAGTCAGAATGGCTGGTTTGTTTAGCTGTAACTAATAGGATACCAGGGAAATTAAAAAGAAAACAACAACAATAAGAAAATTGTGATATCCATTGGCTATTTATTCTCAGTGCATTGTACACTTACCTTGAACATGGGAAATTTGTTTTTGGTTGTTGTGAACAGTTGCTTCTAACCAGGTCTGTGCTGTCATCTCTTGAGGGCAAAGATATTAATGAATGAAAGGAGCTTTAATTAATGAAGATTGTGGCTACCTTGGAATTAGGTAGTAATGCGTATATCTATCCCTTTCTATATGTAGTGGAAGAATTAACATTCATTGCTGCCTTCTGTCTCCTTGAGAGGCAAGCCAGGAGGAACAGCATGAACATATGATGCGAGTAATCTGGAAGAAACAGTTTAATTTGCAAGGCAGAAGCCCATAGGAGGAGTTCAGCCTGTGTATTCTAAGAGACCAGAACAATCCTGGGCATAAATCAGGGGCAGGAAACATCTGGCCCTCAAGATGTTGTCAATGTTCAACTCCCATTGTCCCTCACCATTGGCGATGATGGTTAGGGCTGATGAGACCTAGAATTCTACAACAGCTGCAGGGCCACATGCTTAATATTCCCTACATAGACAAATCTATAATCATAAATTAGTTTATGCTTCACGTTGCATTATAGGAAAAAAACCTGGGACTGCTGTGATTTGCTTAAGCATGATGTGTTGTTTCTCTAAAGAATCTGCAATCTAAGAAATCTGGCAGGAGCTGGAGGGCAGAGTTTGTAAAACTACCCAAAACATTGATTACTCGTTTCACTGCAACTAAATCTATCATGGAAGGGGGGAAATGATGGAGAGCCAAATTGACAAAATAAACATAAAGGGATATTCTAGGATAATGATATTTGTTATTGTTATGTGCCGTCACATTGGTACTGACTAGGGATGGGCAGGAAATGAAAAATGAAATGCTGTTTTGTCGTTTCATTATGTAATGAAACAAAACACAATTAAATGAAACAAGGAAGCAGCATTTCATTATAGATGAAATGAAACAGTTGTTTTTGCATTGAAACAAACCGTTTTGTTCCATTGTTTTCAGGCTCCTGCTGAGCTATCAATGGCTGGACCCCTTTAAACCTGGCCCAGTTGGCAGCAGAGGGACCCTCTGGTACTGAATGGGGCAGGTTTAAAATGCTCCAGCAATTGGCAGATTGGCAGGAGCCCTCATAAAATGGTGTGGAGGTCAGTTCCGGCAATCACGCTGGGGGACCCCCTGGTACTGCCTACTAGAGATGGGCACGAATCAAAAAATGGCATTTCGTTTATCATTTGTCATTTGGAGGGTCCGTTTCGGTTCGTTTCCATTTTTCGTGAATTTTTGCAAAAAATTCGTTTTCATTTTTGTTCATTTCGTTACCATTTTGTTACCATTTATTTCATTTTTTTGTGATTTTTTTAAACATTTAAAGCAGTTCACTGTATTGCCGTAACGAAAACGAAATGCATGACAAAATTTCTGGTGTTTCTTTTCTTTTCGTTTCATTTTAGAGACAAAATTTGTTTGTCATTTCGTTGCGTAACGAACCAAAAAAAAGGAAACAAAAAATTGTTCGTTTCGTACCCATCTCTACTGCCTACCCAACCATTTTCTGGGGGATCCTGCTGAGTTGTAAATGGCTAGACCCCTTTAAACCTAGCCCAGTTGGCACCAGGGGCACCCCCTGGTGCTGTCTGGGCCAAGTTTAAAGGGCTCCAGCCATTGATAGATTGACGGGAACCCTCAGAAAGTGGTGGGGACTGCCCTCTGCACCATTTTATGAGGGCTCCTGCCAAGTTATCAATGGATCCTAGTCCGTCTTTCTATCCACTATACCTCACTAGGTATCGCAGTCTGATATTTACAACCTAGGGAAATGCTGAACAAGACAATAAACAGCACAGGAAAAATATTGTATTGTAAATAATACATCAAAATCACACAAAAATTCTAGATTATAGTCTGTGACTCCATTCAGTATGCATGTTTCTCTTCTAGTTTTTGCTTTTTAAAAAATCAGTTGTCTTCCTGTGAATCAAAGACATAGTGAGGAGATGTAAGAGATGTCCTCTCTTGCTGTGTGACATTGAATCTATGCTATTAGTGACTGGTGGTATAGCTGTAAGATTTGAATTGGCCCGTGTCCTGCAGTGCATGACAAAAGAGAGTTTTAAATATGAAATTGTGCATGTGAATCAATGATTAACCTGAAATATGGATATGCCTTTTAGATTAACTCCACACTCAATCTCTGTAGAATGTGGTGAGCGTCATGCAGAGCAGTT
The DNA here is from genome assembly GCA_037367245.1 of Phrynocephalus guinanensis. Classification (NCBI taxonomy): domain Eukaryota; kingdom Metazoa; phylum Chordata; class Lepidosauria; order Squamata; family Agamidae; genus Phrynocephalus; species Phrynocephalus guinanensis. The sequence goes on along the minus strand of CM074739.1, from coordinate 70,987,852 downwards.
ACATAACAAATCTCATTGGTCTGTTTTGATGCAAAGAGACATAAACCTGACATTATGAAGGATTAGTAGTAAAAGATCTAAGCCTGTTAAGCTCTGTGCCTGAAAATATAAATTTGGCTCTTCCTGTTTTTCTTTTCCTTTTTATTTCTAGCCTCTGCCCCATCAAATATAGAGTTCATGGTGCCAGAGCAGAGTATGGAATAAGTTTGATCCATGTGACAGTGGAAGAGGCACTCAGGCAACACACACTAGAGGATGTCAGCAATTTACTGCCATTGGCATAACTAGAGATGGGTGGAAGAGTGCATTTGCCTCAGGGTGTATAGCAATCTGGGGGTCCCTGGAGGGGGAGCAGCAGGAGGAAGCCATGCACCATCCTGCCATCCATCCTCCTTTCACACTAAGTCTTGGCACTCCTTAGTCAAGGAAAAGGAGGAGAGGAAAGCAGGCAATGTTTTCTTTTTGAAGCAGCACCTCCATCGATTGCTCATCCTCCTTCTCCTCAACTCTGCTAAGGCTTGGCGATCATTAGCCTGGAGAAAGGAAAGGAAAGTGTGCTACAGAGGTGCTGCTTGGGAAATAAATCCCATTGCCAGCTTCCCTCTCCTCTTTTCCCCAGGCTAACGATCGCCAAACCTTAGCCGGGAGAAAGGAGGAGGGGGAAGCATGCTACGGAGGTGATACTTGGAATAAAAAACATTGCCTGCTTTGTGGTATCCACACGCTGTGCAATTTGCACAGGACAGCCTTGACCCCTGAAGAGGGTGTGAGAAAGATGGACCCTTCTTTCCCTCCCCCGCTGTTCCCCCAGGACTGGCCACCCCTTGCTTGGTGGGTAAAATGCAGTTGGGGGTCAGGAGGGGGCACAAAAACTGACTTTATTCCTGGGTACTCCAAACCCTAGCTACGCCTCTGCGTACTGCTCTTAATGGCCAGAACATAGAAGCACTTCAATTTAGTACCATATTTCCCAGAATGTTATTTGGACAAGCAGTGTTTCCTCTTCTGCCAATAGCTGCAGCAAAACCAGTTTAAAGACATGTAGTGTCCTGTTCACTGACATGCATTGTACATTCTAGACAAAAGGGTTTTCTTCTAGTCCATGGGAGCCTTTTACTGTTAAGAAAGAGCAGCCCTGGAAGCTATTTGCTAGCAGTTCATAAGGTGGTCTGGAACACTGACGACTCCCATTTGAAGTGATCAGTGAGGCTAAGACATTGTATAGAGTAAAGCAAGAGCTTCAGGGAGTACAGGAAGAGGATGGAATAGTGGCATTCCCCCCCCCCACACACACAGCATGACGGGGTAGCCCCTGGACTGAGCAGGGGATGCCTTATCCCAAAATTGGGCGTGGCCACTGCCTTCTCCAGTCATAAGCCACACATATTCCCACCCATTCTTCTTCAGCCACCTAGCCATTTTTGCCTCTTGGGGGAGTGAATCAAGTGTGCTGCACAACATGTCTAAACTTCTTAAAACAGATTGGTGCCATCCATTGGAGTGTGTCATGTTTTCTGGTTGTCAGCATTACAGAATCCATCGTTGGCTCCTTCACATGAAGTAGGGTCATTTTTTTTCTTTTGCTTCAGGCAGCAACATTTCTTGGGACAGCTCAGTTGTTTAGGGCCTTCTCTGGGAGTCTTTTAATATATCTCACCATCAATAGAGGCTGTGTTGTTGGGGACCCTCGATAGAGCTTTGTTGATGGAGGCAACATAAAGAAGGCGGAGTAGCCAATTCTTGGTTCTGGTTTATGTGTGTGGTTAATTTTCTTCTGTTTCTTCTGCACAACTCTACTGTACTTAAAGCATACTCACTCTGTACTGGATTCTTAATCTCATGTTTTAAACTATAATGTTTTAAACTTTTAGAATTGTTTTGAGGTTTTAAATGTAAGTGACTAGGAGGAGGGCTATTTGAGCCAAAAGGGGATTTATAAGTATACTTTAAGACTATAAAAAGTGTATTTTAAGAATAAAAAGCAGGAAAGTAAACTGTTCTGTGCGCAGAAATGTGTTCGGACATGCCAGCCACATGGCCAAGGACTTGCACAACAATGGCTCTTTGGCTTAGAAGCAGAGATGAGTGCCACCCCTCGAGTTGAACATGACTAGCATGCATGTGTAGGGGAAAACTTTACCTTTACTTTTAAGAGTATACACATTATTTTCTGTAAAACAGTTTGCTGCAAACAAAAAGGACATGATTTTTATTTATGCAGTTTTGTTTATTCTCTATTGACCCCTAATAGATCAGTCCTGAAATCAAGTGATACATGAGCACAGATATTCTGTTTATCAGTTCTGTAAGTTGGTTAAACAGTCGTGCAAGCAATTGTTCCATTGATTATGTCAAGACCTGGCAGCTGCTTGCATGTCTGGTTGGATAACCACTTGCACAAATATTTGCAACTGTATTGGATATCACCATTTTATTATGAAACCATGCAGTCACTAGTGCTGTGCACCATGAGCTAGGTCAGTGATGTCATTATTTCATGGCCATTAGACAAAGATCAAGGAATGGCATCATGACACAAATTTTCATGCTGTTTTTCAACCATCACCTGATAGGGTCAGCTATGGAAACAGGCAATCTCCTTCACTGCTTTTTGTTTTACTGCTAAACCTGCATGGATTTCAGAACACATCATAACTAATTAAAAATTAAATTTAACACATACTCCCCCCGGGTGAAAAAAACTTCCACACAAAAAACAAAAACAATAAAAGTTATTCAGCATACTGACAATAGAACACTAATATAAAAGGCAATGAAGGGCATTTTTTATTCTCTGGAGCAAAGGTTATTCAATAGCTACTCATAAAAGTAGAGAGAGACTTTCCTTTCACTTTCTCCATTCAGCTGCTTCTCCTTCAGTATGATAAGAGACAACATATGAATTCATGTTTTTTCAGATAATCACCAAAGAAATCCCAGAGTAAAAACGGGTAAAGTACTATATCGTGGTCAATCGGAAAAATAATTTTATTGGGGATACTGACAGGTCTATTGCTTATGGTTTGGAATTATAAAAAGAATAGGGAAGGAAGATAAATTAGATGTGAGATTATCACATAAATTGGCTAGAATCCTGTTACTTAGCCTCGTACGTCACATTATAGAGGCATTACATCTGTGGGAATTTGGTGAATCAACTCCTCCATAGGGTCCATTGATTTCAATGATCCTGTATTAGTTGCCACTTAGAATAGGAAATCACAACTAAAATAGATTCACTGGAAAAAATAGAACTTAGAACTCAGAAATACTCAGAAGTTGACGCTGCAAATTCCAGTGCACGACTAGACTGTAGGTGATACCTTTATATGCCAATAATAAGACTTTCTGAGGGACCGTCAACAAACAGTGAGAGTTGGGCCTGTTACATCTATAAGTAGTACACGTTGCTTTGCTTTGAAGACAGTAACCTCCTGAAGCTTAGCACTGTGCTTAGTCCCTACCTGTATCCATTGAACACATGTGATTGAGTATCACCTGACCCATCCATAGTGATTATTAAGTTCACAGATGACACCACTGCAATGGGTCTTATTACAGGTGGAGATAAAATAGCGTACAAGGGGAGGCTCAAAAAATATCCTCATGGTCCTTAGAAAACAACTTGCACCTGAATACAGTGGAACCTTGACTTACGTCATTAATCCGTTCCAGTGGTCTAGACTTAAATCAAACGACTTAAGTCAAATGAATGTTTCCCATAGAAAGTAATGGGAAAGCGGATTAATCCGTTCCAGATGATGAAAAAGACCCTGGTAAACAGCAATTTAACACAAATTTGACTGGGATAGGAGATTCCTTCTGGGGATGTAAATGAAATGTCTCTTCAAAGAGAGGAGGAGGCAGTGGAATTATAGTCCACAAGTTATATGCCTCCAGTTTTTAATGTTCATAGCAACAATGTCTAACATTTAAGTTTTACTGATTTTTAACCTGACGTTCCAAGTTCTGAACAATTCTATGCTTACCATTAGAGTCCCACAACTTTACAGCTCCCCAACTAAAATGCTTACATTGTGGACCAGACGTCTGCAGCCAGATTTTTTACAAGACTGAGTCGACTGTCTAACCAGCGAGGCCAGCCCCGAGCTCCCGGCCCTTCTTCTCCTCCGGCAGCAGCGGCGGCTTCGGTGAGGCCGAGGACCAGCTCCAGGTGCTCTGAGCTGGCCTTGCCGAAGCCGCCACTGCCGGAGGAGAGGAAGAAGGCAGGAGCAGTTTGGAGGCGGCAGCCACAATGCTGGGTCGTGGCTGCCACCCAATTCCAGTGCCTTGCACCGGGGCTCCGAGATGTAAGTCAAAGCCTGCGACTCAAGTCAAACAGGCCCCTTCTTGCTGCAAGTCAAATATGATGCAAGTCAAGCAGTATGTAAGTCAAGGTTCCACTGTATTAGCAAAACAAAGGAGATGATGTTGAACTTCTGGAGGAAGAGAGAGCAACCTGCCCCACTGTACATCAAGGGGGGCATGTGGAGAGAGTTCCCTCCTTTAAATTCCTTGGGAGTCTGCCTCAGCGAAGACCTCACCGGGAAAGTAAACACAACCCAGGTGGTCAGGAAGGCCAAACAGAAACTCAATTTTCTCAGGGTTCTGCATAAGAAAAAAATGGATGACATCCTTTTACTGGTCCACAATAGAAAGTGCCCTCTCATATTGCATCACAGTGTGGTATGCTGGCTTGACAACCACAGATAGACAGACATTACAGAGGATGGTGAGCAAGCATAAAACATTGTGGGCTGTCCCCTTCCACTAGATGACATCACTAGGGATAGCTGCCTGAGGAGAATGAGGAACATCCACAGGGATTACTCACACCCTGGTCAGCACTTCTTCACCCTCCTACCATTGGGTAGGAGATACAGACGTATAGACAGCCACACTTGAAGAACAGTTTCTATCTGTGGGCTGTCAGACTGCTAAATGGAAAATAACTCTATGTCAGTGGTGACGAACCTTTGGCACTCCAGATGTTTTGGCCCACAACTCCCATAATCCTTTGCCATTGACAATACAGGCTTGGAATTCTGGGAGTTGTGGTTCAATACATCTGGAGTGCTGAAGGTTTTCCACCACTGCTTTATGTCAATAATATAGTATGATAGATTTGTGGGGCTGGTGTGCTGTTTGTTAAGTTTTACATGGTGTAGATTCTGTGATTGTTAGTGGGATTTATGGTGTTTGGGGGTGGATGAGGGAGAAAAAGTCAATTTTATTGCACACATGCACTCTGACAATAAAGGTATTATTATTATTATTATTATTATTATTATTATTATTATTATTATTATTATTATTATTATTAATAATAATAATAATAATAATAATAATAATAATAATAATAATAATAATAATAATAATAATAATAATAATAATAATAATAATAAATCTATAGCCTAGTCTTGCACTTATATTTTGCAATGGCCACGAGACTCCCCTTTTTATTTCAATCAAATTCCAACTGATTCAGTTAGCCTATTCTAGTCTGACTCACTTTGAGCTGTGTTTCCACTCTGTAGAAATGAATGGCCATCCTTGTTTCAGCTTGAAAGCCATCTATTGATTAGCTCTGCAGGTATTGAGTTGACACTTAATTCTGTAAATGCTGGATGTATCTAGAAACCCAATTATGAAAGTTTTAAAAATAGTTGTTATAAAATGGATTTGCAAGGATTGATTGAAATTATTCAGAATGATGAATTAATGACTTATTGCATTAAGTAAATGTAACAGGCTAAGCAAAGCTGGTTAGACTTCTATCACAATTATGAAAACAAGATGAGGATTAGATTGTGTTGTTGTTGAAGATACTTCTCAGACTAAGATACTTCTCAGACCGTACTCAAAGTTTCCTTTTCACTAATAGGTAGAACCCTCAGTTACATCTATGAGAAGCTCCATCTGTGCCACTCTGATGCCAGTAGCAAGCTCTGATGATTATTGCCATCATTGCTTTGCATGTGGTTGCTGGAGGCAATCAAACAATTGCAGAGAAATTATTTCAGGTTCTCTCTAGTGGCCAATTCTGATACTATATCATAAAAATTCAAAACCAGAAATGTTTCAGTATTATTTCTCTTGCCACTTACAACTGACAAGAATACCCTGAAAAGTAGATTTTGAAAATAATTGGAATGTGGTACTTGTAACAGGAAAAGGTGGGTTTTGAATGGCTTTTCAACCTAGTTAAATCTGTCTTATCAAAAAATAACAAGTTAGAGATAACTGTGTTGCTTGTCACCCATTGTTACTTCCAAACTTTGGTATTAAGTGCATTTGGGGACAGAATAACTCTATTCAGATGAAACCCAGAAAAAGCCCTCCCTCCCTTTATATCCTGTCCTGTAGAGATGGGCACAGAATGAACATTTTTTTCATTTCCGTTAGTCGTTAGTCGTTCCGTTACGTAACGAAATGACAAACGAAAATTGTGATGAAAATGCAATGAAACGAACAGAACCACGAACATTGTGGTTGTTACGTTTTGTTTCCATTAATAGCGACACACAATGAAATGAGCTGTTTTAAATGTTAAAAAACGCCCTGGACATCCGTAAAAATGCAGCAATAATTATTTATATTGTCTGATAATACCTACCAGGGGGTGGGGTCCTTAAAAGGTGCATTTATGTCTTTTCTCAGATCACTGTATTTTTTCCCTTTAAGGGGAGTTAGGGGACATCGACCCAAAATGGCTCCCAGATGGCTAATATTGATTGATTTCTTGGGTATTAAAACACCCTGGACATATGTAAAAATGCAACGATAATGCGGTAATTATTTGAAATTATTACCTACCAGGAGGGTGGGATTCTTAAAACGTTTGTTTTTGTCTTCTCCCATTGCGATGTATTTTTCTTTTCCCTTTAAAATGGATGTAGCCACCAGCCACAAAATGGAGGCAACTTAGGCAAGCCATGTGATGGGATCATGTTCAACCAACAGCATGCCCAGGTTGCAGACTGGGCAGGTATGGCAGCCACAGAGGGCATAAAAAGCTCTGGCAGCCCCTGTCCTCCTTGCAGTCTCTGGTGGGAGTTAGGGTGGGATTGCTGTCTCTGTGACTCTAGCTTCAGTCTTGCAGCCTCCCTGTGTGCATGCGTGCTGCGTACCTCTCGGTGAGTACCCTCCCTTGCCTCGCAAGTGCAGTCACTCTGCGGCTGCCTTGCACCCTGGGCAACGCCCGCCACTGCCTTTGCAGCCTCCCTGCATACCTAGTCTATACTGTGTCTCTGCCAGCATCCATTTTTTTAGTGTTTTCCCTCTGGTCTGGGGCATTGGGGGACGCCTGCGCATGGAAATGCTTTAAAAATTGTGCAAAAAGCGGGTAGAAACGACAAACGAAAAATGAAAAACAGAAACAAAAATTTTCCAAAAAAATTGCGACAAATGGAAACGAACCGAAACAGACCTCTCAACGACAAACAAAAAACCAAAATGCCATTTTTTTGTTTCTTGCCCATCTCTACTGTCCTGTCTGTTGACACTGGGGGAGTGGGCAAACCAGTGGCAAATGAGCTTCAACATTACTAAGTGCAGAGTGCTGCATGTTGGGGCAAAAAAAAAACCCAAACCAATTACATTTATAAACTGATGGGGTCAAAACTCTCTGCAACAAACCCGGAAAGGGACCTTGGTGTCCTGGTGGACAGCTCAATGAAGGTGTCAACCCAGTGTGTCACAGATGTGAGTTCATAAAATGTTTTGCAAGGATTGATTCTATGATGCCTCAGCCTCCAGATTAGATTTCCAGAGACAATCAGGGGATCCAGGAAGGATAAATCTCAGTGCATGACCACAATATAATTGAGATTGCTATCATGTTGTTGCCATTGTTTTGAATGGAAGAATTAAATGTATATTAATTTTTTATTAAGTAATTAATCTTTTCCCCCCAAATCTTTGTTTTCCTGCAGCCCTTCAGGTGAAAAACATAGACCTAAATTGTGCTCAGAACTGCATCAAGCATTCCACACAGTTTTTTACAGGTGATAAACTCATTGTGAGACGAGGCCAGCCTTTTGGATTCTATGTGCACTTCCAAAACAGGGAGTGGGATGCTGACAAGGACAAGATCACCTTCGCAATAGAGACGGGTAATTCTCATTTATGATAATGGATGACACAGTGGTTAAGCTACTGTACTGCAGCCAGAACTCTGCTCATTATATAGGGTTCAATCCCAGGTAGCAGGCTCAAGGTTCATTCAGCCTTCCATCCTTCTGAAGTTGATAAAATGACTACCCAAATTCATCGGGGTGGGGGAGGGTTATTATGTGTAGCCTGTATCATTACTTGTAAATTCCCAGAGACTGCTTTAAGCAATATGGGACTGTATATAAGCAACATGCTTTTCCTTGCTTCCATAAAGTCACTAGAAGGTGTACAGGAAAAATGAGATCCTCATTTGGTTGGGGTCCTTTTTGTACTGGTCCTCTGGAAAACTCAAAAGGGCAGTATTTTGAGATAATTGTACAACTGTTTCTCTGAATAGGGTACACAGAGAATTGAAGGAAGGAGAGATCTGACATCATTAGCTATCTTGAAATGTTTACCACAACTATATTTAAAATATTGTAATATCATAGAATCATAGAGTTGAAAGAGATCTCAAGGGCCATCCAATCCAACCCCCAGCCATGCAGGAACCCCCACCACAGTACTCCCGACATATGCCCATCCAGGCTCTGCTTTAAAAAACCCAAAGAAGGAGACTCCACCACCCTCTGTGGCAGCATATTCCACTGCCGAACAGCTCTAACTGTCATGAAATTCTTCCTAATGTTTAAACTGAATTTCTTTTCCTGTATTTTGAAACCCTTGTCCCATGTCCTAGTCTCTGAAGTCATGGAGAACAAACCAGTTCCCTCTTAAATATGATGTCCTTTCAAAAAATTTAAACATAGCTCTCGTATCCCCTCTCAGCCTTCTTTATGTGATGCTAAACATTTCCGGCTCTCCAAGCTACTCCTCATAAGACATTTATTCCAGACCATCAGCCATCTTGGTCACCCTCCTCTGGACCCGCTCAAGGTTGTCTACATCCTTTTTAAACTGAGGTGCACAAAACTGGACACAGTACTCCAGGAGGGGTCTGACCAGAGCAGAATAGAGTGGTACTATCACGTCCCTTGATCTAGAACAGTGGTTCTCAACCTGTGGGTCCCCAGAGGTTCCTGGCCTGCAACTCCCAAAAGTCTTCAACACTAGCTGAGCTGGCCAGGATTTCCGGGAGTTGCAGTCCTGGAACCTCTGGGGACCCACAGGTTGAGAACCACTGATCTAGACACTATGCTTCAGTTGATGCTACCAAGAATCGCATTGGCTTTCTTGGTCACCGCATCACACTACTGACTCATGTTCAATTTGATTTGTGGTCCACCAAGACTCCCATTTCATTTTGGGGTGGGCAAAACTGTTGTGTTAAAGACATTTCAGACTGTGATTTATATAATATGCTGATGTTATTGAGCTGGAACAGGGCTATATAATTCAGCCAAATGTTGTTGAGATCTCCCTCTCACAAAATCTGGAGTGACGATTTGCCTGAACTGTGAAGTCTTCATTTTTCTGCACTATGTAGATTAGAGATGGGCACGACTTAGCGGTATTCCCGTTTCCGTTTCCGTTACTCGGTTCCGTTACTCTACGGAAACGGTAACGGGAATTACTCCCCCAGACTTCGAGCTCGAACCGACGAACGAACAATTTTGGTCTGATTTGTCGTGCTCGTTACTTGCATCGCGAGATCGCGCGATGCCACACGCGGCACAGAAAAAAAGTTTTTAAAAGTTAAAAAAACCCGGTTCCCGGCCAAAAAGCAGGCGGGAAAATGCCTGCCGTGCCTCAGGGCACCTACCAGAGGGGTTGTTTCTGGAGGTCCCCGGCCTCCCCCCTCATCCCCCGTCCTGGGCTGCTCTGGTGGGACTCGCCGCAGGCTCGCAGCCAGCAAAAAGCCCAGTCTCGCCGCCGGCCGCTGCAATTAAAGCGCAAGCAAGCGGCACGGACGGCACAGGAAAAAACTTTTAAAACTCTCCCCCCCACCCATTCCCGGGCCAAAAAAGCAGGCGGAAAAATGCCTGCTTGACTAAGGGCGCAGGGCACCTACCGGAGGGGTGGTTTCTGGAGGGGGGGGGGTCCCGCCTCCCCCCCCCGTCCTGGGCAGCCGGACTCGCGAGTCACCATCGCCATGCCATGCGGTGCGGGCGGGGGATCCAAAATGGGGCGGCGAACGCAATATTGTTTTTGAAATCGTGGTCCAAAAACACACACAAGCACAACAGAAACACGCGAAAATTTATAAACTGCCAGATTTTTCACAGTAGCAGTGGGTTTTTTCTTGCAACAAAATGTCTCTCCTCTCCTCCTCTGTCCTCCATTGATTTTATTTTATTTTATTTTATTTACACCTGCGCAGTGCGCAATGATGGGCTGGCCAAGTGGCCAGCCATGTGGGAGTGGACAACCATGCAAATTTTTGGAGCCATCCCACCAGTCGCATGGCCACTTGGCCATGGAGACTTCTGGGATGTGCCAAAAAGCCCCCTAAAACCTGCCCTAGCCCTAACCCTAACCCTTGACTCCGTACCCATACGTCACAGACTGTCTTCTTAGTGGGTCAGAGAGGCACCCAGAGGTGCAACCCACTAGCCCACCGTAACCTTACCCGTCACTAGCCTAACCCTAGCTCTTGCACTAAGCCACCTTAAAGCCAGATCTACTTGCTTGCATTGCACTACACGCAGCAAGTACAATTCCCTTCTGTGTGAGACATGGTGGTGCCAGAGCCTTGTGAAGGGCGGGTATGACCCTATCACTCTCACACTGGTCTCACGTCTGCACATTATGTTATGCAATATCCATATGGCTATTGCATAGCATTTTGCAGCAGCAGCAGGTGAGGAAGGGAGACCCCCATGTAGAGGGGTGTCTCTTGGAGCCTGCTTCCCCTTCCTAGTGGCAGGAGGCACCCACGGGTGCCTCCAGGAGCCCACTTTCCCTTTATAGCGGGCCAGAGGAGGCACCCACCCCACAGAGGTGCCTCCAGGAGCCCGCTCCCCCCCCAAAAAACCAGTACTAACGACAATGAAAAAACGAAAAAACGAACCGACTAATTTTTGCGAATTTTCGCGAAAACCGGAAACGACCCGAAATGGGACTGGCCCGACTAACGACAACTCGAAAAAATTTTTTTTTCAAGTCGTGCCCATCTCTAATGTAGATAGCTAAACCTCATAGTACTTTCACATGTGATGTTTTGCTGTTTTATTCTTTTTTTAAAATGGTCTGCAAGTAAGTTTAGACAAAATACTGCTTATTCACACTTTTTAAAAATTATTATTCTTTAACTTTTTTAACAGGCCCCAAACCCTGTGACTCCTTAGGGACAAAAAGTGTCTTCCCTCTAGGTGGAAACCCAGACAAAAGCCACTGGACTGCTTGCTACAAACTCCATAATGGAAGATGTCTCAATGTCAGTGTGTTCCCCCCTGTCAATGCCTGTATCGGTTGCTATAGTTTTACCATGCACCTGGTATCATGTGACCACACTTACACTCAAACTCTGGGAGACTTTTATGTCCTTTTCAATCCTTGGTGTTCTGGTAAGATTAAATTTAGTATTACATTGCAGTAGAGAAGATTGTTGCTAAGCTTACTTGGTTCATTGGAATGCATATTTTGCACCGCAGAAAGAGAAAGCATGTTTTGATAGGCAGATGTCAGACTCACTTATCCAGACACAGAAGAAGGAAGTATTCTATACAGACACTGAATATTCAGGTATCTTCTAATTAATTTAAATCTGTTGGGGCACTATCTGCTAATTAGTTAAAGTCTTTTGGGAGGCCTTGTTGACTTAACAAATTATATTTGCTGAAACCAGCAAGTTTAAATATTGACATTTGCATAGGGCAGATTGATGAGTACACTTTATATTTTGTGGAACAGATCCAAATTTGTTTGTCTTATTATTGCTTGCCATACCCAGTGTATATTCATCAGTTCAGCTAGGAAACAAATTGAAAGGGGAAACAACAAGGAGTCCTAAACAACTATCTATCACTTTTTATTTTGCATAAACTTTCATGGAATGAGGCCCACTTTACCAGGTGCTGCAGTCCACAAAGCTTAGGATAAATAACATCTGTTTGTCTGAAAGGCAATATAGGACTTGACTGTTTTTGGTGCAGTATGATAGTCCTTACTCCCCCACCCCCAATCATTTCAAGGAGAGAGTCACAGACATCATTTTTGTTCAATGATCTCACTGCTCAATGATCCACAGTCAGACAGATGCTGTGCTTTCACTGAAAAGTGCTATTTTGTGAGGTGGCCTGAGTTGTATGAAAACTCTGGCCTTAGTATTAGGGATATAAAGAACTTGGAACATGAGCAACATTAGCTTTTTAACCTTAATTTAAAAATTTAACAATGTACCCATGTGAGATATAGTCTAAAACCAAATACAGCCCTAAGGTTGGGAAAGATTGCTATATAAACCACCACTTAATTCCTCCCCAGCACACTTCTTTCTGTTAAATGCCATCAAGTCACATTCAACTTGTGGTGATCCTAAAAGGGTTTTGAAGGTTTGGGGGAGTTTTAAGGAGTGATTTGATTAATGGTTTGATTAGCTCAATGAGCTTCTATAGCTGAGGAGGGATTTGAATCCTGAGTCCTAGTCTTACTTATCACTACACTATAGCTTTAATCTACAGTAATACCTCAGATAAAGAATGCCTCTGATAATTTTTTTGGATGACAAATGGAAATTTCCGGGTATAGGGCTGCCTCGGATAACAAATGTTTTATAATACCTTGCAAACAAAGTGTACCCAGGATGCATTGCACTCCCTGTAGCTTTTATTCATCTTTGCACTGCTTTTCTTTGCATTTTTGGCAGGAAGTCTTGCTGGTTTCATTTATCAATGCTTGCAATCTTTTTCCACTTGTCTGTAGGCAAAAATAGGCTGGAATTTTCTTCCTGCTTATGTTTGTTTGCATTTTCCCCCTTTCCACTCTGTGTGGGAACAGGCTGGGGTAGTCTTGCTTGTTTCTCTTGCCCATGTTTGCATTGCACTGTGGAGTGTGTGTGTGTGTTCTGGAGGGCATGATCCAGCACTGCAAGCCTTTAAAGTGCACTTTATAATGAGGTCTGGATACCCCCAGATTTTTTTGCCTTTTTTCAGACCTCTGGAATGGATTGATCGGTTTCCCATTCATTTCAATTGGAAACCACATTTCGGATAAGAAATTTTTTGGATAACAAATTGCCTCTGAGAATGAATTAAATTTGTTATCAGAGGTACCGCTGTACTTGTGAGTACAGTGTGCCCTTTTTTAAATCCCTTCCAGTCCTAGGTCATCTCCATTGAAATGCATTCCAACGGGGAAATTTTTCTCCATTGAAATGCAGTGAGCCAATGCATTTCAATGGAGATTGCAGGGAGCGCTGCCCCAAGCCAGTGCCAAGCAGCTGATTGGCGCTGGCTGGGGGAGGAATAGCGCCTGCAGCAAGTCTGCCTCTGTGACTGGGATGGGTTTTAAAGGGGGCATGCCGCTTCCCCCTCCCCAGCAGGGGCTCCAGAGAAGCAGCACCCCCTTTTTAAATCCCTTCAAGTCATGGAGGCATGTGTGACTGGAGGCATGTCTGCGTCCATGACTGGAAGGGATTTTAAAAGGGTGTGCTGTTTCCCCCATCTCCCATGGGGGCTTCAGACAAGCAGCACACCCTTTTTTAAACCCCTTCCAGTCCCAGGTCATCTCCATTGAAATGCATTGAGCCAATGCATTTCAGTGGAGATTGTGGGGGAGCGCTGGCCCCAAGCCAGCGCCAAGCAGCTGATTGGCACTGGCTGGGGAGGAATGGCGCCTGCAGCAAGTGCAGTGGATCAGATCATCCACCACCCTTGCATGGGATGCTGGAAGACTTTTTAAAAAGTCTTCCAGCAGCCTCGGGAAGCAACAGTGGTGCTCCACCCACCAAGCTCCCCGACCTGCATACGCATATCGCAAATTTTCAGTCATCATGGGTCAGTTGGGTCCCTAACCCTTGTGATAGGTGAGGGTTACTGTATAGGCCTCATTAAAAGCTGTTTGAGAGACCTGCTTGCCTTGCTGATCACTAGAGTTACTGACAACTTACTGATCCCATTCCTTTTACATCCAAATCAGGTCAACTCCACTGCCCCACAAAAGAAATTCTATGGCTTCAGCTTGACTGGACCTTTCGACAAACCAAATAAAATTTTGGGTCCCACCCCTTTTTAAAAGGGGTGTAGCCCCTTGGCAATAGTGTACCAGAATCTTAAAAGGAATTTCACTTCCCTTGCCCCTGTGCAGTCTGTTTCCACTGATCAAACATGCTTGAAACAGACCAAAACAGGGTGACCCTACCCATGCCAAAAAAGTAGATGCCCTTGATAGGAGCATAGAAAGGTGATGGGCTTAGTTTGCTCCAGTGATTATGTGTTAGCTAGACAAGATTGAATCAATCCATCCCTGCAGTGGACACAGCAGTGAGAGAAATGCCCATCTTGTTGAGCCCCTAAAAGAATCAACAACCTCTATTAGTTCAAAGAGCTTCTCTTTCTCTTATTAGTGAAAGGCACAAACTGTTAAAATCCAGTTATTTCTGTTTATCCTACTGGTAGCTGAAAATGAAAAAAAAGTATTTATAGTCCAAGTGCTTTTAAGGGCCATACTTCGTTTTTTTTTAAAATATAAATCTGTGTTTTAAAGGGAACTATAGACATACCATATTTTTCCGTCTATAAGATGTCCCCCATGTATAAGGCAACCCTCAATTTTCCAACCCAGTATTACAGTTTAGCAACACGTAGTTCTCTCCTTAGCTTACTTCCATTTATAATAAGACCCTCAATTTTTAGTCTAACAATTTTAGACAAAAGTATAGTCTTATATGTGAAAAAATAATGTATTTACTTCTGGGAAGTAACTGTTATAATCCTCTCTATAGAAGGGAGTGTAGCTAATATTTTAACAAATATAACACCTATTAAACATCACATTTAAATGATTGTGAGAGGTCTTCTGATGTTGGTCAGAATGTAATGATAATGTTTCAATTGCAACCCCTTTCAAAGCCTGGGTATGTAACTGTTGATTTCCGCAATATTTTGTTTATATTGCTTCTCAGATGACCAAGTATATTTAGACAGCCAAGCTGAGAGAGAAGAGTATGTCTTGAACGAGAATGGGATTTTATTCCAAGGTCTTCCCAAACACATAACAGCACATCCATGGCACTTTGGGCAGGTAAATACGGCATTCTGGGTCTTAAGCATACAGTGATTTGCTATAGTCTGTGAATCTGTATTATTTTACTCTTGGGTGCAAGTGTTTTTCTAGTTTGTGGATGTTCTTGACTTGCAATATTTTTGCTCATCAAGAGGTTCAGAATTTCCTCTATACACCTATGGACCACATTCAAGAAGAGAAAGGAGAGATTGAAACAGACATGCACTTCAATTAAATGCAACATGAGGCTCATAGACAGGTGTCCCCAAGAAGGCCTGCTGGGAACAGTCTAACATACTCTTTAACTAAATGTTTCCCGACACACCTATTGCTGTGAAGCAAGCAGTTGTGGGAGATAATACAAGGTACTTAAATCTTTGGTTATTTTGTCCTCACATAAAAGGATGAGAACTCAAACCACACTCCTCATCTGTGAGGGTGCCAGAGATTTCATTGCACTCAAATTGCTTACTATGTTTGTGACACTCCCCCCCCCCCCCCCGGTTAAAGCAGTAAAGCAAACCAAATTGGGATGACTGATGCTTTGTAGAATGGAAACTTGCCAGCTTTAAGCCTTGGATGGATTGTTTGGGTCTTTCTTAACCCTCAGCCATTCCTATGTTTATTAGGTATGCTCGCAAAAAACTGAATGAAAGGAAAATACCCTGTGTCTCGCTCTTAGCTGACCAAAGAATCTTGCAAGACTGCCAAATTCCATTTTGAAGAGTCTTGCTTAGTTGAGACAGCCAACAATAAGGAATACTATTGACACTTAGAGATTGGCAGAAACTGTAGTTTGGCTCAGTGCCCACACAGGTTCCTCTCTCCCACCTCCTCTGGGCACTCAACTTTTCCCTGGTTGAAGTGTGCTTTCCTCCCTGCCTCCTTAACATGACTGATCACTCACTGACCCCAGCATGTGCTTTCCTCCTCTACCTCTTCTGCTGGCTGCCCACTCAAAAGGCAGTGCTGTGGACTTCCCCGCCCCGCCTCTTCATCTGAGTGGGGGGCCATCAGAGGAAGGAAGTGCATACTGCAGTCAGTGAGGAGGTAGAGAGGAAGTGAGCTTCTGGCAGAGAATGGGCAAGAGCACAGAGGAGGTGGGATAAGGGCGTGAGGAGGCCTCCAGAACACATGTGCAGGCACTGCACCAAACTGGGCCAAACCACCAAACAGCGGTTTGTGCCTATCTCCATCCACATCTCTAGATAATACATATGAAAAAAAGAGTAAAATATATAGGGCTTATAATTTTTATAAGGAAAGGAAAAGCCCAATAATAAGGGGGGAAAGTATGTTTCGGTCAACTGACAAAGTTGCTGCCACAACTTTTGTTGTATAAAAGCCAGTAATATCAGCTGACATTCCATAACGGGGCTGATAAATAGACCAAAAGCAGAGTGGACAGCAAAGATTATCGATTGGAAGCAGAAAGTCAGCTGGCCAGAGGGATAAAACACCTGCTGGGTTCTCTTGCCCTGTCTGCTGCTGTGGAGACCCAAAAGAAGATGCCTGGATTGTCTGCACAGATTGCAATTCAATGCTGTTATTTTTGGTTGGGTTGTTCTTGTTTGTTGCATTTGAACACAGACATGTTTAAATGTGTCTTCTCTCAGTTGAAAGTTATAAGAACTCATGCACCTAGTTTTTTCCCCTTGAAAAGGAGATGATAAGGATTTGGGCCTGGCCTCTTGCTCTTTGACAATAGTGGACGCTTGCCCATTCCTGTTGCCTTTTTTTCTGCTCAGGGAAAGAAGAACGAGGCTGACATTCAATTCCACCTTTTGCTCTCCCCTTCATAAGGTTCCATCTCCTGTGTGTTGGCAGAAGAACTGTTTGCACTGTTCTGTGTAGTACATTTATTGCTCACAGAAATGTTTCCAGTCCCTGGGCCTAATTTAATTTTAGGGCTGTTCCCAGTGTTAGATGTGTAGAAGTCCAAATTCTCACTACAATCTCTTGGGATGAAGTTCCCTGGTAGCAAAGGGATTTACCCTTGTGTAATAGTACATGCAGTACATTTAGTGAACCACGTGTAGGAGTAAGCTGCAAGCCTGTAGTTTGCTCAGGTGGCTAGAGGCCATGGTGCAAGTACTAGCAACTCATGTCTACATTATAATAGAAGGAACACTGTTTTATGAATGTTCAAAATGAATGGAACTGTCCATTTCTAACAATAAGCAGGTTGTTTAGTCACTGTCAACTGGTTTTGCAGCACATATAACAAGGAATAGATCATTCAGGCTGTTTGTCTGGACGACCGTACAAAGAATTAGTTAGCTTATGGCTGTAGTGTGAATTTTCCATGTAGAGTGGTGCCTCTACTTTTGAATTTAATCCATTCCAAATACATGCTGTTAAGTTGAACAACTCTTAAGTAGAGGAACCCTATCTAAAAAATAAAATAAAATAAAATAAAATAATGGAAAAAATGGAAAAAAATTCTAAGTAGAGTAGACTGCATGTAAAATTTGTAAGGCAGCAGTTAAAATGCCAACAGTTTTCTGTTCTTAAGTCAAATTGCTTTTAATTTGAGCCGCTCTTAAGTAGAGGTACCACTGCACTGTATGCATTTTATCCAGGGGGACAGCTCTGTTGAAACTTTTTTGTCCTTAACATTATTACAGCCAGTCCATGTTCTGGTTTTCAGCAACACTATTATCTTTGGAATAATGCCTCACACTTCCCTAGACGGCCTATTTCTCCTGCTTTTGCTCTCTCTGTGTTTATTGTGAAAAACATGTTTACAATATTTGTCTCATGCATGGCTTCTGAATGAGGGTTCCTATTTTTGTGCTAGTTTCAAGATGATATTCTGGATATCTGTCTGAAAATTCTGGATGTAAGTACAAACTTCCTGAGAGATCCTGCCATGGACTGTTCCTATCGTAATGACCCTGTGTACATAAGCAGGGTGTTGAATGCTATGGTAAGACTTTTCTGTGTGAAAGATGGTTGCCTTTTGTTTCCTCAACTGCACATCCTTCAGCAAACTGATACGCTTAAGTCTGCAGATATACTTTCCCAGGAAAAAACTTTGGCACTGGTCTGCCTTTGTCTCTCTAGTGCTCTGTAGGGATGGGCACCAAACAAAAAATGACACACTGGTTTGTCATTTTGTCAGCTAATGAAACAAAATGAAATGAAGCAAAACGAGGCTGCACTGAATCGTTACTTACGAAACTAATCTGCATTTTTACATTGAAATGAACCCATTGGTTTCTCTATAAATCAGCCCCCTGTTGTCCTAGAAACACCACACTTGGAGTGATCCATCTTTGGACACTCCCCTTTAAGCCCTCCAAATCTGGAGTGATTTGGTGTTTGGGGGGCAAGTTATTAAACTTCAAAATGGGTACCCCCTGGAAAAAACATTTCCAAGTGCCATTTTCTGCTCACAGATGTGGCCAGAAGTGCATTTGCAAGATTAAAACTAGTATGCCAGTTTCTTGAGAAATCTGCTCTGGCCACTGTGACACATTCCCTAGTGACCTCCTGGCTGGACTACTGTAATGCACTCTATGTGGGGATAATGATGGAAAGTCTCAGGAAACCTCAACAGGACCAGAACGCAGCAGCCAGATTGCTGACTTGGGTGGGTTACAGAGATCACATTACACCCCTACTAAAGAAGCTCCACTGGCTGCTAATCACCTACCGGGCATAATTCAAGGTGCTGACCTTAACCTACAAAGCACAAAATGTCCTGGGTCCAAGGTACCTCAAAGATCGAATTTGCAGTATGAACCAGCTCATCATCAGGAGAAGCCTTTCTCTCCATCCCGCCACCTTCACAGGTGCACCTCAAAAGAAGACATGAAAGGGCCTTCTCTGTTGCGGCTCGCAGACTTTGGAACTCTCTCCCACTGTAGGCCAGCACTGTCCCATGTCTGCTGTCTTCCCACAAGCAGGCAAAGACCTTCCTCTTCAGGCAAGCTTTCCCTGAATGAAGGACTTCCTACTACGTAACTTTATATGAATAATCATACATGATTGCATTGTGTTTTCTATGGTAATTTCCACCCCTGATAATGGATTTTTCTTTTCTTTTTCCATCCTCTTTGTAGCTCTACTGTTATCTTCTAATGTTAAGATGCCTCTTTTCTTAACTTGAATATGTCTTAAATGTTTCGGGCTGTATATTGCCCCTCATTATTCAAAGCCACCTTGGGTCATTTTCCAAGGAGAAAGGTGTGGTAAACATATTCAAAATAAATAAACAAAATAAAATAAATAGATAAAATTTCATCTTTTCATGCATGAAAATGGCACAACTGTATAAGAAAAATGTATGCCTGTAATAAGGATATCAGCAGGTTAGATTTTGTGTAAACACCTTATTTGGGGTTAGATTCAAATGCATATTCTGTCACTGAAAGCAGTTCTTTCAGGTACATTAGGGAATTACCAGCGAGCACAAAGTGATATGTTGTTGCTTTAAAATGTTCAACATGAATGTGGCATACTGAAGTACTCTTGCAGATCTGTAGCTTTCTGTTTTCAGATTGGTTGTCACAAGAAGAAAAGCATTCTAAGACTGCCTTCCGGTAATAACTATCTTCAGGGAGCTAATCCTTCGGTGTGGAATGGAAGCGTTCCTATACTTCGCCAGTGGTATCATAGCAAGTGCAAACCCATCAAATATGGGCACTGTGGGACATTTGCTTCTGTAATGTGTACAGGTATGGATATTAGTAATTGACTTACTTCCCTGGACTTGGTTTTTAATTCCTAAGCTCAGACTCATTTTATTGTAGTGGTACAAAGGAGCAGCATAATGGTACACTGTAGGTTCTGCTTAAGGGATTCCTCTAAAGATGAATGCTATTTCAGGGTGGCCACAGTGGTTGTCATCCAAATTTACTCAAGTGGATTTCCACAAATCCACATCCTTACTTTACATGCTTTTCTTCATTCATTGCATTGTCTGCCAAAAAATCTTACTTTTGTGTCCCAGGGTAAATGGGGTAGCAAAAGGAGTTTCAGAAGTAGGTGAAACTATTCAACTACTAGCATCTCTTCAGCTGGTGAAAGAAGAGACTTGGATACACAGTTCTTTTAAATCATTTGTGAACATGTGGTGAAAATCAAACAAACAGCAAAAGCAGACTATAATAGGAAATAAACTAAAGTTTCTAATTAAAAATGGCAATTATTCTAAACATTGAAGGAAGCATCTTAAGAGCACTGAGTGTACAGTTGCCCTCCTGAAGTTCTCTGCAATAGTCTGTATGGGGAAATGGAGCAAATGAGAAAAATAGAGAAGGCATCAGCTTGCCTGGGTGAACCAATGGCAGGCAGAAAGAAGGAAAGAATAAAAATACTCACAGGGAGAATAATATCTTCTAGAACGTGCCAATAAAAGCTGAGATTGCTCACTCAATGGTTTTCAAAAAAACATGGAGTTTTGAGTGTCATCACTCAAGGGGAAAGCAAAAATGATTTGTCTAGCTATGCATACATTATTTGCTTTGATTATTGTTGTTGTTCCATCGATAACTATTTAACAGGTTTGTAGCTCAAGAAACAAGGTGTGTGTCCTCACACAACACATATGTTTGTGAAAGTCTATGCAGTCTAAGTACAGTATATGTGCACGCAGTTGCAAGTAGTCACATGCAAGCTCCCAGAACTGCAAGTTAATATTGATTGAATTAGGAAGCTGGCTGAATTTTCTTCCTATGGTTTGATCATCCTAAGATTGACAAATGTGCCCCATGTTGATTTTTCTTCAATGGCATATATGTGTATTTTTTGTCCTTATAGTTATGAGATGTTTGGGAATTCCAAGCCGCGTTGTGACAGGCTACTATTGCCCTATGAATGCTGCTGATTCTCTCATCGTTCAAGAGGTTTTTGACTACACAGGCAAAACCTTAAATGGCAAAGAACATGTCTGGTGAGATATGGTGAGATGGGAAAGAACTGCTGGCTTTTGTGAGAGATAATCAGGAAGAAAATCAGAGCAATCAAATTGACAGACAATTGGATATGGGCATAAAAGACCCTATTCCAGTTCATAACACTCAGTTTCAATGGCAGCAAGGCCAGATTTTGTGAACACGATGGGCAGATCATCTTCCTCCCCTTGTGTTGTCTTTTAATGCTGTACGATGTCCCTCAATTCCCTGTTCTCAAACTTGAATATGTCTTAATTGTACTGGACTGTATAGTCCCTCATTACTTTAAGCAGCCTTAGGTCCTTTTCCAAGGAGAAAGGTGGGATAAAATAAATAAATAAATAAATAAATAAATAAATAAATAAATAAATAAATAAATAAATAAATAGGTTCAGCAAGGATTTAGTAACTGGACGAGAAGCAAGTTGTCATGCATTAGGAGCCTTGTGGCACAGGAGACTCATGGTGCAGTGGTTAAGCTGCTGCACTGCAGCCCAAACTGCTTACGACCTGGGGTTCAATCCCAGGTAGTCGGTTTGTGGTTGACTCAGCTTTATATCCTTCTGAGGTTGCTGAAGTGTGTATGTGTGTGTGCAATAGATAGCCTGCAAAATTAAATTGTAAACCTCCCAGAGTGCTTTAAGCTCTATTGGGTGGTATATAAGCAGCATGTTTTTAAAGTTTTTACTTCTTACAATATGAGTGATACTAGCTGCACTAACATTGTACTAGTATTCCTTTTGGATGTTGAGTCATGGCAACTGGACTTCTTTTCTTATTAGATTGAAATGTTTCACTACTCATCCAAGTAGCTTCTTCAGTCTCAGGAAGGTTGGTAGGAGATCTCCGATTTATACATCACATTGGTTTCACATCACCCTGGCCTGAATAGGTTCATTAGATGGACAATGGCTAGGTGTGTGTGAAAGTCACACCTGTGCAGCCCTTCCCATGCCCATTAAACATGGGTCATTAGCAGTGACCTTCCTGTTATATATGTGAAGTGGTCCTGATTTTTCTGGGAATAGATGAAAGGACAGCATGATAAATAGGAGGCAGATTGTGCCTAAGTCCTCCACCCCATTAAGAGGGGGATTTTCTATACACACATGAAGGGCCTCCTTGACCCCTTTCTCAAACTACTGATCTTCTCTGTCTAAGATATGTACATCTCCAACATTGAATGTCCTTCAAATGAAAGTATAAATGGATTCTGGACCCTAGTTAGTGTTCCATATTAATACTAGCATTCCACATTAATACTGGCTCTTTCTTTTATATCACTGATGAAACCTCAAGTTTCTTAAGAACACACTTGTATTTTACCTCTCTTCTGGATTCTACAAAAGTTCATGTTTCCTACAAAAGGCTTATGAAGTGTTCTTAAAGGTCATCCTAATTCTACTTTTATATCTTATAGGGTACATCATTGTTGGAATGAATCTTGGATGGTCCGAAAAGATTTACATCAATCTGTGGGTGACTGGCAATATTTGAATCCAACTCCCATAGAGACTAGTAAAGGTAAATTAAGCATCCAATCTGAAGATAGTCATGCACCATAAGGTATGGATGATCTGAAAGTGATAACTAAAAGAGACAAACATAAGATAAGAGTATTGCATCTACATGCATAAGAGAGGGCAATATGTATCCCCATCTAAAGTGTGCAATGCTGATGAGATTATATCCACAAATGATCATTTTGATAAACTGTCCACCCTTTCTGTACCTTTTGGTGGAGAGTAGTTGGTTTGTTCTGACACAGCAGCATCAGTACAGGTGAATGTCCACAAGGTAATTGCTGATGTGCCCTTTCTTGTTTGATCATACAGTCTTATGCCACCAGAAAGCTCTTCAAATTATTTAAATATCCTGATCCACACCTAAATTGTCCATGGTGGCTGTCGGCAGTCAAGTTGAGTAATCAAATTGACTTGCAAAGCATTACAGTACATCTTAATTGCTTGTGCCTCATCATGCTGAATATAGTTTTAGCCCACCAGTTTTTTAAAAAAAGAATGTTAATGAGGTGGTATGGAAACAATGTGGCTTGCAACCCTGTTCAAACTGTGTAAGAAGGATCTAGGCCCTCCATGTTTTATGGTACATCCTGAGGTCCAAACCTCTATACATGGCAGTACCATCCATCCAGAAAGAAGGTTACCACTGATGTGAGAAATGCTTCAAAGTGGGCTCCTACCACATGATCTGGGACATCTATGATTCCAATAGCACAGAAGATAGCACACTGATGACTTCTGTGCCATTGTGTTTGGTATCTGTTTTTGGCTTCTCAAACCAGTAGCAAAATTTGGTGATTTATTTTTGTGTGGTTGGTGAGTTCTATCTAGGTGGATAAATACCTAGTTGTAGCTCTCTGCAGTGTATTAAAATCTTGATAAACATTTTTTTTAAGTTCATGGAGTAAACTTGAATACTATGGGCTCTGAGGTCTGTTATTAAGAAACAGATTCTAAAAGGTCACTCTAAACATTATCCAAACTGCCTTGCCTAATATATTTGTGTTTATCTTAGGGCCAGTGTGCAGTGGCCCAATTTGGGTCAAAGACATCAAAGATGGAAATGTGGATACTGACTCTGATGGTCACCGTGTGTTTTGTATGTTAAATGCAAGGAGGTCTGCTTGGGTTTCTCAAAGCAAGGGCAAGAAGACAAAACTTCATTGCAATACACGGATGTTTGGCCAATGTATCACCACCAAGAGTGTTGGGACTAGTTATGGACTTGAAGATGTCACCAATTCTTACAAGCATGAATTGGGTAATGACTAATTTTACTGCTAGTAACTAATTTTAAAAATGTTGATAGTGCAGAATATAAAATATTTCATGAAGTGTTATTTTTAAATTTTAAATGTTTTTTTTAAATTTCTTATCAAATACAATCAGAATAAAAATCAAAGTCCAGATTATATAAGGAAAACTGAACATTGATTAGAAGCTGACAAATAATTAATTTGACTTGTTCTTCCAGGTTCTGTGCAAGAGAAAGCAGCCCTCCACAGAGCTTACAGAAAAATTAATCCTCAGTACCTCAATGCTACTAATTCTGAGATAGATAAAGATATAGCATCAAACAGAAACAAAAGTTTGAAAGATACTGGTCTTATAATGAAGTTTACAATGGCTAATTGTCCCGTTTATGGTCAAGATGTTCAGATCAACTGGGTACTTGAAAACATGGGTAGTGAAATCAAAGACAAGAAATTCAACCTTAGTGCCCAGGGAATGATGTACAATGGATGTGTGTTTGATCAGCTCTGGAAGGAAAATATGCATGTCATACTTGGCCCAGGAGAAGGTAATGGGTGTTTGTTTCATAACTCATGAATTGCCTTTATAAATTAAGTTTTACGTTGTTTCCAAGTGACTCTAAAATGCATTAAATATGGCTTATTAAAGCTGGTATACAAAAAGAACCCTGAGAAAAGAATAAGCCTTCACATGGCAGTAACGGTGATCCTCTATACAATACTTCCATTTGATAAATTAAACAAAAAGAAGTCTCTTTTCTGGACTACCAATTCATTTATTATATGGGCACCTATAAGGCCAATGGGGAATTTTGCAAAGCAGATTCTCCCCCCCCCCAGATGTATATAATGTATATAATTTTCAATCAGTCATTAAATTCCGCTATTTTTGCTATTTGTTGTACTGCTCAAACTTTGTTTAACTATCATATAAAGGAGAAAATATCCTTTCCCACAAATAGATCAGGTGTACAACTGATATAAAGGGAGCAGAGAGAGCATATGTGGATTTGTTTATTTATTTATTTATTTATTGTTGTATTTATATCCCGCTTATCTTCTACGTGTAGAACTCTAAGCGGCTAACAAGGGCAGTCAGTGCCAACCCACAAACAAACAATACAGCAGAATATAATAAAACAAGATCAACAAGTAACAATAGGACAGACATGACAAATAAAATCCTCCTGCATCCCAGCCTGCCGGAGAAGCAAATCTTAACCAAAGATCAACGGTCAAAAAATTAATAAGATCAATCAGTGGCGATCAATAGCGATGGCGGGGGGGGGGAAAGCAATTTAACTAAAACTCGCCAAAGGCCTCCCGGAATAAATAAGTTTTCAAAGCTTTCCAAAAGGCCTGCAGGGACTCTGCAGAGCGCACTTCGCTGGGGATGGAATTCCATAAGGAAGGGGCTGCCACTGAGAAGGCCCGGTTCGGAGTAATCGTCTTCCGAGCCTCTCGTGGGGTGGCAACCCGCAGCGAGTGCGCTCGCACCTGCAGAACAGGACGGGCCGAGGTGGATTGCTGGACGATACGCTCTGTCAGGTAGTCCGGTCCCAAGCCATGGAGGGTTTTATAAACTAAAACCAAGACCTTGAATCTAATCCGGGCTGCAACGGGCAACCAGTGCAAGCAGACCAGGACTGGGGTGATGCGGTCATATCGACGTGCACCTACCACCAGCCTGGCCGCCGCATTCTGTACCCGCTGCAGGCGCCGGAGAAGAGTCAAGGGCAACCCCATGTAGAGGGCGTTGCAGTAGTCCAATCTCGAGATCACCAGTGCTTGGACCACTGTTCTCAGAGAGTCAACATCCAGGTACGGGTGGATCTGGGCGATCTGACAAAGATGGTAATAGGTGGCCCTGGTCACCGACGCCACCTGAGCCTCCATGGTCAGCGCCGGGTCCAGGACCACGCCCAGATTCCGCACCCTCTCCACTGGCCAGAGGGAAACCCCCCCCCCCAGACAGGGAAGAGGGCCACCGTACCCAGATGGAGAGCTCCCAAAGAACATAACCTCTGTCTTCTCGGGGTTGAGCCTAAGCCTGTTCGCCCTGGTCCAGGTCAGTACGGCATCCAGGCACTCATCAAGGATCCTCACAGCTTCCACTGCAGAGGTGGAAAAGGAGAGATAGAGCTGCATGTCATCAGCGTACTGATGACAGCAGACTCCAAATCTCCTAATGACCTCAGCCAGCGGCCTTACGTAGATGTTAAACAGCATAGGGGACAGCGACGACCCCTGTGGAACCCCACAAGGGAGAATCCAAGGAGCCGACAACTCCCCCCATGCTGGACGTACTGAGGACGGCTCCTCCAGGAAGGATCGGAGCCAACTGCGAGCAGTGCCTCCAATTCCGACCTCAGAGAGCCGATCCAGCAGGATACCGTGGTCGACGGTATCAAAGGCCGCTGACAAATCCAGGAGAACCAACAGGGTAGAGCAACCCCTGTCGGCCGCCCGGATTAGGTCATCTTGCAGCGTGACCAAAGCTGTTTCGGTCCCCCGACGAGGCCTGAACCCGGACTGGCAAGGATTGAGGCACTGCCGATCCTCCAGGTATGACTGCAACCGAACCGCCGCCACCCTCTCAATCACCTTACCCATAAACGGGACGTTAGCGATAGGACAATAGTTCACTAAGTCGTCCGGACACAGGCCAGGTTTTTTAAGAATGGGCTTTACCACCGTTTCCTTCAGATGGGAGGGAAAGACCCCCTCGCTGAAGGAGGCAGTGGCGATGACCGATGCCCATTCGGCCATAGTCCTGCTGGCAGCTTTTATAAGCCAGGCAGGGCAGGGATCGAAAGGAGTAGACGCCGGCCGGCAGTGAGCCATAGCCTTGGAGGCCTCGACAGCGGAAACAGGCTCAAGCTCTTCCAACCGAGGCGACGAAGGCGGACCAGCAACTGGGGATGCCGGGACAGTGTTACCGCAACCGGAGTCGAAGCCGGTCCGGATGGCCTCAATTTTTGATCGAAAAAAGGCTGCAAAGTTCTCGCTACTGAAATCAGTAGGAGGAGGCCTTGCCAGACTAGGTTTGGTGAGGTCCCGAACCACCCGGAAGAGCTCCGCCTGGCAGTTCAAGGCCTCACCAATTCTCAGGGAGAAAAATGATCTTTGAGCCTCCCTGATCGCATTGGAATAGCGCCTAGTCTGGGAAACAACAGCAGCCTTATTATTAACTGTCCGGGTTCTTCTCCAGCTGTGCCCTAGTCTTCTCCTCACCTGCTTCATTGCTCGGAGCTCAGACGTGAACCACGGTGAGGCCCGAGCTCGGCACCGGAGAAGACGCTTAGGGGCGATCCGGTCGATGGTATGGGCAGCTGTATCAAACCAGTGGTTAGCCACAACCTCAGCCGGCGCGCCAGCCAGTTCTCCAGGAAATGCCCCGAAGGCCTCCTGGAACCGAGATGGGTCCATAAGTCCTCGGGGACGGGCCAAAACAGGAGGCCGATGGTCCCCGCGAGGAGGGGCCGGAATCGCCAGGGAGAAAGAAAGCAGGTGGTGGTCTGACCATGACACAGGCAGGGAGGCAATGCCCCCTACCTCCAGACTCAAATTCCCCGACATGGAGGAAAATACCAGATCCAGGGTATGGCCAGACCTGTGAGTGGGGTATAAAACATGCTGTGACAGACCCATGGAAGCCATGGATTCCATGAATTCCAGAGCTGCCCCAGAGAGTTCACCGCCGGCGTGCACATTGAAGTCACCCGCAACCAAAAGGCGTGGGGACTTCAATAGCACAGCCGCGATAAACTCGGAGAGCTCCGGGAGGGATTGGGCTGGGTTGTGGGGAGCACGGTAACCCAGCACAATGCCAAATCTGTCCCGCTGTCCCACTAACAAGGTGAAGGCACTCTAGCCCCTTGCTAACCAATGTCGAGGCCCTGCAGACATAAAAAGAGTCCCAATAAACAATTGCGACCCCTCCACCCTTCTGACCCTCCAGCCTTCCCACACCCTGAACCAAGTACCCGGGTGGGCACAGAAGGGAGAGCGAAGCCCCCCCCCCACCGCACCCACCAAGGTCTCGGTAATGAGAGCCAGGTCAATCTGCCCATCTTGAATGGAATCGTATATGATGGGGATTTTATTATGGACTGACCTGGCATTCAGCAGAATGCAGGAAAGGCTGGAGGCACTGGAGAGGTGACTCCCGGAAAGGTGGCAGCGAGCCGAGGGGTCAGAACGCGGGACAGGCACGAGATGCCTGACCCGGGTTCTTCTGATCGGACAAACCCCCCAGCTACAAGCGTACCGCCCACGGCCCATCACAGTTGGTATGTGAGTCCCTGCAATCATGGCGGTAAAAAAAAAAGCAACAAGAATACGGTTACAAAGATACGAATCAAACAGTTGACCCGCTAGACAGGACTCTAACAACCATACAAATACAGATAACTACAATACAATATGAAAGTGCTACAACAAGTTAAAATAATAAAACCAATTAATAATAAAACCAATAATAAAACCAATATAATTTATTAATAATAAAACCATTAATTGAAAAAGACACAAACTGACCAGTCAAAACAATTAAATATTTTGTTCTTTCCACATGGAGAACTATTGCAGAGGTGCAGGGCCACTGATTTATGATCAGCAACCTTGCAGCTCTTGGAGACAGGCAAATAAGGGACAAGAGACATCTAAAGGCTGTCTTTCAAGCTAGTTGGTCCCAAACCACTTAAGGCTGTAATACAGCAACCCCCCACCTATCGTGGGGGTTAGGGACCCGACCCGACCTGCAATAATTGAAAATCCACGATATATGGATGCAGGTCAGGCCGGGCCTGGGGGGGCCTAGCTGGGGGCCCTTGTGCTGCCCCAAATGGGCCTGTGAGAGCCTCCCTGGGCCTTCTGGAGGCCCCAAAAGGGCCTCCCTGCAAACCAGATTACCAAAAGTCATTTCTGAGGCCTCTGACAAGCCTAGAAAGGCCCTTGGAGGCCTCAGAAATGATTTTCTGCGAACTAGAAGTGACTTCCGGTAAACCAGAAGTGACGTCCGGTTTACAGGGCAGCCATTTTTTGGCCTCCAGAAGGTCTGGGAAGGCCCTCTCAGGCCTGTTCGGGGCAGTGCCAGCCCTGGGGTAAGTACAGGAGGCCTGAAACAGGTCTTCCCCCCTTACCCCAGGGGGCCTTTTTTCATATACTGCAGTCCCGCGATATAGTGGAACCACAGTATATGAACCGCAAATGGGTGGGGGACCAATGTACCTAAAACCAGCACATTAAACTGAGCAGGCTGATGTAGTTGTCACCAGCATATGAATGATCAAGGCAAGATCTATCTTCTTTAGATTAGTTTCCACCTGGCATACCAGCCTAAATGAGTAAGCACTCTTAATTATTTATTATTCACACACACACATATATATTATTCTTCTGTCTGAAGATGCCCAGAATGGCTCATATCACTATAATATTCCAATAGTAAAGTAATAAAATACTTCTCATAGCCAATAGGCAACAAAGCCAACACCAAAGTCACAGATGATATCTGACAGAGTTTTTCAGCATTTTGTCTTGAAAGTCTTGTGCC
The DNA here is from genome assembly GCA_037367245.1 of Phrynocephalus guinanensis. Taxonomy (NCBI): domain Eukaryota; kingdom Metazoa; phylum Chordata; class Lepidosauria; order Squamata; family Agamidae; genus Phrynocephalus; species Phrynocephalus guinanensis. The sequence continues at coordinate 70,958,340 of CM074739.1, read as the reverse complement.
TTGGTTCTCAGTGATACAGTAAGTAGACAGACATGGAAGATTCCTCCACCCGTCTATTTACAAATATACAGCAGCTTCACATCCAGTGGCAGCATAATGTCCAGACAACAGCAATATTTGGAGGAAAAATAGTGTACACCATCTATCATTTATATACATGCTGTCATCCATAATCTTTGACATTGCATCATTTGCATTGCATCCTCCTGGGAAATCCACTGGTTCCATCAGCCTGTACTGAGTCACCTTTACTCAGCATATTCTTTCACTTGACATATTGTCCTGTTCAAATCTGTTAGTTCAGACTTTAATTTCAATCTGATATGCCTGGCAATCTCTGCCAGTCAACTCATATATGCATTGAGCTAAAACAGAGCTCTGCTGGATTTCACATGACAATTCCCAGTGGGCTGTTAGATAGCCATTACTCTGTGGATCCTCCTGTAGAGAAAGGATGAGAACCACTACCTTACAGATCTAGCAAGACATAGGTCTCTCTCCATTCTACCACTATAGCTTCCATACTTGGTGTACTCCATCAACTCCGTCTAAGAAGCATTCATTCCTTCATACAGATAAGTTAATTTTCCTGCACAGAGTTCCTCTAGGTTGGGTGTATTACATCTTGTCTGGTTTGACTTCAGCTTCCACTTCCTTAAAATTCCTCCAGCACATCAGTAAACATTGGTTCAGGATTTCAACTGCCTTCCTAGGACCTTTAGATAAAAATAAGAGGTGAAAGTGTCATCTTCACATTGGTGGCACTGTGACACAATGATGATGATGATGATGATGATGATGATGATGATGATGATGATGATGATGATGATGATGATGATGATTCTTGTTGTTGTAAATTAAAACAGGGAAGGGGAAGGAATAGAGGGAAAGGGGGAAAGGGGAAAGATGGGCAGGAGAAGGAAAAGGCAGGAAAAGGGGAGGTGTGAAGAAGAGTCCAATCAAATTACTTTCTACATCTCTTCTTAAGCATACTACATATATACTATATTTGCCATATTCAGTTGCTTGCTCCTTTAACTTTTCTGACAGTATGTCCATTTCTATACCTTCCAGACATTTTCCTAATGATTTCTTCTTTCTCGGTTTCCCTGCCTTCTTCCATTACATGACATACAAAATTCTAACTGCAGTTACTACATAAATAATTAATGCCTTATTTTCATATCTACTATCTCTGATTATTCACTAGCAAAATTGTTTAAATGGTAAATTACATGACATACTATATTGTGAACATTCACGTACCATTCTCCATTATGTTCTTGCTTCTTTACATGAACACCATATATGGTAAAAAAAACCCACTCCTGTCTTATACATTTCCAACATTTGTTTGATAATTTTGTATATCTTCTGGTTATTTTTGAAGACAACATATGCCATCTAGACAACATCTTATATTTTTTTCTTTAAAACTCCCAAGACTGTACTTTTCCTAATCTATTGCCAAGTGCAAGTTCTCTCACTGGGTCACATCAGTCTATGCATGGTTATGCAAGAATAGAATCATAGAATCATAGAATCATAGAATCATAGAGTTGGAAGAGAACTCAAGGGCCATCTATCCAACCCCCTGCCATGCAGGAACCCCATCACAATATTTCTGACAGATGGCTATCCAGCCTCTGCTTAAAAACCTCCAAAGAAGGAGACTCCACCACCCTTTGTGGCAGCATATTCCACTGCCGAACAGCTCTAACTGTCATGAAGTTCTTCCTAATGTTCAAATGGAATCTCTTTTCCTATAGTTTGAAACCATTGCCCCGAGTCCTAGTCTCTGAAGCCATGGAAAACAAAACTGTTCCCTCTTCAATATGACATGCATAGCTATTATATCCCCCCTCAGCCTTCTTTTAGAAAGGCTAAACATTCCCAGTTCCCTAAGCCGTTCCTCATAAGACATTTCCTCCAGACCCTCAACCATTCTGGTTGTCCTCCTCTGCACCTGCTTGAGGTTGTCAACATCCTTTTTAAATTGAGGTGCACAGAACTGGACAGTGGACACAGTACTCCAGGTGGGGTTTGACCAGAGCAGAATAGAGTGGTACTATAGATAGTAGTAGTACAGCACTGAAACGTTTAAAGATGTAATAATATTATGTATCCCTATTTTTGTTTATTTCTTATCCTTTCCCCCCAAAATGGAGTTCAAGAAAGAAAGAAAGAAAGAAAGAAAGAAAGAAAGAAAGAAAGAAAGAAAGAAAGAAAGAAAGAAAGAAAGAAAGAAAGAGGGTGGGAGGGTGGCAGGGGTTTGGTCAAATGGCAAAACCTATAATATCTGGGAAGGGAAATTCTGGTTCTAAAAAGTGTTTAATTTTGTATTACAGTGAAGACAATCCTGCTAGTTATACCATATGAAAATTATGGACCTCATCTTTGTGATTATAATATTTTGAGATTGGTAGCAATCTCCATGCCAGAACCCAAAGGAGAAATCATGATGTTGGAGAGGGATGTACTCATTGAGAGTTTACCCGTTGAGATAAAGGTAAAGATTTTTGAAAGTCTTACAGTGTCATTTTAACTGCTAGCTACAGTCAGGGCTGCGTGTCTCTATCTTCTGACAAACTGCCTCAGTCAGCTTGAAGAAATTTAACTATATGTTTAATACAATTTCAGAAAGAGTTCTAAGAGTGTGTAGGAGTGTGTAATTTCTATTTCGCTTAGCAAATGCAGATTGCTTATTCCTCCCCAGTTTTCCAATTGGTTAGGGTTTTTAGCTTTACCAACTGGTATTCCTAGGATTTTTATTTCCTTTGGAAAAGAGAGTGCTGGAGATATGTGGTGCTTTTTCTAATACTGTTAGCTACAAATGTAGAAGTAGACTACAAGCGGAGGAAAAATTATCCTCCCACCAGACAGCATATTCTGTGCCATTTCCAATTGTATCTCCACACCCCAGGTACTTTCATCTCTCTCTGGCTGTTTTGAACAAACTTGTCTTTCTCTAGCTGTACACCTGCTGGAAACTGTGGATTCCATCGCTTTCCCAACATCTGATGGTTTCTTCATTCCAAACATCCAACAGAGATCAATATACCAAGATGCCAAATGCTGACCACTAGCTTCTGCAAAACTACGTATATACATCCCAGTAGCATTAGGGACTTTTGTCCAACAATCTGCATAATAGCCAGCCTTGACATGTATTAATTTTCATCATTATAGAAGCCTGATACTTGATTATGATGCAATATCAAATGCTTCTTTATTTTCTTGTATTTTCTTGTAATGTAGCTCTTAGACCACCCCACATTGAATACACCATGCTCTACAGAAGTCACCTTCTGTAATCCCCTCAATGAGGACCTTAAAAACTGTGTACTGAACCTGGAGGGCTATGGACTCATCGGTGAACCAATAACTACTGAGTAAGTAAGCCTGCAGGACTAATACACAATACTTTGGAGTGTCTAGACATCTCGTTTCTGACTTGATTCTCTGTATCAGCTTTGATCTTCTACTCAGAATCTAATTGTTTTATGCATATAACTCTAAGGGTGATGTTACAGACATCATCTCATCACATCCAAATTTATTTTCAAAAACTTTCATGTCTAAATATCAGCACTCATGATTGCTCTCCTTTCTCTCTTCTGCAGATTGGGAACTCTGGCTGCTAAACACAAGGCTCAGACTTGTGTAGAATTTACTCCCCGCAGGCATGGCAGACACCAATTTGTGGCCAGTGTCAGCTGCTATAAATTTTGTAACTGTAAAGGATATGCTAGCATCGATATGGGCAATCCACCAGCAACTTCTGTAGAGAGAGGTGCATAAGCAATATGCAGAGAGTCTAAGATGATATTTAATATATGAATAATAAATTTGCATTAAAGCACTGTAAAAAAGAACTGGGAAGTACACAAGGTTTAGTGCTAAGTATATTGTAGGTTTGGACCAATTTTTAACATGCTTTGTCTGACACAGGAGTGATAAGAGCAAAGAAATATGCACCAAAATACAAATATACTTTTAAAAAAATCCATTCACAGTTTTCTTATTACCATTCTAAATATGTGTCTTAATTACTGCATTATTACCTGTTTAAGGATTACTAATAGATTTGCCTGGGCATATTGTTAATGATACATGCAGTTATATATGCATGACATGTGCAGTTAGAAGTAGAACACATCCATCAAATGAAAACTGTTACTCTTTCCTTTATTTTGTCACAGTGACCTGTAGATACTGAATTTAGACACAGTTTTATCCATTTGGTTTTTTAGGAACTTATCTCAGTATTTGGAAACAAGTGCTATAACTGGCCCAGTAATTTGATTGGTTGTTAATGAGAAGATGTACATACCTGTTAATGAGAAGGTGTACATACAACTTCAATGTGACAGAAAAGTAGGATATCCATTTTATTTCCTAGAATGAAGACGGATGTCCAGTTCCTCTTAAGGGGCCAAAGTGAGCATGATGTAATTAAATCTACCCCAAAGGACCTCTGTTTCAGTTTTAATGGCAGAGTGGCTAAGATGGGCTCAGGGAGAAGCAGCTTTAAAGGTGTCAAGTTGTTGAGTGTCTTTGCTTTGGAAGTAGGGCCTCTTGCCTGTGAGATGCTATCATCTCTCCATCTATAACACTAGCACAGTTGCACTTGCATAAATAAAAATACCGTTGCTAAATATCTTAAGACTCTGGGTCTTCTTTTAAAAAGAAAGAGATAGACTGCATGCAGAACTTCCCACTGTGCAGGCAAGAGGTAACAAGAAACAATGGTGAAAAGAGTAAATCCACTGACTCAATGGAATTGACAAAATTTTTGATTTACCATTGAAAAAATTTAGCCAATTGGATCTGCTATTATCTGGGACCAGCAACAAGTCAGTTGCATCTGTCCTTACCTCACTACAGAACTTTTTCAGAATTTTCTATTAACTTCTGCTCTACATTCATTGGTGCACTGAATATGATAAACTCCTAAATATCTGTGTGATGGTGCAATTAGATAGCCAAATTATTTTGGCCTAGATGAGTCTTGATTGTGCTAACAGGGTCACTATGAGTTGTGGTATGTCATTTGGGGTACTCTTTCCATCCACCAGCAAGGGACATCCACACCACACCTCAAGTTTTATCATGATCAAAATCTTTCCTTTTCAAGGGAAAGATTTTTCAAAATTGTGAAGCAGCTTCACCGAGAAGAAGAAGAAGAAGAAGAAGAAGAAGAAGAAGAAGAAGAAGAAGAAGAAGAAGAAGAAGAAATCCCCCTGATATGACCCCAAAAGTTGTGGGTAGACATTGATCGTGGATGGGCTGGTTTATAATGGTCTGTATGGCAGGTGGTTGCAGGAAAAAGGAGGAAACTCATCATGGACCAAACCTTGGGGCAAATGCCTTTTTGATTGCATCGATCAAAAAAATGTGATGATCCATTCAGTTTTTCTGAAGGATAGGTAGTGGGGTCTTTTTATATTTGTCCTGTTGGGGAAGCTGTTTTTCACTTCAGCATGCATATAGCATCTGCACATAATGATACCCTTCAGAGTTTAGGAATGAGACAAGTAATGCATGGTGACAAGGAAGACATGAGAAATGTCCAGTATAATAAGCATGACTAATCTTTCATTCCTACCATGAATTTAATCAGGTTGCTCTCTTGTAATTAGTTAGATGTGATCAATAGCCTTTTATTTATTGTCATTCTGGCGATTTCTACATGAAAAATGGCTTTGCATGGAAGGGAATAAAGATTCAAAAGATATCCAGCAATTCATGCTCTTTTTAGAGATTTTCAAAAGCAGAAGAAAAACAGCCCCAGGGACTTTGAACTGTGTACTTTCATTTTCAGTTAGTTCTGACTACTAAGTGCTCATTTTCCCCCTCATTAAAAGTAGGCCATGAAAAAAAATCAAACAGAAACATTATGGCTGTAATGTTTGAGACCATAACAGCTTCATTGCAACTATAAGATTATAAAGAAATAAGGCCAAGTGCTTCCAAGGAGATTTCTAAGAAAGCTTTTCACTGACTCAACACAAAATATGGCTGAACTTTCTTTCTTTCCCTCTTTCTTTTCCTTTCATAGTTGGCATTAGCATGCCCCACATACGGATTACCACCCACCAAATGTCACCAAGCTCTGCCGTGTGTTGTGGCCTGCGTTTCCTCATCTTTGTCCTTTAGTTCAGTGTGACAGTATTTGTGCTACAGCAGGGTTGTCCAAACTTTTTGCAAAGAGGGCCAGATTTGGTGAGGTGAAAATGTGTGAGGGGCTGACCATTCAGCTGCATTTGGCCCCTGGGCCAGACTTTGCACAAGCCTCTAGGACATGCAAGTTGGTGGGGAGAACGCTGCAGCAATGGAACCGGGGAAGGGAAGACTGGGCAGGTGGCTGCAGGGGGGGGGGGAGGCAGATGGAAGCAGGGAGGGCAAGGAAACTGTAAAACTACAAGCTGACATCTCCATCCATACTGGGGAAGGGCCAGCTGGTGGGTGGGTGTGACAGGTTGAGCCGGCAGGGAGAAAAGGCTGTGGACCACTCAAAATTTGAAAAAGGGCCACATTTGGCCCCCGGGCCTGACTTTGGACATGCCTGTGCTACAGTAACCAAAAGTGACAACTTGAGGAATTCATCCTGTCTTTTTCCTGCATTGTTCTTGTTTGGATTTCAAATCAAATTACATGATTCCATGTGGAATTTGCTACTTGAAATGAGCAAATGATACATTTTAGACCCAGTTTTGATGAGCAGGAAATGCTTCTGTGAGAACTATTTACACTAGTTCCAAAATGTAATTGAATGGCCTGCACTGTATTAATGTTCAAGATTTTGGTTCCCTAGAAGTGCCCTCCTGTTGCAGCTTTTGAGACAAGAAGAAAGAGATAACGAAACAGCTGCAGAGAGAGAGAGAGAGAGAGAGAGAGAGAGAGAGAGAGAGAGAGAGAGAGAGAAGACACATGGAAAGCATTCTGTCAGGATTTATCCAGGATTACAGTCCTATTCTAAATTCTAAATTCAGTTCTGTTCAGTGTGGCAATGCTCTATTTGTGTGTTCAGTCAGCCATGACTCTCCTTGTCATCCTTACTCTCACACAATCAGCATAATAATATGAATGCTACAGTTTACAGAACTGAACTTCTCGTAATGATAATCTTAGAACTGTAGAGCTGGAAGCAGTTCTGTAGATCACCAATACCAACCCTTGTAAAGAAGACACAGTGGAGAATTGAACTTCCAACCTCAAAGTGTTCTGCTTATATTATATGCCCTCCCCCACAAACTGGGTACTCATTTTACTGACCTCAGAACGATACAAGGCCCTGGAGATTTGAATTTGTCAAGGTAAAAGGCATTCCTTGACTATTTCTTCATAAATCTTCAGCTTCAATCCAGTCCCCTCCAGTTGTACTTCACATTTGTCTGGAGTAGAGATGGGCACGACTTGAAAAAAATTTTTTTTCGAGTTGTTGTTAGTCGGGCCGGTTCCGTTTCGGCTCGTTTCCGTTTTTCGTGAAAATTTGCAAAAATTAGTCGGTTCATTTTTTCGTTTTTTCGTTTTCATTAGTACTGGTTTGGGGAGGGGGTAGCGGGCTCCTGGAGGGAACTGCAGGAGTCAGCCAGAGCCACAAGTGACGGACTGGCAGACTCTTTGCACCCGCTGTGTCTCACGTACTTGCCTGTAGTGCAATGCAAGTAGATCTGGCTTAGGGTTAAGACGGGTTAGCGCAAGGGCTAGGGTTAGGCTAGTTACGGGTGAGGTTAGGGTGAGTATTGGGGTGCACCTCTGGGTGCCTCTCTGACCCACTTAGAAGGACAGTGTACTGGCGTATGGGTTAGGCTTAGGGTTCGGGTTTGGGCTACGATTAGTGGGCTGTTTATGCCCGATTGGCACATCCCAGAAGTCTCTGTGGTCAACCTGGCCAAGTGGCCATGCGATTGGTGGAAAATTTGCATGGTCTACTCCCATGGGCGAGCCCATCATTGCAAATGTGCAGGTGTAATAAAATAAAATAAAATAAAATAAAATCAACGGAGACTTTTTTTTGCAAGAAAAACCCACTGCTGCTACTGTAAAAATTCAAGCATTTAAAATAGCTAATTTTCGCATGTTTCTGTGGTGCTTTGGTGGAGTTTTGGGCAACGATTTCAAAAAAAATATTGCGGTCGCCATTTTGGATCCCCCCCACCTCATGGCAAATGGATGCGCCCTCCCAGCCTGGTACAGTCAGCAAAACCTGGCTATGCGATTGGTGGAATGGCTCCAAAACTTTGCATGGTCCACTCCCATGGGCGAGCCCATCACTGCGAATGCGCAGGTGTAAAAAAATAAAATAAAATAAAATAAAATCAACGGAGACTTTTTTTGCAAGAAAAACCCACTGCTGCTACTGTAAAAATTCAAGCATTTAAAATAGCTAATTTCCACATGTTTCTGTGGTGCTTTGGTGGGGTTTTGGGCAACGATTTCAAAAAAAATATTGTGGTCGCCATTTTGGATCCCCCGCACTGCATGGCAAATGGATGCGCCCTCCCAGCCTGGTACCAGCAGCGCAGCAGTAGCAATAGCCAAGGAGAGGGGGGCGGGGAAACCCCCCCCCCAAAATAAAACACCCTTCTGGCCTGGTAGGTGCCCTCAGACAGTTTTCGCCTACTTTTAGGGCCGGGAATCGGGTTTTTTTTTAACTTTTAAAAACTTTTTTTCTGTGCCGCTTGGCATTGCGCGATGCAAGTAACGAGCACGACAAATCAGACCAAATTGTTCGTTCGTCGGTTCGAGCTCGAAGTCTGGCGGAGTAATTCCCGTTTCCGTTTCCGTAGAGTAACGGATACGAGTAACGGAAACGGAAACGGGAATACCGCTAAGTCGTGCCCATCTCTAGTCTGGAGGGTCATAAAAAGTGAGCAATCATGTAATACAGCAACCTAGTACCAAGGGAATTGGATTGAGGTTTATTGTCATTGCTGCTAATGGACACATCCTCCTGTGTAGTCTTATCTGCAAAAAATATTATGCATGAAAAGTTGTCCATGATGCTACAACCTATGATGCTATGACCTACACAAGGCTGACCACTAGCTCATGGTAGGTTTTCCCCTCATGTATTTGCCTTGCTTCCACCAGTATTTGTAAAAGAAGACTCAGAATTGACGAAGATGGAGGAGAGCCTTCGTATTGCCCCTTCTTAATCTCCTTGTACAAATAACAGTATTGATGGAAGTGGTAACCTTTGTTCTCATCATATTCATTATACAAAAGTGTAGCCTTCAACATTTGCTTTTGGTGGGATTGTACGCATTATGTGCTCTGCTTGGTATGCATTTGTTTACGAAACATTTTCAATTATTAAAAATAATGTGTTGTATAATTTAAATGTAGTTTAATTCGCTTTGATATTTTTAGTTACACATTAAAATGCAATAGCAACAGCAGCAGCAACAACAACAACAACATTAGTTAATCACTGGCATTATTCTACATGAACCCTTCTTGGTTCATGTAGAATACCTGCTGGTTATAATTCAATATTTTGTATCATGAAAAGTGATGCAATAGAAAGAGCTATAGGTAGTATAGAAATAGGAATTCATGAAGGAGGAATGTGTGTGAAAGTAATTCTTTTTGAGCTTGCACAACAGAAGCTAGGGTAGGCACATCATTGCTAACTATTCCATGGAAAAATAAAGCATTCATGGTGTCAGGAGAGAAAGCTGGCAAAAACTGCTTTGTTTTCTAACCACTCAACCATCCTCTCCCTGTTCTCCGTGAATAGACATACTGTTGGTTAGGTAACTGAGGATTAATGCATTGTTAGAATGACAGGGGGCCTTTTCACACGACCCCTAAGATCCGCTGGCCACTTAAATTCGGACCAGGCATCTTGGGGGGTTTGTTGCTCTTTCTGCGCCCCACCCCCGCACTTACTTGCTCCTGTCTGCGTGAGGGGAGGGAGGAAAAAAAGAGAGAGGAAAAAATGCAGGCTCACCTCCAAAGCTGCCCGGAGCCCCGGAGCCCCGTCATTGTCCTGATTCCTTCTCTTCTGTTTGTTTTTTTGCCTCCCGCCCCTTAAAGGGGCAGGAGGCAAAAACAACAACAAACAGAAGCGAGGAGAGCCCCACACTCACCAGATTAAATCCGGACCTGGGGATTTTCACCCTCCTAGAGCAGGTACAAGAAAAGTGCGCTGGGGCGTGCTTAGGTGGGCGTGGTCGCACTTAATTTCCTGCAAACTCCAGAGCTAGTGGGGAAACAATTGTAAGCTCCGGAGCTGGCAGCCATTTGCTGCGGAGTTTAGGGGTCGTGTACAAATACCCAGGGATGGGGAGAGGTGTTGATGGGATTTTCTGTGTCATTGGGCAAATGGACTTGGTTGTGTTTGAGTGGATAGTAAGTGTCATGAGTTGGAGGGTTGAGGCTGGCATCAGTTACTGCTCTGCCTGAACCAAATGACTTGGACCAGCCATCATCTTCACTAAATCTCAGGAACACATTCTCAAGTTCTTAACTGTAATTGGGCCATCTAGAAACCACACTGTTAAACATGCTCAGGCTATTGGATTTGGCACCAAAAAGTCAGGCTTGACAACTCCATTGTGAAATTGCAGTTCTGAAGGAAATTCAGATATTGTGGTTCATAAAATTGAAATTTGTGATCTAACAATGTGATTCCTGTCCTCCTTGATTTTTTTATGTGACATATGGCTGTGTGTGTGTGTGAGAGAGAGAGAGACTGTGAGAGAGTGTGAGAGGGAGGGAGGGAGGGAGGGATGGAGGGATGGAGAGAGACTGAGAAGTATATAACTTGCTCTATTATTTTGTTATGGCTACCTAGTAGAGTGAATTAGAGACTGTTTTCCCCCACTGAAAGGGAGAATCTCCTCCATTGTGAAACAACATTCCCAGTAAAAGCAATTTCCCCCCTGACAGTAGTGGCTATTCTATTAGCTTCTTATCTTCAATAATGTATTAAGTGTGTAAATAATTGTCAGTAGTGGAGACATGTGTTGTTTAAGCATTTCTAACCCATATCCTCTAACATCTCATTACCTCAGTAAATGGTTCAGAGGAATGAGCTACTTAAATCTTGATGTGAAAAGAGGTCATTGCTATCTCAGAGGGTTCTCTGTGCAAGGTGCTAATGAAGATGTTATCATCCTTCAGTGTAGCACCTCTTATACTTTCCATTGCAGAAAATAAGCCATTTGTTTCAAAAGAATTGTCTAATTCAACCTTCCAACCACCATGAATAAGTCGACAACAAAAGGCTGATGGTGCCGTTCACATAACCAACTTTATGTTTTATTTCTAAGTAGAGCTGCAAACAGATTTTCAGACTGTTAACTGAATTTCCAGACACTTTGTCAATGTTTAAACACAGATCTGACTTTTTTATCCTTTTCAAAATGGTGCTTCCACAGATGTGCAAGTTTCTTGGAAAGAAAGGATGAGTTCCACAGTTTTTTATTCTGCTCCTGCTCATAGCTAGCTTTCCCCTCAATTTCCCAAGTATGTGGCATTCAATAGATTACTTCTGAGGTAGTGTGGCCCTCAACAGAAAAAAAAAGTTTCCGACACTTGCCCATACACTGATCTTGCCTTGCAACATGTAGAGGTTAAACTGCCTATGTTGTCATTGCCGCATCTGTATGCTGTGCACTTGTAATTCCATTACATCTAATTTCAATATTTCCATATTTCCATTTCAGAGAGAAAGGGGGCATAAAAATAAAGTTTATTATTATTTATTGTTATTATTAATCTGCCAATTCATTGGTGAAATCTGAAACATCCTGTTAACATATTGTTTGTATGCCTTAAAGCACAAATTTAAATGGGTATTTTGATACATCTGAACTGCAAAGAATGATCACATGATGTTATAATGCTAGTGCAAAATATGATGGAAAGATAATTTCCAATGCATACATAAGGCTAAAAGATATGACCCATACCAATTGGTCTAGGAATATGTGAATCATCTCTACCATTCTATTTCATGTTTTCATCAACCCAGATCTCTGTAACTTCACTTCTCTGTCTGCCACCATCGCCTGTAATGTTTTCTTCCTGCCACCTGTTTCTCTGTTATTAATTCCAAAATTGGACTTGAAGTTTACTCATGAGTTTTGAACTTTTGCTTCCATGCACCTAATGTACCTTTTTTTAATAACCATAGTTACATTTATGATCAGTCACTCTGCTAGAGAAAGTCTAGTGCTTTCATTAGTAGATAGAAACTTAGTTTCTCACTTCTGGGTTCTTTCCTGAGGAGTGTCAAGGAGCTGTAGTGCGGGATTGAACTCCCAACCTCTGGTTCTAGAGCCAGATACCTAAACCACTGAGCTACAGTATGTTACTGAATATTGATAGGTCTGAATGTTTAGGTATTCTCTAAATGGGTTAACTAGTTACAGCATTAAATGTACAAGGGTGTCAGCTTGCTGACAAAACTTTTGCATTCTCTGAGAGACACAGAGCTGGCAAGGCAGGGAGCTGCACAACTTAACACCTGCAAGCCGAAAACCACAAGAAGCTTAACCACAAGAACATGGGGGGGGGGAGAGAAGTGTTTGCTGATTGTCACTTTGCAGATGTATGTATAAAGGTCATCTAAGGTGCGAAAGGAGGGGGCTTTGTGTCTGGACCTGGCTGGTCTGATCGAGTTTGATCTGGTTCCCGTAGAGACATGTCTGCTGTAGGGGAATTCCAGGCTGTGAGAGAAGGGTATTGAAGTGGGTGCCCAGCTCCATTTGCCGGGCCTGACTCTGGAGACCATCTTTGCTGGTCCCCAGACCCAGGCTCCTAGGATGTCCTGACTCCTGAAACCACTGTTGCTGGTCATTTAGACAGGTCCTGGCTCTTGAGATCACTGCTGGTGGTCTTCAGATCCAGGTCTTATAATTTGCAATCACTATTAGAGATGGGCACGACTAGGGAAAATGACGTTTTCGAGTTGTCGTGTGTTGGAGGCAGTCCGTTTCGGCTCGTTTCCGTTTTTCGTGAAAATTCGCAAAAATTAGTCGGTTCGTTTTTTGTTTTTCGTTGTTGTTAGTACTGGTTTTGGGGGGGGGGTAGCGGGCTCCTGGAGGGAGCTGCAGGAGTCAGCCAGAGCCACAAGTGACGGACTGGCAGACTCTTTGCACCCGCTGTGTCTCACGTACTTGCATGTAGTGCAATGCAAGTAGATCTGGCTTAGGGTTAAGACAGGTTAGCGCAAGGGCTAGGGTTAGGCTAGTTACGGGTGAGGTTAGGGTGAGTATTGGGGTGCACCTCTGGGTGCCTCTCTGACCCACTTAGAAGGACAGTGTACTGGCGTATGGGTTAGGTTTAGGCTTAGGGTTCGGGTTTGGGCTACGATTAGTGGGCTGTTTATGCCTGATTGGCACATCCCAGAAGTCTCTGTGGTCAACCTGGCCAAGTGGCCATGCGATTGGTGGAAAAATTGCATGGTCCACTTCCATGGGCGAATGTTCAGGTGTAAAAAAATAAAATAAAATAAAATAAAATAAAATCAACGGATACTTTTTTTTGCAAGAAAACCCACTGCTGCTACTGTAAAAATTCAAGCATTTAAAATAGCTAATTTTCGCATGTTTCTGTGGTGCTTTGGTGGGGTTTTGGGCAACGATCTCAAAAAAAATTGTGGTCATCATTTTGGATCCCCCGCACTGCATGGCAAATGGATGCGCCCTCCCAGCCTGGTACCAGCAGCGCAGCAGTAGCAATAGCCAAGGAGAGGGGGGCGGGGAAACCCCCCCCCAAATAAAACACCCTTCCGGCCTGGTAGGTGCCCTCAGACAGTTTTCGCCTACTTTTAGGGCCGGGAATCGGGTTTTTTTTAAGTTTTAAAAACTTTTTTTCTGTGCCGCTTGGCATTGCGCGATCGCCGCGATGCAAGTAACGAGCACGACAAATCAGACCAAATTGTTTGTTCGTCAGTTCGAGCTCGAATTCTGGCGGAGTAATTCCCGTTACCGTTTCTGTAGAGTAACGGATACGAGTAACGGAAACGGAAACGGGAATACCGCTAAGTCGTGCCCATCTCTAATCACTATTAGTATGGCTGGCTGTATTTCCTGGATAGACGGTTCCACCAATGCTTGTCTCTTGTTTTTCTCTGTTATGTGTTGCATTAATTCCCTAAGTGTTGTGTTAACGTCCTGATCTTTTGCAGTAAAAGCGGCACCAAAAGCAACATGAGTGTAAAAGTTATTTTTTAAAAGAATTTCAACTTATCAATATGTACCAACAAAATGACACTTATTCAGAGCATTTAAACAACCGTTATACCAATATTCATTGGCTAACTTATTCATTCATTTAAATTCAGTTCAATTAATTTATTGCTCCTGAAAGCACTGCTTGAATGGAAGGCTCACAAGTGGTTGAGAGATTCAATGGAAAAAACACTATAGGAGGAAATGCTGCAGGCAGAAGTGAAAGAGGAAGATCTACTATGAGGTGGATTTTCTCCAAAAAGAAGTCCATCCCCTTTAGTTTTATCTTGTGAGCAGAGACACTAATGACAGGGTGTTTTTTTTTTTTTGAGGCTATTAATGCATGCAGTTGACGTAAACTGGAAGAAACTTGACAATAAATGACAAGGAAAAAAATGTATCATTGCTCCTTTTAAAAAGTGGACCTATGGTGTAAACAAACAGAAGAAAAGCAAGAGGAAGAGGAAGAACTCCAGTTTCCACAATATGAGTGCTAGTACAAGTCACAGATACACTTCAGGCTGGTCAGAACAGATTTTCTTGCCTTTGTCCACAGTCCTACATATGATTATCTAGAAGTAAATTTAATTTCATCTTCCTAGGATTATTTCTAACTAAATGTGGTGACGGTTATTACATGGTATACATGTCATCTGCCCATGCAATGAACTACCTTTGATAGTGATCTCAACATATATTCACTTGTCAAGTGTAATATTCTTGCTCCATAAACTGAAGATATGAAAATGAAGTCTACAGAAACATGGCCGACCTATCTGGAAGTTGAGTCATGGCTACTGGACTTCTTTTTTGAGAGATAGAAACGTTTCGCTGTTCATCCAAACAGCTTCCTCAGTCTGAATACAGCTAGTGCAAGTCCTCCATCTTATAGTCAGCTTTGACCTCTTGTCACCCTGGTCTGAATTAGGCTAATAAGATGAACAATGGCCTGAATAGGCTTGTTAGGGAGACAATAGTATCCATAGCCTTAAGGTGAACAATGGCTAAGGTGCTGAATAGAGATGGGCACGACTTGAAAAAAAATTTTTTCGAGTTGTCGTTAGTCGGGCCGGTTCCGTTTCGGCTCGTTTCCGTTTTTCGCGAAAATTTGCAAAAATTAGTCGGTTCGTTTTTTTTTTTTTTTCGTTGTCGTTAGTACTGGTTTGGGGAGGGGGTAGCGGGCTCCTGGAGGGAGCTGCAGGAGTCAGCCAGAGCCACAAGTGACGGACTGGCAGACTCTTTGCACCCGCTGTGTCTCACGTACTTGCATGTAGTGCAATGCAAGTAGATCTGGCTTAGGGTTAAGACGGCTTAGCGCAACGGCTAGGGTTAGGCTAGTTACGGGTGAGGTTACGGTGAGTATTGGGGTGCATCTGGGTGCCTCTCTGACCCACTTAGAAGGACAGTGTACTGGCGTATGGGTTAGGCTTAGGGTTCGGGTTTGGGCTACGATTAGTGGGCTGTTTATGCCCGATTGGCACATCCCAGAAGTCTCTGTGGTCAACCTGGCCAAGTGGCCATGCGATTGGTGGAAAATTTGCATGGTCGACTCCCATGGGAGAGCCCATCATTGCGAATGCGCAGGTGTAAAAAAATAAAATAAAATAAAATAAAATAAAATCAACGGAGACTTTTTTTGCAAGAAAAACCCACTGCTGCTCCTGTAAAAATTCAAGCATTTAAAATAGCTAATTTCCGCATGTTTCTGTGGTGCTTTGGTGGGGTTTTGGGCAACAATTTCAAAAAAAATATTGCGGTCGCCATTTTGGATCCCCCCCACCGCATGGCAAATGGATGCGCCCTCCCAGCCTGGTACAGTCAGCAAAACCTGGCCATGCGATTCGTGGAATGGCTGCAAAACTTTGCATGGTCCACTCCCATGGGCGAGCTCATCATTGCAAATGTGCAGGTGTAAAAAAATAAAATAAAATAAAATAAAATAAAATCAACGGAGACTTTTTTTTGCAAGAAAAACCCACTGCTGCTCCTGTAAAAATTCAAGCATTTAAAATAGCTAATTTTCACATGTTTCTGTGGTGCTTTGGTGGGGTTTTGGGCAACGATTAAAAAAAAAATATTGCGGTCACCATTTTGGATCCCCCGCACTGCATGGCAAATGGATGCGCCCTCCCATCCTGGTACCAGCAGCGCAGCAGTAGCAATAGCCAAGGAGAGGGGGGCGGGGAACCCCCCCCAAATAAAACACCCTTCTGGCCTGGTAGGTGCCCTCAGACAGTTTTCGCCTACTTTTAGGGCCGGGAATCGGGTTTTTTTTAAGTTTTAAAAACTTTTTTTCTGTGCCGCTTGGCATTGCGCGATCGCCGCGATGCAAGTAACGAGCACGACAAATCAGACCAAATTGTTTGTTCGTCAGTTCGAGCTCGAATTCTGGCGGAGTAATTCCCGTTACCGTTTCTGTAGAGTAACGGATACGAGTAACGGAAACGGAAACGGGAATACCGCTAAGTCGTGCCCATCTCTAATCACTATTAGTATGGCTGGCTGTATTTCCTGGATAGACGGTTCCACCAATGCTTGTCTCTTGTTTTTCTCTGTTATGTGTTGCATTAATTCCCTAAGTGTTGTGTTAACGTCCTGATCTTTTGCAGTAAAAGCGGCACCAAAAGCAACATGAGTGTAAAAGTTATTTTTTAAAAGAATTTCAACTTATCAATATGTACCAACAAAATGACACTTATTCAGAGCATTTAAACAACCGTTATACCAATATTCATTGGCTAACTTATTCATTCATTTAAATTCAGTTCAATTAATTTATTGCTCCTGAAAGCACTGCTTGAATGGAAGGCTCACAAGTGGTTGAGAGATTCAATGGAAAAAACACTATAGGAGGAAATGCTGCAGGCAGAAGAGAAAGAGGAAGATCTACTATGAGGTGGATTTTCTCCAAAAAGAAGTCCATCCCCTTTAGTTTTATCTTGTGAGCAGAGACACTAATGACAGGGTGTTGTTTTTTTTAGGCTATTAATTCATGCAGTTGACATAAACTGGAAGAAACTTGACAATAAATGACAAGGAAAAATGTATCATTGCTCTTTTTAAAAAGTGGACCTATGGTGTAAACATAACAGAAGAAAAGCAAGAAGAAGAGGAAGAACTCCAGTTTCCACAATATGAGTGCTAGTACAAGTCACAGATACACTTCAGGCTGGTCAGAACAGATTTTCTTGCCTTTGTCCACAGTCCTACATATGATTATCTAGAAGTAAATTTAATTTCATCTTCCTAGGATTATTTCTAACTAAATGTGGTGACGGTTATTACATGGTATACATGTCATCTGCCCGTGCAATGAACTACCTTTGATAGTGATCTCAACATATATTCACTTGTCAAGTGTAATATTCTTGCTCCATAAACTGAAGATATGAAAATGAAGTCTACAGAAACATGGCCGACCTATCTGGAAGTTGAGTCATGGCTACTGGACTTCTTTTTTGAGAGATAGAAACGTTTCGCTGTTCATCCAAACAGCTTCCTCAGTCTGAATACAGCTAGTGCAAGTCCTCCATCTTATAGTCAGCTTTGACCTCTTGTCACCCTGGTCTGAATTAGGCTAATAAGATGAACAATGGCCTGAATAGGCTTGTTAGGGAGACAATAGTATCCATAGCCTTAAGGTGAACAATGGCCTAAGGTGCTGAATAGAGATGGGCACGACTTGAAAAAAAATTTTTTCGAGTTGTCGTTAGTCGGGCCGGTTCCGTTTCGGCTCGTTTCCGTTTTTCGCGAAAATTTGCAAAAATTAGTCGGTTCGTTTTTTCGTTTTTTCGTTGTCGTTAGTACTGGTTTGGGGAGGGGGTAGCGGGCTCCTGGAGGGAGCTGCAGGAGTCAGCCAGAGCCACAAGTGACGGACTGGCAGACTCTTTGCACCCGCTGTGTCTCACGTACTTGCATGTAGTGCAATGCAAGTAGATCTGGCTTAGGGTTAAGACGGCTTAGCGCAACGGCTAGGGTTAGGCTAGTTACGGGTGAGGTTACGGTGAGTATTGGGGTGCATCTGGGTGCCTCTCTGACCCACTTAGAAGGACAGTGTACTGGCGTATGGGTTAGGCTTAGGGTTCGGGTTTGGGCTACGATTAGTGGGCTGTTTATGCCCGATTGGCACATCCCAGAAGTCTCTGTGGTCAACCTGGCCAAGTGGCCATGCGATTGGTGGAAAATTTGCATGGTCGACTCCCATGGGAGAGCCCATCATTGCGAATGCGCAGGTGTAAAAAAATAAAAATAAAATAAAATAAAATAAAATCAACGGAGACTTTTTTTGCAAGAAAAACCCACTGCTGCTCCTGTAAAAATTCAAGCATTTAAAATAGCTAATTTCCGCATGTTTCTGTGGTGCTTTGGTGGGGTTTTGGGCAACAATTTCAAAAAAAATATTGCGGTCGCCATTTTGGATCCCCCCCCACCGCATGGCAAATGGATGCGCCCTCCCAGCCTGGTACAGTCAGCAAAACCTGGCCATGCGATTCGTGGAATGGCTGCAAAACTTTGCATGGTCCACTCCCATGGGCGAGCCCATCATTGCAAATGTGCAGGTGTAAAAAAATAAAATAAAATAAAATCAACGGAGACTTTTTTTTGCAAGAAAAACCCACTGCTGCTCCTGTAAAAATTCAAGCATTTAAAATAGCTAATTTTCACATGTTTCTGTGGTGCTTTGGTGGGGTTTTGGGCAACGATTTAAAAAAAAATATTGCGGTCGCCATTTTGGATCCCCCGCACTGCATGGCAAATGGATGCGCCCTCCCATCCTGGTACCAGCAGCGCAGCAGTAGCAATAGCCAAGGAGAGGGGGGCGGGGAACCCCCCCCCCAAATAAAACACCCTTCTGGCCTGGTAGGTGCCCTCAGACAGTTTTCGCCTACTTTTAGGGCCGGGAATCGGGTTTTTTTTTTAACTTTTAAAAACTTTTTTTCTGTGCCGCTTGGCATTGCGCGATGCAAGTAACGAGCACAACAAATTAGACCAAATTGTTCGTTCGTCGGTTCGAGCTCGAAGTCTGGGGCAGTGATTCCCGTTACCGTTTCCGTAGAGTAACGGAAACGAGTAACGGAAACGGAAACGGGAATACCGCTAAGTCGTGCCCATCTCTAGTGCTGAAACCTATCAAGAATGGGTCGTTAGCTATGGCCTTGGTGGTTTTCTTGATAACGATAACAATAAGGGATAGCTGTGCATGAGCCATTGCCCCACATTACAGTGGGAAAGCAGAGAGGATTCAGGAAAGCAAGATGTCCGGCTCCTTGCCAATATGAGCTTTTTGTCAATGAAGAACAGAATTGCTGCCGAGAGAATCTAATCAACTTCTAGCCTAGTCTCATGGACCATTGATTAGGGCATGAGATGCAATTCTTCCTCATAGCATAAGGCAGAATCAAGCAGGTAGGTGTGAAGATTTCCAGCTTTCTCTTGGCATCAGTGTCAAGGAGCCACTTTGTTGGAATTATATTGTGACATTTATTTCCTGAGCAAAAGTGATTTCTACAAACAAAGAAGAGGATGATGCACCGTAACTGACAGAGCCCAGAATTGTCAGAATCTAACGTAAGGTGAAACTGAACGTTCACCCACCCACCATTTCAGAAGTAGCAGGTGGTTTTCATTCATCCCCTGCTGACAAAACTTCCTGTTTGCTGACATTCACTCTCCCCCATGTTCCATTCCTTTACCGTATCCCTTTTTTGTCTGTAATTTTCCACTGGGATTTTCAGGGAGTATTTTAAAACACTCATCAATGTATCATTTATGGCAGAGTATTTGGACTGGATCTGAGAATTTCACTTGTCAGGAGGATAAATCAGTTGAAACTGCTTTATGGGATAGGACGTCAGGTACCAAGTTTTGTCTTCAATTAAAATTTCATATTACTAAATATTTCAAATCATATGCGTCATTGCTTCTTTATATTTCCCCCATGAATACTTGGAAAATAATGAATTCATTTTGCCCCGATCATCCTTCTCCCCTACACATATGCACACCACACACTTCCAATGGCTTGACAATATTTGGATGGCATGCAACCTTGTCATGGCAAGTAGGAAGTTATGTTAGAGAGGACCGTGTTGCTAAAAAGGTAGAAGCAAGAAAAAACCCAAAAAGTGTGAGGAGAGAATAAGATTTTTCCGAGGTATAAATATTTTTTCGTTATTTAGCAGTGAGGTGATACCTTGATTATAACTGAGATATGCTACACAGTTATGTGCTTTAGAATGCCCCTTTAGGTTGCTTACTATTGTGATTTTTGCTGTGCTGTAAGGTTTTTGAAAGCATTTGGCAGGATGTAATTAAATGAGTGCATAGCTTTGTACATAGCTTATCTCCATTTCTGCATCTGTAGTGACTCAAGAGTGACTCACTTCAAATGGCTCTGTTTGAAGTCAGCTTTTGCCAGGTTCTAAAGATTGAGGGCACCTGTAAGCTCCCATGAAATATGGTGATATTTTGAGCTTAACTTTCTTATGATTATGTGCATGTGTGAAGAGGTTAGGAATGAATGTGTGACAATGGGGTGAGGAGGAGGTGTGGAAAGATATTGGAATACATATAATTTGGACGTTATTGCATTTATGGGTCCAGCCAGCAATGTCTGATTTAGAGATTTCAGATGAAATACCATCCTGTGTACGAATTGGTGACTACTTGCAGTTTTTCTGTTCAAAAAACTCCAGTTACTATAAATCTGGGGGAAAATTCCAGCAACACTAGAATTACTGCAGTGCTTGAATATATTAATTTGTTTTACTAGATAGATTTGTAACCCACCTTGCTTCTAATAGGCTCAAAGTGGTGTTCATGAGTTTTCCTCCTCCTCCATTATTACTGTAATCCCGAATGGCAGGCTAGGATGAGAGTGGATAGCTGACCCAAGTTAGCCCAGTACATTCCAAGGCTAAGTATGGTCTTGAATGTTGATCACACACATCCTAGTCCTGTTGCAGAGTGTTGAATTTCTGGTTAAATTCCTCTAGCTGTGCAGGAGAAGTTCAGTGACTCACAGAGCAGAATAGTTCCAAGTTTCCCAGAGAAGTCTATGCCCTTTTCTCATGAACTGGCTCTTACAGGCTCCATAACTTACTCTAAGACTTTAGTAGGAGAAAGAATAAGAAGAGGTTTCATTACTTACAGATCAACAGATCAAACAGCAAACAGAGAACAAATAGGACGGCTTTCAGCATGAGATTTCAGCTGACTACATTGACTGCCAACTGACAGCCCACAGAGAGAAAAGGCAGAGCAGGGACACAGGTTTATGCTGTCAATGGTTGATATTAGTCACCTCAGACTGGAATGGTCTCTCCCAGCCATACTAATTAGAGTTAGCATGTGAGGTTGCAAAGTCTCCAACAATTCCAACACTATAATAACTCTACCGCATTGGTTCATAACTTGTAATTACCACTGAAAGACCAGTGCTGGAACTACAGGCATGTGAGATAGTTATGTGTCTTGTCCCAGCAGTATTGCTCTTCCCAATCAGTTTGGTATTTTCATTGTAGGTGATTTTTTTTTTTTTGCTGCATTAAGAGTTCAGGCTTGAGTGATGAGCACCCTCCTTTCTGCATTTCTGGCTTCCTGCAGTATCTGTAAAACTCTCCTCTAACACCACATTTCTAAGAAGTTGATTATGTCCTTACCTTTCTTCCCTTGCCTGGTGTCACTTTACAAACGGAGACAGCATAATGTCAGGAGGGTGGCTGGAGGGTTTCAAAAGAGACAAGTTCTAATTGCACACAGATGTTCTGATGTCAGTGCAAGGATCTGAGATGCTCTTACATGGAAGATGGTGGATATAACTGTTTTCACTTCACTTGTTCCAATAAAGACTGGAGAGCACTTCTGTAGTTTTTAATCACAGAAAATGACTTATTGCAATGAGGCAATCAGCACTGTGATTATTGGCTGGGGTGGGGTAGAAGATATACCAGGATAAAAGTGGAGGTCAAATGTTTAAACCTGCCCCCCTTACCTCTGGTCACATATTGGTCTGGATGAGGTTCCATGGTCTAGACTTCAAATCAGCAGACATTTTACAGATTTTTCTTTGACTTACGGAACATTTTTAATTGGGGATTTGTATTTTCTCCTCTTAAAATATTGCAAAGCCTGGTAAAAAGACCATGGTGATCTGGAGTGCCTGGCTTATCAGCTGAAAGCAAAAACAAAAACATATATGCATTAGAGATGGGAACGACTCGGGAAAATGACGTTTTCGAGTTGTCGTGTGTCGGAGGCAGTCCGTTTCGGCTCGTTTCCGTTTTTCGCGAAATTTTGCAAAAATTAGTCGGTTCGTTTTTTTGTTTTTTCGTTGTCGTTAGTACTGGTTTGGGGGGGTAGCGGGCTCCTGGAGGGAGCTGCAGGAGTCAGCCAGAGCCACAAGTGACGGACTGGCAGACTCCTTGCACCCGCTGTGTCTCACGTACTTGCATGTAGTGCAATGCAAGTAGATCTGGCTTAGGGTTAAGACAGCTTAGCGCAAGGGCTAGGGTTAGGCTAGTTACGGGTGAGGTTAGGGTGAGTATTGGGGTGCATCTGGGTGCCTCTCTGACCCACTTAGAAGGACAGTGTACTGGCGTATGGGTTAGGCTTAGGGTTCGGGTTTGGGCTACGATTAGTGGGCTGTTTATGCCCGATTGGCACATCCCAGAAGTCTCTGTGGTCAACCTGGCCAAGTGGCCATGCGATTGGTGGAAAATTTGCATGGTCCACTCCCATGGGCGAGCCCATCATTGCGAATGTGCAGGTGTAAAAAAATAAAATAAAATAAAATCAACGGAGACTTTTTTTGCAAGAAAAACCCACTGCTGCTACTGTAAAAATTCAAGCATTTAAAATAGCTAATTTTCACATGTTTCTGTGGTGCTTTGGTGGGGTTTTGGGCAACGATTTCAAAAAAAATATTGCGGTCGCCATTTTGGATCCCCCGCACTGCATGGCAAATGGATGCGCCCTCCCAGCCTGGTACAGTCAGCAAAACCTGGCCATACGATTGGTGGAATGGCTCCAAAACTTTGCATGGTCCACTCCCATGGGCGAGGCCATCATTGCGAATGCGCAGGTGTAAAAAAATAAAATAAAATAAAATAAAATAAAATAAACGGAGAGTTTTTTTTGCAAGAAAAACCCACTGCTGCTACTGTAAAAATTCAAGCATTTAAAATAGCTAATTTTCGCATGTTTCTGTGGTGCTTTGGTGGGGTTTTGGGCAACGATTTCAAAAAAAAATATTGCGGTCACCATTTTGGATCCCCCGCACTGCATGGCAAATGGATGCGCCCTCCCAGCCTGGTACCAGCAGCGCAGCAGTAGCAAGCAATAGCCAAGGAGAGGGGGGCGGGGAACCCCCCCCCCCCAAATAAAACACCCTTCTGGCCTGGTAGGTGCCCTCAGAGAGTTTTCGCCTACTTTTAGGGCCGGGAATTGGGGTTTTTTTTACTTTTAAAAACTTTTTTTCTGTGCCGCTTGGCATTGCGTGATCGCCACGATGCAAGTAACGAGCACGACAAATCAGACCAAATTGTTCGTTCGTCGGTTCGAGCTCGAAGTCTGGCGGAGTAATTCCCGTTACCGTTTCCGTAGAGTAACGGAAACGGAAACGGGAATACCGCTAAGTCGTGCCCATCTCTAATATGCATACATAAATAAGCAACGTTGAGGTCTCTTGAGCATCTTTCACCCCTCCTTGATCCAAGGAAACTTAATGCCTTCCTTTCCTTTAATACATGTATCTGACATCCCTGGTTGTTAAGTCCTCATTAAGGTGGCTGGTTTGTAACAACCAAGGAATGGACTCAGAATTATATTGCCTTGAGTTTATGACTCTGAATATAGGTTTCTTAGGACCCTCTGCACAGAATGCAGCCTGCACAAGTCTTCCCTATTACTGCCTTCAATTGCCAATCACACCAAGCATCATTAGGTGCTTCATAGTTGTATTCTTGGAGACTCTTCTTGGTTGTTGGCAGCTCCCAGATTGACGGCAGAAACAGCTTTAAATACGTTTCCTCTGAAGCACACACCTGCTCATTAAAAATCAACCTGGAGAGATCTTGTAGCTATTTGGCAACAGATGCTGCTGTTGATAATAATAATTTGGGCAGTTTGACAGGCAATACGGATGCTTAGTACTGCTGTATATGAATACACTGTAAGTCAACACACCTTAAACAGCTTTTTCTCATTCACCAATTTCCCCTTTTTCTTGTTTAAAAAGGGAAAAGTGTGTTCTTCAGATTTGCAAAAATAAATGTGCATTTAAAAGCCCATAGCTGGAATCAGTAATTGTTTCTTTTTGCTCCTTTTGATTCATCAAAAAGGAGCACAAATAGAGATGGGGAAAGTTATATTTTTGGACTACAGAACTTCCAATACCTCAAGTTATGTTGGCAGTAACATTTGGGAACTGTACTCCAGAAATAAATTAAAAACACCTACCCCCCCCCAGTTCCTCTTGTCATGGAGAAGCATAACATTTCTCCCAAAAGAGAGCAGGAAATTTCGGAAGAACTTAATCAGATGTTTTGGAGATTTGCAGGTAAATAGAAGAAAAACTAAAGATTGGGGGTTGATTATGGAAGTACTGTAGGTATATTTCCCCAAAGCTGGGAAGTCAAGGATAGCAACTAATGCAGTTGCCACTAACTGTAACAAAGCTACATTTCAATGAATAGGAACAAAATTATTTATAGAATAAGGAATAATGTTTTATAGCATAAGGAATAATGTTTTCCTTTTACTTTCAAATTTTACTTTTAAAAACACTTCAAGGCACTATTAGAGGCAGGATTTTTTTCAGGTTGTATGTAAAACTTACATAATTCCTAAGTATTTTCCAAAGTAACAGGAAGTAAATGGAAAGTAGCAATTGGTGTAATATGTAACAACCAGATGTTTTTTTCAACACTGAAAAAAGCAATGAAATTAAATTATTCTTTCGAACATTAAAGTGTTCTGCTTATATACCGCCCCATACCACTACAAGTAGTCTCTGGGCGGTTTACAATTTTGATTACAGTGTGCAGGCTACACATTATAGCAAGTGTGACTGACTAATTCTTATGGATAAATGCCCTAAACTCTGGACCTTCCTAATCTTTTAGGAGCCTCATGGCACAGTGGTTAAATGCCTGTAGTTCAGCTAAAACTGGGGTTCCATCCCAGGTAGCTGGCTCATGGCTGACTCAGCCTTCTATCCTTCCAAGCTCAGTAAAGTGAATACCCAGCTTGCTGAGAGTGGGGTGGGCAATGTGTAGTCTGCATAATTAGATTGTAAACTGCTCAGAGAGTGCTTGAAGTGCCATGGGGTGGGCCAGCTGGTTAGCATGAGTTTAAAAAGATAAAAAAATAAAAATGCACCAGCCTGGCCCACAGGCCAGCTGGTCAGCCCGAGTTTAAAAATATAAAATATATATTTTTAAAAGCACCAAGCTTCTATCCTAATATTTTAGAGCCCTCTATCCTAATCTTTGAACTTATTTATACACAACACCTAATGTTCCTAATTTACTAATCCATTTCCTAATTCATATTGAGGGCTACCAGCTCAAAGGGATATATTATTCAATAACTTTCACCTGACTTAAATTTACTGCTTGCACTACCCACCAATTGTGACCAGTTATAAACCTCCCCTTAATCTTAAAGAGAATGGGATGGGCGAAAACACATTGTCATTCTGGTCCAATCTGAGTGGAAGCCAAAAATTCCCATCCGGCCCTTACGCAACCAGCTAAGTTTGGGCGCTTTTACACGACCCCTAAGATCTACTGGTCACTTAAATTCGGACCAGAGATCTTAGGGGTTTGTCGCTCTTCGTGCATCCCCACCCCTCCGCACTTCCTGGCTGCTGGCTGCGTGAGGGGAGGGAGAAAAAAAGGGACAAAAGAATGCAGGCTTACCTCCGGTGCCGGTGGATGCCGCCCGGTCATTGTGATTCCTTCTCTTAAAGGGACAGGAGGCAAAAAACAACAGCAAAAAGAAGCGAGGAGAGCCCGGCACATCCGCATCAAGATTTTTCACCCTTGGAGAGTAGGTACATGAAAAGTGTGCTGGGACGCGCTTAGGTGGGCGTGGTTGCAGTTAATTTTCAGTAAACTCCAGAGCTGGTGGGTAAACAATTTTAAGCTCTGGAGCTGGGAGCCATTTGTGGCGGAGTTTAGGGGTCATGTAAAAAGGCCCTTTATTCTCTAATTAGGGAGAGAGGGAGAGAGGGAAGATGTCTGGATTGAAAAAGAGGCCTCTCATCATGCAGCAAGGCCTTATCTAACCTACCGCCCCTGTAAGCAGCCCCGTAAGCTGCACACACGTGACACCAACCAGGAGGGTAGACAAAGAAGCCCCTCCCAGCACTATGGCTGATTAATCGCAAGGCTTCACTCACAAATTAAATCAACATCCTTGTAGACAGCAGGATATAAATATTATATATACTGTGCAAAGAATCAGATGGAATGCAGTGAGATTTTAAAATACTGCAACTTGAAATGTCTTATTTTCAGTTGTTCCCAACAAGGCACCAAGGCAATTCAGCTTATCCTAGGCTATCAAGCCTCCCAGCTCACTGGCTTGTTTGCTACTTTGTCGTTAGGTAGAAGATTGAAGTCTCGGACTTCCAAGGTAGCATTTTCAGAAGTGCTACCAGTTCCTCGTGCAGGACCCGCCAGGCAGGCAGAGCTCAGAAGCCTCAATGCATGGATGAGGTGATGGTGTCGAGAGGAGGGCTTGAGATTTGTCAGGAACTGGAGAACATTTTGGGACAAGCCAAACCTCTTCAGGAGGGATGGGTTGCACTTGAATCATGATGGGATCAGATTGCTGGCACTCAACCTCAAAAAGGCTGCAGAGCAGCTTTTAAACTGATAACTGGGGGGAAAGTTGAAAGGAGCTGAGTGGCATCCGGTTCGGAACACCTCATCTTTGGGGAATGAGGTTGGAGAGGGTAGAGAATCACATACAGATGACATAGCAGGCATTAGCACTGGGAGAATAATGGAATGTGATAGTCTGTATACTGAAAATAAAAGCTGTGGGGGGGAAAGAACAAGGCAGCAGCTGTTGTTGCGGGACCCACTGTACAGGTGCTTCTACGCCAATGCTCGAAGCCTCCGAGCAAAGATGGGAGAACTTGAACTTTTGGCAGCTAGGGATAACATAGATATAATAGCCATAACAGAAACCTGGTGGAATGTGGAGAACCAGTGGGATACAGCAATCCCAGGCTATAAACTCTATAGAAGGGATAGAGAGGGGCGGGTTGGAGGAGGAGTGGCCATCTATGTCAAAGAAGGGGTAAAATCCAGCAGAATGGAGATTGACAGATGGTCTGACTCCACCATAGAATCACTGTGGGTTGAACTACCAGGTCCAAGGAGTGATGTGATAGTTGGGATATTCTATCATCCACCAGATCAAAAACTTGAGAGGGACATTGAAATGAGGAGAGAAATCATGGAGATGGCTAAGAGTGATAGGATAGTAATCATGGGGGACTTCAATTTCCCCACATTGACTGGGCCAATGCGAGCTCTGGGCAAGAAAGAGAAACTGGGTTTCTCGACTTGCTGAATGATTGTGCCTTAGAGCAACTTGTCATGGAGCCCACCCGAGAACAGGCAACTCTGGATCTAATACTGTGTGATACTCAGGACCTGGTCAGGGATGTGAATGTCACTGAGCCTCTGGGGAACAGTGACCATGCTGCAATTTCCTTTGCCATGCATGTTGGAGGAAGAGTTTCAACCAAATCAGACATAAAAACCCGTGATTTTCGAAGGGCAGACTTCCCTCAGATGAGGAAACTAGTTAGAGAGAAATTGAAGGGGAAGGTTAGAAGAATCCAATCTCTTCAGAGTGCAGGGAGCCTGTTTAAAACAACGGTAATAGAGGCCCAGCACAAGTGCATACCACGAAGAAAGAAGAGCTCATTTAAGTCCAAGAGGACACCGGCACGGTTAACGAGTGGAGTTAGCGAGGCTCTAAAGTGCAAGGAGAGGTCTTTCTGTAAATGGAAATCCTCTCCAAATGAGGAAAATAAAAAGGAACACAAACTCTGGCAAAAGAAATGTAAGAAGATGATAAGAGAGGCAAAGAAAGATTTTGAGGAATGCATGGCTAGCAATATAAAGGGTAATAATAAAAGCTTCTTTAAATATGTTAGAAGTAGAAAACCTGCCAGAGAACCAGTTGGCCCTCTGGATGGTGAGGGAGGAAAGGGGGAGGTTAAGGAGGACTTGGAAATTGCAGAGAAATTAAATGAGTTCTTTGAATCTGTCTTCACAACAGAAGACCTCGAGCAGATTCCGCTGCCTGAACTAAACAATTAAATCAAATACAGGTTAAAAGAGAGGATGTTTTAGGAATAATTGATAAATTGAAGATTAACAAGTCACCAGGCCCAGATGGCATCCACCCAAGGGTTATTAGGGAACTGAGAAATGAAATTGCAGATCTCTTAACGGTTATATGCAACTTGTCTCTTAAAATGGCCACAGTGCCAGGGGACTGGAGGATAGCAGATGTCACACCAAATTTTTAAAAAGGAAGGAGGGGGGACCCAGGAAACTACAGGCCAGTTAGCCTTACATCTGTCCCAGGGAAGATGGTGGAAAGCCTCATCCAAGAGAAAATCTTAAAACACATAGAAGAACAAACCTTGCTGAGAGGAAATCAGCATGGCTTCTGTAAGGGTAAATCTTGTCTGACAAATCTTTTAGAATTTTTTGAAAAGGTCAACAGGCATGTGGATTTGGGTGAACCGGTGGATATAGTCTATCTGGATTTTCAAAAGGCTTTTGACACAGTCCCTCACCAAAGGCTGCTGAGAAAATTGCACAGTCAGGGGATAAGAGGACAGGTCCTCTTATGGATTGAGAACTGGTTGAGATCCAGGAAACAAAGAGTAGGTGTCAATGGAAAATTTTCACAATAGAGAGAAGTGAAAAGTGGTGTGCCCCAGGGCTCTGTCCTGGGACCGGTGCTTTTCAATGCAGAGGACACAAAACTTTTCCGTGTGGTAAAAACCAGAGAAGATTTGGAAGGCTCCAGAAGGATCTCTCCAAACTGGGGGAATGGGCTGAGAAATGGCAAATGTGTTTTAATGTAGCCTAATGTAATGTAATGCATATTGGGGCAAAAAATCCAAACTTTATCTGTCAACTCATGGGCTCTGAGTTATCCGTGATGGATCAGGAAAGAGATCTTGGTGTGTTGGTGGACAGCTCAATGAAGGTGTCTACCCAATGTGTGGCAGCAGTGAAGAAGGCCAATTCCATGCTAGGGATTATCAAAAAGGGGATTGAAAATAAAACAGCCAACATTATAATGCCATTATACAAAACAATAGTAAGGCCGCACCTGGAGTATTGTGCACAATTCTGGTCACCGCATCTCAAGAAAGACATAGTGGAACTGGAAAAGGTGCAGAAGAGAGCGACTAAAATGATTACTGGGCTGTGGCACCTCCCTTATGAGGAAAGGCTAAAACATTTGGGGCTCTTTAGTCTGGAAAAAAGGCGCCTGCAGGGGGATATGATTGAGACATACAAAATAATGCAGGGCATGAGTAAAGTGGATAGAGGGAAGCTCTTCTCCCTCTCACAAAATACCAGAACTAGGGGACATACACTCAAATTGAGGGCTGGGAGAGTAAAACTGACAAAAGAAAATATTTTTTCACCCAGCGCGTTGTTAGTCTATGGAACTGCCTGGCACAGCATGTGGTGATGGCATCTGGCCTGGATGCCTTCAAAAGGGGATTGGACAGATTCCTGGTGGAAAACTCCATCACAGGTTACAAACCATGATGGAGATGTATAATCTCCAGGCTTAAAACCAGGGTACTTCAAGGGCCAGATGCAGGGGAGTAGTATCAGGAGACAGATCTCTAGTCTCATGCGCTCCCAAACACATCTGGTGGGGCCACTGTGAGATACAGGAAGCTGGACTAGATGGGCCTTTGGCCTGATCCAGCATGGCTCTTCTTATGTTCTTATGTTCTTATGTTCTTATGTTCTTATGTTTGTTTGTTTTGTTTTTTCAGATGAGAAAAATTAAAAGGGGATACCAGAATGGAGAATTCTGGGATTTGGAGTCCTCACCATCTAAAATGGCACATCCCTAATATCTACTGAGGTGTACGTCTCAGTGCAACAGAGTAAACATTACTCAGTTTCAAGTAAACATTTTCCTGTCTCCTACTGCTAAAGTGCATAGCTCAGATCCATTCAACAGTTTTCCTGGCTTCAAGGAAGACCTCAGTTCTATGCTGGGTTTGTAAGGTTAGTTACCTTTAAAAACTCTTCCCCCCCATCTGTGATGAACCCCAGCCCAGAATTTCCCCATGCCTTTGAAAATTGTTCAGACTTTTCCATTACTACCAAATAGTTCTTTGTTGAACCTAAAATGTCCTTTTGTTCTCTTTTTCACCAAGCTTTTTCTAAAAGGATGCCTTTTACTGTCTCCAGCCTTTGCTCTTTGCTTGAGAATCAATATGCACACTCCATAAAATATGCAGCATAATTCTCATTCCCCCTTCACATTTTACCCCTCTCCTTTCAGTGAAGGGTAAAAGAGATAAGGATTGCCATCATGAGGAGTTTTAGGTGTTAGACAGAACTGGGTTTAAACAGTCCACAAGTTACCTGGGATAGATGTATAGAAAAATACAATGTTAAATTTAATGTTTCCTCAGGGGTATCACACCATGTAATGGTTGGTATTGAGGTCAAACCAAAAACTCCTAGCACTTTACCTTTTCCTTGGAGCATCAAACAGATGCCTTCCAATTTTAGATTTGTGGTTGCAACCATCTATTTAATTGCCTGGAATGTTAGGAACCTCAGTGGATCCAATTAAGCTATTGCTGGTCTCCACCACATTCCCATGTCAAGTCAGAGGAGAATTTCTCATCTTTATGCTGTTTGCTGCAATAAAACATGGGCAGAGTGAACACCAAATCTGTTGGTCCAGGTGGGAAGATGAATAACTTAATAATAATTGTGTGCTGTCAAGTCAATTCTGACTTGCAGCAATCTTTTTCAGATTTTTTTAGGTAGACAGTAGAGATGGGCACGAAACGAGCAATTTTTTGTTTTTGTTTTCATTTTTTCATTTTGTTACATAACGAAATGAAAAATGAATTTTGTCTCCAAAATGAAACGAAACGAAACGAAACAACAGAAATTTTGTCGTGTGTTTCGTTTTCATTGTGGCAAATACATTGAACTGTAATGAATGCTAACGAAACAGCAATTTTTTGTTTTTGTTTTCATTTTTTCGTTTTGTTACATAACAAACGAAAATGATTTTTTTTGCAAAAAATTCACGAAAATGAAAATGAACCGAAACGGACCCCCTAAACGACAAACGACAAACGAAACACCATTTTTTTTGAGTCGTGCCCATCTCTAGTAGACAGTATTTAAAGTGGTTTACTATTCCCTTCTTCTAAGGGCATCATGGGACGGCGTAGCTTATCCAAGGCCACACCAGCTGGCTTTACACTCTCAAGTGGGGAAAATTAACTCAGACTTAATTCGCTGCACTCTCCAGCCAATAGATGAATAACTAGTTAATGGCTATGAATAGATTCACTGAAGTAGCTACCTTAAATATACATTTGCGCTTGCTAGTAAAATCAAGGAAAATAAAACAAAAACAAAAAAGACAAAAAACCCATGTGGCACCTTAAAGACTAACTTTCACATTTTAATGTAACGTTTCATGGACATGTCCACTTCTTCAGACATATAGCAGCAGAATAGTGCAATATAATATCTATGGAATATACTTTTCATACCAGATATTCATTGGCTGTTCTATGTAGGTACATTTGCATGTAAGATCTGTTGTAAAAATTCCTAAACAGACAGAAACAAGATCTGGGAGAGGGTGGCCACAACTGCTCATACCTTACACTACAACAGAACTTGGAGAACTTGGTACTCATGGATAAATACGTACGCTGGGTCCTTGGTGCTAAGGCAGAGCTCATGGCCCTGTTAGGTTCAGCTCTCCAATCAACCACACCTCATCTGGGAGCATCTCTGTTGGTGCAACAATGCATCAGTGATCTCGTTCAGTACCCCCGAGACATGAGAAAACATGGGAAACTATGTTATATTCCAAGCACTTGAGTGTTAAAGCCCTAACTAACCTCATAACCCTAACAGACCTTGAAGTTAGTGAATTGAGGATCTGAACCACCACCACACCAAAAGCAAATGGATCTGTTGGCCCAAATATCCACCCACAGCCAGATAGCTCCCAAAATCAGGAACAGCTCCAAAAAGGTTAAAAAGCATTCTGCTTATATACCACCCCATACTATTTCAAGTAGTCTCTGGGTGATTTACAGTTTAATTACACTATGCAGGCTACACACACACACACACACACACACACACACACACACACACACACACACACACACACACACACACACACACACACACACGTCCAGAGACAGTGTGTACTGGAATATATAGCTTTGGATACTTTCATCTTTCTGAGGGTGCAGTCACGCTACAGAAATCCCCCCTCTTTTCTTGTGCCTTCTGTTTGTGGTCATGTGACATATATTATCTGACCATGGTTCATACTTTTTTAACCATTCCACTTTTTTGGATAAATTATATGCAACATATTTCCCCTCTGTTTTTTCTTCTTTTTTCTGCCCCTCACTTAAAAAAAAACATGTAGGTACACCACTGTGCCAGCAAAATGCCCTTGCTGGCCATATACTGACCTGGGCTACATACTCTGAATCTGTACTATGTTACCCTTTTCGCAGGAGAATCCATGGCACACTGCAGTGGTGGTCGGAAGACGGTAGGGGGACGTCCAGAATATCAATGTGCTGGCATTACCATTTGAAAATTAATATGTATAAAAGCATAAGGGAGTGAAACACATGAGTAGAGATGGGACAGCACACCAGATGTAAAGGGAAAGAATCAATTTACTGGTACATACACAACGGAACATTGATTGTACTGTGTGATGAAAAGTAGAACATGTATAGTAGTTACCTCCCAGCAGGCTGGATTTAATGTAGAAACAGGGGAACAAAAATAATCTGATTCATGAGGAGTAACTAAGAAAAAGTAGCTGGTATGACTGGAACCTGAGACTGTTTCCATCTACCATATATTAGAGGTGGGCATGAAACAGAAAACTGATGGTTCGGTTCATTCTGTCTCAGGCCCCCCTCAGTTCGTTTTGTTTTGTATGGATTTTTAAAACAAAAATTTGTACGAACTAACCAAAACGAACTGGTTTGGCTTACCTGGTTTACCGGGGGACCGCTGCCACCATTGCCAATGGGGGAACACTGACTCCAATGCCAGGGGAAACGATGCTGGTGCCACCGATGCCACCAGGGAACCACAGCCACCATCACCATCACAGGGGAACTGCAGCCACTGCCACCTCCAGGGGACCACCACCGCCACTGCAGCCAGGGGACCGCCACCACCGCCACCACCACCAGGGGACTGCTGCCGTCGCCACCACCGGGGGACTGCTGCCACTGCCACCACCGGGGGAGTGCCACCACCACTGATGCCAGGAGAATGCTGCCTCTGGGGGACCACAACCATCACCAATTCCAATGCCACTGGGGGACCGCCAATGCTACCGACCACCACCGCCAACAACAATGGGGAGGACCACTGCCATCAACGATGATGGGGGACTGATGCCGATGATGGGGGACCGCTGACACTGACACCGCTGCAGAGGGACTGCCGCCAGTGCTGGTGCTGATGGGGGACTGCTGATGCTGCCAGGGGACTGCTAAACCTGCCAGGGGACCACCACCACCACCACGGAGGCTTCTCGTCAGCGCTGGCCACTCTGGCATCTGGGTGGCTGGTGCAATGCCTCTGAAGCCAACAGCTTCCCCCACACACACACACAGAGAGAGCTGAGAGGTGCTTCCTTCCCCTCGCCCCTTATTATTATTATTATTATTATTATTATTATTATTATTATTATTATTATTATTATTATTATTATTATTATTACTACTACTACTACTACTACTACTACTACTACTACTACTACTACTACTACTACTACTTCTGGCTGGCCCACAGGTCAGACCAAGGTTTTTAAATTTATTTTATTTTTATTTTATTTTTAAGTACCAGCTGGGGCCAGTATCATTTATTTTATTTATTTTATTTTCCAGCACTGACCACGCGGTCCCCAGGGCCAGGTCAGCCCTTTAAAAATTATTATTTAAAATTTGACAAGGTTGACCATGCCAGGTCAGGTTGGCGCTTTTTAAATTTTTTATTTTATTTTATTTTTAAGTCCCTGTTGCAGGCACTGTCCCCCCCCCCCCCCCAGCTGAGAGGCGCTTGCTTCCCCACATCCCATTTGCCGCCGAAGAGGTCAGACTTGGCATGGGACAAGTGTCCTCAAGAATAAAAAACGAAATGAACGAAACAGAAATTTCCTTTTTTTTTTTTGTTTTTCTTTGATCGGTTTGTTCATTTTTCATTTAGTTAGCTAAGAAAATAAATAACAAATAACAAAACAACTTAAAAATTCATTTCGTGCCCATCTCTACCATATATCCATTCTAAGCTAGTGAATGTGACATTTGTGCAATTGGCACATGCATGTGAGTGGCCTTTCAAAATTAAATAAAGGTACAAGGGGTCAACTGGAACTAAGGACCTGATGGAGATGGTTCCTTGCTTCCCATTTATGGCTCACCCCCTTACTGGTTTGCTTTTGGAGAAAAGTTATTATTGATAACTTTGGGAGCAATTAGTACAATACAAATGACATCTTCCTCCTACTGAGGTAGTCAGGTTTGAGGAGAAGGAATATTAAGCTCCTTGTCCCTCATCAGTTTGGGAAAAACAATTGCTAATTGTATAGATATACAAACATAAATCCTGATTTGATTCATCCTTGAGCAATAAATGAGAAAGTATATGTGCACAACATTCTTCATTGGACAGAACAAGTATCCTCCCTACTCCTTCAAATCTCTGAGAAATGTTGTCATTTCCAAGACTGTCATCTCTATAAAAGGCATATTACCTTACAAAAGTTGTAGCACTAGATGGGTTATTTGTGTCTTTAATCAATTACCCTGTGATTTTGTGCTTTCTTTCTTTCTCTCTCTCTCAGAGTCTCTCTCTGAGTGCATTACATTAATAATATTAATTATCTGCCATCAAGTCAATTCCAACTTATGGTGACCCTTTCAAGGCTTTCCAGGTAGAAAGTACACAGAAGTGGTTTACCATTCCCTTCTTCTAAGGTGGGGGCAGGTGCCCTTGGACTATGCAGTTTGCCAAAGGCCACACAGGCTGGCTTTTCTCCAAGGAGGCACAGTGGGACACTGAACTCCCCACCTCTGGCTCTTCAATCAAATACTCATTGAGTTATAAGAATGTTTAGTACAAAACTAAAATACAAAGGTATCTCTGCTTACGAGTTTAATCCATTCCGAATGTATGCTCATAAGTCGAACAACTCATCAGTAGAGCAGCCAGATCATTTTTAAAAAAATCAAATAAATAAATAAATAAATAAATAAATAAATAAATAAATAAATAAATAATGTAAGTAGAGCAGACCGCATCTAAAATTTGTAAGGTAGCAGTTAAAATGCCAATGGTTTTCCTCTCATAAATCAAATTT
This sequence comes from Phrynocephalus guinanensis, assembly GCA_037367245.1. Lineage (NCBI taxonomy): Eukaryota > Metazoa > Chordata > Lepidosauria > Squamata > Agamidae > Phrynocephalus > Phrynocephalus guinanensis. Next base: position 70,922,464 of record CM074739.1, on the reverse strand, counting down.
CTTATAAGTGGAGCCCCCTGTGAAGTAGAGGTACCACTGTAAATATATGCTTTCTTGATGCTGGAATGGAGTCAAGAATTCTCAAAAGGCTGAAAAATCTTCAGTAGGCTAGTTTCATTATGCTGGGATGATGGGACTCAGTCAGGATTGGAAAAATGGCAAGAATTGTTCATATTTTAGTAGATTTTTTTTCTACTGAAATAAGTGGAAATAATGTGTCTCTCACTGGTGCTTGCCACAAATGTGGCCCATGAAATGTATTTCAGATGTTGAGCCTCAGTTATTATTTAAGAGGTGAGGCTTTATCCAAATGTTCACGCTTTTTGGCACAGCCCAGTTCTGTACAAAGAAAGATAAATACCACCTGGGGCCTGTATTCTACAGATAAATGTGCCCTGAATGAATAGTTTGGGCAGCTGTGGCAGACTCCCTGGCCAATTGACTGCCATATGCACTCCCATTCACTACAAGGGTGGAAACGCCTTTGACAGCTGGAGCACCAGGGAGCTACTGTAAAAGGTATTCTAATACATAGCATTGGGATATAAAATCATTTCATGAGAGTTAAAAATGTGACACTTTAAGCAGCTAATGAAATGATTTGGGATTTAGTTTCCACTTAGCCCCTTAAAAGGGTGACTTGTATTCCTACATTGCATTTTAATTGTGTTCCTTTCACAGTGTTATCCCCTTTTGGAAGTGCATTAATTTTTCATTGCATCCCAATGCAAATGCAAATGTGATAGATCTGTGGAAGGGAGATTGAGATGTTGTCTGATATTCAAAGGTATGATATATGCAGCAGCATGTGCGAATCACGAATAATGTTATTAATTTCTTTTTTGTGCAGAATTCTCTAAAGAAAATCTGCATTCTCATGAGGGGTCAGCTGGTTTCATTTGCATTTTGAAACTGAATTGGTTATGTTGCCACAGGATTATACCTGGATGTTCTTTTTAATCCAATACATCACAGGTTCAGAGCTTGTTGCCATATAGCAGAAGAGATTACATTGCTTCGCAGAAAATATTGGAACAGCGTGACCCTGTTGGTCAGGCATGTCCAAACTTCGGTCCTCCAGATGCTTTGGACCGCAACTCTTACAGTCCTTTGTCATTGGCAATCTAAGCTTAGAATTCTAGGAGTTGTGGTCCAAAACATCAGGAGGGCTGAAGTTTGGACATGCCTGCTGTTGGCAGATGACTTTGGGGAATGGGGCCAGTGACATGGCCCTCATCCTCATTTCATTTCTGACTGGACTATACATAAGCAATGTGTATAAACTCAGAAAGGAGATTTTCCTCCTGTGTTTGTTGTTCCATCAGCAGGGCAACCAACAGCTGGTAGGATTTTTCCCTTCTAGCCAGTCTTTAATGTCACAGATTTGGATACCATGTGTGCCACACTGGTCCACCATCCAGAGCAGATTCCCTATCTGTACACTTTTTGCCAAATACAGCGTTTCTTATTCTGCAGCATTCTCTGATATTTTGTCCTAGGTTCTCTGGCTGTCTGCCACAATATTTTGGTCTTTCTTCAGATCTCTTCTTTGGAAAAAAACCCCAAACTAATCCACCATTTATTTTATCTCCCCTGTTTTAGTCACCACCCAGGTCTCATGCAGTTTCATCTGCTTACAAACCCTTCCTCCATTTCATCCTACCAACAATAGTGCACAGCTTGCAGTATGTTTTACCTCTAGGTCCTTTCTAAGGAAAAAGGTGGGGTAAAAGTATTTTAAATAAATAAATAAATAAAATGTGTGAATTTACACTTCTCTTCTTTTCTTGGCTGAACTCTCACTCCTAGCAACCATTTCTCTCCTGGAAATGATGTTTTTGTCCACCAGAATTCATATATTGCTAAGATTTCATGCTAGTGCTAACTCTGTCATCCTCTCTTCAATTATTTTATCTCTTAGCTGCTTCCTATGACCTCCAACCACTCAGTTTCCCCCTTACAGCCCCTCTTTTCTATAGGACCATTGTGATGTTTGTAATCACAACAAAATTCCTTGTTGGCAACAATTTTGTCCCAATCTTTCTGTTTTATGATAAATGTTTTCAGATTAATTCATCCGCAATAACAAATATAACACCCTCAAGGCTGATAACATCCTTTATTTCACCTTCCAAACTTGAAAACAGTATATCATAGTGTTATCACAGTACACAGAACATTTACTTGAAAAAAACTCTAATATCTACTGTTCCTGAGGAAGCCTTTTTAAGATGAGGTGATGGGAACTGAGGTAAACTGATATTCCAAAAACACCTGCTGTATTTAACTCAAAAGATGCCTGTTCAGCTATCCATAATGGGGAAAAATACATCTCAGCATTTGTTTAGCATGTTATCTCCTATCAGAGGGATTTGTGGTAAAAATTCGCGAAGGCTCATCTGCATCTTCTGATTAGCCAATGAACCATGACAGAAAGTAGATAACATAGATCAGGGCTGTCCAAATTTGAACAGGCCGAGGTCTACTTTTTCCAGATGAAATTGTCTGAGAGCTACTACACTAAAACCTTATGAATTTTATCTGTTCCGAGCATATGCTCATAAGTAAAAAAAAATTGTAAGTAGAGCAGTGGTTTCCCATAGGAACACATTAAAAATCAATTAATTCTTTCTAGAGGGAACATATTTCAATGCATTCCTATGGTAAGGCTGACCATGCACATGCTTCCCTTGCACCCACTCGAGCTGGTGTGGATTGGTGCAAGGGAGGCACGTGCATGCTTGCACAGATCGCCCCTTCCACTTGCCTGGGCTGCTGGAAGACTTTTTTTTAAAAAAAGATGCACTTTCCCTCCCAACCCGCCTGGGGCCTGACTTGACTCTACCTCTCCTCCTGTTTCCCCCCTTCTCTCTTCCAGCCCCCTCGCTGCCACTGCTGCTGCTGCCCATAGCTCTCACTCACTTCTGCCATGTTCTCTGTGCAGCTGGGATGGGCCAAGCCAGCATTGGGGCAATCACATCACCTTGGCAGCGCAAGGAGGAGGGAATGTCTCAGAAGGGGAGCAGGAGGAGTGGCAGGTCGCAGTCACTGTGAGGCAGCTTTGGGGGTGGGAGGAGGAGGAGGAGGAGGAGGAGGAGGAGGAGGGGGGATGGAAGGATGGGATGAAGTAATTATCCAGGGGGAAGAAGAGGGGGATGTCACTGCGCAAAAGAGGTGGGCACGCCCATGACCCCACCCCTCGCTGTCCCCTCCACTCCACTTCCTCCGCTCTGCACCAACAACTCAGTTGGTCATGAGACAGTGGTACACTGGTCATCTGGCCGGTAGGGAGAGCAGGGGACTGTGCCATGGCCCTTGAACTACCTCGCTCAGCTGACAGTGGGCTGGCAGACCCAGAGCTTTGCTGGGGCAGTTGTGGTCCTTGGGGTGGGGGAAGTAGAGGTGGATAACTTATCCCCTCAGTTTTTATTGATGGTTGGTGGGCTACTTTTGAACCCTTCACGGGCTACTGGTAGCCCCCAGTCTACCTGTTGGGCAAGCCTGACATAGATGTACTGATAATGTGTGATCTCCAAAATTAGGCTTGCTATATTATGAGAATTATGGTTATCAAGGTTATTTGGGGGATACAGGGTAGGGAATATTCTTTCCTTCTTTGCATTTGTCAGCATTAATCTCAGTCTTTACAAGTACTGTATGAATTGTCCAGACCACAACCACCAGAATCCCTCTGAAGCATCCAGATGATTCGACATTCTGATTCTGAGAAATATACTCCAAAAAAGTAGCCTTTCCATACTCTGGGAGAGTCCTGTGGCAATTTCTTACTTCTAATCAGCCAATAATCAATGAGGTCACCACATGCATTGAATGGCAGCAAGGCAAAGGCTTGCTTCATTGGAATTTACTATTGCACCTCATTGGTAAGTGTCTTGAAGCCTTTCCAAATAAGCAAAATTCTTGTTTTGTCCTCCCATGGTTGGCTTGGTGTATTTGTCAAAGGCAATTAGAGGGGCCTGGGGGTGGGTGGCAACAGCTTAGGTGACTCATCTGAAACCCATGTACTGCATTATTCCTACAAAGCCGGAAAACAGGTATGAATCAACTATGAGATATGACATATGCCAAAGGAGCAAGAGATGGGAAATTTGATTTGCTGATGAAAACTACACACTGCAGGTGATGATGGGAAGAGCCTATTCTTGCAAGAAACCATCAGAAGGTAAAGATGAAAGCAGATGCAATCACCAGCTGTAATGCACCTTTATGTAGTATCGACCACATACCAGTGTCACAGAAAAACCCATACTGTAATTATGTTGGAGGCTACTAAGCATAAGGCCGATGGAAACTTCCCTTCTACCACTGCAGTTGTTTTGGTAAGAATGAGCTTTTCTCATCCTACAACATTCCAGGATGATTTTCATCAGTAAATTGTCTCATTCGTTAGTGCCGTTATGGACATGAGGACTGCAGTCCCATGTCAAGGATTCAAATAGCTACTTAGCCATGAACCTGACTGCACCATTTAGAATTGGGCCCTTTTTCTCAGCCCAGCCCAGTTCACAGGGTACTGATATGGAATAATTCCTCATATATACCACCTTTAATTCCCCAGAGGAAGAGAAAATGTTTCAGAGAAATGAAACATTTACTAGTTTGAGTATCACTTTGCCCACCCAGTCCGGAAATAAAGAGACGAGCATGTTTGATGGATTGAAATTGGGTCACAATTTAACTCAAATAAGTGTCTTTAGCTGTTGAAACCTTAAAGCAAGGAGGCCAAAAAAGTGCAAGTGGCTAAGTTCTATTCCTGATTATTATTAGCAGGATGCTGTTCCCTTGATCAGTGTGCTGCCAAAAGTGTAGCAGGCTGGGCGGCCCTCATCTATGACTCAGGGACATAATATTATCATTAGGCCTACTCATATATTCTTCAATAATTCCTCCAATCCTAATTATAACTGAAGGCTGCCAGACTAATTGTGATTGAATAAGCAATTTCCCAAAAAACCCGGGGAATGAGATGGGTGAAAACTCACTATCACTCCTGGCCAATCAGAGTGACAGTCAAAAATTCCCATCTGGCCCTTATCTGGCCAGCCAGTTTCATTCACCTCATGGGGTGGGAGGGTGGGAATGTGAACTGAATGGAGCCACACTAACGAAGGTGAGCCTACTTATATACTCTGTTGCCTGTTGTGTCACATGGCCTGTTCAAACTGTTTCACTGGCCAGACGTGTGCACAAAGTGCCTTCCTGGCACTTCGGCAATTAGGAGCCTCCCTTGCATCTATTGAACAAAATCCTTGGTAAGAGGAATTTGGCCACTGTGTACTGCCCCGTGGCACAGTGGTTAAATGCCTGTACTACGTGTAAAACTGTGCTCACGAAATGGGGTTTAATCCCAGGTAACAGGATCATGGTTGACTCAGCCTTCCATCCTTCCGGGGTTGGTAAAATGAGTACCCAGCTTGCGGGGGTGGGGGTAGGGTGCAAATTGTATAGCCTGCATTCTGTAATTAAAAACTGTAAACTGCCCAGAGACTACTTGAAGTGCTATGGGGAGGTATATAAGCAGAACACTTTGCTTTGCTTTTTGTTAATTCTAAACTTCCTTTCTTCATCTAAACTTGGACAGAAGTTTGGAAACTTCTCTGTGAAGAGTTGCAGAAGGGGAAGAAATACTTACCTCATGGACCTCCTTGCCAGCATTTGTAGGATGAGGACTTTCCCTGCTCAAGGATGAGTGTTTTCGCTCAGAGTCTCTCCAAGTGGAGCAGCATGGTGAGGGATGCATGAATGGGATAGACTTGAATGTTGGGGAGGAGGATGCAATGTTTTAAGGAAAGAAGATTCAACTGTCATGCAGACTTGCCCTTAAGACCAACTTCTGCAATTTAAAGCATCATTTAAATTAAAAAAAATCAATAAAATAAAAATGAAATAATCAAAAAGGTAACATCAAGATACCCTTTCTGGAAAAGTTAAAATTACTGTGCAAAATATTTATGTCATTATGGTTTTCTATTTTGCCTTTATTACATCCCAGAAATATATCCCATGCATATTCATCAGATGCCTGATCAGAAGGTCACCTTTGAATATAATGCAAGCCACAGAATATCCTCTAGTTAAGGTCAGGGGAATTAATTTATTCAAATGCTCGCTGAACTAAGAATATCCTCATCAGGAGCATGCTTATTAAGTAACTGTGATGTGCCTATTTATTTCCCATATGGCATAAGATGATTCATTCAGAAATTTTAGAAGTATGATACACATTATGCTAAACAATGCTAGAGGACACCTGGTTCAGGATACACTGCAGTGAGACAACTTGATAAGTGCTCCAGCTCATCAAGTTGAATTCCTCCAGATAAAGGGATCCTAATAAGGGTAAAGTTTCCTTGTAGGGGGGACGAAGAAGAGGCAGCAACTGTAGACCACAAAGGGAGTGGCAGCGAACTTTGTGGAAGCAGGAAAAGGCTTCATCTCCCACTGGAGGAAGACCTTCGCTATGGTGAAGACGGAACTGTCAGTGCTGGACAATTTAAAGCTGTAAATATTTGGCATGTTGTGAATAGAGTACTTATATCTCTTTCTATGGAAAGCTTCTCCTTGGTATCTGGAAAATCTTTCCTTCAAACAAGCACTAAACCCCCTTTCTCTGAGGAAGAGGCTTTTAGCAAAGAAGGGGTGAATGTTTTTAAAATCAAGCACAGAAGAAGTTATTGTTATCACATTATTTATGAACTTGCCTTTCTCTTATTGTTCTCTTCTTGTGGAAAAATATTTTATGCATTTGTTGCTCTTTATATGTAGTGGATTTAAAGAAAAAATTAAAAGGGAACTACTTTATGCCTCCGTGCTTTCTATATGTTGAATTTAAAGATGCAACTGTAAGAGCAACCTTGGGAAAGTTGTTTTTTAAAAAACATCATCTGATCTTGGAGTAATCTCATGTTTTGTGCTAAAACAGACAGCTGATCTTAATCTACAGACAAACACAACAAGATTGATGCAGGATAAATCTTTGGATATGCCAATTTACCAAATATGATAAACACATATACTGAAATCAGCTCGAATAAGAGATTAAACCCAAACAAAGGGCAGATCTCAACACGAAGACAAACATGACAAGAATGGAGCAGCCTAAACCCTTAGATGTGCCAAGTCCATGGAATATGATAAGTGCATCTGTCTTACTTAATATGGGTGCCAAAAAGAGGAAAATTTGGGACTTCTTCAGTAGCAGAGCATTCATCAAGATTACTATTAAAATAATACAACAACCCATGAAGATAAAGGATTTGACAAGGGGGGAACAACCTGTGAATATAAGGGGCTTGGCAGGGAAAGGGAAAATTGAAAAAAAAAAGAATTTCTGGTTTAGTGAATCAATTACATAAACTAAGTATGAAAGTATGCTCATTTAAACTGGGAAGGGGGATATAAATTATATTGAGCTCAAATGTTGGGAAAAATTGTGATTGAAGCAGTAACACAACAGGAGACATGCAATATATTTATTTTATGCAATGTAGTGTAGAAAATAAATTAAAAATATAACAAAACAATGCCTGGAATTCTATTAATTATGCCACTAATGTAATCTCATTGATATAGCTTTCAGTAGTAAACTGCAAGTTAGCAAGTTAGGGTAGGCACCTCATCTTGCATACTAGTTGATAGAGATGGGCACGACCAGGAAAAATTACGTTTCGAGTTGTCGTGTGTCAGAGCCGGCCCGTTTCGGCTCGTTTACGTTTTTTGCGAAATTTTCCAAAAAATTGTCATTTCGTTTGTCAGTTTTTCGTCTGTCGTTAGTACTGGTTTTTTTGGGGGGGGGCAGGCTCCTGGAGGCACCTCTCTGGGGTGGGTGCCTCCTCTGGCCCCCCATGAAGGGAAAGCGGGCTCCTGGAGGCACCTCTCTGGGGTGGGTGCCTCCTCTGGCCCGCTGCAAAATGGCATGCATAGCCAATTGGATATGCATACCAAGTTGCAGCAGTAGCAGGCAGAGGCACCTCTCTTTCGGGTGCCTCTGTGACTCACTGCCTGCCGGCATACGGTGCACTTGGGCTGGGGAACAAAGTGAGAGAGGACCCCTACGGGCGCCCTGTGACTCACTAAGAAGGGAAGTGTACTTGCTGTAGTGCAATGCGAGTACACATCTGGCTTACTGGTTAGGGGTTAGTGCAAGAGCTATGCTTAGGGTTACTGGTAAGGTTAGGGTGAGTTACTGGGGTGCACCTCTGGGTGCCTCTCTGACCCACTAAGAAGGACAGTGTACTGGCGTATGGGTTAGGGTTAGGGTTCGGGTTCGGGTTCGGGCTAGGGTTAGTGGGCTTTTTATGCCCGAGACTGGCACATCCCAGAAGTCTCGGTCAAAACCTGGCCAAGTGGCCATGCAATTGGTGGAATGGCTCCAAAAATTTGCATGGTCCACTCCCATGGCCAGCCCATCATTGCGCAGGTGTTAAAAAGTAAAAATAAAAATAAAATAAAATAAAATCAATGGAGACGTTTTGTTGCAAGAAAAACCCACTGCTGCTACTGAAAAAAATTCAGGCAGTTTTAAAATAGCTATTTTCGCATGTTTCTGTGGTGCTTTGGTGGGTTTTTGGACCACGATTTCAAAATAAATATTGCGGTCGCCCCATTTTGGATCCCCCGCCCGCACCGCATTGGCGAGTTGTCGAGACAACGAGGATGCCCCCCCACCAGAGCAGCCCAGGACAGGAAAGGGGGGGAGGCCGGGCACCCCCCCCCCAGAAACCACCCCTCTGGTAGGTGCCGTCAGGCAGGCATATTTTCGCCCAATCGCCTGCTTTTTTGGCCGGGAATCGGGTTTTTTTTTATTTTTAAAACTTTTTTTCTGTGCCACTCTGCTTGGCAAGTTGGCGAGATGATGAGGATGCGCACTTTGCGCAGCCCAGGAGAGGAGGGGGGAGGCTGGGGACCCCCCCCCCAGAAACCACCCCTCTGGAAGGTGCCCTCAGGCAGGCATATTTTCACCTGCTTTTTTGGCCGGGAATCAGTTTTTTTTAAAAAAAAAAAACTTTTTTTCCTGTGCCGCTTGGCATCGCGCGATCGCTGCAGTACTGCCAGGAACAACCACGACAAATCAGACCCAATATTTCTTTAGTCGGTTCGAGTTCGAGTTCTGGCGGAGTAATTGTCGTTACCGTTTCCGTTACATAACGGAAATGAGGAACGGAAACAGAAACGAGGATTTCGCCGAGTCGTGCCCATGTCTACTAGTTGCTTAACCCAGTGCCTGATGACAAATGACTGTTTATGCTGATTTCTTAACTTATGGCATTTGGCTCTTGAAAGTTAAGCCAATGGCATCACAGCAGGGTACATACGCAGTAGGATTCTGGCCACTACAGCTGTTGACTAACCAAGAGTGTTTTTTTTAATAATCTCTTAGCAATTAAGATAAACAAGAGCTTTTTTCTAGGTAGACATTTTTAATTCACAACTTGACACCTCCTTCTCTTATAAGGCAGCCAGAACAACCATCTTTTGAAAGATATGCAGTAGCGAACCAAGGTTCTGGCCTCTGTCATTTTACAATGCTCTTAAGGTTGTTTCTGCTGACTTCTTTAAACACAATGTAGATATTTTTAGCCATGCACAACTTGCACTTTCTCTCTGTTTTTAGCAAGCTGTTCTTGATATTCCCTTGGCTGTTTTATCATAGCTCTTCTGCTTCCTTTTTCTTTGTCACTGCAGCTGTTTATAAGGATTCTAGTGTGATAACTAGGGAAAACTCACCTCTGCAAATATTAATTTCAGAACAACTAGATTAGAGTCTTCCAAAATTTTGTTTTCCTCTGCTTTCTCTCTTTTTGCTCTCTCTTAAACATCTACAATAGAAACAGGAAGGCTCCTGGCTGCTGGAAATGCTCCTTTCCCATTGCCTGATTTGTTTCGTGGAGGGTAGAAGAAAAAAGCAAAAAACCACTGATGATTATTCACTGTCACTTGCCTTCATCCAGATGGGATTACTGTTCCAGACACTGATGTCTGATTACCTAGAGATTAATTGTAACCATGTGACAAAATGAAAGATACTTCCTAATCCAAGCCATCTCTGGTATAATAAGTAGGTGAACATATGTCTCGTCCTCTAGAATATATGGCAGGGACTTTTCATTTTTCACTTTAACAAATGCTGCAACAGTTATCATGGTATATCTCATCTAGGCTAGAGATTATTGTATTACTTTTCCATTTCTTGAGATTTACTTTCTCAGTTAGTACTTACTGAAGATCATTTCTGTCTCTGGTGGTTAAATACAAAATACAGCAGTGACATTCATATTAGGAACAAAATCTAAACCCTTGGAAACAGCCTGAATCCTGATTTATGTATCCCATATCACCCACTATCCATTATTGTCTGGGCTTGATGGATTTTCAGATTCTCTAAAAACTTCTTTGGTAACGCCTTTTAGAAATAGCTTTTTTATTAATTCTATACACTGCTATTATCAATATAAGGTGTCTTGTTTGTTGTATTTCTGAGTCCCACCACCATTCTTGCCCTGGCTTAGTTATGTATCAAATCATAGGATCTCTCCCTCCCCATTTGCCATATAAATTCAAATATACATATTCTTGAAGTTTTATTTGAAGCCTTGCATCCAGTCTGTAATTTGTGTAACTGGAAGAGACATTTTTGGACTGGAGTAATTATTTATTCACCAGCACTTTCCCAACATTCCTTCTCAACTTTTATTAAAACAGGATTCAGCTTCTTTACTAAATGTTCCTTTCCCCCCTCTCTTTCCTTAGTTGGAAGCAGTCAATTGTTTGTTTACTGTTTGAAAGTTTGGTTGCTAGCTAAATATGCATGCAGAAAGGAAGCAACATACACAAGTCTATAATTTTAAGGCAACTCTAAAGAAAGTCTTTTCTTTCTTTCACAAATGTTTCAGAGAGTTACTGAGTGCCAGTTAGTGAGAAAAGTGCCAGTTAGTGAGGAAGGGGTGGACTCTGGGGAGATTGTAACTATCACATTTTCAAAATCTATGTATTTTTGTGTGCACATTTTTTTACTACAAACAACAAACAAACAAAGCCACATACTCATTTTCCTTACATAATACAACAGCAAAGGTAGGTGATACTTTTATTGGACCACTATGAATTAAATAATTTTATAAAAAGAGTTTGCTTTCAGAAGCTACTTTTTAAATGGTCTGATAAAGATATCACATGTTCTTAATATTTTACTAAGTATCCATTATTCTGCATTTGTCAAATAGCTAAAGTATCTTTGTCAAATATACAGCCCCCCATCATAATGTATGTATGTGTATTTTTCTATATAAAAATGCACTGCAAGCCTTGGAACTGTATGATTTTCTAGGCATGTGTTTCATGATATTGCCATATTTGGGAGATAAAAAAAGACATATTTTATAAGGAAATCCAAACAACCAAGTCCTTTTTCATCCTTTTCCAAAAGGTTCTTTTGCATGGATTTTGTTCTAGATTGTGGATGGAGATCTCAATTAACTTAATTGCACTGAAGGACTGATGCCTGATGAGAAGCATAGTTAAAAATATCACCACAGATAGTCCTTAAAGCAGAGCACAATCAAAAGTGGAGATTTGCATAAGAATGTCTTGGCCTTGCTGCTACATGAACCTGAGATTACAAACAACCCCCATCTAACTTTAGCTTTACATATACCTTCTGAATTGATGTTATCTCGTGGAAATGCATATTTCTAAATCAATTTTCTCTAATAAGTATGCATTTCTACATATATTTTAGCTTAAAGCATGAATTTACACTGCATTTGTAATCCACTGGACATTTTGGTGCAGGCATGGATGTAGATCTGATTTATCTTGACAGTTTATGACTGAGTGGCACAAAATACTTGGCAAATATCGGCATCCACCCAGAGATCTCTGCTGGAGTAGGACAAGTGTCTTTTATTTCATGTTTCAAAGGGCATCCCAGTAATTGTGATAAAGCACAGTCATCACAGTGATCAATAATGACCTTTTTGTTTTAATTTTCTAAAACCTTCATTATTCAGCGCTTTTTACTATAGAAAATGCCTCATCAATAGATATTAAATTTCATGAAAATAAATATTATCCAAAGAGCAAAGTATGAGCTTTCCAGCAGGAAACAGCATTATTTGCACTTAGTCTGCCCATGGGCTACTGCTAAGCCAGAAATTAATACCCATCTTGCCCACAAAATCAATTTATTTTGTTACTCTCAAAGGTCAGCTTCCAAAAGGAAGCTCTGTCATCTTTCTTAATTATGTGTGCATGCCAGCTGTGCAGTTTGACAAACTGAATATAAACATTATCTACAATTATGTGATTCTCTGCATATTTTTGTCATTAATTATGGTAAAGACTTTGTTAAGTGAATTCAGTACTTACCAATATACGACACAATTTAGTGACTGCTGCTACAAACCCTTTTGTTTCATTTCTATTTCAGTTGGTGTTGTCAATTGAAATGAAATTATAATCTGCATACTATGTGCACGTGTAAAGGTCAAAAAAGAGAATGTATGTAGCATGCTATTTTAGAAAAGGTACTTCTTGATGAAATGAAAGATGTCTGTCTGTCATAGGACACCATTTCCCTCATTATCACATCCTGTATTACTTATGCTCTTATTTTAGGATTAGCCATTGGAATATGTACACACACTTAATTTGATGGTCTGATCACTGACGTCGGTGTCTCTGAGGTGACAGAGTTTAACCATAGATAGGAAAGTGGGATAATCAGAGGCAATTTAGCTTAGCATTTAACTTGATCCAGAGTAGAACAGGGAATGTGCTGAATTTTGGGATTATTAGGAGCAGGTCCTGTTCTACTTCCTTCCCACTGTCAATTTAAGCAGCAGAACTGAGCAGTCTGTATAATATACATTAGCATGAACACCTGCACTCATAGGCACCTGATATTTTATGATTCTATGATTCGTTTGCTGCTCAATCTACTTAAATCATATAGGAACATGTGCTAAGGTAGTAATCAGTCATCAGATATTATTTATATGGCAAATACTATCCAATTTGATTATTGCAACAAAAATATAGGCCAGCCAATGTCCTCAAACTGATGACAGAGTCCATCTTTAGCTCAGCACTCCCCTGGATGTAGGCAGTTCCCATTAGCACAACATGGAGGAATGAACCATTACTGCCAAATGAGAGTCAGCCAAAATCACTGTTTTGGACATGTTCTCACAGCAGCACATTCCACCGTTGCCCAAAGTGCATACCACTTGAAAATTGATGGCCACGTGGACAACCTTATTGACAGTGTCTTGTCTTATTGGCAGGACACTGTCAATAAGGACATGCACCCTGAAGATGCAGTCAGTCAGGCAGGGTAGTGTTTCAGCATCCAGAAAGCAGACCCTGCACCTGTGAGACAACACTAGGAAGAAGATGTCAAATACTGCCCTTTTAAAAGTGTTGAACTTTCTGTTTACACATACAGCCTGACTGGCTATGAAGCAACATTCATTTTGGCTGACGGGGCTTTGGCGGTGGGCCTAGGCTGGTCTGCTGGGTCCGCTTGCTAGCTGGCTGGTAGGGCTCCAGCGGTGGCGGCTCCAGCGGCAGGCCTAGGCCAGCCTGCTGGGCCCACTCACCAGCTGGCTGGTGGGTTTCTGGCGGTGGCGGTGGTGACAAAGGAGGAGGAGGAGGAGGGACACAACCAAGCAGGTATGGGAGCCATTTTACAGACAAACAAAACAGTTCATTTTAATGAAAAAAACCACTGCTTCGTTTCATCTGTAACAAAATGCTGCTTCTTTGTTTTGTTTTGCTTTGTTTTGTTATCTAACAATGAATCAGCATTTCATTTTTCATTTTGTACCCATTCCTAGTATTCACTATTGCAGTCTCTGTACTAGACATGGGCATGACTTGGCAAAATTCTCGTTTCCGTTTCCGTTTCTCGTTTCCGTTACGTAACGGAACGAAGAACGACAATTACTCCACCAGAACTCGAACTCGAACCAACTAAAGAAAAATTGGGTCTGATTTGTCATGGTCGTTCCTGGCGGCATCGCAGCGATCGCACGATGCCAAGCGGCGCGGCAGAGAAAAACAGTTTTAAAAATAAATAAAAAACCCGATTCCCGGCCAAAAAAGCAGGCAAAAATATGCCTGCCTGAGGGCACCTACCAGACGGGTGGTTTCTGGGGGGGGGTCCCCGGCCTCCCCCCTCCTCTCCTGGGCTGCGCATGCGCATCCTCGTTGTCTCGCCAACTCGCCAAGTGGCGTGGTACAGAAAAAAAGTTTTAAAAATTAAAAAAAACAACGATTCCCGGCCAAAAAAGCAGGCGAAAATATGCATGCCTGAGGGCACCTACCAGAGGGGTGGTTTCTGGGGGGGGTCCCCAGCCTCCCCCCTCCTCTCCTGGGCTACGCATGCGCATCCTCGTTGTCTCGCCAACTCACCAAGCGGCGCGGCACAGAAAAAAAGTTTTAAAAATAAAAAAAACTGATTCCCGACCAAAAAAACAGGCGAAAATATGCCTGCCTAAGTGAGGGCACCTACCAGAAGGGTGGTTTCTGGGGGGGGGTCCCCTGCCTCCCCCCTCTTCTCTCCTGGGCTGCGCACCCTCGTCGTCTCGCCAACTCGCCATGCCATGCGGTGCGGGCGGGGGATCCAAAATGGGGCGACCTCAAGCAATATTTATTTATTTTGAAATCGTGGTGGTCCAAAAACACACCAAAGCACCACATAAACATGAGAAAATAGCTATTTTAAAACTGCCTGAATTTTTACAGTAGCAGCAGTGGGTTTTTCTTGCAACAAAACGTCTCCATTGATTTTATTTTATTTTATTTTTATTTTTATTTTTTTACACCTGCGCAATGATGGGCTGGCCATGGGAGTGGACCATACAAATTTTTGGAGCCATTCCACCAATTGCATGGCCACTTGACCAGGTTTTGACCGAGACTTCTAGGATGTGCCTGTCGGGGGAAAAAAGCCCACTAACCGTAGCCCGAACCCTAACCCTAACCCTAACCAAACCCATACGCCAGTACACTGTCCTTCTTAGTGGGTCAGAGAGGCACCCAGAGGTGCACCCCACGATCTCACCCTAACCTTACCCGTAACAACCCTAAGCCTAGCCCTTGCGCTAACCCCCCTAACCCTAAGCCAAATCTATACTCGCATTGCACTCACGCAAGTACAGTTCCCTTCTTGGTGAACCACAGAGCACTGAGACTGAGGAGGAGCCTTCCCCCAGTGTGCGCACTGTGACACTGCAGTTAGCAGTGGGCCTGTGGTCAACAGAGAGAGGCACCCAAAAAAGAGGTGCCTCGAGTCTCAACTTGGTATGCATATCCAATTGGCTATGCATGCCATATTGTAGCGGGCCAGAGGAGGCACCCACCCCAGAGAGGTGCCTCCAGGAGCCAGCTTTCCCTTCATGGCGGGCCAGAGGAGGCACCCACCCCAGAGAGGTGCCTCCAGGAGCCCGCTCCCCCCCAAACAAGTACTAACGACAGATGAAAAAACAACAAACGAAACGACAAATTTTTGAAAAATTTCGTGAAAAACAGAAACGAGCCGAAACGGGCCGGCTCCGACACACGACAACTCGAACACGTCATTTTCCCTGGTCGTGCCCATCTCTACTCTGTACCACTGTTGGTGGTTATGTCTATTGTTTTGATATTGTTTTGAACTACAGTCTTCTAAGGACAGTTCTGTGAGAAACTGTTGCTGGAGGTACTGCATATACTGTATGGATAGAATGAGGAGTGTGTCCCAGGCCGTTACTTCACGAGCCGCTCGCTTCGCGGCTAGCCTTCTTTTCTGTGCGAATCGATCGTTTCAGTCCGCACGCTCCTCCTTTTTGGCTGCGATGCCACCCCGACCACGCCCCCTTTACCGTGCTCCAAGCGGGGCGAGTGGTTCCCTGGCTGCTGCTGGGAATCTTTTCGCTTCGCATCTTGCTTCGCTCCCAACGTCACGTGTGGTCTCGGTTTTTGGCTTTTATTTCAAGTTTTTTTAAAAAAATATTCAAACAGGGATATCTATGCATCACTATATCGTTTCATCACTTTGCGCTGTTACTTCCTCGCTCGAGTAGGGGCGCCAGCGGCGGCGGCGGCGGCAGCGGCGGGAGCAGGAGGAGCCGCTGCCGCCTCGCCCGGCCAGAGCAGGGCACCCGGGGCAGGCAGCGTGCAAGCGGCAGAGGGCGGGCGGCTGTGCCATGCGGGGCTCCTCCCGAGTAGCGGCGGCGGCGGGGGGGGCTGCCAATGATGCCAGGAAACAGTTGAAATCAGTAGAGCCATTGCAACTGACAGTCCAGCATCAGTGCATCGATACGCCGTCGGTAGGAATTTTTTTAAAGGACGGATGGGAAATAACGAACGTTGAAAAGTGGCATGCGAATGCGAAGGGAGCACGTGAGGTTGTGCTCGAATCGGTCCTAAAACTGCAGCTCGTGAGTACTGAGAAACAGGGGCGGGAGCGAAGCAAGAACACGTGACCGCCACGTGACCGCCTCCGAATTCAAATCGAAGGCAATATCGCTGCGGAGCACTGCGCCTCGTGAAGTAAGGGCCCCAGTATCAGAGAAAAGTGTCCAAATGAGGCAGGGATACTTTTGTACATGATTCTACAGGGAGATTCAAGAAGCCCTAAGTCACTGCTGGATTGGTTCACATATTCATACAAAGCACTAAAAATTGATTCAGCATTCTGGGGGTTTGATATACTAGAAGTAAAAATAAAACAAAACCTTCTAGCAAAAGAAAAAAAAGCACCAATATAGAAGGACTGTTTTTATTCCTCAAATATATGATTAAGTAGCTATCCTGCATCCCAACATCCTACACTACTTAACAGGCTGTCTGCATTCTAATGTTGTCTCCATTACACTTCGGATTGAATGTGTGTGCGTGTATGTGGGATGGATGACAAACTCTTTTATTTATTTATTTATTTATTTATTTATTTATTTATTTATTTATTTATTTATTAAAGCTTATACCCCGCCCATCTTCCCAGAAGGGAACTCTGGGCGGCTTACAATAAAAACAAATAAAACAACCAGGCACAAAACAAAAAGAGAATGAGATGGCGGGCATGACCCAAGCAAAGATGACGCGGGCAAAACAACAACAACCCTAAATAGTAAGGTTGCCAAACGCCTCCCTGAAGAGATGAGTCTTCAGGTCCTTTTTGAAGGCAGGCAGGGACTCTGCTAGGCGCAGCTCACTAGGGAGATGGTTCCATAGCATGGGGCCCACCACAGAGAAGGCGCGGTCATGCATGCACGATTTCCGTGCCTCTCTGCGTGTGGCCACCCTCAGTGAGCGCGCCTGCGCCAGTCTCATGGGTCTGGTCCCAGTTGATCTCTGAGAGATATGCTCCGCCAGATACTCTGGTCCCAGGCCGTGGAGGGCTTTGAAAGTCAAAACGAGGACCTTGAACCTAATCCGGAGGACAAGGGGAAGCCTGTGCAAGCAAGCCAGAACTAGGGTGATGTGCTCGAGTCTACGAGCCTCCACCACCAGCCTGGCCGCCGCATTCTGCACCCGCTGTAACCTCCGGACCAGGGTCAAGGACAAACCCACGTAGAGGGCATTGCAGTAGTCGATCCTAGAGATCACCAGGGCCTGCACAACTGTCCTCAGGGAGGACTCATCGAGGTACTGGCGGATCTGGGCGATCCTGTGGACATGGATAAAAGCGGCCCTGGAAGCAGCCATCACCTGGGCTTCCAGGGAGAGGGCTGAGTCTAGGACCACGCCCTGATTCCTGGCCCTGTCCATAGGCTGGAGGGAAACACCCCCCAGTTTAGGGAGGGGGCATTGTACCCAGACAAGGGCGCCCCGAAGAACAGAACCTCTGTGTTCTCCGGATTCAGCTTGAGCCGGTTATCTCTGGTCTATTCCAGAACTGCCTCCAGGCACAGATCAAGGGAGTGAACTGCTTCCACTGCAGAAGATGAAAAGGAGAGATAGAACCGCGTGTCATCAGCATACTGATGCAGGCTCTGTTTGGATAGATCACAGTATTCTTTCTCTCCTCCATCTTTTCTACTACCTTTTCTTCTTATAACACAGAGTGGATTCATGGAAGGCACAGCTATACAAGGAATACTTGGTATCCATTGGAGGCTAGAGGAAAGAATGAAAGAAACAGGAACATGCAAGGAATTTAGCCTGCACACTGGAGGTCCACCATGGGGAAAATGAGTTTGCAGAATTAATTATTGATTAACTTTTAGAATCGGGGATTTGGCTTGATGTGGGAACTTTTGGGGACGTTTCAGTGCAGTCCACACACTCCTGACTTTTGCCAATGTGTCATATCTGGAGGGAAGCAACCTTCTATTTTCTCTGACCTTTGCTTTGGGGCAGGGATAAAGGAATAAAGGGCCCCTGCCTCCTGTTAGAATAATTGTTTTCATAAATGCTCAAGTCTCTGCTTATGAATTCAGATAAGATGAATAAAACAAGCCTTCTGGAGAAGATACAGGTTAGTCTTTGTCTAAAAGTCTGCACAGCGCTTCCTTCCCAGCTGGCTGAGAAAAAAAACATTTTGTCTTTGTCTGATGGTTCATTTCTGTAATCAAGATCAGTTTGCTTCAGAACTTTTCCAGCAAACTCCCACAATTTAGCTGAGTGGTTTACTTCCTTGGGAGACAAATACTCTCAGAGTAAGCCATTCAAAGAACTGGCCTTGAACAGGTGGGCTGTAAACAGCACAACAGAGCACCCAAAAGGTAGACGTGCAATACAGGATATTATCTTGTATCAATGCCTGGAGGAAAGTAATTCACAGCAATTCAGAGGAAGCTATTAATTGGTGGGATTTGGGTTAAGCACTGCACAGGGCACTTAAGAGATTAAGACTATATAAGAGAAAAATGATATCTCATATCAGGTGAGTTTATAAAATAAAGCAGGAAAAGTGGCTTATTATTTATTTATTTATTTATTTATTTATTTATTTATTTATTTATTTATTTATTTATTTATAATATTTTTATTCCCCTTTATCCTTCAATGGGCCCAAAGCAGCATACATCATTAAGAAGACAATATTTAAAAGTTAAAAGCAATAAGCATAAACATATGTTTAAAAGTATCAAATAAGTATTATATAAAATATACTAAATATATTCAATACTATATCATTTACCCCAGCTCAAGTGAAAGATGCAGAGGACAAAAGGATCCCACGCACCGGGATGATATTGTTACAAACCACATTCCCAAAATTGTTAGTCCTGCATTGTATACCCCCATCTTTTTTTATCCCTTTGCAGTCCCCCGTCCCCAAAGCATACATCTGCATAAATCAGAGAACAAAACGGTTTAGGCCACCCCATACTAATCAAATCAGGGTGGGACAGTCATAATCTATATAGTCAATATTTGATACAAGTAGCATTGCATAGTACATACGTGCTCATAATTAGAGTGACCTCACTGCCAGACGGGCAGTAAAAAAATCTAACTAACTAACTAACTAAGTAACTAACTAAGTAACTAACTAACTGGGATAATAGAGAATTGATAATACAGAAGATGACTTCTTAAAAATCTAAGCTCTTCAGAACATACATGTCTAGAGGTGGGCACGACTTGAAAAAAATTTTTTTCGAGTTGTCGTTAGTCGGGCCGGTTCCGTTTCGGGCCGTTTCCATTTTTCGCGAAAATTTGCAAAAATTAGTCGGTTTGTTTTTTTGTTTTTTTGTTTTCGTTAGTACTGGTTTTGGGGGGTAGCGGGCTCCTGGAGACACCTCTGTGGGGTGGGTGCCTCCTCTGGCCCGCTATAAAGGGAAAGCGGGCTCCTGGAGGCACCCGTGGGTGCCTCCTATCCTCACCCACTAGGAAAGGGAAGCAGGCTCCAAGAGACCCCTCAACATGGGGGTCTCCCCTCCTCACCTGCTGCTGCTGCAAAATGGTATGCAATAGCCATATGGATATGCATACCAGTTGCAGACAGTGAGACTAGTGATGGCAGTGAACCCAGAGCCATAAGTGATGCCTAAGGCTCTCGCACCACCATGTCTCACACAGAAGGGAATTGTACTTGCGTGTAGTGCAATGCAAGTAGATCTGGCTTAGGGTTAAGGTGGGTTAGTGCAAGGGCTAGAGTTAGGCTAGTGACGGGTAAGGTTACAGTGGGCTAGTGGGTTGCACCTCTGGGTGCCTCTCTGACCCACTAAGAAGACAGTCTGTGACGTATGGGTAAGGACTGGAGTCAAGGATTAGGGTTAAGGTTAGGGGGCTAGGGCAGGTTTTAGGGGGCTTTTTGGCACATCCCAGAAGTCTCCATGGCCAAGTGGCCATGCGATTGGTGGGATGGCTCCAAAAATTTGCATGGTCGTCCACTCCCACATGGCTGGCCACTCGGCCAGCCCATCATTGTGCAGGTGTAAATAAAATAAAATAAAATAAAATCAATGGAGGACAGAGGAGGAGAGGAGAGACATTTTGTTGCAAGAAAAAACCCACTGCTACTGTGAAAAATCTGGCAGTTTATAAATTTTCACGTGTTTCTGTTGTGCTTGTGTGTTTTTGGACCACGATTTCAAAAACAATATTGCGTTCGCCGCCCCATTTTGGATCCCCCGCCCGCACCGCATGGCATGGCGAGTCCGGCTGCCCAGGACGGGGGGGAGGCGGGACCCCCCCCTCCAGAAACGACCCCTCCGGTAGGTGCCCTGCGCCCTTAGTCAAGAAGGGATTTTTCTGCCTGCTTTTTTGGCCCGGGAATGGGTGGGGGGAGAGTTTAAAAGTTTTTTCCTGTGCCGTCCGTGCCGCTTGCTTGCGCTTTAATTGCGGGCGGCCGGCGGCGAGACTGGGCTTTTTGCTGGCTGCGAGCCTGCGGCGAGTCCCACCAGAGCAGCCCAGGACGGGGGATGAGGGGGGAGGCCGGGGACCTCCAGAAACAACCCCTCTGGTAGGTGCCCTGAGGCACGGCAGGCATTTTTCCGCCTGCTTTTTGGCCGGGAACTGGGTTTTTTTTAGTTTTAAAAACTTTTTTTCTGTGCCGCGTGGCATCGCGCGATCGCACGATGCAAGGAACGAGCACGACAAATCAGACCAAAATTGTTCGTTCGTTGGTTCGAGCTCGAAGTCTGGCGGAGTAATTCCCGTTACCGTTTCCGTAGAGTAACGGAACCGAGTAACGGAAACGGAAACGGGAATACCGCTAAGTCATGCCCATCTCTATACATGTCATTTAAATATGGCATACAATCAGGGATATCAGTTTTTAAAGTGCTTGTGTTATGTTAACATGGGCTCATGTACTACAATGCAAAGTTACTAAAACAGATTTGTAGTAATCCAAATATACCTGACTCCTTCTTAGAACTATTCATATCAGTAACCTTGTCAGTTTCACTCTAATTGCTTGTATGTTGGTGCCTTGCTCCTTTTTAGTTTCCTTAGGGGCTGTTGTTTGGAACCTGAACATTCACCTGAATGTTGATTGCTTTAAAATATAACTGGCCACCTCCCTTGTGAGCTAAGTCTGAATTGGTTTTCACTTATAAATGGTAAGCAAAATAAAGGGCATTATTTCACAGAAAAGAATGGCCTTGTTTAGTACTTGATAAACACATAACGTGGCTCAGAATACACAGTGTTTTCCCAGCTAAACTGCTCCAGTGTTCATAAAGGTCCTGGCTTCAGAGAATTAAGGAGCCCTTTTCAACACCTCAGCATTTAAAGGTCAAGCAACATATCATTGCTCAGGCATTTTTTTTTTTAAAATATAAGAACTCAGCTGGCTTTTTGAAACTACAAAAATATTATGGGCCAAAGCTGGACCTATTCAGCTATAAGGAGCTGTGTTTGGTCATATCAAACACCTATCTGGTTCAATATTCTGTTCATACAAGAAGAAGAAGAAGAAGAAGAAGAAGAAGAAGAAGAAGAAGAAGAAGAAGAAGAAGAAGAAGAAGAAGAAGAAGAAGAAGAAGAAGAAGAAAGGTCCTGCAAATTACAAGATATTACTCACAGTTCGTTGTATTGCTCATGGTAGAGACCTTTGTGGTTGTTGCTTGGATTCACCATTTCCATAAAGCCAAACAATAATTAAGTGAAATGATGTGTTTGATAATTAAGTGAGAAGATGCGTCCAAGTAAATAGTCAAGCCAATTTGATAGTTGTTGTGAGTTTTTCGGGCTGTTTGGTCATGTTCTGGAAGTTTTTCTTCCTGACGTTTTGCCAGACTATGTGGCTGGCTTCTTTAGAGGGCAAGGAGCTCAGGGAACTAGGAGTTCTCTCTTCACTCTGGGGTACAGAGTCAGTGAGACTGGGGTTTTTTAAGTTGTGGGAAAGAGGAAACTTGTCCTGTGCAGGAAAATAGGTATTAGTCATTGTATTGTGATGAAAGGATTAAGACGTTTCAATGCAATCAGGGGTAGCAACAATCCTTGATGGGTGTTGTTAGCTGTTCCATTGTGTGATCTGATCACTTTTGCCTGCTTGGGAATAAATGAGCTTTGGCCTTTTGCACTGTAGCTTTTAGTACTGGAAGCCAGGCTTTGTTGATTTTTAGTCTTTCTTCTTTTTTGTTGAAACTGTGCTTGTTTGTGGATTTCATTGGCTTCTCTGTGTAGTCTGACATAGTGATTGGTAGTGTTGTCCAGTACCTTTGTGTCCTAGAAAAGGATTTCATGTCCAGTTTGCTTAAGGGTGTGTTCAGCTACTTCTGCTTTTTCCGGTTGTTTTAGGGTGCTTTTACACGACCTCTAAAATCTGCTGGCAAATTAAATTCAGACCAGAGATCGTGGGGTGTTGTTCCTCTTTCTGTGTTCCCACCCTTCCAACCTCCATTGCACCTGTCTGCGGCGAGGGGAGGGGGGGAAAGGGAGAAAAGAATGCAGGCTCACCTCCGCTCACCTCCGTCTGCCATCCTGTATCTTAAAGAGGTGGTGGGGACAAAAAACAAAAACAATCAGAAGGCGAGGGGAGCCTGACATCCACAGCTTTACAATACGCATCAGAAGATTTTTTACCTCCAGAGACCAAGTACTTCTAAAGTGCGCTGGGGCGCGCTTAGGTGGGCATGGTCGTACTTTATTTTGTTTAAAGTCCACAGCTGATGGGAAAACAATTTTAAGCTCCGCATTTGGGAGCCCTTTGCCTCGGATTTTAGGGGTCATGTAAAAGCAGCCTATGTCTGCAGTGTCTTTCATATTCTTTCATTCTGGTCTGGATGCCATTCTTTGTGGTCCCAAATATACCTGGCCACAACTACAAGGTATCCAGTATACTCCTGCAGAGGTGAATGGGTTCCTTTTGTCCTTTGGTGACCATAGCATCTGTTGTATTTCTGTGGTGAGTCTAAATATTGTTTGAAGATTGTGTTTTTTCAACACTTTGTGCATGTGGTCTGTGACTCATTTTATGTACGGCAGAAATACTTTGTTGGAGGCTGTTTTTCTGCAGTTTGGTGTTGTTGTTTTCACTTTGATGGCCCTTTTGATTTCCTTATTGGAATAGCCATTTGCCTGTAGGGCCCAATTCAAGTGGCTAACTTCAGTGTTGAGGAACGGCTGCTGTCCCATGGCCAGAAAGCATAACTTTAAAAAACCCAGTCTCATTCACTCTGTACCCCAGAGCACAGAGAGAACTCCTGGTTTCCTGAGCTCCTTGCCCCCTGAAGATGCCTGCCCCAGAGTCTGGTGAAATGTCAGGAAGAAAAACGTACAGAACACGGCCAAATATCCCGAAAAACTCACAGCAACTACAAATTTGAGACTACAGATTTTTTTATTGAAACAAGCCATTTCATTTTTTGTTTTCCTGTTTTGCTATTGCCTTTTACAATTCCCAGCATTGTTGTAATTTCCAGTAAGTTTTAGCTTCTTACATTATGCCCAAAGCACAACAATCTCAGTTAAAAGTTTTAGTTTCTAGAGATAATACAGACTTGATTTGATTTAGCACCCACTTATATACATTTCTGGCAGTCCATGGCATTTGTAAAGCTCTCCTCCAACACCACATTAGTAATTTTTTCTTTCTGCCCAGATTTCACATAACGTACACAGTAATAGGGAATACCATAGTCTGGATGGTATTGGTATTGGTCTTCAGTGACACATCTGTACTCTCAAGAATCTTTCTTTGTTCTTTGACAGTTGCCTTTCCAAGTCTCAGTCTTCCTCAGTCTTCTTGGCTGCCATCTCCATTTTAACTGAGCCAAAGTAAAGAAAACCTTTTACTATTTCAATTTGTTCATTGTTGGCATTAAAGTCATACAGTTCTTCTCGAGTCATTATTTCTGCCTTCTTAATGTTCACGTGTAATCCTGCATTTGTGCTTTCCTTCAAGCTTCTTCCATACAGTAGTTGTTTTATTTATGCCCATCTCCTAGTAATATGGCATTATATTAAGATTTCTTCTACTCATTTTCACTCCTTTGTCTGTATATAGTCTTTTCTTGTATTTAGCCAAGTGTGTAGCCAAGCATAAAGCGTTAGCATTACTCAGATTGCTGAGGATTAAGCACTAGATACATGCTCTTCAGACCTTTCTGCCCTTGTGTGCTGCAGAGAAACATCTTTCTTCACAATACAGATGCCTATGTTGAGCCAGTTCACTATGACACATGCAACATCTGTAGTGCATAACTTCTTTGATTCTCCTTAAAGTCTGCACAAAGAGCAGTCTGAAATTTCAATAATTGCTCATGCATTTTCTCTTACGCAAAGCAAAAATATTCTTTGAGAAACCCAGAGATGACATTTTTAAAAAAGGTCCATCTGCTATTTGTTCTGTTTTTGACAGGGCAATTGTGCTTGCAGTTAGTTATTTAGATTTGCCTGATCAGTAGTATAGTGGATTGTTTTTAGCCATTTTCAGAGTGATTATGTAGTCACGAAAGGATGAATCATACTGAATCCCCAAGCATTTTAGTAAGCTGCTAATGCACTGTGTTAATATATACCACCTACACTATGTTTTCCCCCTTTCTATTGATTTAAATTGTATGTGTCTAACTGATGGCAACACAGCAGGTGCTGCTGAGAATAAAAAACAGAAGGACTAAATGAGCCTAATGTTGTCTTAGTTGGTTAAGCTTTATTTTTAATTACCTAATGTTTTTGAATTTTCATCACACTGTTATTTGTAGAAAATCTGGTGAGACCAACTGCCTTCCTCTCCTCTCCCTTTCAATATATCCTGCTAAGTTGTTCTGAAAGACGATAGTTCTTATTCACTCATAACATTAGTAATGACACAGGAGAATTCAAAGGAAAATTCAATATGGTGATTGGTAAAGTGTAATGTTATGAGCTGTTATCAGGGAGCAACTTCCATGCACAAAATTCTTTGCTGTTATCTATCATGAGGAACATAATGCATGTGTGCATACATTTTTTTAACAAATGCAACTAAGTTCACTTTTGTTCTGAAACCATCTGTGGCTTGTTTTAGTTAGCAATCAACTAATTTGGAACCACCTTTTAGTGGCTCTAAGAAGTCTTTCAAGGTAAGTGAGATACTTAAGGATTTGCTTTGTCAGTACCACCCCATACCCAGTGAGTTTCCAGAGCCAAGTGGGGATTTGAACCCTGGTCTCCAGAGTCTTAGTCCATTTTTCTATCTACTGCACCACACTGGGTTGTTTCTTTTCTAGCTACCTTTTCCTTCATTTTCCTTGAACAAGTATGCTTAATATTGCAGCCAGTTATATGATTAAACAGTGCCAGGATGGCATAAGTGTGACAAGACAACATACCCAATCCTGTTTGCTGACGTGATGATAACTGAGAAAAGATGAAATCATGGATATAAGGAACAGACCAGGCAGTATTGTAGGTAGCTGGAAATAAATGTAGTCAAAGGAAAGCAGAAGCAACAGAAGACATGATACAACAGCAGATAAATATTCATGCAGAAAAAAATAATGTCCAGAAATAGTTGGTACCTTTCAATAGTGCAGAAGGCATTGCTCAGACAGCAAGTAGTTTGTGCACAATCCTGCTGAAAAAGTAAAAGAAGATACACAGGTCTAGGACAGAGCAACACAATGAGTTGACACAATGCCCATATATCTTTTCCTCTGTTTTCTCATGATTGAGGAGTCTGTGAAGATTCTCAGTCATCCAGGTGAGTTTATCTGGAAGCTGAGTCATGGCAACTGGCTTCTTTTTGTTGAGCGATCGAAACATTTCACTGTGAAACGTTTCAATCTCTCAAGGAAAAGAAGTCCAGTTGCCATGACTCAACTTTTAGACATGCTTGAGGAGATGAGGTCACCTCTGAAATGCACTGAAGTCTGCACCAGTTGCCGATTTATCAGTTATTGTCATTTTTAAATTATTATTTTATGTTATTTTATTTTATTGGAACACAGGTACTTGGCAGGGGCGTAGCTAGGGTTTTCAGCACCTGGGGATAAAGTCAGTTTTTGCACCCCCTCCTGTTAAGTGCCTTAACAACCTAGTGACAGCTCAATCTGCCCTTGGGCCAGGGAACCCCCACTGAGAAACGTCCCAACAGCAGCGTGGCCACTGCCAAGGAGTGAATTCAGCCCACAATATTTGGTGGGATGCTTCCTCCCCCCCCTCCCACCAGACACACACCTTGGACCAGTCCTTTGAGGGCATCACTCTTCTTTGTCCAGGCAGGGTTCCCCTCCTCTCCCAGTACTGCTTCCCTGTCTCAGAGCTCAGCTGGTGCCAGACTCGCATCACCTGCCTTCTTCTGCACCACCTAGAGCTCATGTATCTTATATGATATACATATTAAAGCACAGCCCTTGACTTGGAGCAGAAAGAGTGTGCAGTGGGAAGAAAGTAAATGGTGGATCTTTGGAATCAAGAATGGATCTTTCTGATTTCATATGATTTTTTTGCATGGGACCCTTCCCAAATTACCATCAAATTATACGTCTCATTAATGTCCAAATACCTCACAATAATAATCATGGGTCTGTCAGCACATGGGTCCACACTGGCACAAAAACAAAGATCCAGCACAGAGACCACAAAGATCTACCTTATTTTTATCCAGGATTGTCCCCAATCCACTCTCCCATTGTAGGCCCCATCTCTGACCGCAGACTGCATACTAGGATCACATTACACCCCTATTACAGTAGCTCCACTGGCTACCAATCAGTTTTCAGACACAGTTCAAAATGTTTTTAACATAGGTAAAATGTTCCCCCCGCACATGCATGCTAGTCATGTCTGACTCTAGGGGCGGTGATCATCTCCATATTCAAGCCAAAGAGCCAGTGTTCTGCAAGTCCATGGCCATGTGGCCAGCATGGCTGCAAGGAAACACTGTTTTTATCTTCCTACTTTTTATGGTGGTACCTATTTATCTACTTGCATTTACATGCTTTCAAACTGCTAGGTTGGCAGGAGCTGGGGTTATCAGCGGGAGCTCACTCTGCTGTGGTGACTTTGCAGCTGACAGTTTTCAAAGTCTTAGTCCACTGAGCCACCACAGATACAAAGCACTAAATGGCCAGGGGCCAGACTACTCCACCTCAAAGATTGAATATCACAGTATGAGCTGGGCCAGGTACTAAGGTAAAGAGGAGAAGCCTTTCTTTCCATCCCACCACCTTCACAGGTATGTCTGATAAAAACACATGATAGGGCCTTCTCTGTTGCTGCTCCCAGACTTTGGAACTCACTCTTACTGGGGGTCAGGACTGCATCATCTCTGCTGTTTTTCCAGAAGTAGGCAAAGACTTTTCTCTTTAGTCAAGCTTTCCTGAAATGTTGGCCTACCTATTATGTGACTTTTAGATGAATTACCATGCATAATTGAGTAGAATGAATTCATAATAACACCTTTGTTTTCCATGTTAGTTTCCATCTCTCATAATGAAATTTTTCCTTGTCCATGTGCTGTTTTTAGCTTTAATACTGCCTTTTAATGTGTCTTCAAATTCATTGTTCTTACACTTGAATATATCTTAAAATGTTCTGAGTTGTATATTGTCCTTCAATATTGAAAGCCGAGCAGTTTCATGTTTTCTGCACCATTGTGGAGCCATGGACTGGAGGACCCATGATTTTTGGTGTGCATTCTGTGGTCAGAGATAGAGACTATGATGGGAGAGTGGCTGGGGAATCATTCTGGATAAAAATCAGGTAGATCTGTGAGGATCTGTGCATTGGATCCATGTTTTTGTGGCACTGTGAAGCCATGCGCTGATGGACCCATGATTTTTGGTGTGCAATCTGTGGACAGAGATGGGTCCAGTCATGGGACAGTGGTTTTAGTATGATCCAATGTAGAAATCAAGTGGATCTACACCACGAATCCATGTCTTTGTGCCACTGCACAGACATGCACTAGACCAGTGTTGGTGAACCTTTTAGAGACCAACTGCCCAAATTGCGATTCAAAACCCACTCATATTTTTGCAAAGTGCCCATACAGCAATTTAACCTGAATACAGGTGGCTGTGAAGGGGCGTTGTTGGGTGCCCACAGAAAGGGCTCCAAGTGCCATCTTTGGCACCTGTGCCATAGGTTCGCCAACACTGCACTAGACTAAGGACCCATGCTTATTATCACTTAGGGTGATTTGGGAAGGATCCCATGCAAAAATCATATGAAATAAAGAGGATCTGTTCTCGATTTCCAAGATGCACCTTTTACCCAGACCCTTTTTAAGGGACTGAGTAAGTATTACAGGTGAGAATTCCCATTTCCTGAAATGCCTTCTTGATGACAAGAAGTTTATTCTCATTTACCCATTGCTGACTGAAAGAAGTGCTGATAGAAAGAAAGGGAAGTGCTGATAGAAAGAAAGGGAAGCCCAGTGCTCAATACCAAATTAAATGCAGATACAAAATAGAAATAATATTTTTAAAGGAAACAACAAAAGCAGTGTTCTGCTTATAAACCGCCCCATACCACTTAAAATAGTCTCTGGGCTATTTACAGTTTAATTACAGTATGCAGGCCAGACAAAAGATGAAATGGGCCACAGACCTGAGATGTCCAGGGCTGACAGAGTCTGGAGGGAAAAGGAAAGCCCATGCTATGGGGAGAGGAGGAGGAGGAGTTTAAACTATTTGAGAAGATCAGGGCATGTGTGTGCAGGTGCTCCCACAACTCAGTCTGCCCTGCTTGTCTCCCCCACCAATCCACATAAACCTTATGTGTGCATGCACATTTACACACACAGATTGCCGATCTGTCTCAGCCATAGCTGAGACAATAACATTGACATCCTGGGCATCAGTGAACTTAAATGGACAGGAATGGGTGAATTCAGTTCAGATGACTATCACATCTACTACTGTGGGCAAGAATCCCATAGATGAAATGGAGTAGCCTTCATAGTCAACAATAGAGTGAGAAAGCAGTGCTGGGATATAACCTAAAAAATGATAGAATGATCTCGGTACGATTCCAAGGCAGTCCTTTGAACATCACAGTAATCCAAGTTTATGCACCAACTACCGGTGCTGAAGAGTCTGAGATTGACCAATTTTATGAAGAGTTACAAGAACTTCTAGAACTGACACCAAATAAAGATGTTCTTCTCATCATAGGGGATTGGAATGCTAAAGTAGGGAGTCAAGTGATAAAAGGAATAACTGGCAAGTTTGGCCTTGGAGTTCCAAATGAAGCAGGGCAAAGGCTAATTGAGTTTTGTCAAGAGAACAAGCTGGTCATTGCAAACACTCTTTTCCAACAACACAAAAGGCGACTCTACACATGGACATCACCAGATGGACAATACCGGAATCAGATTGACTATGTTCTCTGCAGCCAAAGATGGAGGAGCTCTATACAGTCAGCAAAAACAAGACCTGGTGCTGACTGTGGCTCAGATCATCAGCTTCTTATTTCAAAATTCAAACTTAAACTGAAGAAAGTAGGGAACATCACTGGGCCAGTCAGGTATAACCTAAGTCAAATCCCATATGAATACACAGTGGAAGTGAAGAATAGATTCAAGGAACTAGATTTGGTGGACAGAACACCTGAAGAACTATGGATGGAGGCTTGCAACATTGTACAGGAGGCTGCAATGAAAAATATTCCAAAGAAAAGAAAATGCAAGAAAGCAAAGTGGTTGTCCAACGAGGCCCTACAAATAGTGGAGGAGAGAAGGGACGCAAAATGCAAGGGAGAAAGGGAAAGATACAGAAAATTGAATGCAGACTTCCAAAGAATAGCAAGGAGAGACAGGGCGGCCTTCTTGAATGAACAGTGCAAAGAAATAGAGGAAAACAACAGAAAAGGAAAAACCAGAGATCTGTTCAAGAAAATTAGAGATATTAAAGGGGTATTTCGTGCAAAGATGGATATGATAAAGGACAAAAATCGTAGGGACCTAACTGAAGCAGAAGAGATCAAGAAGAGATGGCAAGAATATACATAAGAATTATATCAGAAAGATCTGGATGTCCCTGATAACCAAGATAGCGTAATTGCTGACCTGGAGCCAGACATCCTGGAAAGTGAAGTCAAGTGGGCCTTAGAAAGCATTGCAAACAACAAGGCCAGTGGAGGTGACGGCATTCCAATTGAACTCTTTAAAATCTTAAAAGAGAATGCTGTAAAGGTGCTGCATACGATATGCCAACAAATTTGGAAAACCCAGCAGTGGCCAGAGGACTGGAAAAGATCGGTCTACATCCCAATTCCAAAGAAAGGAAACACCAAAGAATGCTCCAACTATCGCACAATTGCACTCATTTCACATGCTAGCAAGGTTATGCTCAAAATTCTACAAGGCAGGCTTCAGCAGTATGTGGAAAGAGAACTACCAGAACTACAAGCTGGATTTCGAAGGGGCAGAGGAACTAGAGATCAAATCGCCAACATGCGCTGGATTATGGAGAAAGCCAGAGAGTTCCAGAAAAACATCTACTTCTGCTTCTTTGACTATGCCAAAGCCTTCGACTGTGAAGACCACAACAAACTATGGCAAGTCCTTAAAGGAATGGGAGTGCCTGACCACCTTATCTGTCTCCTAAGAAATCTATATGTGGGACAAGCAGCAACCGTCAGAACTGGATATGGAACAACTGACTGGTTTGGAATTGGGAAAGGAGTACGACAAGGCTGTATACTGTCACCTTGCCTTTTTAACTTATATGCAGAGTACATCATGAGAAAGGCCGGTCTGGATGAATCACAAGCCGGAATTAAGATTGCCGGAAGAAATATCACCAACCTCATATACGCAGATGATACTACTCTAATAGCAGAGAGTGAGGAAGAATTAAAGAACCTCTTAATGAGGGTGAAAGAGGAGAGTGAAAAAAATGGGCTGAAGCTCAACATTAAAAAAAACTAAGATCATGGCCACTGGTCCCATCACCTCCTGGCAAATAGAAGGGGAAGAAATGGAGGCAATGACAGAGTTTATTTTCTTGGGCTCCTTGATCACTGCAGATGGCGACTGCAGCAACGAAATAAAAAGACGCCTGCTTCTTGGGAGGAAAGCAATGGCAAACCTAGATAGCATCCTAAAGAGCAGAGACATCACTTTGCCAATTAAGGTCAGGATGGTTAAAGCTATGGTTTTTCCAGTAGTGATGTATGGAAGTGAGAGCTGGACTATAAAGAAGGCTGATCGCCGCAGAATTGATGCTTTTGAGCTGTGGTGCTGGAGGAGAGTCTTGAGAGTCCCCTGGACTGCAAGGAGATCAAACCTATCCATTCTGAAAAAAATCAACCCCGAATGTTCACTGGAAGGACAGATTTTGAAGCTGAGGCTCCAGTACTTTGGCCACCTCATGAGAAGAGAGGACTCCCTGGAAAAGTCCCTGATGCTGGGAAAAATCGAAGGCAAAAGGAAAAGAGGACGACAGAGAATGAGATGGTTGGACGGTGTCATCGATGCAACCAAAATGAATTTGACAAAACTCCGGGAGGCAGTGGAGGATAGGAAGGCCTGGCGAGCTCTGGTCCATGGGGTCACAAAGAGTCGGACACGACTAAACGACTGAACAACAACAACTCAGCCATAGCAGTGGCCTGTCCCTTTCCTCCTCCTCCTCCTCCTCCTCCTCCTTTTCCACTCGGGCTTGAGCTGTTTGCAGCTTTTCTTTTATCTAGCATGGTGAGGGAAGGCTGAAGAAGGCAGACACACCTACCAATGCCGATCCATCACAGGGCTTGCCTTTTCCTGGGTCAAAAGCAGCACCCTGAGACCTCTTCCCAAGGAAGGGTTCTTGCACCTGCTGCCCCCCACCCCACCCCATGTCCCAGGTTGGGACCATTCTGAAAGAAGAAAGGGCTACATCCTTCTCCCTGAGTCCCACTCTGCCAACTCTCCTTGCACTTGATGCTTAGATGGATTTCCTTAAAGATCCATATAACTTGTGGTGCTAGTTTCAGCATCACAAGAGGACAAGAAAAACTATGCTATATCACACCAAAAGCCTGATTGGGCACACCCTTCATGTTTGTGTTCCCCAGAAACTAATATGGAAAGGCTTACAGCAGGCATGTCCAAACTTCGGTCCTCCAGATGTTTTGGACTGCAACTCCCACAATCCTTTGCCATTGGTAATCTAAGCTTAGAATTCTGGGAGTTGTGGTCCATAACATCAGGAGGGCCGAAGTTTGGACATGCCTGGCTTACAGCCTCTATCATGGCATATGAACACCTGAATATCCACCTCCTGGTTATGTCCTGAATCTCTTACAATTCAACCTTGTTGGATGACTGCAGAATACAGAAGGTTCCAATGAAAGAGAGCATGGAAAAATCATGGTTTCCATTTCCTCCATTTCCCCCATATTTTTAGACTTCTGACATATTGTATTACTTGTCCTTTCCCCCTTAAATTTTAAACTTCTGACAAGAAGAATAAAAAATAATAAGAAAAGCTTGTTGTACCACGTGTACAGTAGGACCTTGATTTGTCCCTGATTGCCTCTAGTGGTAAGTTCCAGTAATTATATTGTGAAAAAAATGTATTTTTCTTTCTTTTAATAGGTCTAATATTTTCAGAGTGTGAATACATGAAACCATGGATACTGATTCCACTGATAAAAAAATCTTATTGTAGTTTGCAGATACGATTGCTATGTTTTCTGATATCTCCTTAAGAAGAAAATATTGATTTTATTGGATTGCTCAGGGAGCAAGATCTGCCTCAAATACTTCTCTGGAATGCTATCAAATTGATGAGTTATCTGTAATGCATTGTTTGGCCTAGAAGTTACACTGGTCGACGAAATCTCCCCACATATAAGGAGGAAGATGACAGAGATGAGTACAAGAAACAGGGGATATATCAGGTGCTACTTCAACTTTCTGGAATGAATTGCTACATCACAAAACTCACCATCATTTTCTCAAAGTGTAACATGTCCTTTCTTTGTCCTCCTATTGCTGCTCTAAGTACTCAGCATGCTATATATTGAACTGAAGACAAAAAACACATTTTTCCCAGCATGCAGTATCTGATCCACTCAAGATGAAGGTTGTATAAGAACCTGAATAAAATACAAACATTTTACAGAACAATGTGGTTAAATCTGTCTTGTTTTGGCAAAACTAGCAGCGAAATGGAAAACTTAAGGAAGTTACTTGTTAGATTGCAGCTTAGGTCCTGTTTTGTAGCTGTGACTGCAAAATGGGCATGATGTCATTAGCAGCCACAAACTGCTCTTTGGATTAAAGATTCACTACTGTGATTTGGGGTGTACACAGCCTGCACAAAATATGATAAGTCTGCATGATCCCAAAATAAAAAAATCAGTAGCGATTGTTTTTTCTTTCTTTTGTAGTTTGAAAATTAAGTTACATTTCCTTTGTCAGTATTATGACTGTATATGCACACTTCTCTGTAGATTACTGTTCACAATTTGCCTTGCGACAAATTTATCCCATAAAAACTAACCCAGTTTGCTTTTTGTTCCTGTTTATCTCTGCTGAATCTTACCATATTCTCATTGTTATTGTTGTATTATGTTTATGAAATGCATTGCTGCAATATATGATCACAACTGTGTGTGTCAATAGTTGTTAGTAGAGATGGGCACAAGATGAAAATTTATTTATTTATTTATTTATTTATTTATTATTTACACTTATATACTGCTCTATTTCCCATAAAAAGGACTCAGAGCGGTTTACAACAATAATGATAATACAACAAGTCAATACAAAAGCTAAAACAGAGGTTTCCCAGAATAAATAGATCGGCGGGATATTAAAAAAAAAATATATTTGGATCCCTAGAGATCTCCAAAGGCGTCACGGAAAAGATAGGTCTTTAGGTTTTTCCTAAATGACGCCAACGAGGGAGCCAGCCGTAATTCACCGGGAAGCTTATTCCACATAGTTGGTGCAGCCACCGAGAAGGCCCGTCCTCGGGTTCTTGTTTTACGGGCCTCCCTTGGGGCAACAATCCTCAGTGAAAGGGCCATCGATGAGCGGGTGGGTTGGGCTAGATCTGATTGTCGGGAAAGACGCTCCGCCAAATAGGCAGGGGCCAAGCCATGGAGGGTTTTGTAAACCAAAACCAACACCTTGAACCTTATCCGGGAGGCAACGGGTAACCAATGCAAGCGAGCCAGGATGGGGGTGGTGCGGTCAAAGCAGTGCGCGCCAACCACCAGCCTGGCCGCCGCATTTTGGACCCGCTGCAATCGCCGGACAAGGTTCAAGGGGAGCCCCATGTAAAGAGCGTTGCAGTAGTCCAGCCTCGACATGACCAGTGCCTGTACCACAGTCCTCAAGGAGCCCTCATCGAGGTATGGGCGAATCTGGGCGATAAGCCTTAGGTGGTAAAAGGCCGACCTGACCACGGCTGACACCTGGGATTCCAGGGTCAGATCCGGGTCCAGGACGACGCCCAGATTCCTCACTCTTTGCGCCAGCTGGAGGGCGGACCCGCCCAGACTGGGAAGAGGGCCACAATACCCCTCCGAGGTACCCCCGAAGAACATAACCTCGGTCTTGCCGGGGTTGAGCTTGAGTCCGTGCGTCCTGGTCCAGTCCAGAACCGCAGCCAGGCAACGGTCAAGGGTCCGAACGGCCTCCACTGCACCGGTGGAAAAGGAGAGATAGAGCTGCGTGTCATCAGCGTACTGGTGACCGCAGACTCCATAACTCCGGATGATCTCAGCCAGCGGCTTCATATAGATGTTAAAGAGCATTGGGGAGAGTGACGACCCCTGAGGCACCCCGCAAGAGAGTGTCCAGGGAGCCGACAACTCACCTCCCAAGCTCACTCGCTGGGTGCGGCCCTCAAGGAAGGACCGGAGCCAGCACAAGGCCTGGCCCCCAATCCCCACCTCCGAGAGCCGCTCCAGCAGGATACCGTGGCCGACGGTATCAAAAGCCGCTGACAGGTCGAGCAGGACCAGCAGGGTAGAGCAACCCCTGTCAGCCCTCCTCAACAGATCATCATGCAGCGCGACCAGGGCCATCTCGGTCCCATGACGCGGCCTGAACCCGGACTGGAAGGGATCCAGGACATGGTTCTCCTCCAGGAACGACTGGAGATGCAGGGCGGCGACTCGCTCAATCACCTTGCCCAAAAAGGGAACATTGGCTATGGGGCGATAGTTGGACAAATCATCCACAGCCAAGCCGGGTTTTTTAATAATGGGCTTCACCACCGTCTCCTTCAGAAGACTGGGAAAGATCCCGTCTCTGAAGGAGGCTGAGGCGATAAGTGAAGCCCATTTCGGCATGCTCCCCCCTGCGGTCTTAATCAGCCAGGAAGGGCAAGGGTCGAACGGAGAGGCCGCAGGCCTGCAATGTCCCAGGGCCCTGGAGGCATCCACAGATGTAACGGTCCCAAACTCAACAAACCGAGGCGACCGAGGCGGCCCGACACCAGCCACCTCAGGGGCTAGACCAGTGCAACCGGCGTCCAGCTCAGAACGGATGGCCTCTATCTTAGATTTAAAAATGTAGCATTTCATTTCGTTTTTGGTTTTTTTTCATTATTTACAATTTTTTAAAAGAATTTCTGAAATAAAACAAATCAAAACAAAATGATTTATTACACTATAAAAATGGATCCCCTGGATCCTAGAGGCACCAAATTGGGTGGGTAGCTTCCTTGGACTCTTCCCGACAATACCTACAAATTTGGAGAGGTTTGGGGTTCAGGGGACTAAGTTATTCAACTCCAAAATGGGCCCCATAGGGGAAAAAAACATTTGTAATTGAGGGACGCGCTTAATAGCTCCCCTGTGGGTGGAGTTTTCTCAAATGATTCCTTTAATTACAAATGATTTTTCCTCCTGAGGGACCCACTTTGGAGTTGAATAACTCAGCCCCCTGAACCTCTGTTTCATGTCCATCTGTAGCATTAGCCATAGCAGTTAAAGAGCAGTCTGTGAAGATTCTCAGTTATCCAAGTGAGGTTATTTGGAAGTTGAGTCATGGCAACTGAACTTCTTTTCTTGAGAAAGTGAAACATTTTGCTACTAATCCAAGCTGATAAAGCTACTTGGATGAGTAATGAAATTTTTTGGTCTCTCAAGAAAAAAATCCAGTTGCCATGACTCAACTTCCAGATTAGTAAAGCTTTATTGTGGCTTCACCTACCTGGCTTTTTCCCCTGATGTGAGCAGACTAGTGCCCAGCCCTTCACTTCTAATTGTATCATGCTTCAAATGAAAAGTCAAGCTTCCACAGAGAAGAGGTTCGTGCTTTCTTATAAACTATACATGTGACCTTGCTTAAACAGGCTTAATGTATCTCAAAATACCAGTTGCCTAGCCACAAACAGTGGAAGTAGCTGCTGCCTTTCTGAGCAGCTTCCAAGTTTCCAGAAGCTTCTGACTGGCCATTGCCAGCTAACTGCACTAACTGCACCAGCTAACTGC
The DNA here is from genome assembly GCA_037367245.1 of Phrynocephalus guinanensis. Lineage (NCBI taxonomy): Eukaryota > Metazoa > Chordata > Lepidosauria > Squamata > Agamidae > Phrynocephalus > Phrynocephalus guinanensis. The sequence goes on along the minus strand of CM074739.1, from coordinate 70,885,690 downwards.
ACTAAACAGATGCTGAACATGAGATAGCTTCTCATCTGTGGTGCAAGGTTCTTTTCTTCTTATGAAGCCTTGATTTCTAGGAGCAGGAACCCAAATAAAGTCAGAAATGGGAAATGTGTTCCTTCCCAATGTTGTTGGACAGCAATAGCCTTATTTCACCCTTGGCTATGGTGGCTACAGCTGGAGGGAGATGCAGTCCAATGACAGCTGAGAGCCACACAATTCCCACTCTCGATATATGACCCATTCCAGTTACCTATGAGCCTAGTCCATGGGCCATAACTCCACAATAAACACTGCAGGGATTTCTGGATAGCTAGCAAGACTGAAGATTTCATTTAATATCCTGAATTTAGCATTCATTCAGGGTTTACTTGCCCTTCAGTTCTCCCTTGGGATCAATTCCCTCTACCTTTCTTTTCATTCACTTAAAGAAGTGGCAGTGCTAAGTTATCTAACTCTAAGTAGGGCAACTTATGACTGCCATAATCATTCCTCTAGTTTATCCCTCCTTTTCCCCTCATGTATTTTCCATAATAGAATGATGACAGCAAGGGAATTCAGAACTCCACAAAGAAACAGGAGTCAATAATGTGTAGCTGCAGAAGTTCCTTTTGTTTGACAATTTTCCTGAAGGCTGGGAAGATAGAGAAATATAGAGCAGTCAAATGGAATCCGCAGGGAGCCTTTTAAGAAATCTTTATGAATATTTGAAAGGGCATCTGGATCTGTGACTACACAGGGCAATCAATTGCTATGAATTTTTATTTCCCTCTACACACAGTAGGGATGACATGACAGGTATGTCTTATCAGTAGGCTTCACTTAAAGAAACATGAGATTTCATTATGAGGAGTCTAGGGTAATTTCAAAGGCGGATAACTGGCATCATTTAAAGGGAAGGAGGAGTTGGGAGTTAATTATTGTAGCCTCCTGAAAATGGATGATTCCTGTTATGATTAGAGGGTAAATAATAATCTTTCAATGACTGCATTGCTCTTTGAACTTTAGGCAAATAACTCTTTATGTTTTACTTTTGGGGTTTGTGAGTCAGAATAGCATCCGATTGCTTTATTGTGTTTCCCCCAACACAACAAAGCGTTTGAATGGAAACCAGGGCCCCAAAGTGAAATAAAGTTCTCTTACAATTCAGTAGATTACTGTTTTCTCCCTCCGGAGACTTCATGATATTATTTGTGTGTCACAAAATACCATGCTTCAAAATGCCTAGCAGTACATGGGGAGGGTTGCTTGTGGAATGTTTTCCATAGCTTCAGGATGCATCTCCCATCTCAAATATCATCCAGAAATGAAGTGGGGGGATTGGTTGAAGTTTGTAAATTGTTTGTAAATTGTTCAGATTTTTAAGCACTAAATGGTTAGTTTGTCTCATTCTTAATAATCAGCTAGTCTTTCTGTGCCTTCTCTGTGGGTTTATTTTCCTTCTTGAAAAGGATTTTACATAGATATTTTATAGAATCTGATTTTTAAAAAAAGTCAGTTCTCTGTCTCTTCCATGGGTGGGTGTGGTAAAACTTGCAGGGCTTTTAAAATTAAATTACACTATAGATCTTGCTATTTAGAGTACTATTTATATCCCAGATAATAGATATATCACTTTGTGATGTGACACTCAAAATCTTACTTCAGCATCCCATCATTACTTTAATGGAAGGATCATTTATAAGAGCTTGTGTCATAAGGTTTGCATTTTTGTTTTCATTGGGTAGGGCATTTGTACTAATGCAGATCCATATAATTTCATTTCATTAGCAAATATCCACATTACTGGGCATTGAAATGAATGAATCTCCTCTGACGTACCCTCTCATTATGGGATTTCCCCAGGGCTATATGCCTTATAATAATCAAACTTGCAAACTAGGTCCGGCTCCGCAGCGCGACTGCGCAATGCGGAGCCTCTTTGCCCCCAGCCCGGACGGAAGCCGCGCGAGGCTTACCGAGTCTCGCAGGAGGCGGGGGACCGAGCCCTTATAAGGGCTGGCCACGCGGTCCCCGGCAGCCTCGGTTTTCCGGCTTGGCGGAGAGAGGATCCGGGCGCTCGGCTGGCTGTGTCCGCCATTTTGCACGTGGCGGCGCAGCGGCCAGCAGCGGGTCGGGTCCGGTGGAGAGGACGGAAGAGGAACCGGGATCGCGGGCCGGTGGAGAGGAGCGGCGACTGGGGAGGCGCGGCGGCGCTTTCCCCCCTCGTTTGAACCGGCGGCGAGCCGCGGCTTCCCGCGGCCTGCCGGCGCGGCGGGACCCGACGACGGTTGGGCGGATCACCGGGGACAGGGGGGTCGGAGGGAGGGACCCGCCCAGGAGCCCGGAACCCAGGGGGGTGGCGGCAGCCGCGGCCTGTGACCGGCGAGTCTGAGGCGCCGCGTGACCGGGGAGCTCGCCCCGGGGAATAGCGTGGGGGACTGCGGGGCGGGCCTACCTGATACAAGGGAGCCGCCCGGGCGGTGCGGCCCGGCGGTCGAGTCCCAGGGAAGGCCGGAGGCGGCGGGTGGGGCCTTCGGGCCCAGCAGATTCGGCGCGGGGGGTGCGGCGCGGCCCAGCCTTTTGTCTACCCGGGGGAGGGCTGGGAGGAGGCGGGCCGGGCCTTCATAGCAGCACCCCAGGGAGGACGGAGCAGGGCCGATCGAGGCCCCAGGGGAGGCGCGGATCGGGACGGCCGGGGCGCCCGGCTGGGGCCCTCCTCTAGTCAGGCCTAGTCAGGGCAAAGGGCCCGCGGCGGAGGCGGCGGGCGGCGGGAGTCCTCGCAGCCGGAGGGAAGCGCTGTAGGCAGGCCAGGCCTACACGGCCACTAACCTTGCCCAGGGGACAGCGGGGGTCCCCGGGGAGGGGGGGTGTTGGCCGTTGGAGCCGGGGCGGAAGGGAGTCAGGCCCAGGAGGGGAGAGACCAAGGGGTTAGGGAGACGGTTTGCAGCATGGCCCCTAGGAGGACCAAAGGGGGCCATAAAGGCAAGCATCTGGCCAAGAGGCCAGCACCACAGCCTTCCAGCTCGGACTCATCCTCCTCAGATGAGGAGGACTGGGCCACATGGACCCACCTGGAGGCACGGATGGAGGAGATTGAGGGGGGTCCCAGTGGCGTGCAGCAGGCAGGAGGTGGCCAAGTCCCTGGCCGGCCCATGGCTCGCCTATCCAAGGCCCGTAGGAGGGCAAGAAGGAAGCAGCTGCTCCGGCGCTTAACCGGCCATCTTGGTGTGTTATTCCAGAAACCTGCAGACCCATCCCCAGCAGCACAAGCTCGTGTCGAGGAGCCGACCCACGTGGTCACTGGAGCACCCCCAGCGGTAGAGGACGTAGCCCAGGCCGACAACCAGGGATCGGCGGCCGCGCCGGGGCGCATGGAGCGCTTGCCTGAGGACCCAGCCGCAGGCCCCGCGCAGCCCATTGGGACGGATGCGGGACTGCAGACCCACAGTAACAGTGAGTTGGCGTGTGCACCGGACACCACACACCAGGAAACATGGCCATGGGGTCCGGCGGGGACGGCACAGCAGGCTCTCGGGGGCGGGCCGACGGGCCAGCCCGGGGCGCCCCCCCAGGCGGTAAACGCCGGCTGGGGGGGAGGCCCGAGTTCGAGCGCGCTTCCCGCCATCGCACCCCAGGCGGGGCCGGGCGGGCTTGCCCCGCAGGTAGGTCCAGTGGTGGGTCAGGCGCTACATGGCCAAGGTGTGCTGCAGCAGGCACCGACAGCCCAGGCATGGCAGTGGCCGCAGGCTCCGCAGGGGGTGGTAGGTATGGTCCCGGTAGGGCACTGGTGCGCAGCACAGCAGACCGGGGGTGGCCCGAGTGGGTATGCACAGCAAGGGTGCCCAAGCATGGGGGCAGTGGGTCCGGTATACGCAGGAGTTCCGTATATGGCACTGCCCCACGCGGACTACGCGTCGCCCCTGGGGGACCACTTGGCCCAAGCGACTAAGGAGCGCATCTGGCGTGGGGACTACATAGATTTGTTCAGCCTCCTCAATAGGGAATTGGACATTAAGGAGCTGGAAAAGGAGGACGCCAAGGACAGGGAGCGCCGGCTGCGGCGCAAGCCGGAACGTAATTGGGCCAACTGGCTTCCGGCATATAGCATCTATATGTCAATGGTCCTACACGCACACCCATGGAGAGCTCAATCGCTCATCAAATACCAGGATATGATTTACAGGCCCTTCGTGGATTTCCCTGGGTATGCTTGGCTTACATACGACGAGCGCTTCCGTATGAAAGCGGCCACCCAGCCACACCTTAGGTGGGACGAACCTTACCCCCCACTGTGGCTGCAGTACATGACCCCCGTGCGCCCGGCGCTAGGGGAGCGTTTCGATAGTGGCCACATTATCCGGCGCCCTGCGCAGGCGGCCAGCACCCGCCAGGGGGCGGGCCAGCAGGTTCAACCCCGGCTGGTTTGCTGGGACTTCAACGGCCAGGGAAACTGTAATCGAGCCCAGTGCCGCTTCAAACACGACTGCTCAGTCTGCGGGGCCCAACACGCAGCGGTTAATTGTCCCAGGGCCAAGGGGGGCTTTGGTAAGCAAGGGGCCGGGGGGCAACAGCGACGACCCCCTCAAGGGGGCGGACCTAATCCGCCGAAAGGGCCCCAGCCCAATCAGCCGTAGAGTTTTGGAAATGTGGCTGGGCAGTTACCCGGACAAGGAGGGCGCCCAGTTTCTAGTGGAGGGTTTCGCTGAGGGTTTCCGGATTCAGTTTCAAGGGGTACGGCGCCCCTTTTGGGCGCCTAATCTGAGGTCACTAAAGGGAATGGAGCAGACAGCCAAGGATAAGATCATGAAGGAGGTGGCAAACGGGAGAGTCCTGGGGCCGTTCGACGAGCCCCCGCTACCCAACTTCCGGGTATCTCCCTTGGGCTTGGTGCCCAAGAAGGCGCCAGGGGAATTCAGGCTCATTCACCACCTATCGTATCCCGAGGGCGCTTCGGTCAACGACGGGATCCCCCAGGACCTTTGCTCGGTAAAGTATACCTCCTTCGATGCGGCAGTGGCCATGGTTCGGGCCTGCGGGGTCGGAGCGGAAATGGCCAAATGTGACATCCAGTCCGCATTTCGGCTCCTGCCAGTACACCCTGACGACTTCGACTTGTTGGGTTTCCAGTTCGAGGGGAAGTTTTTCTTAGATAGGGCATTGCCGTTTGGTTGTTCGATTTCATGTGCTGTTTTCGAGAAGTTCAGTTCTTTTATTGAGTGGCAGTTACGCCAAATGACGGGGCTGGGTAGTATTGCCCATTACCTCGATGACTTTTTATTTTGCGGGAGGAAGGATTCGGGAGTCTGTGGCTTTATCCTGAGATCCTTCCAGGAAATGGCCAGCTTACTGGGACTTCCCCTGGCGGCGGACAAAACAGAGGGCCCGGTGACATGCCTCACATTTCTAGGCGTGGAGTTGGACACATGGAACCAGACTTGCCGGCTGCCGGACGACAAACTGAACGACCTTAGGGCTAGGGTGGCAGCACTCCTGCGACGCAAGAGCATGACGCTTAGGGAGTTGCAGGAACTCGTGGGGCACCTTAACTTTGCCTGCCGCGTGGTGGCTCCTGGGAGACCATTTATTCGCCGCTTTTGCGACGCCATGCGGGGTCTGAGGAAACCGGCACATAGAGCGAAAATAACAGGAGGCATGAGGGACGATCTGCGTATGTGGCTAGACTTTCTACAAGGCTTCAATGGGGTTTCCTTTTGGCGGGAGGAACTCAGGTTAGGGGCGGACTTCCAGGTGCAAACGGATGCCGCCGGGTCCCTGGGATACGGCATCTATTGGAGAGGTAAGTGGTGCTGGGGAACCTGGCCGCCCGAGTGGGTGGCGGAAGGGGTTACCAGGGACTTAACATTCCTAGAGCTGTTCCCCATAGTAGGGGCCTTGTGGCTTTGGGCCGGGGAATGGGCCAACTCCGTAGTCCGCTTCTGGTGCGACAACATGGCTGTTGTCTATACCATCAATGACTTAACGTCGAAATCTGAGCGGGTTATGGGGTTGGTCCGGGCCCTGACGCTCCGAACGCTGCAGTATAACATCGTGGTGCGCGCACGCCATGTGCCTGGGCTGGATAACTCCATCGCCGATGCTCTCTCCCGCCAGCAATTCGATCGCTTCAAGGCCCTGGCTCCAGGGGCGGCCGAACTTCCCGAGCGGTTGCCAGAGGCAGTATGGCGGATTGGCGGGAGGAGGCGGACGGGGCGCTGGAACTGGCACTCGCACCGCGGACAAGGCGAGGATACGAAGCGGCGATTAGGGACTTCGCCGCCTTCCGAGACCTGATGGAGCTCCAGCCTGCTTGGCCCGCCCCAGTAGACCACATCCGGCAGTACTTGGTATACCTCCATAGGAAAGGGCTTACGCCGGGTACCATGCAGGGGCGCCTGGCAGCGTTGGCATTTCACGCCAAGGCCCGGGGGTGTGAGGACTCCACCCGGGACTTTAGGGTGCGCAAAATGCTGGAGGGATGGAGCAAGGCTAGGGGTAGGGTGGAGGACGCCCGTTTTCCCCTGACCCCAGATATCCTAGCTAGAATGGGTAAGTTGTGGGCCCAGCTGTGTCGGGACGACTACGAGGCTTCCCTGATGAGAGCGGCGTCCCTCGTGGCCTTTTTCGGGGCGTTCCGTATCAGCGAGCTGGTGGCGGCGGGTAAGCGAGATGGTTCCCGGACGGCATTGCAGTGGGCTGATTTCCAGCAGCAATCAGGTATGGTCGTGTTCCTGGTGCGCCGGTCGAAGACGGACCAGTGGGCAAGGGGGCAGAGAGTGGCCTTGAGGGCCTGCTCGGTGGGTGAAGTCTGCCCGGTTCGGGCCATGGAGAATTATGTAGGGTTGCGAGGGCCGGAGGAGGGTCCCCTGTTCCGGCATGCTGATGGAGACCCATTGACGAAATACCAGTTTTGGAGCCTGACCCAGAAGGCACTCGGGCGGCTGGGTATGGACGGGTGGAAGTTTGGGACCCACTCGTTCAGGATTGGCGCGGCGTCGACGGCGGCGGCCCTGGGATATGGCCCCCAGGACATAAAGTCTCTGGGACGGTGGGCATCCGCTCGGTTTGCGACCTACGTGCGCCCATTACCGCACTGTTAACTGTTTGGTTTGTTTCCTTCCAGGACCGGGACCGGGACGCATGAGGTGTCGTGTTCTTATCCTAGGACATAGTTATGTTTATTGGGCGGCGAGGTATGCGGCCAGGACGGCCTGGGGAGTTAATTTGGGCATGGGGGGCCGGGCGGTCATTGAGTGGCAGGGAATCCGGGGTATGAGATGGTGTCAGTTCGAGCGGGCAGCACAGAGGGCCGCCAGTGGCAGACCGCCCGATGTTATGGTTGTGCACCTGGGGGGGAATGACATCGGGTCGCAATCAAGTAGGTCGCTGGCTCAGGATATTGTTAGGGACTTAGCAGCCTGGAAGCAGTGTTTTCCGCAGTCCATCTTGGTCTGGTCGAATATTGTCCCAAGGCGCCGATGGAGGGCACGGTGCGACCCACAGGTAATGAGTACGGCAAGGAGGGGTGTAAACAGGGATGTCTGCCGGGCTGTAGCTTCCCAGTTGGGCACGGTAGTGGGCCACCCGAGGATTGTGGCGGCAATCCCAGAGTTATATCGGGAGGACGGGGTTCATCTCTCCGATCGGGGGACCGAGATATTTTTGACCGACCTGAAGAGGGGCCTGCTGGAAGTGGTGGCACGTTGGTGGGGTGGGTAGGGGCCATAGCAAGGCTAGGCCCCTACCGTGGCGGTAGTGCGGGTATGGAAAAGGCAGTTGGGAGTCAGGTCTCTAATTCCCTCTGGGGGCATCCGCTCTCACGGCGTTGCGGAGCTGAGATCACAACGCCGGGGGGGATGGATGTACCGGGAGGGCCCACCGGCCTACCAGGCTCTAAGGATGGGCCTGGACAGTCCGGTTGGGGAAAGGGGACTGGCTGGCCGAGGGTGCCCTGCCTATGGACAGGACGCCCGCGGGGCTCTTGACTCACCCGGATATACTGCCAGAGCAGGGGGTCCCGGGAGACCCAAGTAACAGCAATTAACCCGCACTGCAGCAGGCCCCTGTTTAAAGTTGTGTTGTCTTGTTAAGCCTGTTAATAAAGTGGCCCGAAGTTTGTACCCAACACCCTGTCTCGCGTGGTTATTCCGCCGTGGGGGGGCAAGGTCCGGCTCCGCAGCGCGACTGCGCAATCCGGAGCCTCTTTGCCCCCAGCCCGGACGGAAGCCGCGCGAGGCTTACCGAGTCTCGCAGGAGGCGGGGGACCGAGCCCTTATAAGGGCTGGCCACGCGGTCCCCGGCAGCCTCGGTTTTCCGGCTTGCCCGCCCACCCGCCACTTTGAGCAGTAGTATGAGTTCGTCTGGTCGCTTCGGGGCCGGATAGGAATTTTTGACCTGGATGCGCAATTGGCACATTGCATCTGGGGATTTTTCGCCTATCCCATACTACTGCGGCGCGATGGGCACCTTAGGTAGGATGCAGGTTTTGGCCACTTGGGGCGGTAGTGCGGGTATGGAAAAGGCAGTTGGGAGTCAGGTCTCTAATTCCCTCTGGGGGCATCCGCTCTCACGGCGTTGCGGAGCTGAGATCACAACGCCGGGGGGGATGGATGTACCGGGAGGGCCCACCGGCCTACCAGGCTCTAAGGATGGGCCTGGACAGTCCGGTTGGGGAAAGGGGACTGGCTGGCCGAGGGCGCCCTGCCTATGGACAGGACGCCCGCGGGGCTCTTGACTCACCCGGATATACTGCCAGAGCAGGGGGTCCCGGGAGACCCAAGTAACAGCAATTAACCCGCACTGCAGCAGGCCCCTGTTTAAAGTTGTGTTGTCTTGTTAAGCCTGTTAATAAAGTGGCCCGAAGTTTGTACCCAACACCCTGTCTCGCGTGGTTATTCCGCCGTGGGGGGGCAAAGCTTCTTTTCCCTTGTTAAGGAAAATGCTATACAACAACAATAATGAATTTACTACTGAACCTATAAACTGTGTCGAAGGTAAAGCACAGCAGGTGATTGGTTACTGAAAACTGCAAGTCATGATTTAAGCACTGCTTGATTGGGGGGTCCTAGAATACTACTCTGTGTGTTCTTTGGCCCAGTTTGAGCTTTGGCCTGACTGTTGCTACACTCCTTTGGGAGGATTTTCTCTGTTTCAGGCTTATTTGCTGAATGCTATATTGGAGTAAGAAGATACTGTTTCCTGTCTATATATTTGTATATATTGATAAAGAGACTGGTGAAGGAACAACAACATTGCCTGAACACTTCTTTGAAGATATTGGGTTCCTGGTGAAGCTTATTATTTACAAGGTTGGCTGTGGCACAACAGTCATTTGACTTTAACAAAAGTTCCAGAGAGCAGTCATAAAACACAGCACACTAAATACATATCTACACCTGTGGGGATCCATTTTCTGGTGGAAACCATTTGCTTGCCTCTCAGGACAGGAGATGGGCATTTATGGGCACCAGTTGGTGCTTCCGACAAAGCTGTGTTGGGGGCAGGCTGTGACCTCCCACCCCCAACAACCCTCTTTTCCTCAAGGTAACTCTCCAACCCACCTACATCCAGTGTTGCTTTGGGACTGGATAGGAATTTGGGGTCTGTCTCACCTGACTTGAATACAAAAGGTGGGCTGATTTTATTTATTTATTTATTTATTTATTTATTTATTTATTTATTTATTTATTTATTTTTGCTTATCCCATGCTGCTTAACCCTTGGGAATGTAAGGGCTATTGTAGTTGAGTCACTTTTGTGGTTAGTGTGTCACTGGAGGTAGGTTTGGTCAGTGCCCCAAAAGCACACCAGGTGCTGTTTTACCCAGCATCATGGCAACCAGGATATATAGAGTTTTGCTTGCAGGGATGAAGGGTGCTGGAGAGATGTCCCCAACCCATTGTCTGTCTAAGTTCAGGAGGATGGGACAGATGGAAGACTGGGAGATTTTTTTTAAGAGATGGGGATTTTGTTTTGGAAGGGGACTGGTTCCAAAATGAAACACCAGCACATCTGGTTCTCGGAACCCAGTCCCACCCCCCAGAACAAAATCAACCACTGTCTCATCTTGCTGTAGTTAGCACTGGGCAAAATTCCAACCAGGAAGCAGCCTCTGATGCATCATTTCCCCCCTCTCCCTGGCACTGGATAATCAGGAGCTGTGCAAGGACATGCATCATCCCGCATCCCTGTCTGATTGGCCAGTGCCAGGGAGAGGGGAAGATGATGCATACATAGGACACTGCTTCCTGGTTGGACTTTTACCCAGCACTAACTATAGCAAGGTAAGACTGTGGTTGATTTTGTTCCAGAAGATGGGACTGGGTTTCCGAATTCCAGCTCTGCTGGTGAGTTTTGTTTTGGAACAGCTCCATCTAGAGGCTTAGGATTTGCCTGTTTGGGGTCAGGGAGGGAGTTAGAGGTAACCCCTAGAGCTTGTCCCAGGTATCTATCTGCACCAGGATGAGAATGGTTGGAGGTTAAAATCAATAAAGTGTGCCCCTAGTTAACTCCAACATTTTTGTCCACCTCTTTATTTTGGGAGTAGGAAGGCAAAGAATCACATACTACAACAAATAAGCAACTTTCACCACTTGAAAGCACCACCTCTAAAAAAATGTACTGGATATAAGTATACGGAATGTAATTTTAACATCAGTTGGAGAAAATATGGGTTTACATAGTGATCACATTATTTCACCTTAAACTGCTCTCCACCAAAAACTATTCTCTTCCCAGAGCACAACAGAAAGGCTGATGTATCCCAGTTCCATGCTACTCCATCTGAAACAATAGACTCATTAGCAACCATACCATATATTTTTTTTGAAAATAGAAATGGAAGTGTGACTTACTTGGATGGTCATGTTGGCTGTGTATTCTGAAAAATATAGTTCAAATGGGGGGACTTTCTCCACCTATGGTGAGAAATGATACTACATGCATATTTAAAGAGTTATAACTAGGTAGGAAATCTCCATATAAAGTGCTATTTCTGCTCAGACACATTTAACAACAATGAAGAATATTTCATTTTATTTTCACCTGAGCTTTCTGTAACAGAAAGCAAGATTTCTCCTTAATATTGGCTAAGAGGCACAATAAAGCTCCTTCGTGGGTTTTATTCTAGCTCTGGTTTATCTGTCAAGTCTTGATTGACAGTTCTTTATGTGAAGGTTACCAGGGGTTGGGAGAGCGGGGGAGAGAACAGCCATAGCTTCTTCTGTATTCATCCACTTGCTTGACTCTGCAGGGAAGCATATATTTCAGATTTTTATTTAGATTTCTATATTGGACAAAGATTTGTTAGCAGTGGAACTGCTGACTTTTAATGGAACGAAAGCAGCAGCTGACACTTGTTTTATGATGCATGTTGGGCGGATGATTTCTCTTTGACTGCCACTGGGCTGGATGCTATACTTATTGATTTCAAAATCTCACATATTTTAATAACCAATGGAAAACTCCATCAAGAGCTTAAAAGTGGGGAATTGATTTAAGACTGATGCTCATCCTGAACAGTTGGGGGTCTAGTCTAATAATGTGTGATATTCAGGGTTTGTCTTCCTGGATGTCCAACAATATCATGGATCTTCTGCTTTCACTGGTCTGTCAGTCTGGGCTTTTCAAAATGTCTGTTCTTTCGATTAAATTTGTATCACATCATGACGATTTAAAATCTGGAGTTTTCAAGTTTATAATTTATGCTTAAAATGATATAATACTCACCTGGACAACAAAGATCAAGTCCAAATGGACAGTGGAACTCTTATCCATACTTGATACGAGATTATCATACTTACTCAGGGCCCTGGCCTACATTTCTTTGGAGAGTTCTCAACAATCTTTGGAAACATTGCCCACCCACCCAGAATAACGAGACGAGGCAGTAGTATGGGGTGAAACTGGGCCACATGTTTATTGAACACAACTTAAAACCAACAGCAGCAACAACAAGGAGGGGCCTGGCTTCAGCAATCTGGTTGGAACCCCAGGGTCATTTCAGGCCCCTCCAACCAGGCAGCATGGAGCGAGTTCTGACCCCCGGGTGGCACGGTCAGCCGACGACGCCACCCAAGCCAGTCTGATACTACCCTCCCTGCGTCTTATAGCTTAAGGCTGGGTTATCCCCTGCGCAGGGAGGCATCCCCTTATACCCCAACCAGGCCCTGTAACCTCACGATCGGCAGGACCTTGGCTATTGGGTATTTGGTGACAGATGTTTAACTACTCACCGCTGCCTGAATCCGCTTCAGCCGCCAGTGTGACCAAACTTCCATGTGGCTTACCTAATGCCCAGGTACCAGTGTGGGATAGGCGAAAAATCCCCGCTCTCTTCAGCCAATTTAGAGTGCGGGTCAAAAATTCCTATCCGGCCCCCGAAGGCGACCAGCCATGCTCACACTAGTCCTTAAAGGGTGGGCGGGCGGGGAACGTTCCTCGGAACTGTCTGGTGGAGGGGGTCGGAGTAGCCCTTTTAAAGGGTGCTCCTCCCCCTCCCCTCTGGATGCCTCCAGCATCCTGCCTGTCTCTCCCTCCGGGAGGGCAAGCAAATACACTCTGTGGGCAGAGGTCTCGCCCACGGAGCGACCATTGCCCACCCACCTGGAATAATTAGACGAGGCAGTAGTATGGGGTGAAACTGGGCCACACGTTTATTGAACACAACTTAAAACCAACAGCAGCAACAACAAGGAGGGGTCTGGCTTCAGCAATCATGGTTGGAACCCCGGGGTCATTTCAGGCCCCTCCAACCATGCAGCATGGGGTGAGTTCTGACCCCCGGGTGGCGCGGTCAGCCAACAACGCCACCCAGGCCGGTCTGATACTACCCTCCCTGCGTCTTATAGCTTAAGGCTGGGTTATCCCCTGCGCAGGGAGGCGTCCCCTTATACTACAACTGGGCTCTGTGACCTCTCGATTGGCAGGACCTTGGCTATTGGGTATTTGGTGACAGATGTTTAAGCTACTCACCGCTGCCTGAATCTGCTTCAGCCACCACAACTGAGGGCCTAGCCTTGCTCCACAGCCAGCCAGCCCCCTGCAAATCTCGCAAGAACATTTCCGTACCTTCGTCGGACAGGTGGACTCCGTCAGGCCTGTAGAGTTCCCCCCTGCCCACATTGAAGTCAGAGTGGCCCATCACCGCCCCAAAGTCCCGGCGCACCACTCGACAAACTTCTTTGTTCACCCCCCGCCGCAAGCAGTTCAGCTTGTTCGGGTCGCAGTCGGCCATCCAGCTCTGGTGGGGGATCATATTTGTCCAAACAACTCTACAGGCCGGGTACATGGACTTCCAAATGTTGAAGACCCACAAAATCTCCAGCACTAAAGACTTGCCGGTTTGTTTGGTCAAATCGTTGCCCCCCAGGTGGACGACCAATATGTCCGGAGGCTTACCAATGGCAGCAGCCACCCCACCTGCAGGAATTCCCTCCATCTCATTCCCTGCTTCCCCCACCACTCTACGGTGGCCCCGTAACCCAGCCCCAGGTTGGGACCCCAGCCAGACCTGCGGGCGTACCGTTCGGCCCAGTACACATAACTGTGGCCGATGAAAACCACGCTGGCACGGGCTTCACAGGGGAGCAGTCCTGGGAAAACACAAAAGACAGGTTAGAGCACCGGCAGCGGGCGCACATACTGCCGGTAACACTTGGATGACCACCTGCCAAGCCGACGGATGTCACTATGCCCGTACCCCAGCGCCGCAGCCGTGAAGGCAGCGCCAATCCAAAAGGAATGCATGCCAAACCGCAATGCTCCCAGGCCCAAGTCCCTCAAGACCCTTCCCTAGATCTGCCCAAATTGAAATTTCGTCAATGGTTTGCCATCCTTGTGTTGGAAAAGGAACCCCCCCCCTTAGGACCCCTCAATGCCATGTATGCCCAAAGGGCGCTTACAGGACAGATGATCTCCTGCGAGCAAGTGCCCAGGTGGATGAGCGTTCCTCTACTTCTCTGGTCAGTATTGGACTGCCGAAGGCGAATCGTGAGGCGGCCGGGCTCGAGGGTAACGTCCGATGCGAGGAGGGCCACAAATGAACCATCCTGCTGGCCCACTGCGACCAGCTCACCGACCCTCAGGGCTCTAAAAAAGGCCAGGAGTGACACCGCTTCGAAGAAGGCAGCCTCGAATGCATCCTGGCAAACTGTGTGCCACTTGGCATACATTGCCACCAAGATTTGAGGGGTGATTGAGAAGTGGGAGTCTGGTATCTTCCCCCTCTCTCTGCTCCACCCCGCTACCATACCCCTTATTCTGAAATCCCCTGTAGGCTCCCCATAACCCCGGAGCTTAGAATGAAATGCCAGGGCTGCCAGCTTTCCCAACATGGAGCTCGGGGCCAAACCTTTCCTATGGAGGTGCACGAGAAAGATACGTAGGTCATCTATGGGCAACGGCCACAGTTGGCCCATCCCCTGCACAGCCCGGAAGGAGGCAAACTCCTCCATCACAGCCGCGTATCCTCTCTGGGTTCTGGGGGCGACCGAGAGGCAAAGTGCCCTGTCAGCTTCATCTCGCCAACCTGCCATACCTCTGTCGGGATCTCCACTGGAAGCGCCACCGCTCCTGGGGTGAGAGCCTGGAAACGCTTGGCCTGTTGGCGGGACAATGCACCAGCTATTTCATTGTCTACCCCTGGCACATGGTGAGCGCTGGCCACAATATTGTACTGGAGGGCCCTAAGGGTAAACGACCTGACCAGGCACATCACCCTGGGCAAGTGGGATGTTAGACTATTGATGATATGGACCACAGCAAGGTTGTCGCACCAGAAGTGGACAACCGAGTTGGCCCAGGCCTCCGACCAAATGTACAATGGGGAATAGCTCCAAGAATGTTAGGTCACGTGTGATGCCAGCATCATGCCAGGCCGTGGGCCAGGTGCCGCTACACCACTGCCCTTTCCAGAATATGCCAAACCCAATGCCCCCTGCTGCATCTCTCTGCACTTGGAACTGCGCCCCCAGACAGAGCTCGTCCCTCCAGAAGGAGACCCAGTTAAAGCCATCCAGGAAGATGCACCAAACCGCAAGGTCTTCCCTGATGGCAGCTGTGACACTGGTCCTGTGTGTCGGCCTGCGCATGCCTGCCATGGTGAAGCAAAGGCGGCGAAGAAACGCCCGCCCCAGGGCAACCACCTTACATGCGAAGTTAAGGTGGCCGACCAGCTCCTGCAGCTCCCTGAGTGACATTTTTCTACGCGCTTGGGCCTCACGGACTCTGTCCCTCAGTGACACAAGTTTGTCCATGGGGAGGCGGCACACCTGGGTGCGGGTATCGATTTCGATACCCAGGAAGGTGAGAACCATCAGGGGCCCTCCGTCTTTTCCTCGGACAGAGGAAGTCCCAGCTGCCTGGCTAGGGCTCTAAAGCAGTCCAGCAGGAGTTGACACCTGCCTGACCCGGCAGGCCCACAAATCAAATAGTTGTCTAAATAGTGGGCCGTGCTCGACAGCCCCTTGACATGGTGCAGACGCCACTCCACGAACGTGCTGAACCTCTCAAATACGGCACAGGACACTGAGCATCCGAAAGGCATGGCACGGTCCATAAAGAATTGGTTTTGTAATTGAAATCCCAAAAGTTTGAAATCAGCAGGGTGGACAGGGAGAAGGTGGAAGGCCGACTTAATGTCGCACTTCACCATCTCCGCGACCACCCCACAGGAGCGCACCATTCACACTGCTGCATCAAATGACGTATACCGGACCGTGCACAGCTCAGACGGGATGTCGTCGTTCAGTGATGTGCCGCTAGGGTGGGAGAGGTGATGTATCAGCCGAAATTCACCTGGGGCTTTCTTGGGGACAAACCCCAGTGGAGACACTCTCAGATTGGGCACTGGGGGCTGGAGGAAAGGGCCGAGGACTCTGCCCTTGCGCACCTCCTTCCCGATCTTATCTGTCGCCACCCCTCAGCCCTTCTCAGCGACCTGAGGTTCTGCGCCGATACGGGCAGCCTGGGGCCCTGGAATGGGATATGGAAACCAACTTCAAAACCAGTAACCAGAAACTCGGCCGCTTCCCTATCCGGGCACTCCGCGGCCCACTGCCACAGAACCTCAAGCTTGATTGGGCAGGGGGCCTTTTGCAGGAGCATTGTCCCCAGGTCCTGAATTCCTATTACCTGCAGCATCCCGCCCCTTCCCCTGTTGTGGACGGGCCCTGCTGCAGTTAATAGCAGGGTGCTTGGCCCCGCATACAGAGCACTCGTGCTTGAAACGGCACGGCTTCCTGTTGCACGCCCCTTGGCCATTGAAATTCCAACAGACCAGCCGGACTTGAACGGACTGGCCCGCCGAGGCGCGGGCAGCTGGATTTTGCATCCCCTTGTGTATGAGGTGACCGCTATCATAGCGCTCCCCCAGGGTCGGGCGGACGGGGGTCATGAACTGCTGCCACACCAGCGGCAAGGTTTGTCCCACCACAGGTAAGGTTCCAAGGCTGCTCTACGACAAAATTCTTCATCATATTGCAGCCAGGTGTGGCCCGGGAAATCAACGAAGGCCCGGTAAATAAGGTCCAAGTATTTTAATATGGAACTGCGCCCGCCAGGGATGGGCCTGCAAGGTCAGGGACATATAGATCACGTAGGCGGGGAGCCAAGTGGCCCAGGAGCGCTCTGGTTTCTTACAGAGCCTCCGTTCTTTATCTTGTGGGTCCTCTTTCTCCAACTCCTTGGTATCTAGGTCCCGATTCAGGAGGCTAAAAATATCAATAAACTCCCCCCTCCAAATTTTTTCCTTCATAGCCTGTGGCAGGTGGTGCCCAAATGGCGAAGCGCAGTCCCCAAAAGGGAGCACGCCAGTCACGACCCCTGCATAGCTCGGGGCCCCACCTTGGTAAGGCCACGCTGGAGCGCCCACGGGCAGCTGGCCGGGCGCGAGCCAAGTGGGCAGCTGTCTGTGGGGCCAGCAGAGCGGAGCAGGGAACGGCTGGCGCGGCTGCATGCCACCCATCCCGAGTGATGCAGGCTGCCAAATTGGCGCGTGCATGGCAACCCCGGGGGCCGCCCCCAGCGGCAGCATTGTCACGCTACTCCAGGGCCACCCGGCGCCCGGTGCAGCGGGCGGGGAATAAGCTGCCTGCGCCAGCCAGCCCACCAGGGCAGGCGATCCTGGAGCGGGCGGACCCGATGGCCAGGGCCATGTAGGTGTGGATGCTGATTCCGGCGCCCCAGCCAACTCACTTGTGGAGGGGTTCTCCGCCGCAGCTAGCTCCGCGTTGTCATCTTCGGCATCCCCCATCGCCTCAGGGCCAGCAGTGGCTGGAGGCGGGCCGCGCGCGGCATGGATCGTTGTCACCTGGCTGGTGCCAGCGGGCAGCCAGTCGCCATGGAGGTCCTGGGAGCCGGCTCCATCTGCTCCAGTGCTGCAAAATGGGCAGAAAAATTCTGAGCCACCTCCTTCAACTGGGTCCGCTTTCTAGCCTTCGAGGGCCTGGACCCTGTCCATGGCTGCACCCGCTGGGTGTCCTTACTGGCCTGCACCCCTTTTGCGCTCTCCAGCGCCACCAAACGTGACTCCAGCTCTAGCCATATAGGCCAGTCCTCCTCGTCCGAAGAGGAGTCTGATAGCTGGGGCACAGGCCACGGCCGTTTAGCCAGCTGCTTGTCCTTGCTCTTCCCCCTTCCCTTCCCTGGGGCTATCCCTGCGATACTACCCTCTGGTCGAGGCTACAAACTAGACAAGGCCCGGTGCCCCGGCCTACCGCCCTCCGGCTATCCCCAGGAGTCCCCCAGGGGTGTAATGGCCCTGAACTGAACAAGGGGGGGCTGCCCTCCCTCCCAAAGCTCCCCCACCCCAAACTCCCGCTTCACGCGACAAGGCACTGCCGAGGAGAATGAGGGGGGGTGATGCCCCGGCCTGGAATGCCAGCCGCCTCCCGGCCCCCAACAGAGGCCGAAGCAGGGCCCACTCAGCACAGGAGGGAAGAGAGGGGGGTCGCCTTGCTAGAGTGTGCAGGGGGGATTAGGGCCCGCAGCCTACCAGGGTATACCCCCACCCACCAGTGACCACCAGAGGCCAAAAGCCCTTTCCCGGGCCCACGGGTCAGAGGCAGGCCCCACCCAGCCCCGGGGGAAGGCCTCCCAGGATGGGGAGGGCAGGGCAGGGAAAGGCCCAAAGGGACGGGGGCACCGCGAGTCGCCCCACTCATGTGGGGTGAGGGCCGATGCCACTCACCCGATCCGGCTCTGCTGGGCCCGTGCTCGGTTGAGCCAGCCTCCGCAGCCTCCCGCGAAAGGCCAGGCCACGTCCGCGGCCAGCCTCCGGCGGCACTGCTGAGGAGCGCGGTCTTCGTTGGTGTGTCCGCCGCTCCTGCGGAGCGGCAAGGTCCCGCTGGGCCCGGACTGCAAGGCGGACACCCCAGCCGGCCCCTGGAGCAACCCCCGCCGGGGTTCAAACCACTGCTGCCGAGGCCGCCCCAAAAACGCAGCCTCAAAATGGCGCCGGCCACGTGGCACCGCTAAGATGGCGGCACCCCCGAAATGGCATCCACGAGAGGAGCGGGCAGCAGGTCCTACCCTGCTGAACGCTCCTCGGAACTGTCTGGTGGAGGGGGTCAGAACAGCCCTTTTAAAGGGCGCTCCTCCCCCTCCCCTCTGGACGCCTCCAGCGTCCTGCCTGTCTCTCCCTCAGGGAGGGCAGGCAAATACACTCTGTGGGCGGAAGTGCCGCCCACAGAGCGACCATTTGCAGAAGCAGCTCTACAGATCCATTATATTGTATCGACACATTGTTAAATCTAATGCAGCAGTTACATTTTCAAAAGCAAATGTCAGAGGTTACATAGCTTGTACATTGCTATTTAATCACAATGTTTAAGATTGCTGCATATAAAAATAGCATCACATTTAGGGAGGAAATGGCATTTTTTCTGTTTTTTTAAGTCAAAGAGACATTTTTGAGGGAAAAAAATATATGAAACTGGTGGTAAGAACCAAAAAAAGATTATTTACCACCAAAGACAAATAAAATATAACAATGAAGGCTACAGTCACAGGGTCAATAAGAACTGCCTTAAAGCATAATTTAAATCTATTTAGTGCTCAATCACACATACCAAAAAGATCCTCAGTTATACTGATTTTTCTCCTATTTTTCTCCTATTTGAATCATTTTATAAAATTCTGTTCACATGACATGTGGGTAATATAAATTCATTTGGTCCAATCAGTTTTTCCCCAAAGATGGCTTTAAAATCTACCAATTCCTGCATTGCTTCAATCCTTTTTATGTGAAACCTGCTGTTGATTTATTCACTTCGTGAACCAGTTAAGTTTTTGGGTGCTATGGTAACTTTATGCGTTCATTTCTCCTCCACCCACCCCCTGCTCTTTCCCACCCCTGCTGTTTTATTTTGTTTTCTTTCTAGGAGCATTTGATTACCCTTCAATTTGCTTTGCTCTTGTAGGATTGGACCCTTCTTTTTTTGTCTGAAAATGAACTTCTTAATGGGTTGCTCCACCCCCAAGCATTTCCCTGCAAAAATGAAAGCTCCACTCATTGCAAAAACAATGCAGAGGGGAGTCTTCAGAACACAGAAAGAAAAGGAAACACCATGCAGTGGGGTGGGGCAGGGGGGAGGAGGGCTCAAAGAGGATTTATAGTGCCAATCAGCTTTAGTGTGGGCTGATCATCCCTTTTATCTTTTAACCTTCTGTTCACCAGCCCCTGCGTGGGCGCTGGGTCAGCGCTTTTGGTTTTTACACAAGCACCGATCAACTGTGGCGCGGGCTGATCGGCACTTTCTTTTTTGCCATGGTGGGAGCATACCTGTCAAGTTTTCTCTGGCCCCAGCCGGGAAAGGAGGGGGGAGGTGTAATGTGTGCACGTGCATTAGTGCACGTGCACACAAACAAAAACAAATGTACAAAAACACAAAGTGCCACTCCCCTTCCCGTCCTGATCACAAAAAACCCAAACAAAGCACCCCTCCCCCTTCCCCTCCCGATCACAAAGAAAAGCCACAAACAAAGCACCCACTTCCCCTCCCAGTTGCAAAAAAAACCCACCCACAAACAAAGTGCCCTTCTCCTTTGGGAGGGGCTCTCCCAATCATAAAAAAATCAAAAATAATTTGAAAATAATCATAGTATCCCTGCCCAACATGGAGGCACCCATACAGCTACCCCTAACAAGGCTGCCACCATTTATCATGTGGTAATGGTATCCCCGCCCCTACCACCTATTGAGCATGCTCAATGCTTCGGGCATGCTCAATAGCCACCCCAACATGGCAGCGCCCAGGCAGCAACCCCATGTCATACAAGGATTTTTTAAAAATTGTAAAATTTGGGAAAATTACAAGAAAATACTATTACAGGATGATGGCGGGAAAGATGCCTTAAAATCAGAATACCTGACAGGTATGTGCAGAAGGCCTCCCCACTACCTCGGAAGCCCCCTCTGCAGGGGCTGGTCAGTGGCATTGGCAGCACTGGGCAGCAGGAGACCTCCCTGCCACCTCAGAAACCCTGCCCATTGGGGCTGGTCCATGGCAGTGGTGGTGCTAGGCGGCCAGGAGGCCTCCCTGACATCAGGTAGGAGAAGACGCCAAATGGAGTTATGAAAAATGAAACAGAATGAAACAAAAATTTCCATTTTGTTTCATTTTTCTTTGGGGGGGGTGCTTTGTTATTCATTTTGTTACATAACAAAATGAATAACGAATAACAAAATGAATAAAAAAATCTGTAGGGATGACAAGATATTATTTTTAACTCCAGAGTTATCAAGGCCTATTATTTTTGAATAAAGTTGACAGCCCTGGGAATGAAAGGAGGACAAGTAGTGGTGATGGGAAATAATTGTGCAGGTACTTATAGGTGGGTGTGATTTCCCCCCATCACTACTGATGCTGAAAATGCAAATGTGATAATAACAACAGAAGTATTTCAAAGAACATTTTCTATCGGCAGCCCTTTCCACTTATCTTACAAATGGGGCTGTATATATATTTTAATATGCTAATAAAGTTTAAAAATCTGCTTCTCAAATATAGTAGGATACTAATAAAGGAATCAACAGCACAGGTGAGAATGGGAATTATGCCGTTTTATTTTCCATGTTTGTGTTTGCATTTTCCGTTTTCACTCTTTATCTTCTTCAAACATGTTAATTCATTGTTTCCATTCATTTCATGCCTGCATGGAAGACTGAGTATGCAACCTTATTGCCATCAAATGGTCTTGAGAGTTATAGTTCTGAAAGTATGTGTGCATGTGGGTGTATGTGCTTGCATATATCTAGTGTGGAAGATGGTCACATAAATCAACAGCACTTGTTTTATTTATTTATTTATTTATTTATTTATTTATTTATTTATTTATTTGTACAGCTTATATGCCACCCACTACCCAAAGGTAGGACCCAGAGGAGCCATTTCATTTTGTTTCATTTCATTTCGTATGATTTTTTAAACAAATTGTAAGAAACAAAACAAAACAAAATAAAATGGGGGTGAGCATGAAATGAAGCAAAATGAAATGTTATTTTTCGGTTTCAAGCCCATCCCTAGGCATAATCCATTTCATGTATATCACAGAGATGGGAAATTTTTGTTATTCTATCTATCAGAGAGATGAGATGAGGTAATCTTTCAGACTGCAACTCCCAGAATACTCAAAGCCATCAAGGGGTATTTGTGATTTATAATTTTAAAAAACTAACATTTCCAATCTGTGCTTCACCATTAGTGATAGGGTAGCATCTTCCATTAGGGTAGTAGGTTGAGTTTTGGACAGAGAAGAAGTGTTTTTATAGGGGACTTAAGATTCTAGCCATTGCTGAGATGTTGGTCAAGACAAGCAACATGGTATTTGGAGGATTGTCAATCTTTTGTTTGGGAACTCCGCAGCAGTGTGAATGAAGGAAATTACTGTTGGTGGATTGGCTTTAACTGACAAAAATATTAATGTGAATCAAACCTCTTATAAAAGTTTGCACACAAACTTTCTTCAAATCTGGGCATAAATTTTGAATCATAGAATCACATAGTTGGAAGAGACCTAAAGGGCCATCCAGTCCTACCCCCTGCCATGCACATACATGCTTACCATCCTGACCAAAAACTGTATTCTGTTGTGTCTTTTAAAAAAATCTGCTGGCATTTCTTTTAAGAAATGGTTCTAAACTGGACTTTTGAATATTGGATTCCTTGTTCTTTAAAACACTCATACTCTAGCATGAGGCACACATCTGAGACAATAAGCCACACTGACCATTATGAGTTTTTACATATACAAGATTGTATTGTAAACTTCTTGATTCTCAACATTTTCTTGAAATGAAAAGAGGGAACTATGTGGCCATTACAAAATACAAATGCAAGACTAACTTATCGGTCATATGCTTTCTATAACGAACCAGGCAATCTGGAGGGCTTCAAGGTGTGTATTTATGCTAATGAGGAAAGTGTGTATTCATAAAGTTTTTTGTCAGAATGGTAAGCATGTATGTGCATGGCAGGGGGTTGGACTGGATGGCCCTTTAGGTCTCTTCCAACTATATGATTCTATGATTCTATGATTCAAAATTTATGCCCAGATTTGAAGAAAGTTTGTGTGCAAACTTTTATAAGAGGTTTGATTCACATTAATATTTTTGTCAGTTAAAGCCAACTTGACCTTTTTGAAACAGCACAGGAGCACAGTGTATCAAGTGTGTATACATTATGCATTATAATATGCTACAAAAATGGAAATGTCCAGTCTGCCTATACATATGCTACTCAGTGCATAAATATAAAAGGTGCACATGAATATTTCACAAAGGGAAGATTTCTGTGGCACTAAGTTTAACAGATTTATTTCCACTTGATGCTTTGTGGATTGCAATCAATTTTCTCAGGTGCAAGGAGTAAAATAATCCACCAACAGTAATTTCCTTCATTCCATTTCCTTCAAATTCCACTATCACATATACAGTACTTTAATCTTAAGGGTGGCAGAAGTGCTTCTGTGTGTTCTGGAAAAGGGTGTGCAGCAATCTGGGGGTGCCTGGAGGGGGAGCAGGAGGAGAAAGCCACATGTCATCCTGCCAGCAGTCCTCTTTTCACCCTGCTAAGGCATGGTGATCCTTAGTTGGGGGAAAGGAGAGGGAATCAGGCAATGTTCCCCCCCCAAGCAGCGCCTCTGTTGATTGCTCCCCTCCTCCTTCCCACCACCCCTGCTAAGGCTTGCTAATCTTTAGCCCAGGGGAAGGAGGAGAGGGAAGCGACATAGGTGCTGATTGGAAAAAAAAACCCTTTACCTGCTTCCCTCTCCTCCTTTCCCTGGGCTAGCCATCACCAAGGCTTAGCTGG
This sequence comes from Phrynocephalus guinanensis, assembly GCA_037367245.1. Taxonomy (NCBI): domain Eukaryota; kingdom Metazoa; phylum Chordata; class Lepidosauria; order Squamata; family Agamidae; genus Phrynocephalus; species Phrynocephalus guinanensis. The sequence goes on along the minus strand of CM074739.1, from coordinate 70,862,399 downwards.
GGGAAAGGAGGAGGCAGAAGTGTGTTACGGAGGTGATGCTTGATAAAAAATCATCTGCTTGATGCTATCCATGTGCTCTGCGGTTTGTAAAGGAGAACCTTTTCTGAGAGACCCTAGAAGAGGGCGTGAGAAAGAGGGACCCTTCTCCCCTCCCTGGCTGTTCCCTAAGTTTTGGGCACCCCTTGTTCAGTGGTGAGATGCAGTTGGGGGGCACGAGGGGGTGCAAAATCTGACTTTGTCCCCAGGCACTCCAAACCCTAGCTATGCCTCTGATGGTAGATTTTTCTGAAAATTTACTCCTTGCCTTGTGAGATATTTTTGTTGGTGTTGATAAGAGTGCTGGCTGGATAGGTCAGTGGTATCTGGCTGTGGAGCCAGAGATTAGGAGTTTAATTCTCCACTGTGCATCCCCAAAAAAGTTAGCTTGTGTGACCTTGTGCAAGCTACACAGCCCTGGGAGACCCTCAGAAGAAGGGAAGAGTAAGCTGCTTCCGAGTTTTTCTGCCTACAAAAAACTGAAAAAAAGATTGCCATAATTCAGAATTGACTGGATGGCATGTTTTTATTAAAAATCTACTGATAAAAGTTCTTGCCATTACTATATTTATTTGGCACACGTGCAAATTGTGATAAACACTGGCACCTTGTTACATGGACTTTCAAAAATTAGACACATTGGCTGGGTTGTTTACATCATTTTGATCAGCCAGACAGCCCTTCTATGTTTGCAATGTACTTTGTTTAAAGCGGGGGGAAGCACTGGTTTGGGGCAGGGACATTTTGTGCAAGCATTTAAAAAACTCAGTTTTATAAAGGGGCTATAGGTCTTGTTCTCATGGCAGAAGTGAGAAATTCCAGAAGGGAGGGCAATTTCACCATAAGCTTGTCTCATCCAAAATGAGTAATTTGGAGAAACTTGTAATATCCCTAACCATGAAAGATATATCTGAGTAACATATATCAATAATGATGACCAGCATTTGCTTTGGGGTGTGAGATGCAATGCAGTTGCCCCAAAGGAGGAGGGGACCCTGTTTCTCATTGAGCATGGCCTCTTTTTGATGACTAGAATTCCACAAAGGGTGGTGAGATGGCTGTTAGGCATGCCAAAAGTCTCTACTGTGTGTTGTCTCCATCAAACATCCCTAGAATTGTGGAAGGTAGCTAATAAATGTATTTACCACAGATGTGTTTTATATAAGTGTATGTGTGTTTGTATTTTTTGTGTGTGTGTGAAATATCATTTTTGTCAGAGATGAGGGCTTTGTCTCTTTTGTGAAATGGGATTTGAAGTTTTTACCTTCCGGTAACCTTATGTCTTACTGTCATCCATTTTTTAAAGAAAGAAAAAGGGGTAAAAGGAAGCTCTCACAAAAGAGTAATAATGCTTCCCCTCAGGCATCCTAGCTCTTTTCCTTTTGTCTTCTGAAAAGTGGGTTTCTTTCCTTACTGCTTTCAAAGAAAAGGGAAAATATGAACCAGGGGTGCATTACAATCTTTTACATTGCTACACAGAAGTAAACCCTATTCAATTTACCGAGGCTTACTCCCACCTAAATGGGAATGGAATTGCAGCTTAAAGATCATGAAAGCACCTGTCAAAGTGGTTGAGATCAAGGTGCCATTTCCAAAGCGTAGTTCTAAAACACCTGTGGGAAGAGGAGGGGGTGGGAGTGTTCCCTAATTTGCCATAACAATTTTCTCTGATCTTAAGAAACATAAAGAGGAGACTTGAAAGCTAAGAACCTACATGACTAACCTTAAAATCCAATAAAATCCTTTAATTCATAGAGCTGGCTATGCAGCTGAAAGAACTATAAGACACCAGCTGTTGCCTTTGTGACATTATTGCTCTTATTGCAACATTGCCAAACAAAATCTAGGTAATGGCAGCTAATTTCATTTCCCCACCAAGGGCTTGTGTTGTTTGAGACCACCACCACCCCTTCCTGGTGTGTGACAAATTCCTCTCAAAAGAGTTTATTATTACATTATGGAATCTGCTGCTCAAAAGGCGTGGTGGAGTCAAATTCTTTTCTGGCCATCCATTTGATACCTCTTAGGGATCCTGGGTAACACGTTTTTCACACCTGAGTAATACAGAAAATGCATTTCATTAAAACAGAAAACCATAGAAAATACAACTGAAGGAACTCCTATAGTGCTTGTTGAAACCCTCTGATGTCTGAGTTCCCAATATTTGTTGTCTAGGCACTAGTAAAGAGACAACCAGTTTGTTCATTTTCCCATGAGCCTCTCACTGCAGAAAAAGAAAAAAAGAAAAAAAATTCTTATGTCTACTTCAGATGTAATCTAAGTGTTCTACAATACTATGGCCTGGGAGAGCAATGGATCCTGTACATCTATAGCCTTATTCAGCTGTTCTGCCTAAAATCAGGCAGGACGTGTATTGTGGTGGGAATGTGGGGATTCAGGTAAGCCATAATCTCCCAGATCCTCACCGCACCTGGAAGAAAGGCAGACCTTCATGCATTCATAGTAAAGGTTTGCAGTGGTGTTTGTAAGCCCATTCCTCTAAATGAGTATACAGTAACTGGAAACTATGATTAGACAGACATTCTGTTCTAAACTCAGCAATGCTGAAAGAGGGTCCCTTGGTGAACAAACTTGTAGGCATGATTGCAGTTCTCCAGTGTGAACACATGGTGCAGATCTGACTGCCTTCTGGGAAGATGTGGGGGCAAGGATTTTCCTGTCCAATTTTGAGCCTATCATGTCTCAGGATTTACTTGGCTTCAGGTTGTAATGTATGAGAAGGAATTATAGGTGGTCTCTGACTATCCACCAGCAAACTCCTGACATATCTGACCTCAGTCAGCCTTTCAACCCTGGGGATAAAAGTATCTTTGAAACCTCCATGGTAGGCAAACAAGAACATCTTCAAGTTAATTCCTTTCTGTGTCACCTTGGATTGAGATAGCCATTGTATCCTATTGTCCGCACACTTCTGGAACCATAGAAGTGTTATTTAAATATATCAGAAGAGATCAATTTAATTTTTCTCCATTAGCTAATGGAAAACATTGAGATACCTTCCCTACTTTCTCACCAATTGGCAACTGCAGTAGCAGTCCTTTGTCTTCAGGAGAAAGGAACTGAAGCTGTCAGTCAGCAAACCAGTCAGCTCCTTCCCGTTTTCATTATCTAATGCAGTGTTTTTCAACCTTTTTTGGGCAAAGGCACACTTGTTTCATGAAAAAAATCACGAGGCACACCAACATTAGAAAATGTTAAAAAATTTAACTCTGTGCCTATCACACACACACAAACACACTTCTCACCCCCCAAAACAACAACAACAACAAATCCATCCTCCAGCCCAGGCCCTCCCAAGGCATCCCTATCAAAATGTCCGCCTGCCCTCACCTTCCCCCTCCCTCCTCCTGGCACTTTTTTTCAGAGGAACTTGCAAACCCAGGAAGGTGGGGCTGGGGGAGGCTCTTCATATACGACCCCCCAAAGAAAGGCAGATCTTTTACCCCTTCCAGTATAAGCCTCCCTTCTCTCCCCCCCCGCCTCCTTCCAGCCAGGCAGCCACAGGGCCCGGAAGGGACCCCCCATCCCCGTCTCCTCCCTAGGTCCTAGGAATCCCCTCTTCAGCCTCCCACGTCCTCCCCTTTATTTACCCCCCCCCAAAAAATGACCATTGTCAACGGCCGGCCGCTCCCCACCCTTAAAAGAGGGGTGCGCACGCGCGCTCCTACCTGGCTCGGCAGGGGCGCGTGCCCACCCTCGGGAGGTAAATAGCGAGTGCGCGAGGCGGGGGAGGGAGGGAGGGGGGTTCGGTGAGCGAGGAGGGGGAACCAACCCCAAGAACCTTTAAGAGCAGCTTCTGGAGTGCCCTTCGCCGCAATGCGACTGCGCGGGTCTCCCGGCTCTCTCTCACTCTCTCGCTCTTCAGTCTCCTCCTCCTCCTCCTCCTCCCTTATTTCTTCTCCTCCCCCGCCCACGGCCAGCCTTTCCTCGCCGCACCACTGCCTTGGTCGCAAGCGGGATGTGGGGGGGGGGCATTGCTGGTGTAGGGAGAATTTTTCCCACGGCACACCAGGCAACATCTCGCGGCACACTACTGTGCCACGGAACAGTGGTTGAAAAACACTGATCTAATGCTATGCCAGGATCTGCCAGGAGTAGAAATTTAACTTGCTGTTTCCATTTCCTGGTTTTTAAAGCATGTCTCTTAAACCATTCAAAGGTGATTATTTTTTTCCAAGTGTGATTTGGGACAGTCCCAATTCAGAGCAAAATTGGTTCAGGTCTGCTTCTTAATCTTGGATGCACTTAAGAACAGTGGAATAGGTGGGACTTAAATGCACTACAGGCCATTGTACATCCAATGAACCTATGCAGGCCATTGTCCACCTAACGAACCTGTTCTGACCAGAGTGGAGTGAAAGATCTCACTACCAACTTTTCTCAGACTGACAAGGCTGCTTAGATGAGCAGTACAACATTTCAGTCTCACAAGAAAAGAAGTCCAGTTGTCATGGCTCAACATTCGGATAACCTTACCTGGATGACTGAGAATCTTCACAGACATAATTGGGTCAAAATAGGCAGTCCCTATAAAGCCCAGAATGCAGATTTTGCTGACGTTGGTGCACAGTTCAGTTTGCAATTCTGTTTGTTATTAAATATGGGGGTTAGAATTAAAATGCTCGCAAAGACCTTTGGGTAGTGGGCAGCATATAAGTTGTATCAATAAATAAATAATAAGCATTCTTAGGGTGTGATCAGATGGCTGGAAAGGGACAATCCAGATCACACCAGTAACTGCAACTCGGCTGGGAGTCATCTTCCTTACAGTGACCCTTCTTTCCACTGGAGGTTCAGCACAGAACAGTCTGCAAAAGTAACTGTCCACCCACAGCTGCACCAAAAAGATCTAGCTTGAGCATGGATCATGTCAGAATGGACTACACCCCTTTCAAGCTCACATGACAGTCAGAAATAGACATGGGCACGAATTGGCGAAATTCTCATTTCCGTTTCTGTTCCTCGTTTCCGTTATGCAACGGAAACGGTAACGACAATTACTCCGCCAGAACTTGAACTCGAACCGAAAAAAGAAAAATTGGGTCTGATTTGTCGTTGTCGTTCCTGGCATCGCAGTGATCGTGCGATGCCAAGCGGCACAGAAAAAAGTTTTAAAAATTTAAAAAAAAAAAACGATTTCCGGCCAAAAAAGCAGGCGAAAATATGCCTGCCTGAGTGAGGGCACCTACCAGAGGGGTGGTTTCTGGGGGGGGGTCCCCGGCCTCCCCCCTCTCCTGTCCTGGGCTGCTCTGGTGGGGGGCATCCTCGTCGTCTCGCCAACTCTCCATGCCATGCGGTGCAGGTGGGGGATCCAAAATGGGGCAACCACAATATTTATTTTGAAATCGTGGTCCAAAAACACACCAAAGCACCACAGAAACATGCAAAAATAGCTATTTTAAAACTGCCTGAATTTTTACAGTAGCAGCAGTGGGTTTTTCTTGCAACAAAACGTCTCCATTGATTTTATTTTATTTTATTTTTATTTTTATTTTTTTACACCTGTGCAATGATGGGCTGGCCATGGGAGTGGACCATGCAAATTTTTGGAGCCATTCCACCAATTGCATGGCCACTTGGCCAGGTTTTGACCGAGACTTCTGGGATGTGCCAGTCGGGCATAAAAAGCCCACTAACCCTAGCCCGAACCCGAACCGAACCCTAACCCTAACCCATACGCCAGTACACTGTCCTTCTTAGTGGGTCAGAGAGGCACCCAGAGGTGCACCCCAGTAACTCACCCTAACCTTACCCGTAACCCTAAGCCTAGCCCTTGCGCTAACCCTAACCCTAAGCCAGATCTGTGTACTCGCATTGCACTACACGCAAGTACACTTCCCTTCTTAGTGAGCCAGAGGGTGCCCATAGGGGTCCTCTCTCACTTTGTTCCTCCCCATCCCCAGCCCAAGTGCACCGTATGCCAGTAGTGAGTCACAGTAGAGGCACCCAAAAGAAAGAGAGGTGCCTCTGCCTGCCACTGCAACTTGGTATGCATATCCAATTGGCTATGTGTACCCTTTTGTAGCGGGCCAGAGGAGGCACCCACCCCAGAGAGTCTGTGAAGATTCTCAGTCATCCAGGTTCGTTTAACTGGGAGTTGAGTCATGGCTACTGGACTTCTTTTTTTTTGAGAGAGAGATAGAAACGTCCACAGCTTCATTGGTCTGAATACAGCTAGTGCAAGTGACCTTCTTATAGTCAGCTTGACCTCTTGTCCCCTGGTCTAATTGGCTCATAAGATGAACAAAGCCTGAATAGGCTCGTTAGGGAGACATTAGTGTCCATGGCCTTAAGGTAAACAATGGCCTAAGGTGCTGAAACCCATCAAGAATGGGTCGTTAGCTGTGACCTGGTGGTGAAGGCTCTTTGATTTGCCTGGGTACTTTGGAAAGTACAGCCTGATAAGTAGCAGATAGACTATGCCGGAGCCCACCACCTCTGTTGAGGGAGGGAGGTGCCTCCAGGAGAGGTGCCTCCAGGAGCCCACTTTCCCTTTGTAGCGGGCCAGAGGAGGCACCCAACCCAGAGAGGTGCCTCCAGGAGCCCACTACCCGCCCAAAACCAGTACTAATGACAGACGAAAAAACGACAAATGAAACGACAAATTTTTGAAAAATTTCGCGACAAACGGAAATGAGCCGAAACGGGCTGGCTCCGACACACAACTCGAAACGTCATTTTTCCTGGTCGTGCCCATCTCTAGTCAGAAAACACATGGCACTGAACTGCTTCAAAATGCAATCCATTCCCCAGGGCAATGGAAATAAATATAGAATAATCTTATTTCAGGTTGTTTTTGAAGAACTTACCCATATTTGCACATTTCATTTTTGAGATGGGAAGAGATTCAGGTTTAAACTATTTTCATATGTGGAAGAAAGGGAAACCATCAGTTTCTCCCATTGCTAATTAAGACTGTACTGAAAAACAGTTGTTGCAAAAAACAGTTCCTTACTTATAAATATTTTCTACTGCTTATGGAATATTCATTTCAGCTGTTGAGAGAAAAAACTGGGCAAACTGTTGATTCTGAGTGGGAAATGAAGGACTCATTTGTCTTGGAAGGAAAAAAACTCTCACATATTATGGAGGAATCAGAAGGACTTCATAGAACTGGTAGGCAGCCAGTCCAGAAAATGGGTTTTGACTGGCCCCATATACTGTTGGGACTTAACAAAAGGCTGAAGTTTTGCTCCAGAGCCCCCTGTGAGCACCCCAGACAAATTTCATGACCATAAAGGAAGACTGCCCATGCGTAAAGATTTTCTGAGAACTAGAGGTTCTCCTTGAGAGAAAACTCTTTTGCCAGAGAAATTTGCTGTTCAAATAATTGTAGTTGAGCATTGGGTGCATCCCCATTAGTTTTGCAATATGAGCTTTGGGTTTGGAACTATGAAGCATTTACTTGTCAAATTTTAAGATGACACAAAATTGGGTAGAATAGCTAATGCCTTGGGAGAGGTTTCTGCACACATCTCAAGCTCTAAATATTAAACCAGATGAGGCTAGGCTAAATCTATAGAGAGTACAAAGAATACACCATGCTGAATGGACGAATGCCGAAGAACATCTTCCATTAGATTGCATCTGGACCTTCTGAAAGTTACTTTCAGAATAGACTTTGAAGTGAAACAGGAAGATCTACTTAAGGACTACTTAGCAAATGTTTTGCGATTGTGGAGAAATTTAATCAAGGCAGCACTTATGTGCATGCAGTTTATGCCTCAACATATGTATGGAAGAAGATACAGACAATGGTTGAGTTAACACTGTCTGGTCAAAGAAAGTATATTGCCCACCCACCCGGAATAACAAGACGAGGCAGTGATATGGGGGTAAACTGGGCCACACGTTTATTGAACACAACTTCAAACCAACAGCAACAGTAACAAGGAAGGGGCCTGGCTTCAGCAATCATGGTTGGAACCCCGGGGTCACTTCAGGCCGCTCCAACCAGGCAGCATGGGGCGGGTTCTGACCCCTGGGTGGCGTGGTCAGCTGACAACGCCACCCAGGCTGGCCTGATACTAGCTCTCCCTGCGTCTTATAGCTTAAGGCTGGGTTATCCCCTGCGCAGGGAGGTGTCCGCCTTTACCCCCAACCAGGCCCTGTGACCTCTCGATCGGCAGGACCTTGGCTATTGGGTATTTGGTGACAGATGTTTAAGCTACTCACCGCTGCCTGAATCTGCTTCAGCCACCACAACTGAGGGCCTAGCCTTGCTCCACAGCCAGCCAGCCCCCCGCAAATCTCGCAAGAACATTTCCGTACCTCCCCCGGGAGGGCAGGCAAACACGCTCCGCGGGCGGAGGACCCGCCCACGGAGCGACCATTTTTCTTAATCTTTTAATTTGTTCTTAATTTCCCCTATGTGTCATATACCTGCACATCCATGATTTTCAATTGTGTAAAGAAAGAAAATAAAGCTCAAGAAAGGTAAAACAAAGTTTCCAAGAACAATATGTCCCCAGCAAAGTTTTAAAGAGCTTTCAGTCTAAATTTTAGACACCCTTACCTTCCTAGCAATTCATGTAATAAGCTGTATTTTAACAGCTAGACCACTCCCTACTAGTGGCCAGACAAAATGTCTCTGTCTTGACAGGTATGTTTTTTCTCACAACATACAGGTTTAAATAAATTATTGTGGTTTCAGCAGGTGCATATTCACATTGTTCAAAAAGCCATCTGCACTCCAGTTTCACTGGAGTGCAGATGGAGCTGAAACCAATGTCCAGAACAAGGGACGGACAGGAATGTTTCATAGCCTGTTAGCAGCAAACAACCAGGTCATTTAGAATTCTTCACTTTGTGAACACAGGAGGACCTATTCACAGAGGGTCTAATAATGTAACTAGAGAACACTGAGTGGAGATGTAGACGGCATACAAAACCATCCCTTGTAGCCTGGATTTTCCAACTGTCTGGGGTATATGTTCATAAGATGGCTCAAATCCGGACTGCAACTGGAGTAGGCCATACACCTATGAAACTTTCAGTGGCATTCTCCCTGGTTCAATGGTCCAGCTGTCATTGCCATTTACTATGTTAAGCAACACAATTTCAGCCACTGCATTAAGAAGCGTGAAAAGAAATGCAACAGTGCTGAGCTCTCACACAATAAAGGATCATTCTATCATCTGTGTTTTCCTTGATTTTTCTTACATAGCAAGAAAAGAACACATTCATAAATTGAAGTGTGTGTGTGTGTGTGTGTGTGTGTGTGTGTGTGTGTGTGTGTGTGTGTGTGTGTGTGTGTGTGTGTGTGTGTAACATCCTTATTAAAATATTTCATCTCTGGACATTTTCAGTGCTGATGCATTAGAACAAGAGGGGCTGTTTATATGATCACCTCTTCAGCAAGCTTGAACTTAATTGCTTTCCAAGTAACACTCCAGAACAATGAGAGAAATTGAATATTCCCCAATTACACCAATGAGCCAAATAGTGCATGATGTGGCAACATTTAATCCAACAGATTTCTTTTAATAGAACTTCAAAATAACAGGAACGGTGTGTAGGACTTGCTGTGTGAGAATAAAGTTCTGATTTATTGTTGCCTCTGTGACAAAGGGCCACAGAAAACCAGCAAGGTCACTGTTGATATCTCCCTTTAGTTCTGCTGAAAACATATTTTGCTTTTAATTTAGCTCTACCATTTTAACTTCCCACAGTGCCCTGTCTATAGAACTGGGCATTCTTTTTTATCCCCACCCCACCCACCCCCACCCCCCAGTTTTTCCAGCTGCCTGGAAAAAGTCCTTGTTCATGTCCCAAGGCAGCCACAGAGAAGGGAATGGGTAAAGGACTTGAAAAGACTAACAGGTATTCACCTCCTTGATTCCTTCTTAAAAGTTGATGAAGGTAAGCCTGCTATTCTCTAAATTCTTTTTGTCCTTTCCCCCTTTCTTTATCTCTTCTTCTTATCCCCTGGACCTGAAATTAATAGTCCTGTGGTGATAAGAGTTTGATGATCAAACATTTGCAACAGGAAAAGCAAGGAAGTGTCACTTTTCACATAAGATCAGACCAATGACTCATTAGACCACAGTGGCAGCTACCATTGTTGGCATTGCTCATAGGTAGATATTAAGCAGTATATTGCTATAGTTTGATGAAGAGTCATAGATGATCTGTTTCTACCCTGAAGATCAATTCCTTTGTTGCTACTCTAGCTGTGGTACACTAGGGCTTATCTTTACTCTTTAAATAATAGGGTTGTATCTGCAAGACAATAATTATTACCATGACTCACAAAATCAATTAGATTTTTACTTTTCAGATGCCGTTATATTTCTATGCAAAGCTGAGTACAATCAATTCTCAGAATGTCACCCTCTAATTATTAATCACTTTACAATAAGCTAAAATCCTTCCATTTTCACAACCTGTATGTTTGTCCATTTCAGAGATGAATTATCATCTCCTCTGATATTCACTAACAGCCATTGTAGATTATTTCTGTACCTTTTTGTTTTTGTTTGGTTTTTCAGAATAACAAAATATGCTTTTTTTCTTAATCCATGGGGGTGGGGAGAAGTACTATTGATGTAGAAAATACAAGTGGAAGAAAATATACATACTATTTCATCTATCTGGTTTCTAAATTTTCATAGTAGGGGTTTTCTTTCCTCATGTTTGGAATACTCTCCCCTTTAAGTCATAAATCTGCCTTGCTAGCTACTGTTCTTAACAGGCACTGATGCTTTTCTAATTTTGCCTGTTATGCACATCCCAAATCTGTCAGCTTGAAAAGAGAAGCAAGTGAGATGGATTTTAAACCAAGGGCATCTACACATTACATGACGAGACACAAGATGGATGAGGCAGGAAGACTTGGAGAGTAGTCATTTAATACAGCCGACCCCTGGAGACACAGCAAAATGAAATGAAAGAAAAATGACCACCACCCAAAGCCAGCTGATGAACAGAGATGGCTTCTGCTTTGATTGTTGTTTGCCCCAGCATGTGGCCTGTGCAGAAATAGAGCTAGAAAAATGCTTACTAGAAAGGGTTACCACGGTTAATGCAAGATGATCTATTAGACTGAAACCTTCAATGTAAAAAATGTCTCCTTTACCCTCTCCTGAACTTCATTGTTCTTGTTACATTCTGTCAAGTTGCTTCCAAATTGTAGTGACCCTATGAATGGGTGGTCTCTGAAATGTCCTCAACAGCCCTGCTCAGCTCTTGCAAATTCAAATCTGTGGGTGCCTTTAGGGAGCCAAGCCATCTCATATTTAGTCTTCCTCTTTTATGGCTGACTTGAACTTTTCCCAGCATTATTGTCTTTTTCAGAGAACCTCATGATGTGCCCAAATTATGACAGCCTTAGTATCAAGCATCAGGCTTGATTTAACATGGGAACCACTTGTTTATATTGCTAGCAGTCCAGGTTATCTACAAAGTTTTCCTCCAGCACCACAAAACAAACAAATCATTGGTTTTTCCTGCCAACATTTTTTTAAAAACTATCCAGCTTTCAAAATCGTACTTAGTGATTGGAAATTCAAGAGTGTGGATGATATTGGACTTTGTTTCCAATGACACATCTTTACACTTGATGCTGTTTTCTAATTCCTTCATTGCTGTCCTTCCAAGTCTCAAGGTTTTTTTGATTTCTTGGCTGCACTCTCCATATAGATTGGTGCTTGAAACAAGGTGCATGTACTGTATTCTGTAAGAATTTCAGTTTCTACACTGTCAACAATTAAAGTGTAGTTCTTCTGGAGTCGTATTTTGTTCTTCAGCTTTAGCTTCAGCCCTGCTTTGCCACTTTCTTCTTTAACTTTCACTGAAAGTCATTTCTACCAATAAGTCCTTTTGCTTTCAGCCAAAGCCTGAATCTGAAAGAAAAACAGTTTTTCTTTTGCCTGTGTTCATATATATTACAACACCATTTACATTGGATGTAAGTGACCTATAGTGTTGTAGGATATGGTATGAAAGTATTTTGAACATACCACAGCGCTTCAGTGGAGCCTGTAGGAAAATGCAGGACATATTGTATTTGGAAGCAGTGGCAATGAATTTCTTCTAAAAGAATATCAATATATTACATCCATAAGGCATTAATAAGGTATACTGAAATATCGAACAATCTATAATTACTGCATTAATTAGATGTCAGTGGTATAGAAAGAAAGTTCAAGTGTTCACAAGAAATGCTTATGTGAAGGTTCAACCAGCTTTAAAAATTTAAAGGTATTCCATTTTTATGTTTTGAAATAAAACTGCACATAGAATCAACTAGAGAAAATCAATGTGTTATTATGCCCAATTAGCTAGAAAAAAGGATTAAAAGATAGATGGCTTCTCTTCTAATCTATGTTCATTTTCTTATAAACTCAGTGTATTTAGCCCTGATTGTGTTAACTAACAGAACATTCAGAACATGGACATTGGGTGCAATCAGGTAGCAATGTAGCTTGTGTTTTGGACCACTTGTGGCCCAGCCTGGTTTCAGCTATTTTCAGATGACTATGTGATGTACAGGTAAACCTGAACTGGCCCAAGCCTTCTCTGTAACTACCTGGAGCTTCTTGCTTCAGAAGCAGGGCTAATCTGTTTTGGAGTTGAGCTGGAGCAATGGAGTCCAGATCATGAGTAAATGGTAACATGATCCTGCTTCCCTGTCTGATCGTATTGTCAAAGGAGAGAAAGTGACATAGTAAGTCCTCTGTGGGTATTCCCTCCACATCTTTTTGATGTGAATGGGAAGGGAAGGGATGAGAAGCGGAATGGGCATGAAACGGAAAAATTGTGCTTTGTTCCATTTTGTTTTGGGGACCCCCATGATTCATTTTGTTGCGTTACTAATGATTTGTTTTTTTTTAATGTATGAAACAAATCAGAAATGAATAGATTCATTTCTCTATAAAATAGGCCCCAGGGTACTAGAGGCACCAAATTTTGTGGGAGTCTTCCTTGGACTGTCTCCTTTAAGTCCTCCAAATTTGGAGTGATTTGGGGTTTGGGGGGCTGAGTTATTAAAGTTCAAATTGGGTGCTCCCTGGAAAAAAATATCTAAGTGTAATTTTCTAGATAATAGTGATCCCAGGCAGCTTACAGCATGAAAATTGGTGTGGAGCCTCACACTCTCCTATTGAAGAACCCTCAAATTGGAGAGGTTTGGGATACAGGGGACCAAGTTATTCAACTCCAAACAGGCTGCCCCCAGGGGAAAATTTGTAATTTACATGTATTGAAAATACTGATCCCAGGTAGCTAGCAACATGAAAATTGCTGTGAAGCTTCCCCAAGCTCTCCCCTCGAAGCACTCCAATTTGGAGATGTTTGGAGCACAGAAAATTGAACTTGGAAAGGTTTATTTTACAGGGATACCCACTTTGTAGTTGAATAACCCAGCCCCCCCAGCCCCAAATTGCTCCAGATTTGGAGGACTTAAAGGGGAGAGTCCACAGAAGACTCACACCAAATTTTGTGTCTCTAGATCCCAGGGGAGCCATTTTACAGAGAAATGGATAAGTTCATTTAAATGAAAAAATGCTGATTTGTTTCATTACTAACTTGATGAGGCTACATGTTGATGGTAGGATGGACTAGTTCTCATGAAGGTTAGATCAGGATTTTTTAATTATTATTATTGAACAACACTAAGCAACATAGAGCAGATTGGGAGAAAGTGAAGCCAGCAAGTACACCTGGTCAAGTATTGGGAACAGGATGGGGACCAGCAGATGGTTCAGAAACTCGGGATATTTTTTTCTTTTCAAGTATCTTTTAAAAATACCAGAAACAGGATTAATATCATCAGGAATTAACATACAGTTTTTTTAAAAAATCTCAGGGTTGAGGAAAGTATAAATCCAGAATAATGCAGTCAGATTAAAAAATGCCTGCTTGCTTAGCTTCATCAATTACATGAGTGCATAAGATGTGAGCAATTGCATAACTGGTTATGCAACCTCTTGTACAACCTCTTCCACCCATGCCTATACAACCATTACTTTGGCTTTAAGTAGAAGCACATTCGATTGTAATTATCAGTCTAATCGCCACCAACAACATTAGTGTTGCCATAATTTCAAAATGGCCTTTTTATTTCTTACTATCCCACAGTAACTAGGTTTCTTGTATTTTTTTTTAAAAGAACGCTACAAGCAACTTACTTTTGGAATAAGGCACACTTGAATAATGAGGTTGCAACTGCCCTGCCATAGTGCCTGGTGGCTGCCATAATATATCTTCCATAATATATATGCAGTGCTCACGGTCTGACTTTGAATGAGGGAACAATAAAATACTCCCTTCTCAGAAACTATTGGACTACAATCAGTGCTCTTATGGCTTTGCTGTACTTCTGTGTTCATTAAGTATTGGCATTTTGTTTTGGAACCAGTAGGTTACAAAGTGAACCATGTGAGCCCAGGTGGTATTCAGAACCATTTCATACATGTGGAACCAATTGCTTTACTTTTCTCTCTGCTAGCACGGAGCTGAGCCGCAATGAGGAATTTATTTATGTATTTATTAGTCTTATACCCCGCCCATCTTCCCAAAAGGGAACTCTGGGCGGCTTACAATAAAAAAATAGGTAAAACAGAAGCAAACAAGTAAAAAGGGAGCAAGATGGCGGGCATACCCGAAACAAAATAAACGAGGCAAAGGAAAAGAAAGGAAAAAAGAAAACTAAACAGAAAGGTCGCCGAACGCCTCCCTGAAGAGATAAGTCTTCAGGGCCTTTTTAAAAGGCGGGCAGGGGCTCTGTCAGGCGCAGCTCACGGGGTAGGTGGTTCCATAGCATGGGGCCCACCACAGAAAAGGCACGGTCACGTGTACACGATTTCCGTGCCTCTCTGAGTGTGGCCACCATCAGTGAGCCTGCCTGAACCAATCTTGTGGGTCTGGTCCCGGTTGATCTTTGAGAGATACGCTCCGCCAGATACTCTGGTCCCAGGCCATGGAGGGCTTTGAAAATCAAAAACAGGACCTTGAACCTAATCCAGAGGACAACGGGGAGCCAGTGCAAGTGAGCCAGAACTGGGGTGATGTGCTCGAATCGACGAGCACCCACCACCAGCCTGGCCGCTGCATTCTGCACCCATTGTAACCTCCGGACCAGGGTCAAGGGCAACCCCACGTACAGGGCATTGCAGTAGTCGATCCTCGAGATCACTAGGACCTGCACTACTGTCCTCAGAGAGGACCCATCGAGGTACTGGTGGATCTGGGCGATCCTGCGGAGATGGATAAAAGCGGCCCTGGAAGCAGCCATCACCTGGTCTTCCAGGGAGAGGGCTGAAACCAGGACCACGCCCAGATCCCTGGCCCTGTCATGCTGCAACATCATCTTTCCTCCTCTGTTGGTGCTGGCTAATCAGGAGCTGTCCAGGAGCAGGCATAATCCTGCCTCCCTGTCTGATTGGCCAGCATCTTGAAGGAGGAATGATGACATTGCAGCGTGCTTCCTCATGGCAGTTTAACCCCACGTGAGCCCGGAGAAAGGTAAAGCAATTTGTTCTGCAATGTTCTGGGCTCATGTGGTTCATTTCGTAACCTACTGGTTTCGAAACGAAATGCCCATCCCTGGTGTTCATGTTGGAAGTTTGGTTTTCTTCTGGAATAACAGAAAGTATTTACATTTATGTTCCTGATGGTTCTTTTGGAGAGTCAAACCTACCTGATCCTTTGCTTATCTGTTGGTGATGAAACAGTGGAAGAAGAAACTGGAGTATCAGTCATGGAAGTTGCAAAACAAATTTGACAGAATATTAGAAACTGTATTTCTTAGCAGAAATGACAAAGATAATTTTATTGTCTGTCATATTACATCTATGCAGTCAGCTACTATTTTTCTAAAATATGGCCAGCTACAACTTGATTTACAGAAGGAATTGGAACTGATTTTAGTAGCTCACTGTTACCTGTTTTCAAGACACAGCTGATAAATTTGGTCAGCTCAGCACTTGTTTTAAACTTGAAAGGAATGCAAACAGAAAAAAAGCCAGGAAACTCATGAGCAAACCTTAGTTCAGCTCAGCACTCAGAATGGAAAGGAATCCAAACCGAAATAAGCCAGCACCTCTTCTGTAAACCCCAGCTCATTTCAGCACTCAAAATTGAAAGGAATGCAAACAGAAAAAAGCCAGGACCTTCGAGTGCAAACCTCAGCTCAGCTCAGGACAAAGAATGGAAAGGAGAGCAAACAGAAACAAGCCAGCACCTACTCTGCAAACCCCAGCTCAGTCCAGCACTCTGTTATAAAATGGAAATGAATAGAAACAGGAAAAAAGTAAGGAAACCTCAGCTTCCTACTTTTCAAAGTTCAAAAGGTCCAAATCCCTCTGTAAAATATGTCCCGAATGGCTCCTAAACACCATGAAAAAATGCTCTAACTCCTCCCACTTATCCACAAACTATGGGGACTGCAATGCATCCTGGGTACACTTTTCTTAAAGGCATGATAAAACATTTGTTATCCGAGGCAGCCCATAGGGAACATTTGTTATCTGACACCGCACTATACCCAGAAATTTCCATTTGTTATCTGAAAAAAATGTTTCAGGGGCATTTGTTATCTGAGGTATTACTTTATTTTGAATTAAGTAATAAGAATTCTAAGCTTCTAGCAATAGCTACTGTTGAAAATGAAAATGTTATTAGATGTAATAAAATGAGTGAAAAATAGAAACTTTTCAAGAATTGTTTAAGAAATTATATACTATGAGTAAGGTTCCCATGGAAAAAAATGAATACTTATAAGCAAAACAACAAAGGTAAGAAGATACAAAGAGAAGATATGGAAAAAATGGAATACAAAATAACCGAGGAAGAAATAGAAGAGATCATGAATAATTTTTTAAAAGCTAAAACACCAGGATCAGATGGAATAGGACCAGAATTTTATAAGATGTTTAAAAATCTACTTTAACCAAAAATGAAGGATTTATTTAATATTTATTTAATAAAATATTAAAGGGGAGGATATCCCAAAGTCTTGGAAACATTCAACGATAGTATTTTGAAACCAAATAAAGATTGCATGAATATGGAATCCTACAGACCAATTTCACTAATTAATCAAGATGCAATTTTTTTATAGCAATTATAGCTAAAAGGCTGAATGGATTCATAGATAAGTATATAAGGAAGGACCAAATGGTTTTATAAAAGGTAGACAAATGGGAGATTTAATGTGAAAATTACTTAATATAATTGATATAACCAAAAACAGAAAGATAAAAGTGGGTATACTATCACTGGATATTTTCAAGGCCTTCAATTAGGTGGGATCAATAGCTTTAAAGACACCAATAAAAGAATTAGGATTTGGTATATTTTTAGAAACATTATACAGCAACTATATTCTGAAAGTATAGCTACAATTTTAGTAAATGATGGAATGACAGAAAACATAATGCTAGGCCAAGAAACAAGACAGGGAGGCCCGTTATCCCCATACTGTTTATTTCAGTAATAGAATTACTAGCAAAAGAAATTAGAGAGGATACCAAAATAAAAAGAATTGAGGATATGAAGGAGATTAAGGTTAATCTATTTTCAGATGACAAGTTGATAACAATCGAGGATCCAATAGAATCTATAGGTAATATTAAAGTACATTTAAAGGTATTTGAGGAGGTTATAGGGTTGAAGATAAATGGGAATAAATGAGAATGTATGTTAATAAATTATGGTAATGATGATAAAAGTAAAATGAAGCAAAATGTGAAGGGAAGATTAAAAGGGTATTAAATATTTGAGAATAAATGTTTTCAGGAAATGCAAGAAATTATCAAAACAAATCTAGATAATGTGAAGAAACAAAATAATGAGCAAATGCAAGAATATCGTAGATTGAAAATATCATGGCTTGGAAGAGTAGCAATAGTAAAAATGAAGATTATCCCTAAACTAATCTTTCTATTTTAGATGTTACCCATAAGGATAGATCATAAAGAACTAAAAGAACTACATAATTTGATTGATAGATATTATAATGAAAACAAAAGGCCAAGAATAAACAAAAAACATGGTATCTTTCACAAAAGTAGGGAGGACAGGGTATAGAAGATATTAAGCTATATTATATAGCTAATCACTTGAGACATGTAATTATAATAATTGCATGAAATAATAATAAATTATAATAAATAGTAAGGGATTAATATAGAGTGATCTGTAATTTCATAAGATTATGGATAATGTAACAAATATGTTTTATAAAGAAAACTTAAAAGAATTGTTGAAAAGTATACATAATCCATGCTTGAATAAAATGTTGGAATGTTGGAAGAAGTATAGAAGAATATTAAGCCCAAAGATTTGCCCACTGATGAGAGTGGCGGATTTACCTAATTTCCCTGAAAATTTGATGATAAAAGTAAGATTCTGATAGAACAGAAGGCAATTAAAATTAAAGATTGAGTAAGATTAAGAAAAGATATTTGATGCAGCAAGAATAAAAAATTAGGTGCGGTCTTCTTTACTTACAATTTTTAATGTTTTTATTTATTATTTACTTATTGATTTTTTAGGTACAACTGATCTACTTACAAGTTGTTGGACTTCTGAGCATGTATTCAGAATGGATTAAACTCGTAGGTAGACGTACCACTCTACTGAGAAAAGAGAAAAGTTGGAAGATCATTATCAAAGAAAAGGTATTAGGTGTAATATACAGGATGTTAGTTGAGGAGGAATATAAAATTATAGCATTAAAACAGGTATGGCAA
This sequence comes from Phrynocephalus guinanensis, assembly GCA_037367245.1. NCBI lineage: Eukaryota > Metazoa > Chordata > Lepidosauria > Squamata > Agamidae > Phrynocephalus > Phrynocephalus guinanensis. The sequence continues at coordinate 70,843,647 of CM074739.1, read as the reverse complement.
GGAGACGTAAACAAAGAGATAAAGGAAGAAACATGGAATGCAATATGGGGGAAAGAATAATGAGAAACACGTAAGTTAGAATAAAGGCAAACTGTTGTAAAGTTATATGGAGATGGTACTTAACACCAGTAAAATTGCATGCAATAAATAAGGTTGTAACACATTTGTGTTGGAGGTGTAAGAAGTAAAAAGGAACTTACTATCATACTGTATGTAGTGGACTTGTGAAGAAAAACAAAATGAATGCATAATTGTTTTTAATGAGATTAAAGTAATTATAGGGACTAATATAGAAAGATGTCCAAGATTAGTGTTGCTAAACATAGAAATTTTCAAACAGAAAAAGGGGTAAAGGATTTGATTATACTGTAGTTATGGTAACAAGTGCAAGATTAATAATGGCAAAAAACCTGGAAAGATAACAAGAAAAATGTTATGATGAAATATATAAAAGAATGGTACGATGAAATGTGGAGTTTAGCCATCAATGATAAACTGACTTGTGAATTGAAAGTTACAAAAGGGGAGTTTGAAAGAGAATGTTTTTAATCAAATTTGGCATAAATTTCTGGAACATGTATTTCTAAAACCTAAGAGTTTCTAAAACTCTGCCTGAAGACTCAATTCAGTTTTGGAAGGAGACGGGATGCATTAGATAAAACAAGAAAAGTAACTACAAGATCAATTGTAGGTATAGTAGAATATTTGCATAGGTAGTAAATGTAATGTTATAGGATGTTATTTAAGGTAATGCTATATAATCCTGAGGGTGGAGGACATTATAGCACAAATCTATTGTGGGGAAAATATGAGTTAGCAGTTTTGAGTTTTTTGGGTTGTTTGGCCATGTTCTGGAAGGAAACAGCCAGAAAAACTTGCAACAGCTATCAGATCCTGACCGTGAAAGCCTTCAAGAATACAATATGAGTTGTTTTGTTCATTAAATATAATAAAGGAAAAAATTGAGCAACACGTAGTTGTCAGGTTTTGTGTTTCCTTTATAGTATCAATTTCACTGGCTACCAACTGGCTTTCAGGTGTACTTAAATGTTCTTTTTTATTATTGTGTTTAAATATGTACATTTATCCTCTTCCCATAATATCTCTATAATGAAGATTTCAGTTGCGATTTCAGGTATAAAGAAAATAGTTTGCTTTTTAGGTGTTTGAGAAAGTACTAAACCACCTAATCTGTCCTATCTATTTCTATAGAATTCTAAGGAAATATTTCCTTGAGGCCTGACTAGACAATTCTTTGACATTTACATTTCTTTTAATAAAACCAGCAAATGGCTTAACCAATGTTTGAGCCAAATTGCTTGTGGCTTTAATTAATTTGGCTTTTACCGTAATGACTTCTCAGTGTGAGAAGTGCATTGCATTTTGCTGACTTCCTGTGTTATTCAAAGTGCTGACTTCCTGTGTTGTTATTCAATGTCAGAAACTTGGCATCAGTTTGAACTACAAGCTGTATTTCCTGATTGATCCAAGAATGAATTAGAAAGAGACAAGGCATAAAAGTAAGTTACATCCATCCATGCACTGGGTTTTTGGCAGAGTCTCTGGACTTTTTCTTCAATCTCTTTTGCCATTTACCCAAATTTACAGCCACACAGAAATGTGTCTGGCACTGATTTTAATACAGAAAGGGCAGAATGAAGGAGGGGCGAAGATCCTGTTTCACCATGTTTTTAAGAAGAATGTATACAAATTCACAACCTTATTTATATTCAGGATAGAAATTCTTTGTTTTTCTAATATAACCAAACATGGCAGAAAGTAAAATAGTTCAAAGGGCTTTGAGCAATTAAGTTTTAATAGTGTTGGGTTGGAAGCCCTGTGAATACAACCTCATTTGTTGTGCTAAATTACGATAATCCCCTCTTTTTTTCCCCTGAGAGTTTGCCACGTTTATGACAGGCAAGTCAAACATATTCTTTTCAGTGCTGGCAACAAATATACCTATTGACTTTGGCCAGCAAAGACAGTGAAGAAGAATTATATTTAAATCATTTTTGCTAAATTTTCAAAGAGCAGAAATGGCTTCTTGGCATCAGAGAGAGTTGGATATTTTTTAAAATGTGAGATAAAAGGATATGGGATTACTGAACCTATTATCTACTTTCCATTTAGGCCTGAAGAACATGTTAGTTGTGCTCATTGGTTACTCCATAGTAAGTATAATTGTTTAGACTGAGACTTGATCATGGGGGTAGAAAGTCTCCCACTGTGGACCCAGTATTGGTAAAGTGGTTGACACTGCAATCAAGCAAATTTTGCATCTCTAGATGCCTCAGGGGTTACTTTAAAGCCCAATGAATAAATGAATCAAAATTGATAAAATTCATCAATGCCTATTTGTTGGGGTATCAATTCATATTAATACAAATTGGTGAATTTTGCGATTCATTTTTTAAATTCATAACCATTTCTAATTTCTTTCATGGCAGCTGGTGCTATATGCCAGTATCCTATCATTAGACATAAATGAGAAAAGATCCACAAAGTCATTTGCTGAATGATAATGCCATTGAATGCCATTGAACCAATGGGTCTACTCTATTTGGGACTAGCAACAAGATACAGTATGAGCCATTACATTTACAGCCACTAGTTTCACCTCCCCTCCCACATGCTTTTCTTCTGTCCTCTGCCAAATGCATTTTATGAGTTCATATCGTTTATCCTGGATGAACTATAGATCAAATCTCCACTTTCCCCCTTTTCTTCCTTCCTTCTTCTGGTGTCCTCAATCGTCTATCCCACTTTCAGTAAAGTTAATCTCTTTCATCAAAGTGCTTCTCATCCTTAAGACACTGACAAAAGATCAAAGTATTCAACGTTATTCTGTAATGAATTTTATATGAATAGAATGCAGCTTCAAGTATGGGAGCCTAGACTTCTGCTTAAGCTGAAACTACAAATGCTTTACAAGCATCTTCTTGGAATGCCATATGAATTGTCAGGTGACTGTTGGGATCTGCCTATTGCTTGTTGGCTGGAAATTAGAGGTGGGCATGAAACAGAAAACCAATGGTTCGATTCATTCGCTTTCAGCTGCCCTTAGTTCATTTTGTTTCTTTTAGTATGAATTTTTAAAACAAAAATTTGTACAAACCAAACCAAAACAAACTGGTTCGGCTTACCTGGACCACCACCGCCACTGCCGCCAGGGCATTGCTGCTGCCGCCACTGCTGGGGGACCACCGCCGCCACCACCACTGCCAAAGGACAGCCACTGACATCACTGATGCCATCAGGGGACGGCTGCCGAAGCTATCAGGGGACCACAGTCCCAGCGGCTGGTTCGGGGCTTTTAAAATTATTTTTATTTTATTTTTCATTGTTTTTACTGCACGACCACATGGCCCCAGGGGTCGGGTTGGCATTTTTTATTTATTTATTTATTTATTTATTTATTTATTTATTTATTTATTTATTTATTGTATTTTTACACACTGACCACACAGCCCCAGGGGCTGGGTCGGCACTTTTAAATTTATTTTTATTTTTGTATTTTTACAGCCCTGACCACATGGCCCCAGGGGCTGGGTCAGTGCTCTTTTATTTATTTATTTGTATTTTTACAGCTCCAACCACTTTCTAAATCTAACATGAGTGGTCACATTACACATCAAAATTTTCTATAAGCACAATTCTTTTGAACTTCCCTATCTTATTTGTAATAGTAAAATGCAATGAATTGATCTGCACTAATTTGTCAAGAAATATCCTAAATATGCTTACAGTGGATTTTTTCCAGCTTTTTGCCCCACCCCCAAGTTTCTTCCTGGTCTTCTATTCCATCTGTTTCTGTGAGCGAAAGTAGACAATACAACTTACACATCATTAGAAGGAGAGCTCCCTTAAGTTTCATGCTCATGTCTATTTCTCAGGCACTAACTCTGAACCACTTGTATGTTTGGAGAAAAAAATGTAAAAATAAGAGCTATATGTTATTTTCAGAATGAAGGCATCTCACATAGCATCAGTGGGGCTCATTGTCCAACTGAAGGCTACATATGCTTATATGCAAGGTAATGTAATTTGAGACCCACGGGTGGTTAGACCACTGAGCTGCTGGGCTTGTTAAGGTTGGCAGTTCAAATGTGAGTGACAGGGTGCTAGTTGTTGCCAACCTAGCAGTTGGAAAGCATGTCCAAATGTAAATAGATAAATAGGTACAGCTTCAATAAGAAGGTAGTGGCATTCTGTGCCCTTGTGCCTTTAGTTATGTCAGCCACAAAGGTATATCTATGGACAAACGCTGGCTCATCAGCTTACTTACAGAGATGAGCACCAACCCCCAGAGTCAGAAATAATGAGACTTAACTGTCAGAGGAACCTTTACCTTTACCTAATGTAATTAGAATTCTACATATTGTTAAATAGGAGGCTAACATCTGACCTGTAAAGTACTATACAGTACACAGTAAGACTCTGTACTGCTATTAGTACTTGGAGGAGGATCCTGCCATCTTGGCTTCTGTGGCTTCATTATGGAAGCCAAAATTTGACATTCTTATCTTTATTGTATTTCACAGTCCTCCAGCATGATTCTCGTTCCATCTCAGTGTCATATGGGATTGCAATATGAATTACAATTACAAATTCCAATGCATTTCAATTGAGAAAAAGCAGAAGAAAAAATGTCCTGCCTTTTCCTGTGCCCGATCGGGCAGGGAGAAGGCAAGAGTTTTTTTATTTATCTTTTGCCTCCCCCAGCACCCATCAGCTGGGGAAGGCAAAAAAAAAAATAGAGGGGGGAAAAAGCCCCAGCGATTCCACATTGGAATGCATTGGGGAAAATTTCTCCATTGAAATGCACTGAGCCAATGCATTTCAATGGAGGGGGGAAAGTCCCGCCATTTCCTGCCCAAGCGGGCGAGGAAAAGGCTTGAGGTTTTTTTTGTTTTGTTATGTTTTTGCTTCCCCAGCAGCGATCAGCTGGCATGTGGGCTGGGGAAGGTGAAAAAAAAAGTACAAGCCTCCTGCCTTTTCAGCTGGGGGAAAGGCGGGAGTCTTAAACTTGTTTTTACCTCCCCAGCCCACATGCCAGCTGATCGCCACTGGGAAAGGCCAAAGCAGTTTCCCTCACGCTATGAGGAAATGAAACGGAAGGGAATGAATTAGAAATTTCTGTTTTGTTTTGTTTTGTTTTGTTTTGTTTCTTCTCCAGAGTGGGCTTTGTTATTCATTTTGTAACATTACAAAATGAATAATGAATAATGAAACAAATTAAAAATTCATTTCGTGCCCATCTCTAATTACACTAACTATAGCTTAAGGGATAAATTCACTCCTTTTTGCAATGTGGGAATGTAACTGCACAGTGAGAGACAGGCAAAAATGAACTTGCATTCACTTGTGAAGTCACACTGGTGATCTTGGCTTTCCTTGAGTTCAATTAAAATTCCAAAACTCATGCAGCCCAGGGACACAGGCACAGTGCCAGCCCATATTTAGACCAAAGTAAACACAGGACGCTTCAGTGGTCCTAGTGCCCAGCCATCTTGTCTAGTTAAAATGTGTCTTTAAAAAGGCAATATTCTAGCTACTTTTGAGAAACAGCAAAGTAACAAACTCCTTATTTTTCTTTAAAAAAGTAACCACAGCAGTAACACAGGAGTTGGTGATGGTGGTTGTGAGGTTGGAACTTCAATTGATTCCTATTACAAAATAAATTTCTGTGAAAATATAGAATTCCACTTGGAGTGCTGTGCTTGCAAATATGGGAACAAATGATGTGCAGTTTCAGCAAGGGCCAGAAATGAGCAGGGGGACAGAGAGGAACAGGCATTCACAACCTCATTGATCTAAAATAGCCTCTTGGAGAGAAGCTTTGTTTGAGATTGTGAAATATATCATTCACCTTGCAGTCTTGTTTGGGCATGACTCTAATAAGGATTGATTTCATTTACAGTATATTGCTACGGAAAGAGTAATTTTAATATGAACTAGTTTTTTTAGCCAGCATCTATGTACAATACCCTGGAATCGTTCCCAATCAAATAAAAAATTGTCTCTGGAGGCTGTATTTAGGAATCTGTTTAGGAATAGCCAAGTACTTCCTGATAGAGAAGAGTAGGAAAAGGGGATGGGGGAAAGAAAGAACTCTTCCTGGCACATAGAGGATGACCTTCAATTGACATCCATAAAAGCAGATAAAAAACACTTGCAGGGAGTGACTTCTCTGATATTTTCTGATCCCGTGGGAATTCCACTATGTTGAAAGTTAGCAGAAGGGTTAGAATTAGTGATGAGGTTAGGTTTAAGTTTAAAGGGCCTTGTATTTCCCCAGCACACTGAAATCTCAAAGAATGTTCTTTTCAGTACTATTATTTTAACAAACCCTTAGCTGTCCTGTTCAAAGTGAGTGGTGCTGAGTTCAGTACCGAAGGGCAAAGAATATGGAGGGTATTATAATGGGTGAAGGGTTAAATAAAAACACACCTAGTGGAATAGCCAAAGATTGGTGGCTTTGTGAGACAAACAGATGAGTTAAGTCGCTATGTATTTAAACTGTTTATTTTGATTTTAAAAGACCAGTATCGGAGAGAAGAGATGTAACAGATTTTCTATATATGCTCGAAGTAGGTTATAGTCCATTAAATCCACACTGAAATAAATGTGTTAAAGCATGCAAAGTTAATTCTTCAAGTGAATATGTCAAAAATGCCTACATTTTAGTCTAATTTTGTAATGAACTCTTCAATAAAGCATAATGCTAAGGCCTCTATTCTCAACTTATTCTTTTCTTTTTTGTTTTTTGTTTTTTGTTTTCTTCTTTTTTGTGAGGACTCTTTTATGATCTCTTCTTATCTTTCATGGCTCCCTGTCAAACAAGGAAAGACTTTGGCTGTATGCAAACAAGGATAAAAGATGAATAGATGCATCTGTGACCCCCTTGAAATGTGCCAGCTTCCCCTCCAGGTCTTATGACCTCTCTATTGGGAATAACTGCTTTTATGGTACCAAAATGTCATGTCTGCCTGCATAAGGTTTAACGTCAGTGCTTGTCTTGAAGGTGCCCCAATGGTCCCACTGGAACAAAATAATTAAAAAAATTATGCTGTGCACATAGGGCAATACCCAGGGAAAAATGAAAATATACTTTCCTTAAAATTATGGCCATTCCTTTACCACTCAAAAATTGGATTCACAGGACAATGCTATGCATGTTTATCTGGCATTAACTCCCCTACATTACAGTCGGTGCACTTCCACAGAGCTAAAGTCACTTAAATTCTTCCCAGATAAATATATCGGTCTTCAAGAAATATCTGAAAATATGGCTATACAGAAAGGCTTTCCCTGGATATTATTTTATGTTGTTATGATTCACTTCCGTTTACCCTGCCCTGTTCCGTCTTAACCCATCCTAGTCTTCTGTTTTGATATGATTGATTTAATTATGCTTATTATGTTTATTATGTTGAATTGTTTACTTATTTTATTGTGTTGATGCTATGTGTTGCATTCTGTGATTGTTTAAACTTTGCAAACTGCCCAGAGTGGCCGTGTTGCTAGATGGTGTGGTGTAAAATGTATTAAATAAATAAATAAATAAATAAATAAGATCCTAGACTTAATGCTTATGTGGTCATGTAATTAAAGATGGCCAGATTTTAAAACAACAACAATGGGTTTGACAAACTTACCAAGGCATGAGTTAGTCATTAGAGACCTAGGAAACACATTGGCCAGAATTCTCTTGGAGATTTACATGAGTGTAACTGTACCCGTGTGAACGATGAGTTGCCTCGCAATTCCTGGCCATATACCAATTGTGCAACTGTTGTATAACCAGGGGTATGAGTAGCAGCTAAGTAATTTCTGGCAGTTTGCTGCTGTGGTGTTACTCAGTTACATTTAGTCTAACTTAAATCTCTATAAGGACTTTTACACAAAGTCATCCATCCCCAAATGATGGGATGAGATACACCTGCATGCAAATATGGAATGAAATGTGGATCCTAAAGAGGCTTGCCAGTGCAATACATATGCAGGATTTTAGAGACTTAGTTTAGCTCATGTTCTTGAGAATCAACAAGATGGCACATTTTAAGTAGCTGATGAGCTAAGAATTGTCAAGAGATTTAACAGATCTTTCATTTCCCCTGATTTAGGGCAGAAACAGATACTACAGACAACCTGGAATTACAGAAGAAAGCACAAGGATGTGGGAGAGATGTGATTAATGCAGTCTTTCATGTCTAAGACATGAGGCTTCAAAGGAATGCTGTGTTTATGTCCTGAAGACCAATCAAAATACAAACCATGGTAATCTGTAACTCAGGGAGGTGAGACAAGCTCCTGCCGTAACATGCACATGCAATGATTACTTTCTTATTCATCTCATGAGCTGTCTATAACATCTTGTTCTGCCTCTTAATGAGTATCTGAAAAATGCAACTTATCAATCCTCCCCCTTTGGTTAAAATCTGAAATAATGAGAGCCAATAAGAGGCTTCAGTAATCAGTATTAATTCTATCTATGGATTTATTAGAATGCCCATTTAATGATGCTCCCATTATGACCATAAAATTTCAAGTAGCTATGCTGCTTTGCGGTCAGAGCAAATTTAAATGACTTTCCCAGTCAAATTAAAAATCCATTCAGCTCTGATGACAGAATCATTTCATTTTATTGCAGCAACAGTTGTGTTCTGCTGGCTAACCTAAGTTCAACCCAGAGCAGAAAAGCAATGACATTAGCATCTCCCTTGATCTTCAGAAGACTGAATGCCCATTTTCTCACAGGCCACACAGCTGGTCATGTGATAGGAAGCCTGCAGAGGAGAGGAGACACAAACACAATTGCACTTCTGCTCTGCATTTATATGAGAGGAGACTGGTCATTATATTTTGTTTCTTTTCATGAGCTAGCACACAAGCTAACTTCTAAAGCTAAGGAAGGAAGACAGGAATGTTGCATCGTGAGCTCTGATTTTTGACTGTCTTAGTTTGTGTGTTTATTTGTGGTAGTCTAGTATTTTATAGCACAGTAGGATCCCCATATCTGAAGGATAAGTATCAATGGTTTCATTTATCAATGGCTTGAAAATACTGAATGTAAAAAAAAGCACCTCATACCAGAAATACATGTTTACAAGAAGTATTGCCAGAACTTGTCACTAGAGGGCACCAGAGACTGTTTATCTATCTATCTATCTATCTATCTATCTATCTATCTATCTATCTATCTATCTATCTATCTATCTATCTATCTATCTATCTATCTATGATTTCATAATTTATGCTTTGCTGTATACCTCCCAGATTAGCAATTTACTATATGGGTAGTATATACATTGAATGATAAATAAATAACCTAAAGCCCAAGCTAGAGATGTGTATATTTATTGAACCCTATATTTATTGTATCAAAATGATCGTACTGAAAGTGTACTCCAGGACAAGTAAGCACTAGGCAAGGACATGCCTCAGACAGTGAACAGAGAGAGCACAGCTGCCTTGCCCAATGTTGAGAACCACCCATCTTGGGAATAGAATGCATGAAAAAGCCCACCTTTTCTATGTAGTTCAGTATGTTATTGATGAAAAAAAAAGTGCTAAATCATTCCAATTATGAGCTTTGATAAATCTGTATACTGCTTACACTGCATTGCTTTCCAAATCTTATTGGTGTTCATGCATGTTTTGGGTGAATTGATATGTTAATTACAGGTAACCGATGAGGTGCTGGGGTAAGTCTTGGTCCTGTGTCTCGTCACATACCTGATTCTGTAACTAAGATGCATTGTGATATCTCATCCCTCTGCTGCTATGAGACATGGCAAATTATGGACCCCTAGGATTCTGGGCATTATTTTTTCAGCAAAAAATTAAGCCAACATTAACCACGAACCCTAGATGTCTCTACTGAGACATGTAATTGATCTTACACCCAGAAAAGTGGATAGAAGTCTAGCACAAAATCCTACAAACTTTTTCCAGCCATATAACAGCCATATTGCACTTTGGATAAGTTCCACTTATCAAGGGAAGAATTCACCGATCCTTTCCACACAGGTAAATTGTGTTTTAAACAGGGTGAACACGTTTACTTTGGTTTTTCAAAACAGAAAGTGTTTGTAGGGGAAGGATTGATAAATTGCACGTTTCAGATATTCATCAGATATTCAAGAAAAGTATCACAGTTCTCTACTGTAGGCAAACACATAGAATATTTTCTTCTTTTTAATTGAAAATGATTTTAGGCAGCTGGGAATGCAATTTAGAAGGCCTACTCTGTGTTCTGTTCGTAACTTTCCTCTTAATCAAACACTGCATATTTACATATCCACTTGTGCCATTCCATGAAACTTGTAATTATCATCTATTAAACTGAAGTACTGTAAAATGAAAACTTCCTCCTGCTGTGATAAGGACTGATTTGCTATAAAATCAGCTGATGCTACACGACTAATGAGACTCCCTGGTATATATGCAGAATAATGTTTCATGAATGGTAAAAAGGCGTTGGAGAGAAAACTCATAATAAAATTAGTCAGAGTGACAAGAGCAGCATAGTGATTAAGCATCGTGTAAAAATGTCCATCAACACTTCCTTATCTCGGATGAATTTAACAAGTTGGTAATTTGAACAAAATGCCTCTTCCCAATTTATTGCAAAAATAGAACTATCACAGAATTATAGGATGACTGAATTGCCATAGGCCTTGAAGATTATCTAGCCCAGCCAGTATGGAAAAAAATTACATAGTTTAAAATGAACAAGACAGCATAATTAGAAAGCAAAAACTCTGATTTTGAGTGCCTCTGATTTTTAGTAGCCTCGTGGCGCAGTGGTTAAATGCCTGTACTGCAGGTAAAACTGTGCTCACGACCTGGGTTCAATCCCTGGTAGCAGGCTCAAGGTTCACTCAGCCTTCCATCCTTCCGAGGTCGGTAAAATGAGTACCCAGCTTGCTGGGGGGGCAATGTGTAGCCTGCACACTGTAATTAAAATTGTAAACCGCCCAGAGACGACTTGTAGTGGTATGGGGCGGTATATATAAGCAGAACACTTTGCTATAGGCCATCAAGCTGCAGCCAGTTCATCGTACCCTCTTAGGGTTCGCAAATACATGTAAATAATGGTTTCAGCAGTGACTCCTCCCCCCTACCTGTGAATTTCCCTGACTTGGGTGGGACTTGAACCCAGATCTCTTTAGTTGTAGTTTTTAACTTTATCTACTACAACACACTCTATCTATCTATCTATCTGTCTGTCTATCTATCTATCTATCTATCTATCTATCTATAGGAATGTAGGAGGGAGATCCCTCCATATTTTGTATAGATTGAAATTTTTTACAGCAGTTATATGTTGAAAATCAGTTCTTTCCAAGTGAATTCTTCCAGGTGAAGACCTGCATGTATTGACAGTAGAGATGGGCATGAAACGGAAAAATTGTGTTCTGTTTCCGTTCTGTTAGTGGCCCATCTCCCTCCATTTCCGTTTCCATTTCCTATGGTTTTTTAAAAAAATTCATTTCCGTTTGTCTTTTTTCGGAAACGAGGGTCTTACTTTGCCGCGCTGGATGATAGCGCCCTGTCATCCGGCGTGGGAAAGATCCCTCTTTCCGCCCTCCGCCTCGATGCATGGCAGCCCTGTGGGCTGTCATTTCCGGGGCGGAGATCGCTGGACAGGGGGCTGTGATCCGGCCTCCGCATGCGGAGACCAGATTGTAGGCCCCTCCCACCGCCTGCCACCCTGATAATGACAGTGCACCGGGCTGTCATTTCTGGGGCAGAGAACTGGACACAGGGTTCCGATCCAGCCTCCGCGTGCAGAGACTGGATTGTAGGCCCCTCCCGCTGCCCCAAGAATGACAGCCCGCCAGGCTGTCATTTCTGGGGCAGAGATCTGGACACGGGCCTCCGATCCAGCCTCCGCGCACAGAGACCGGATTGCAGGCCCCTCCCGCCGCCCCGAGAATGACAGCCCATCGGGCTGTCATTTCTGGGGTGGAGAGCTGGACACGGGGCTCCAATCTGGCCTCCGTGCACGGAGACCTGATTGCAGGCTCCCTCCCACCACCCACCACCATACATCTCTGGAGGGCGGAGAGAGGGGCCTGCTATCCGGTCTCTACGTGCGGAGGCCGGATCGGAGGCCCGTGTCCAGCTCTCCGCCCCAGAAATGACAGCCCGGCAGGCTGTCATTCTCGGGGCGGCGGGAAGGGCCTGCAATCCGGTCTCCATGCGCGGAGGCCGGATCGGAGCCCCGTGTCCAGCGATCTCCGCCCCGGAAATGACAGCCTGGCGGGCTGCCATGCATCGAGGCAGAGGACGGAGAGAGGGGGCTGGGATCCGGCCTCCCCATGCAGAGACCAGATGGCAGCCCTTTCTCGACTCTGCCCCCAACTGGACCAGGAAGCCGGAAGCCGGAAGACTGGACCAGGCAGGAAGGCCAGCAGCACCGGCAGGTAGGAGGACTCATTCTCATCGTGCGGCCAGGCCAGTAACGGAAACGAACAGAATGAAGAAAATTTTCTTGGTTCTGTTCAGTTCGAGCCTGGCCCATCCAAATGGTCGTTAGTCGTACCGTTACGTAATGGTAACGGTAACGGAGAAGGGAAATGAAAAAATGGTCATTTCGTGCCCATCTCTAATTGACAGCATTATCACAAGTATCATCTTGATAGATACTAAGTGGGAGGGATACATGCAATAAAAGAATACCATATTATTCTAAAAGTACCCATTTTTGTTTTACCTTTTGCCCACCCAGCCTGGAAATAGAGGCAAGACACATTTGTGGGATTCAAATTGGGCCACAATTTATTAATATGAAATTCACTTGATTCTATTGTTTAATGTCCCTTAAACAAGAGGGCCTGAATGTAGTGCAAGCAGATCAGTTAATGATTCCTACTATTATTAGAAGGGCGCTGACCACCTGTTCAGCACTCTGAAAAATCTGTGGTCTTTGTCAAGCCCCGCACACAGAACACACAGCAAGCCAAGTTGTTTGCCAGGAACTTTAGTTGTAATCCAGATAAAGTACAAAGTACAGTCCGAGTCAATCCAGAATAATTTACAGAGCCAAATGCCAAGTTCAAGGGAAACAAAGAAATGTCATAGTCAGGAGGCCGGTCCAACGTCAGGAAACAGAGAACGCCGTAGTCAGAAAGCCGGTCCAAGGTCAGGAAACAAAGTCAGGATAACACACAGGAACGTGGTGGCAAGGTAAGTGACGCGTTGCTCCCACAGAGGGTTCAGGGTAAACTTGCTGGCTTTATCCTAAAACAGGGAGCACACCCATATCTCTGGCAAGGCTCCTGCTAGAACTCAGGGCTTTCAGACCTAATTCTATGCCTATCATTAAAGATCCTTTCCCTAGCTCTCCTGTTAGTTCTCCTTTGCAGGATCCTGCTCCTAGCCCTTATAGGAGGAGGAGATGTGCCCTCAGCTGCGTCCTCAGACTCAGCTGCCTGCCGAGTTGAACTACAAGGCTCCTCCTGCTGCTCTCCAGCATTTAACCCTTCACATTCAGGGTTCCATGACAGGCAGGGTCCTGTCAGTCTTGGCAGCTCTCATTCCTCATCTTTGAACCTATTTATTCCTAACATCTAATGTTCCTAATTTCCTAATCCATTTCCTAATTCATATTGAGGGCTGCCAGCTTCATAAGGTATTTTATTCAAGAACAATTACTTAAGTTAAATTTGCCACTTGCATTACCCGCCTAATTGTGACTGGGCAAAATCCTCCCTTGGCTTTGAGAGAATTGGCTGGGCGAAAACACGCTGCCACTCCAGTCCAATCTGAGTGGCAGCCAAAAATTCCCTTTGACCCTTACATGACAAGCTAATCCCATTCTCTAAATTTGGAGGGAAGTTGGGAAGATAGCTAACTCACAAAAGAGGCCCCTCACCACATGGCAAACCTTATAACAATTAACCCCTGCTAGCAGCACTATAGGCTTCACAAACATGATGTCATCCAGGCATGAAGTCAAAGTTGCCCCTCCCAGCACTATGGCCCTTCAGAGCCGCCATAATCATTCTCACTTGGTAGCTCAATCTTTCCCAAAGCACTTTATTTCTGTACAGAAGTTCTTTGCACCACTTGGTAATTTCAAATCTGGCAGCCAATAACAATGATGTCATTAAGTCTTTATTCAGAATAGTCTGGTAAGATTATGAAAGATACTGACAGTTGTTCTGTATTTAAATTGAAAGATTGATGAGTCATTCCATCTGAGATGTGATTATATATTTCTCTGTGGGAAAGGCTCTTAAAAATCATGAAGCTTCACTGAATTCCCCCCCCCCACTACTATTCTGAAATGGTTATCAGAAGATTTTTCTCTTTAAAAAATAATTTTAATGTTTATAGTATTTGCATAGCATTTAGTATCCATCAGCGTTTAACTTATAATAACTGTGCTGTGCGGTAAATCTGCATTTTTGTTTACGAACAGAAGTGGTATCCATTAATTAACCTTCTTGAATAACCTGATCCACTTAACCTAAGGGTGCAGAGAGATTTCAGGGAGCAAAATTCCAACTGGCTTCTTTCCTTCTTTCTCCATCTCCTTCCCTGGGTCCCAAGGAGGAAAAAGGTGTGCCATTCATGTTACCTTGCTTGTCAAAGTGTTCTCACTCACCCTCTCGTCCATGAGCTGCATGTGTGGCATCCACAGGAGGAGGAGGAGGAGGAGGAGGAGGAGGAGGAAGAAGAAGAAGAAGAAGAAGAAGAAGAAGAAGAAGAAGAAGAAGAAGAAGAAGAAGAAGAAGAAGAAGAAGAAGAAGAAGAAGAAGAAGTTTCTGCAAATAAGGCCATAAAGTCTATAAAGAAAACGGGGAGGGAGGATATCAGGAAGAATGACCAGTGTCAGTTTTCTGCCCTCAAACTCTGACCTAGAGTGAGGATACCACGAGATCTTAATCACTTTCAGCAGTCAATACAAAAGTGAGGGCAAGACAACAGTTTCCTTCTCAATCTGCAAACTTAAATGCACTTTCCTAGGCCTAAGACCTACTGAACTAAGTCGGGAAGATGCCAGTGTGGATGTCAGTGGGATATGAATGGGATTCTACTATAGAAGACAAAAGTAACCAAAACATTGGAATGAAAAGGGACATCAATGTTTTTAAAGCTCTGGGCTATTTTCCGTACTGCTGTTTCATTTTCCTTTTTGAGTAGAATGTTGCCATAAGAAATATGTTCACCATTAAAAACCATCTGTAGGTTTCTTCTTTTTATCCAAAGGGCACTGTTCAAGACTATCTAATTATCTGGCCCATTTTCTGATAAATCATAATAAGAATGGTGAGACTGTAAGTGTTAGAAACTAATTTGAAGGCCATAAAGTCTTTCATTCCTCTAATCATATAATTTATTCTTCATGACATGCTTAAGTGTTTTTCTCTAAAGGGTGCTGCTGAATTCTAATTATAGAAGTATTTCCTTTGTAAAGTTTACTTGGAAAAATCTTTTGTTCCATAGGACTATTTTTATTATTCCACTTCTCTACTTTGCAATATACTGTATGTAAGTGCCTTTGAGCTCTGCAGCTCTAAAATGACACGGTTGATTATTACTCTCACACACAAAATTTAGTAGACAAAAATTGTTGACAAATATATATATTCAGTTTAACCCTTTTCAAGACTTTGTGCTTCTAGCTCATATACAGTAGGACCCCGGTATCTGCTGGAGATTGGTTCCAGGCCTTCCTGTGGATAAGAGAGAATACCAACCCCCCATAACTGCTATTTTGTGAGAGTAGCTTGCTTTATGGCTGCTGTTTATGACAGTAGCTTGCTTTGCAGCTGCTGTTTTATGACAGTAGCTTGCTTTGTGGCTGCTGTTTTATGACAGTAGCTTGCTTTGTGGCTGCTGAATTATTTATTTATTTATTTTTCCTCTGCCCACCATGGATAACTGAATCAGTGGTTAATGAATCAGTGGATAAGGGAGTCCTACTGTAGTTTCACAGATCTTAAAAAATGAAGAAACAAGCAAAAAGGCTCGGGGTGAGGCGGCTTCAAAAGGTAACCAATCCAGTTCCTTCAACTGAGAGAGGAGCAGTATACCAAACTTTTGCATTTTTAGCCCTTACCACATTGGATGTCTTTCAGGACAGCAAACACACACACAAAATTAGGAATACTTATGAGCCATGACTTTTAGAGAAAGGATCACTAATTTAATTCCATGTAAGCCCTTTTAGGTTACAGTGCTCTAAAACAAATACAATCCTTTACTTGCAATGACTTTCTTAAATAACCTCTACAGAAAACACAAGTACAGTAAACCTAAACATACAGTTCTAGGGTATTTGCAAATGGAGCTAACCCACCATTACATTCCTTATCACACAGTCATGTTTATTTCTTTTAATGGGAATCCAAAAAGTTAACCTTGCCAGGCATTTAGATAAACATCCCATTGCTACAATCTTTGCTATGGTGTCTGAAGACACCATAGCAAGCAATTTTGTTTCGTCTTGTAGTTGTGTTGAGTGGTTAACACATGAAATTTAGCTCAGTATTATCTTACTACATATTGGTTAGGATGTGAGGCAGTGCCATTTGTATTCTGTCTACCTGCAAGGATTTTGCTACTTCCCTTTTCTGCACGGTTGCTCAGGTCTGAAATGTAATAATGTCCTCTCGCCATTTGGCAGGAGAGATTACCAATTTAGCATGTGAGTGTAGGCTCACCATGGAAAATAAATTCCCATATGGTAAATGATTGGTCTCACCCACTGTTTAGTTTCAAACTAGAATTATGTGCATTTCATTTCATGCTTAGTAATTACAGCTCTAGCCTGATCATTACTACGAAATAAGCCTTTGTCTGAAGTATATATTGCAGTGAGAAATGGATAATTTAAAGACAAAACCCAAACAATTCTCTTGATGAAACATTAATGATATATTTGACTTAGTAATGAAGTTTCCCTTCATGGCAAAAAAGAGGATACTACAGATTTGCAAAGTAATGCATTTTATGAATAAATTGAGTTGGTTGTTTTTGGAAATAGACAAATCGTCAACATTCCCTCTTGTGTTGTTGAAAACTGGCTTTGTTCCCTTCCCAGCCTTTCTTATTCAGATTACCAATCTTCCCTCCTTTCTCATGAAGATGCTATTTTTATATTTGTTAGGCAGATGTTCTGTTTTGTTGGGAAGAAGTGATGATTTCATTGTGGAAATCTGCCAATCATTTTGGTCTAAATGAATGGTCCCCAATGTCATTTTCCTGAAATTCATTTACAGTCATCTGATCGGAACTATTTTCAGATTTCATTTAAAACTAAGCAATCACATGCTGGTGCTGCTTTATTATTATTATTATTCAGTGATATAAGGGAGAAACACCCAGAGATACAAAAGGCCCAAAGGCATTTATTTTGAAGACTGAGTGACTCAATAGAGAAAAGGCAATGACTCCCCACCACCACCTCTGTCACTATTTTCAAAAGCACAACTTAAAATGAAAGAACAGGTTCTGTTGCAGTTGTCTTTGGCTCCACAGTGCATTGAAATTTACATCACAAAGAGTACGCCCAAAACGTGTTGCTGTCTAAATCACCTCAATGCTTTGCATTAGGATTGAGAGGATGAATAGTGCTATGGGGAATATGTGAGAGGACAGGATGCCTGTGTCACATTAAGGGATGTGGATGAGTGGTTCAAGCAATTACAGAGGATGTGAAAACACAATATAGACATCTTTTTGCAGACAGCAGAACAGCTTGTTTGTCTGTCTACACTATCTACTTCTAATATCATGCTTTCAGTTTGGCTGAGTTCCCAGAAAAGCTTAATAGATTTTTTAAAAAGAAGGGCTGGCCCTGCTGTTGGCTTCTCCAATAAGTGTAACTTCTTTGCTCTCCCAGGTGAAATAACATGAGATGCTTTTTGTGCTTCCTGAAGCCTGGGAAGAGAAGGGAGAGGAGCCCTGTATAGAGCAGGCAGACCTGTCGGTGTCACGTTTTTGGCAGGACATTCACGAATCAATCACTCTTTCCTGCCTTCTTCCCAAAAATTATTTTTGCCTGGAATGTCCCACATTTCCGGTGGGATGCAACTGGGCAGCAGTGTGGCCGCCTGCCAGGTGGCCTGCCAGAGAGCGCTTCTCCCTGTGCAACCCCTAACCCATATGCCACAAGTTGTCTGGATTGGTATATATATCCCCTAGAATGCTGAGACACCCAGGTCATAGTGAGCCTTTTGAAACCACTGCAAGGAATTCTGGGAACCCTGTATACAAATGAGGCTCAACCCCCTAGCTGAAGGGCCCGGCTGCCAGCAACCCCCCCCCGCCCTGGAGCTCCCAGTCCTGGGCAGCCATGGGGAACACTTGACAGCTATTATAGGAGGACTTCTCCCAGGCTTTGTCCTCCTTCAAGGCAATTGTCCTACCTGCCCACCCTTTGTTGAGTACTAGTGTGAGTTTAACTGTTTGCTTTCGAGGTCCAGATAGGAATTTTTGCCTCATTCACAAAATTGTCCTGTGGGGAATGAGGAGTTTTCACCTATCCCACACTGGTGCTTGGTGGTGCATCGGTTAGGTTGTCAACATTGCTGGTCACACTGGTGGGTACTGTGGAAATCACAAGCATTTGGTGAGTCCTAAGTAGAGATATATCCTGTTCTAGCCCATCCAACTCCAAGACGCTGTGGATATGGAGATTACAGTGTTGGGGGAAGGATGTGCTGGAATTCCTCCCTGGGCCAGAAGCCACAAGTAGCAGGTCTTGCAGGCCTGGGGGTGGTACATCAAGTCACTGGCTATGGCTCCACCATCTTATTGACCACACAACCAAGGGTTAGTGGACTCATCCATACATAAGTCAGTTAGTGGGGTCCTGGGATACCTCTTGGTCCCAACTGTTATTCCGCACTACGTCAGGCCCCTCTTTGAATTACAGTTTTAAATATATTTGAAATATCTTTAATAAAGTGTGATCCAAGTTTAAACCCATCCTCTGTGTCTCACCTAATCATTTTGCCTTGGGACGGCATGTAAAAACAGATATGACTATCTCCTCTATCCTAAAGCTCTTTCAAAGATAGGTTAAGGGAGAAGTGAAAGCTGCACACAGATGGTAATTACTTTTTAAACAGTCAGGAACTAAACTTTGCTGTTAATCTCTGGAAATGCTAGTGTTTTGAAGGTGAAAATATTTTTCCCCTGCATTCAAAAAACTGGGTAATTTGATACACATTGGATTATCAAGATTCTGCATAAAAGTTCTCCAATTGGTCTATCCTGCTGCCACTAAATATCAACATTCATTCGGAGCTTTTCTCCTTGTCCTTCAAAATAATGATTGACAGGCCAGTGATGCAAATCTTGAGAGAGCTTTGTATCAGCAACGTCTTTCTTTGCATGATTTTATCCTGTTTTGGATGGGGCAATTAGTCTTGAGGACATTGTGAAACTGCTAACCTTAACAGACCATTCATTATATTCCATCATTTGCATGCATACCTGTCAAGTTTTGGATCTGAAAATAAGGAGGAGGAGGAGGTGAGGTGGAGGAGGGGGCAGCCAGCCAGCCAACATCCCTATGGAATGATGGGAAGCCCTGGGCTCTCCAGCCTTAGAAGCAGCATGCATGCAGGCGGGAGGAGAGATGGCAAGAAGCTGAGAAAGCCCATTCCACAGCCGCTCGTCCAGTGCCGGGACCTCTGAGCAGTGGGGCAGGCAGTGGGTGGGGGGATGGGGATCACAGCAGCCGTCCCATTTGCTGCTGCCACACCACCTTAGCCCTTCTTCCCAAGCCTTGCCCCCCCCCATTCAGTTTGCCATGGCATCTGGCCCAGACCAGCATACAGGCAAGGTGTGCAGCCAGCATGACCATCATCTGGGCAATGAGTGGGGATAGCAGGGGACCATGCCATGGCCCTCCCACTTTGAACTGCCACACTTGGGTGAAGAGGAAGCAGCATATAGCTGGCATGCCGCTCCCTCTCTTCCTCGCTCTCAGAGCAGAAGGGGGATGGGGGAATACGGGACATTTCTGGGGAAATAAATGATCTGGGAAGTTGTTGGGGAAAGGGTGAAAATGTGAGTTTCCCGGCCAATACGGGAAATTGACAGGTATGTTTGCATGGCTGTGGTGACAGAGATAGTACAAAGCCAGACTGCCATTGTTTTTCTATTAACTCCATGTTAGAGTTCTTTAGTTAAATTATGAATGTAGTTAGAGCATCAGGACTAGGTTTAGAAATGGTTCTGACAGGAAATCCATGGGGAAAGGCCAAGCACATAGGCTGCAAACTTGTACATATTTGCATGGGAGTAAACTGCACTAAATGAGATAGGACGCATCAAATGGACATGCCTAGGATTGTGTTGGATAAGGGCTAAAATATATTAGTGAACATTCACTGAATAAAAATGTCACAAGCAGGGTAATATTAGAGCTCAAAATATCAACAAAATTGTCATTCACAGTGTTTTGTTTTCATGAGAACACATGAAAGGACCGTCTTAGCTGCTGCATCCAGACTTTGGAACTCCCTCTCAGTGGAGGCTAGGATTACCCCATCTCTGCTGTCTTTCCAGAAACAGGCAAAGACCTTTCTCTTTATGAATCTACTATACATGGGTACACAGACTTTGTTTTTATAACAACTTTTAACTTTGTGTTTATATCTCTCCTTGTGTGATTGCATTGACACTATGTTATCAATTGTTAGCTTTAATGTTGCCTTATAATGCTGTGAGATGCCCCTCAATTCCCTGTTTCTCAAACTGATTGTGTCTTAATTGTAATGGACTGTATAGTCTCTCCTTGCTGTAATCCGCCTTGGGTCCTTTTCCAAGGAGAAAGGTCGGGTAAAAATATTAAATAAATAAATAAATAATCACTTTCCAATAGGAAACCACTAATCAGAGTACTTCCTTATATGGGATGCCCATGTGTTGGATAATACCATGTATTTTTCACATTGAATTGGCTTGATTTGATTTCATTGGTGGTTGCCCCGTGCCATATAAACAATATGGTTTGTCTATCTGTCTGTTTTTCTGCTCTCCCTGTTTACTGTTCCCAACTCTGTTGCACAGAATTCCTCCAATCCACTAGAGCACTTAGTTGATTTTCTCCACTGAAGTATTTTTAGCAGCATCCTACTTGTGGGAAGTACCTGTGTATTACAGTATTTTTCTTTGTATAAGACTATATTTTTGTCTAAAATTGATAGACTAAAAATTGAGGGTCAACTTATACATGGAAGTAAGCCAAGGTGAGAAGTATACAGTTGCAAAACTGTAATTTTGGGATGGAAGGGTCTTATACACAGGGGTATCTTATAGGTAGAAAAATATGGTAATATGAATAAATATTAGTCTCAAGGAGTGGAATATGATTCTGGATACCCCAGTGTCTTAGGTCTTTAGCAGCAAAGACAGGCCCCTGTACCTCCTTCAAATGGACTACACTAGATGATCTAGCTCTGCAGTTTCAAGATTACTATAAAATCCAAACATCTTCATACTGAAGTAACTCTGTGACTTCTACATGTACCACTGTGATGTCGTCATACACAGTGTTCTGTACAGTCATTCTGCCCTCTCTTAACATTCCTAATATAGATGCCCCACCACCACACACACATATTTTTATTTTTCCTCATTTGCCACAAGGATGGGTTTTTAATCCATAATGATGTGTTCTGACAAGATGAAATAAGTAAAAAAGAAAAAAGTGTGTTTCCATCCTCTGGGGATGTGCATATAAAGAGACAGCTCATATATGTTTGCATTTGTACCTACACCTTGCTTATTCAATGCAAGAAGGATATCCATCCATGCTGGGTGTCCTAACTCTCCCTAATTGGTCAGGTAATGCTAAGTAATAAGACATTAAAATGTTAAGCATGGGCTGAAAATTGAGGAAGACAGAGAAATAAAGAGAAAATAGATGCAGACATCTGGTTTTCCTGCAATTTGACAAGATACTTTGCCTTATTGATTGCACACATTATTCCTAATTATTACTCTTCTCTCTTATGCATAGTGTCACTTTAGTATGAGTATTAAACAGGCTCATTTTCCCCCTCACAATCATATCTAAATCAAGCCCCTTTTGCAGATGCCAAATAGTTTGCAAGGCTGTGGAAAGAGTCAAAACGTGCAATATTTGGAAGTTCTATAGCCATTTAATATATCGAAAACCATGAGCAATCTCTCCTTTGGCAAATATCTGTTAAGGAGAGAATCAGCTGGGGAAGTTGGGGACGGAGTAGGAGCAATGTTCCGGCACCCTTTAAAGAAGCAATAGGAGCTACACCAAAGTGCTAGCTAGACTCAACCTGGATCATCTGGAAGTCACTTAACAGACTTAAAAGTGAAGTAGGAAGAGCAAAGAATAATCAAGTAAAATGGGTCTACTTGAATGCAGCATACATTTTCTGCGACGATGGAGCAATTCAATCGATGCATCATCTACACATAAGCAATTTAGGCCCCATCATTTGTACAAAAGAAGATGGAGCAAATGGCAGAGACATTGTGATTGAAGTTATCTGGGTGAAAAATAGTGTATCTTAAATTTTTAGTTTGATTTTAATTTTACCTATTTTACCTATATACATCTGCAGTTTTAAAATGTGCAACGCTTTGATAAGAATAAGGAAAGACGAAAGCAGGAAGGAAAATGCCACAAGGGACACCTTCCTATTCTTCACAAAGGATGTAAGAATGGTGCTTTTACGTATTCTGGTCCACCACAACAAGAAATTTCGTTGTTCCTGTAAGGGGGAAATGACAACGATTCCTAATAATAATCCTAATAATCCTAATAATAATCCTAATCTTGCGCTATGCTAATAAACCACAAATGGTGGTTCAGAGAAATCTACTGCTAGTTGAAAGCAAAATATCTTTGACAATGTCATTTCTCTTCCTGAAAAGCTTTGGCAACATTTAGAATCACCTGCATCTCAGCTATATTTGGTAGAAAAATTAATTATCAAAAGACACTTAATAATTTTGGCATGCATCACACTGAACTCAATGGATCTTGCTTTTCAGCAGCATAGAATTTGACTGCTGGGTGGTTTGATTACATTTGAATTATCATTAAACATAACTAAATTAGACTTTAAAAAGCTGAGTAAAATGAACCAAATTAGTTAATTCTGTGGAATGTATGCTACTTTTAATTGCATATGATCTGTTCTTTAAAATAATGGCACCACACTTCTTGTATATCCATTCTGCCTTTCTTCAACATCTCTGTAGTCTCCTTTAAGGTAGTGTATTAGAACCATATGTAATGGAAAAGGTTCCCCCCACACATGGGTGATAGCTCATCTCCGTATTCAAACTGAAGAGCCAGTGTTGTACATGTCCATGGCCACGTGGCCGGCATGGCTACAAGGAAACACTGTTTTTACCTTCCTATTTATCTATTTGCATTTACATGCTTTCCTGCTAGGTTGGCAGGAGCTGGGGTTATCAGCAGGAGATCGCTTCGTTGCGTGGCACCCGGGATTTGAACCACCAAGCTGCTGACTTTGCAGCTAACAGGTTCAGAGCCTTAGTCCACACTACAGGTACCAGACAATGCTTCCCTGCCTTCTCACACACATGGACACTCAACAGCTGATTGGGGAGAATTTTCATCCCATCTCCTTATGGGGAGACGGGGAAGTCCCAGCCAGGCTACTTCTTCAGTTGACACATTTGTGACAAGGTTGGGCATGTGCACTGTTCCACTGGGATGACCAATTCTGGAGGGAGGGAACAAACCTCTCTAGCACCTGTGGTGTGGCACTTCCAATTGTACTCCTTATATTTGTCAGTCCCTGAGGTCTCTCCCCATCTCATAATACCTGCTCATCTTTATGATAAGTAAAGATAAAAAGTCAAGAGAATTGGTGTTGTGTAGTAGATATAGCGATGGACTATAATCCTGGTCTGAAATCATTGCCAAGTCTTGGAAACACACCACAGGAATGTCCATGTTTCTCACAACCTTGAAACCTCTATTGAGTTTAAGAACATAAGATCATAAGAGCTACGCTGGATCAGGCTATAGGCCCATCTAGTCCAGCTTTCTGTATCTCACAGTGGCCCCACAAGATTCGTCTGGGAGCACACGAGATTAGATATCTGTATCCTGATACCACACCCCTGCATCTGGTCCTTGAAGTACCCCGGTTTTAAGCCTGGAGATTACACATCTCCATCATGGTTTGTAACCTGTTTGCTTTATGTTGGATGAAAATACATGATGATAAAGATATACTAACGAGCTTTGCTTACAACAGAAAAAGATTCAAACTGAACACTTCTTTTTCCATAAGGCTGAGTTTTAGCTAAGAAAAGGTTATCCGAAATGTTCAGCTTGTGGAAGAAGGGAATTTTCACATAACAGTTTGAGTTGTTTCAATGGATATTGTGATTATTAAAAAAAAACCTTTGAACTGGTCATCAAGATTTGTTTTAATGACAAAGTTTAATTATAGCTGAATGTCCAATATTATTGATTTAACTCAAGCCTTTTAATAGCTTTACATGCTCTGTAACCTCATGAGGTCCATTATCAGATAAGATATTCTAAACAAACTGGAATTATATTGCTGTGTGGTCACCCTGTGTGAAATCCAATTCATTGCTTGAGATGTACCTGTGTTTTGCAGATACCATGCATACAGATGATATGCAATCAGAGTTCTGAGCAAATTAAATGCCTCACTAATCCCCAACCATTGATTGCAAGCCTGACTAAAGCTCTGAATTTTGTGATGTCACTGGGGTCAGAATTTGGGGCAGAGGTACAGAGACCAATATAATTGTAGGATGAGGGTGACGGACTGGTTTGCCATGGAAACAACACACCTCTAGGTTTGCCGTATAATCTTGTCCAGGTTTTGCCCTTGATTGTAGTCATGATACCCAGTGCCCCTTTGCACCAGCTGATGGCCCAGACTCAAAGTTTTAAACATAGCTCTTTAGAACCAAAAAGAGAGGGCAAACTATCTTGCACTGTTTTGCACATTTTTTCTCTTTAAAAGGGAATATTTGTTTAGGCCACAATCAGTCCCTCTCAGTTCCAAGGTAAATGTTACAAGTAGACATGGGCACAGAGCGGCGAAATCTTCGTTTCCGTTTCCATTTTTTCGTTTCCGGAAGTAACGGAAACGGTAACGGTAATTAAGCCGTTACAACTCAAACTCGAACCGAAAAAAGAAAAATTTGGTCAGGTTTTTTGTTTCCGTTTATGGCATTGTGGCGATCGCGCAATGCAAAGCACAGAAAAAGTTTTTAAAAGTTTTTTTAAAAACCCCGACTCCCGGCTGAAAAAGCAGGTGAAAATATGCCTGCCTGAGGCTTTGCCACCTACCAGGGGGGTGGTTTCTGGGGGGGGGGTCGCCGGCTTCCCCCCCTCCTCTCCTGTCCTGGGCTGCTTGCACCAGGCTGGGGGGGTCATCCTCGTCATCTCGCCATGCCATGCGGTGGGGGGGAACTCCAAAATGGCGACCGCAATTTTTCTTTTGAAATCATGGTCAAAAAACACATCAAAGCACCACAGAAACATGTGAAATTTATTTATTTTAAATGTCTGAATTTTAATAGTAGCAGCGGTGGGTTTTTTAATAGCAATAAAACGTCTTATTGATTTTATTTTATTTTATTTTATTTTATTTTATTTTAATTTTTAGACCTGCCCATTTGGGCTGGGCATGGGATGGGAACATGCGATTTTTTTGAACAATTCCACCAATGGCATGGCCAGGTTTTGACTGACACTTCTGGATGTCTCGGAGGGCATAAAAAGCCGAGGCGCCTTCCAGAAATCGCAGTCGGGTCTTGGATGTGGAGGGAGGAGGGCTGTGCTGGTGGTGCTTGTGCGATCAAGACAGAGATTATTATTCGAGGAGGGAGGCCTGGGAAGCTTTAGGCTTTAATTTAGGCAGGCAGGGAGGGAATTGATTTTATTAGAAAATAATTTCTTTGATTCCCTGCAGCTTTGTCTGCTGAAGGGAATAGCAGTTTATTCTTTCTTTGTTCTCTGGCAGTTTGTAAGGATTTTTTTTCTGATATGGGATAAAGGGGGAGGTTTGACTGGGAGTGGGATGTGTGGATTTATTTTAAAAATATATTATATACTACCATTTATTTTCTATTTTCCCAACTTCAATTTGCTTGCACACACACACATTTGGGGTGCAAGCCAAGAACAGAACCTCTATCCTAAGTGGAGAATATTTTACAATATTATTTATTTAGTTTACTAATTACTTCATTGTTTGTTTTTAAACTTGTTGTGTTGTGTGTGCGCTTGAACACACAGACACATTCCATTTAAGTGAATCAGAAGAATTTAGAAAATTATTTTCATTTTATTCCCTGACTACAACTACTAAACTATATTGTATTTATTTACACCCCAATATGTTTTTGGGAGGCTGCTGCTGCTGATATCAGCCTTACAATATTATTGATTCATTACTTCATTGTTTGTTTGTTTGTTTACATACATACACTTGTTGTGTTGTGTGTGCAGTTGCACACACAGGCAGGCACATTCCATTTCAGTGGATGAAGTTGAATTCCGAACTTGAATTTAGAAAACCAGTTTTATTTCATTCCCTGAGTACAACTACTAAACTATATTGTATTTACAGCCCAAAAATATCTTTCTTGGAAGGCATAGTACCACTACTGTCTTTTCACTTCAGGCTTATTTTTGGGCTGTGGCTGAAGCCACCTGTCCAGCTGCTGCTGCTGCTGCTCATATCAGCCTTACAAATATTATTGATTCATTACTCCAGCTCATTGTTTGTTTGTTTACATACATACACAACACTTGTTGTGTTGTGTGTGCACTTGCACACACAGGCAGGCACATTCCATTTCAGTGCCTCAAGTTGAATTCAGAACTTGAATTCAGAAAAGTAGTTTTATTTCATTCCCTGACTTAAACTACTAAACTATATTGTATTTACACCCCGATATCTTTCTTGGGAGGCATAGTACCACTACTCTCTTTTCACTTCAGGCTTATTTTTGGGCTGTGGCTGAAGCCGCCTGTCCAGCTGCTGCTGCTGCTGATATCAGCCTTACAAATATTATTGATTCATTACTCCAGCTCATTGTTTGTTTGTTTACATACATACACTTGTGTTGTGTGTGCACTTGAACACACAGGCAGGCACATTCCATTTCAGTGGATCAGAAGAATTTAGAAAATTATTTTCATTTTATTCCCTGACTGCAACTACTAAACTATATTGTATTTATTTACACCCCAATATCTTTCTTGGGAGGCATAGTACCACACTACTCTCTTTTCACTTCAGGCTTATTTTTGGGCTGTGGCTGAAGCCACCTGTCCAGCTGTACAAATTCCAGTGGCACACCACCAGTTCAATTACAGGCTGGGGGAGCCTAATATGCTTGCACACACCCACCCACAATTTGGGGGGTGCAAGAAACTGAACCTCCTCCAAAAGGGGACAATATAAATCTTTTACAATATTATTTATTCATTACTCCAGCTCATTGTTTGTTTGCTTACATACATACACTTGTTGTGTTGTGTGTGCACTTGCACACACAGGCAGGCACATTCCATTTCAGTGGATCAAGTTGAATTAGAATTTAGAAAACTATTTTAATTTTATTCTCTGACTGTGCCTGGCCTGCATGCACTGTAGTTTTGCAGACTGATTGCTGAAGAAGGGAAGAAGAGTTTTCTTCTGGACTTCTGGTCTGGATTTAATAGTTTCTATTTTCAAATACTACCGTACCATTTGCTTCCTAAGTTTTACAGCCTGACCTGAGAGCAAGAAGACACACTTTTATATTTCATTTCATTCATTCATTTAGCTGCACTACACCATTCTTAGTTGTTGCCTTGATAACCACTGAACTATATTTTATTTACACACCAATATCTTTTTGGGGAGGCATCTCAGAGTACCCGTACTCTCTTTTCACTTCAGGCTTATTTTTAGTTTCATTTATTTTCTAATACTACCATTTGCTTCCTAAGTTTTCTTCCATTTCAGTGGATCAAGTTGAAATCACAATTTAGAAAATTATATCAAGGGCCAGCAGGGCAACATTGAAAGCTTGTACGAAAGAACACAGTGTGAGAGTAAGCTTGTGTGTCAAAAGGATACGTTTATTAGAATAGTTTGTTTACTTAACACAAATATAAGAAAATATATTTCTATAACTTTGAGAAATAAAAAATAAGGAGTGTTGGCAGAGCCAGAGGGAAGGGCAGGGGGACCTCCACTAAAAAAAATAGGGGAACATTTCTGAAGGAAGGCACAGGAAGTAGTGCAGATAGTGATATTGCTGCCACTCCCTCTCCAAGCAGCACCTGCACAACCAGGTCACTGAGGGAAGCATGGATGACTGCATGCGATCCCCATCACCAAGATCTCACACTCACACACACCCTTGTATCGGGAGGAAGACGAGTACTCAAAATCAGAAAGCTCTGTTCATCTGCATCTGCCGGACTTTGAGGACCTGTTGGCAGGAACAGACGAAAGGCAGGGTTCAGGCAGTGATGGAAGGAGCAGCCCTCTTTCCTCCCAGGACCAGAGTACCACCAGTGACAGCAGCAGTCAATTGTCCCAGCAGGGCACAAGCCACACCACCACCAGCACAGCAGCAGCAGGCAGTACCAGAGGGGGCAGTATTTTCCATAAGCCTCACGGGTCTCTCTGGGAGCAGCACCGAAGGTGCACCGAAGGACTCCTGGTGTGAGGGGACCCTGGAGACCAAGGCCTTGCTGGACAAGCGCAGTAAAATAGTAGGGCACTTCTCATGCAGCATCAAGGCATCCAGGATGATGCGTGAGAAGCAGGCGGAGACGGACCAACCAGAGCACGTCCTGATCCAGGACGTGACCACCTGGTGGAACTCCACCTACGAAATTGCCAAGAGCCTGGTGGAGCAGAGGCAAGTGGTGGAATATGTCATGTCCCACACTCCCTTCCTGCCTGAGGGAAGAGTGTTGGACATTGGTGCTAACAAAACGTCGAAATGACAAATTTTCAATTTTTTTTTGCAACAAACGGAAACGGAACGAAATGGACCCGTTCCAACAAATGAACAATCGAAACGTCATTTTTTTCTGGTCGTGCCCATCTCTAGTTACAAGTAAGGAATGTTTTCCTTTTAGCTTTTTTGCTGACATATGAAGTAAGCTTACAGAACTGCATGCAAGCATAGAAAGCAAAGTATGGAGGGATTTACAACAACATGGAAATACCTATATAAAGTAGTACTTCCATATAATTTGGTATTTAAGGTGCTATGGAACAGTCTGCAGTATTTGTAGAAAGGAAGAGGAAAGGAAAATATTTTTGCTGTGGATTTCCGGTTTCTAAAAAAGAGGTATCAGATAATGACAAGGAAATAGTAACATTTTAAAAGAAAATTTAATTCTATTTTACTTAGTACAGTAGGATTGCCGTATTTATGGAGACAGGGGAAATTTGCTTAACAGAATTGCCTATGTGGCAAATCCGTACAAAATAAAAATGGTTGCGATTAGGGATTACTCTGTTTTCAATGCATTCCTATGGAAAATTTGCATAAAGGAAAATTTGCTTAGCAGAATTTCATTTGGAGCAAATTAATTCCTTTATACAAGGTACAACTGTATTTTAAAAAATTCTGAATGGTAGAGGTTCAATTCAACATGGCATTCTGTCAAACATTAGTTCAGTCCCAGAGGCCTATGTCCACAGGAAGAAAAAAGGCCACCTCAAATCTCCATACGTTGAGAATAGAGAAGGGCATGAAACAATTTTTGTATTTCTTTTTTTATTTAATTCGCTAACAAAATGAAAAACAAACTGCGCCTTCAAAGAAAAATGTAACAAAATTAAAAAATGGTCATTCCATTTTGTTTTTGTTTGTCATTGAAGCAATGCATTCCTACAGGACACCGCTTTAAAAACCCCACACAATCCCCCCCCACCTCAGCCAATTGGATGGGGGAATGGCGCGAGGGTTTTAAACAATGTTTTTGTCACCAAAGCCCAGCATGCCAGCTGATCGGTGCTTGCTTCAATGGCAAAAACCTATTGGACGGGGAAAGTGCGGGCTTTTCAAACTTTTTTTTGCTGATCAGCTGGCCCATGGGGCTTCAGTGGCAAAAAATGTTTTAAAAGCCCATGCTTATCCCTATTTGCTTGCATTGGCGTGGATAAGGCTTTTAAAACTTTTTTTCACCAGCCACTGAAGCCCAGGGCACCAGCTGATTGACACTTGGGAGTGCAGCCAGCATGGCCCTGTGCACCAGCTCCCAGATTTCCAAGCCTGTATTGACAATGGTAAAGGACTGTGGGAGTTGTGGTCCAAAACATCTGGGGTGCCAAAGGTTCACCACCCACTGTCAGTGGGACTCACTCTTGGTAAGTGTTAATAGAATTGCAGTCTTAAGCATGAAATGCATTTTTATCTCACTATCACCATGAGCCTTGAAGTGTAAAATTAATGTATGTAACCCCATTGGTTTTATTGGGGATTTCTGGTTAAAAAGTTTCTAGTAAAATTTTGGTTATTACTTTGGTTAGTAGAACATCTTGTCTCCTCTTAGTCAACTTGTGGATCAATGTTCTCCATTGAAAATACACATATATTGAATATTAATAAGACAGAGAAACATGGAAAGATCAGCCCAGTATTATCGCATTCTCCCTGACTAGCTCTTTCTCTGGAGGGGAAAATCACTGAAGATTAGGGATGGACATGAAATGGAAAAATGGTGTTTCATTTCATTCTTTTTAGTTTCCCTGTATTTCATTTCGTTTTGTTTCTTACAATTTTTTACAAAAAATGGTATGAAATGAAACGATAAGCAAAATGCATCATTACCTTTTGGGGGTATGGTGGTGTCTCCAGCAGGCAGGGGGTAGGTCGGCCTGATGGGCCCTCTCTCACCCTTTCCTCTCTGGCAGCGGCAATGGCAAGACCTCCTGTTTGGCCTGCTTGACATCTTGTTTTTGTCATCATCATCAGTGAAGCGGAAAGGCCTCCCACCAGGCCCTCTTGCCCTTTTCTCTTGGGCCATGGCTCTTTGGTGGCAGCATGGCAGCAAGGCCTCCCACTTGGCCCACTTGCCCTTTACTCTTCAGCCACAGCCACAGCTCTTCAGCAGCAGTGGTTGCATGGCAGCTAGGCTTCCGGCTTGGCCCACTCAGCCTCTTGTCTTTGGTGGTGGTGGTGGTGGTAGTGGTGGTGGTGGCAAGGCCTCCCACTGGGCCCGCTCACTCTCTCCGGCCATGCCGGCGGCTCTTTAGCAGTGGCAGCAGAGGTACAAGGCCTCTGAACCCAACAGGTAAGGGAGCTGTAGCCATTTTACAGATGAGATGAAACAGTTCGTTTACATGGAAAAACCCAACATTTAATTTCATCTGTAACAAAATGCTGCTTCCTCATGTTGTTTTGTTTTGTTACATTTTGTTACATAATGAAGCGATGAAACAGCAATTCATTTTTTGTTTCATGTCCATTCTTACTCAGGATGCAATTAAATAAGAAAGGTATAAGAAAGAATGTAAAGAAAAAAGGGTGAAATGGAATCTGATGGCTTGAAAATGGCCTCCATGTCCATTCCTCAGAGTATAGTCAGAGGAAAAAGACATGAATCCACAAAAAATAATTTTCACATAAAGATACTTGCCCCAAATGATACTTACTGGCAAAGAACAATTACCTCAGGCTGTAAAATCTCCTCCCACTGATGCCCATATGTGGCATGCAAGATGGGTATTTTTCCAACAGATTAATCCTTTTTTTTCTAAGAGGAAGAGTGATTAACAGGTAGGATAACTTCTCAAGATGCACACACATTTGTGTGCGTGCATGCATGCACGCACACACAGAGAGATGCATGGACAAACAGAGAAACAAGCTATGTGTAAAATATATGTCCTTATCCATGTGTACTGTGAACATGTGTCTGATGAGATTTTCATAATGGTCCCTACTGGTTTATAATTTATACCCTTAGAAGTTAATGTTGAAAAGTGCTATTGTAGCGTATTTTAACAAAGATAGGAGGAAAGGTTCAGTTCCAAATTTTGCATAATGGAGAGATTTTCCCCCACTGCTGGAATATTTATATTCATGACTAAATTAGTTTTTAATAAATTATTCACAGTCTTTTATGAAGTTAGTAAAAATGGGAAAAGCACAAATGCACATTTTTCTTTCAGGATCAATTGCCTTAGTAATAAGAAGCATAGGCCATTTAGTTTCGGCTCTAGTTTGAAAAGATAATGTGATTTAAACATTTATTTTTCTCCAAACATCAGTTCTCACCCAACCCCCAAAGGGTTTTTTGCTCATTATACTTTGTTTCCCTTTATATGGATTGGAAAATAATTTTCAACTTCTACTTTAAACGCAGTTGGTTTCAGTGTATTCATTGCAAATAACATAAGTAAGATCTGCCTAGAATTAAAATTCAGTTGTCACTAGAAGAAGAAAATGAATATCTCATATCAAAAACCATCAGCTTCAGTGTTTCAATGCTTTGTATAGATTTCCCTTAATTCACTTCCATATTCCAGATGGACTGTTCTCGGATTTAATAAAAGCTGCTTCATATACTTAATCTCCACACAGAGGCCTACAAAAATGACTTCCATATGTTGGTACTTCACATTGGCACATAATATTGAAAATATTTTTAGTGTAATCCTACATTTTAATTCAAAAGTTATGTGCAATGGCATTTATTCTGTGAAACTTATTTTTCAGCATTAATGATTGCCATCTTAAGCTCAAACTTCATGGTAAGAGCAATATTTATTTCCTGTGATTAATTCCTATTCCATTTTACAATAGTATTCCTCAAAGAGACCAGTATTTATGCTCCAATAGCCCATCACAAAATGAAACATGCTAAAGTCAAGATAAATAGGTAAGAATCATAAAGTTCTGTGGGAAAGAAATGCATGTCAGTGGAAAACATGATGAAACATGCTAATTTTCATGTCCAAAATTCTGTCATTTTGTTATGCCAGTGGATGGCATAACTTGTCACATACAGAAATTGCTTCTAGATAATGATCCTGTTTTTGGATTCCTGTGTGCCACTTTGGGTAGCTTGATGTCTAACTAGGAATCCAGGTGGGGATTTGTCAATTAACAATTAGCTACTATGAAATGCACTCTTTCCCATCCACCCTCAGAATTACTCAGTGGAATATGGACTCTTATAAGTGGAGCCCATATTCAGTAATAGTCACGTGTTGCAGCCTACTCGTTTGTTAAATGTCTGCTTTAAAAAGAAAAAAAAAATGGAATTATAGAAATGTAAAGCCACAATCTAAAGGTACATCTAAGGGTACATCCCAGTTTGGATCGGGACATAAGGCTTGGCATTGTGGAACAGTAAACCTTCTCTGCAACCTACCACCAAGCAGTAAGAGGAAAGACTGTAGATGGAAATGAAGCTATGTTCTCAGTTGCTCATGTTCTACTTGTTTGTTGGTTTTTTTTGTCCAGAAATATAAGGCTGTATATCTGTCTGTGAAGATTCCTGTGAAGATTCTCAGATTCAGGGGCTGTATAGTCATGCCCCTGAAAGAATCCAGCTCACAGAGGCCCATTGGGAAGTAATCTGCCCGCTCCTTGTTCTTTATTAATGTCCTAAGGTAAACTGATATAAAACCATAGAAAACAGGAGAAACCTATATTCAGCTTGTACAACAGGGGTCCTCAAACATTTTAACTAAGGGGAGCAGTAACTATCCCTCAGACACTGTTGGGAACAAAGTATAGTTTGAAAAAAAATGACATCATATGCTCCCACTGACCCATGGCTTTCAACAAGGTGGGTGGAGTGGACCCCCATGCGGCAGCTCCAGGAGAAGTTCCAGAGGTGAGCTCGCCCTCTGCCCCCTCAAGAGGCGTATTCCTAGTGGGAGAAGCAGTGGGCTGGGTGGGCGCCTGGCCCAGTGTTTCCATACCACTGATGGTAGGCAACAGTTGTTGCGGTGACGAGGAGGATGAGGAAGTGTAGGGGTTGGGCAGAGGGGGCACCTGGACAAGGCCACACATCACTCCACCCAGGCCACCACCGCAGCTGCTGCCACTTCTGTTGCTCCTCCTGGGCTGCGTCTGCTCCTCGTGTGCCTCCTGGGCGGTCAGGCAGCTCAGAGGTGTGTGTTTGGGGGGGGGATGACTACAGCACCTCTCGGCAGGAGTTCAGCAGCTGCCCTGTATACTCTGCCCAGGTGGCTGGTGGTGGCAGCATCTCCAGCTCCCTCCTCCTCCTCCTCCTCTTCCTCCTCTCCACTCTGCTGATCTACTTCCCTTTTATCCCCTCCACGTGATGAAGATCTTGGGGTTATCTCTGCTTCTGGCCTGCCCTGCTTTGCTGCTCTTGGGATGGGGAGATTGAAGGAAGTAGAGGAGAGGAGGCTGACCCAGGCCAGCCTGCGCACAATCCCTCCACAGCCATAGGAAGCGGTGGAGGAGGAGGCTGGAGGGGGCACCCTGCCAAGACCATGCATCACTCTTCCTGGGCTGCTTATGCTGTGTGGCACTCCAATTGGGGGGGGGGTCTGCAAATGGCCATGCAGGCTGTATTCAGGACCCTGGTGGGCTGGATCTGGCCTGCAGGCCATAGTTTGAGGACTGTTGTTGTTGTTGTTGTTGTTGTTGTTGTTGTTGTTGTTGTTGTTGTTGTTGTTGTTGTTGTTGTTGTATCATTAGAGTCATGACTGACTCTTTGTGACCCCATGTCCATCGAGTTTTCTTTGCAGGAATACTGGATTGGCTTGCCAGCTCAATCTCTTTTTTGTTTGTTTGATTTTGCTGCAGCATCAACATCTAATTTATAGC
Organism: Phrynocephalus guinanensis; assembly: GCA_037367245.1. NCBI lineage: Eukaryota > Metazoa > Chordata > Lepidosauria > Squamata > Agamidae > Phrynocephalus > Phrynocephalus guinanensis. Next base: position 70,808,829 of record CM074739.1, on the reverse strand, counting down.
GCTGAGCTGCCCAATAAATTAACTATGCATTTTTAATAGCGGCTCAAATACTAATTTTAATTTATGTTTTTGTTGCATTTGTCTTGACGTACAAGACCAGACAGTGCCTTGAGATCCCTTTGATGTGCATGAGCATGAAGAGAGTGGTGCTCATGTTTGTCATCATGATGATGTATTGTAGATGAATGTCATTTTCAGTCTAGGCTTTATGTAGATTTATTATATTTTCTATTGAGGCTCTGGAATGAAGGTAATTGGAAAAGGCAAGAAAAAAAATTGCACTCTTGGACTGCTGCAGAGCCCACAGCCCATTGACTCAAGCTTCCCGTCTCATTAGGAGCTAGTAGAGTTTTGTGCAACATTGTGAAACATGCTTAGAAGATATGGGCACTTAGGGAGCCATTGCTGAGTAAATTGATTATAGATCTATACAGGCATGCACTTCTGTTCATATACTTGACACAGAAAGAGAGATTTTATGGTTTCTGCTGCTTGGAGACCCTTAATGCTGATATTATGATAGGAGGGGAACAGCTGGATATCTGAATCTGTGTATGCTTTGTTTTAGAGATGATGAACCTCTGACCTTGCAGATCTTGCTTACCTGCTTTTCCCATTATTCCTTATTATTGTTTAAGATGACTGGGGTTGGTAGGAACTCCAAGCCAGCATTATGTGGGTGACTTCAAGAACAGAAAGAAATACCGGTATGTGATGATCTTTGGCCTGAAAGACATGTTTACACAAATTCTCAAAATTACCTTTGACTGGGGGGCGGGAACAAAAACTTCTGACAACGATGTTTCCCGATAAATAGTATTCCTTGACATTTTCCTTTTCGTGGCACTATAAATGTTGTCTTTTCTCTGCATGAGTGATATCAGCTAATCTTGAACTGCAGCAAAGACAAAGAGTGAATGCTTCTTGGTTGCTGTTGCAACGTACTGCCAATGTTCCACCAAGTCACTTTCAGCTTAGGAGACTGGTTTATGGTTGTCAATGCCACCCTTCATGAAAAAGACAAGGGATGAACCTTAAGTTTAGTTGGACACTCAATGAACTAGAACACTCTCTGTCATTTGCTTCTAGCCTTACCCGGAAGAATCTGGCCTCCAAATTATGGAGACAAAATATAATAACTATACAACACACACACACACACACACACACACACACACACACACACACACACACACACACACACACACACACACACACACACACGAGTGGTAACTCTACTTAAAAGTGGCTTGACTTAAGAGCAATTAAGTGCAGAAAACAGTTGGCATTTTAACTGCTGCTTTACAAATTTTAGATGTGGTCTGCTCTACTTACACATTTTAATTTAATTTCTTGATTTCTCAGATAGGGCTCCTCTACTTAAGAGTTGTTCCATTTAAGAGCATGCATTCAGAATGGATTACATTAATAAATAGAGGTGCCTCTCTCTCTCTCTCTCTCTCTCTCTCTCTCTCTCTCTCTCTCTCTCTCTCTCTCTCTCTCTCTCTCTCTCTCTCTGTGTGTGTGTGTGTGTGTGTTGTAATCTATTACCCACTATGGCCCCAGTCCTTGCCTGCGAGGCTGTGCTGCTTGGCAGACAGTAGGTGGAGTTATTAAACAGTAAACAAGAAAAATAGCACACAGAAGTCAATCCATACCAAGTTTAGCTCCGTAAAACCACAGACCTTGGTTTATTGATGTATCAATATCCTGGCTGAGAAAAAAGAATAATCACAAAGCATCTGAACAGCAACTATGATGGCCACCTTGCCTAGGGACTGAGGATGGGAAAAGAAGTGATAGGAATGTACACACATGCTATACTGCTACGGAATGAACTGATGCATTGTTGGTAAAATTTAAAGCCACCCTCAAACTGGGGCATCGGTTGGTCATTACCTTCTCTTCAGAGGAGAAGAAAGTTGAAAAAGTTGAAAGTTGAGAAGAAAGTGACGTATGTGTCCCACAAAGGAGTGAAGGATGAAGTAGCTTTGTAGATAATTAGTCCAAATAATTTGAACAGATGATCCCTAAAAAGGGGGCATATTTTGATTAGAAATATGGCAGCTTAGCTATCATGCAACTGAAATAAAGTGAGATCTGCAGCTGAAGAGCGAATCAAGTGCTTGATATGCATCAGCTTCTTGTATCATGGATCAGCCAAACTCCACTCGAGCTGGATTCCATATCATTTATTTTCTTACTTTCACTATGCATCCAGTATTCATGGAGTGAGGAGGCCACCACTCTGCTACTTACTACAAACCTTGATTATCGGGCACTTAAGGACTTTGCAGCAGGTAGTGGCCCCCGGTAGGAGCGAATTGGCAGCAGGTAGGATCCTCGGACCATGAATGTAATAAATCTGTAGTGCTGTTACACCTTCACATGGTGTATAAAATCACATTTTCTCCAGCCTAATTTTCTAAACACATTTTCTATCATGACATTATTCCCAAGGCATTGGCTCCCTCTGTGATCTTGGTAAACTAGTGATCTGTTGGATTGTGTTGTCACTCAGAATTGGGTTTTCCGATACAGGAGCAAGAGGAAAGAGAATAAGAATATTTGGCATTTATATCATGCATTTCTAGTGTTCTAAGCATCCTCTGCAGTGTAGATTTGGAGGAAGAAACTGAGAGGATGTTGGTTGGCCTCAAGCTACCCAGTCAGTTTGTGTCTGACGAGGAAAATTGGATCAGAGACTTCCCTCATAATTCACTCTGTTGGCCAAAAGAACTGCATGAGTTATTCTTGCATTAAACAGGATGCTTCAGATTCATGGATACAAGCTAAGACACAAAAAATCATAGGGAAAATGTAATTCTTGATACTAAAATATCTACCCATCCATATTTTCTGATCATCAGGATCCCCCAATAGTCCCTGTCAGCCATGGCCGGTTGCCATGCCTCACACTGCTTTAATCAACTCAACAATTCCTAGTGGTGCAGCCCACTGTGGACAAAAACATTTTCATCACTAATTTTACTCATGGAGACCTGCTTATTCCCACTGCATCATATGGGAAGCTTTACATATGCCTGCACTAGACATGCGACAAGAAGGGCCTCTATCACACACACACACTAAATGTGCATGTTGATTTGATGCATACTTTCTCCAAAACTGATCACGTGATATTTGATGCACACTTTCAGTCCCCATGGTTGCATTTTTTTATGCTCTATTCATGTATCCCCATGGGCTGAAAGCACATCAAACTGATGTTTTGAAAAATAAATTGAGTAGAATACCAAAAAATGCCCCCACTTACTTTTGATGCCCACTTCTGTTCTTCGAAAATGCGGATCGAAAATTTACAATTGGAAGGGCAAAGATCAGAAAAATGTGGTGGGTCACGCTTCAGGAGGCATGGCAGAGACATCTATTTTTTTGAAGTGCAGCACAGTGGGGTCCTTGAGTTTATTTAAAAAATAAACACCACACTTTTTAAGTGCAGTGTGATAGAGGCCAAGGATGGCTTCAGGAATGAAGTGGAAACATAGTAATCACTATGTCTTGCCAGACAATATGAGGGAATATAGTTGGAGTTCCTGGCAAGGCTGCTGATCTGACTCATACAATATGCAGACAATGGAAAGGAGTGTAAATATGTAGAAAATGAGACCACTGAGTATGTATGTGTTGGCCTTAGTGAAGTGACCTTTTTTCCATTACTCTATCTTCTTTCCTAAAACAGAAGGAAGCAAAACAAGTTACCGAATAAAGCAGTTTGAATTTGCTGAAACAATTACAGAGAAGAAGAAGAAGACCAAATTGGGAAGGGCTGGGATGGTGTGTGTGTGGAGAGTTTCTGCTTTTCTTCAGTTCCTTCCCCTTCAAATTTGGTGAAAATCCGTCCAGCCATTGGATATATCAACATCTTCACTATTTTCCAGAAAGGACATTGCAATGGGTTCATCTGATCATAACTTATGAATCCATTGCAATGTCCTTTCTGTGTAATACTATGTAATTCATTTTTGTAGCAAGCACTGAGCATTGCTGTGCTATGGGTGCCATTAGTTTATATCTTGCTTTGATCTGCTGAAAGCTTGCTATCACTTTATAACTTGAAATGTTTTGATAAATGCTAAAATAAATTTCAATTTAAACATTAGGAAGAACTTCATGACAGTTAGAGCTGTTTGGCAGTAGAATATGCTGCCATGGAGGGTGGTGGGGTCTCCTTCTTTGGAGGTTTTAAAGCAGAGCCTGATGGCCATATTTTTGGAGCACTGTGATGGGGGTTCCTGCATGGCAGGGGGGTGGATTAGATGGCCCTTGAGGTCTCTTCCAACTTTATGATCCTATGATTGTATGAATAAGTTGGCTTTTGGACCAAGTGGTGGTCCAGAAACCTACCTAGTCTACTAATCTATTCTCATCATGACAAAGGTGGCATCTGTGGGAAGTTATGAGCAAGATCTAAGTCCAATAATATCACTTTATATTCCATGGGATACTGAGGGTCTTATTGGATAGATTCTGGAACCTCTTATTTCACAGTTGCTTTCATGTTTTATTAATGTTGTTGCTGTTTATGATTTTGTGTCCTGTTAGCCACCCAGAATAATAACCTCACTACTAGTTGGGTGGAATATTAATTAACTAATTAATTACATTTATATCTAAATGGAAGTCTGGTACAAAATAAAACTGTGCAATCTATTCCTAAAACTGGTATAACAATGTGTTTGATGTTTCCTGAAATCTATTCTGAATCTCCAGGCATTCTACTACTCTAGATGAATTTGGGTTCCAGTGCCATGAAGGACTGAGATGGACCTCTCTCCCTCTACTTTTTGCCAGATTACCCTTCAACATAGGTTTTAAGGAGCTGTCACAAAAACTAAAGGGGACAAATCTCTACCTTTACCTTTTGGTATCTGAGACGTGGTAGAAAGGAACTATTGTAATGAATTATAATAAAAGCTGAAGTCAGGAATGGGCAAAGTATGTCTTGCTGGATGCCTCCCAGCATTTCCCCTTCTTTTATTATGTTTATTATTTTTGTCAAGGCTGGTAGGGGATGGTTGTTGTCCAACAATATTTGAAGCACCACACTTTGGGCACCTCTGGTTTATATCTTAGTATGATGTGTCCACTGATACCCGAATGTTTAGGTTTGGACTTGATCTGACCCATGTTATAGTCCCATGAGTCCCATCCTCACCCCAGATCTTCTCTTGTCTCTGTATTCCTCCTTCTTTCTTTTGCTCGGGTCTTTTTCACTGTAGGTATGATCAGATGGGAAGAAAGGGTTGCAGCTGATCACACTTGGGAGCAATCTCCCCTAAAGTAAACCCCCTGTCCATGTGGGAATCATCGCAGTCCCCCCACATCCCCCCAGAAAAAAGTACCTTTGTTTCTAGACCAAAAATGATTTCCCATGTATTGTGTGATCACATGGTATATCTCATGACCCTTTAAGCAAAAAGGAGACTCCAAAGTGATTTTTATGTAAACCACTTACATACTATTTAAGTGGGACCACTTCAATCATCCCCTTCAAATTTGGTGAAATCCATCCAGCTGTTTCAGATACAAATTGCCTCCAAAGTGATTTTTATGCACAACATTGCCACCTATGTCTGTACAGGAAACTAGATGGGATGACCTGAGAACACCTCTAGTGATTTTTATATATTCAAATTTGATGAATATTGGCATAAATGTTGCTGTCTACTGATGTAGGTAAATTTTCAAACATTATGCTGCAGTCTGTTTTGCTTTATTTTCCTTTTTATCCATTTATTTTTATTTTCAGTTTTCATCTTCCTTGGTCTCATTTATTATTCTAGATGTATCTGTTGAGACGCAATTACTCAAATATAAAAAAATGAGATGAAAATATCTAATACTTCCATCTGATAGCACGTTTGTCATAAGGGGACTGTTCTTTTCTGTCACTGAAATCTGTTCACGTTTATGCCATCTTCAGATAGGCATAATTAAAATAATTGATTCAGTGAAAACAACCAGCAATCAAGGGTTAATAAAAGCAAGGCACTGGTTACTGTAATTTTGCATTAAGTGAAATAAGAAAGGACATACCTACACATATTTGAAAAATAAATCATGAGCCTGTATAGTAGTCTATAGTGAATTGGTATTACGCTCAAATAGAGAACATTTTTCTTTACCTTGCATTCATATTCAAAGACTTGCCTTTTGTAAACTGATCATTTACAGTTTTGCTTTACCTTTCAATTTTCATAATACTTTGTCCTGATGTGGTTGACAGTAGCCATGTCTACAGTGGTTTCCCCACCACAACTTAGGAATCAAAAGCTTCTTTAACCAATGTATTCTTTTGTAGGGTAAAATTGCTGCTCCTACACCTACTCTTACTTAGTGAGGTTTATTGTTACTCAGAATTGTACTGTAAACTGATGATCCTGAGGGCAAGCAATGATGAATGAGAGAGATTAATGTCCTGTTAAATTGTTAGCTGCTGGTTTCTTCAACAGTATTCTTTTTATTTCTTATTTTTCTTAGTGTTTGTCCCACTTGGTGGTGGGGTCTGCTATTCTGGCTTTTGTCTTACACTTTGCATGGTCACAGATGTTGTCTGGGTGAACCCAGGACAACTTCATGTCATTTTCATGGTGTTCATCCAGCACTGTTTTGGTCATCCCCTCAATCAGGATCCACTGACCTCCAAAGTGAGATTCGTCAGCATGCAAGATGTTTCCATCACAGTCAGGTTTCATGTGATTCTGTAGATTGGATGTCATTGTTGTGGACACAATGAGGCCAGAGGTCCATTGTAGCTTCTTTCTCTCCATGACACCAAGGTGGCTTTCAATATCTTTGGTCACCATCCAGCATTCTGTGCCATAGAGTGCAACAGGTTGCATAATGGCATGATGGATCTTTCATTTTAAATGGTTGCTGATATTTTTGTCTCACAATACGCTTGATGTTGTATGCCATTTTTGCCGGCACTGTTGATCCTTGATGTGAATTTGCAGCTCAGACTCCCACCAGTAGAACTGACGAACCTGAATTCCTCAGTTCTTGAAAACACGAAACCATTGATTTGGATCATACAGCATTCATTTGGGTCAGTTGCCAGATACTCTATCAGGCACAGGTCAAACATCACCAGACAGTCCTCCATGTTTGGTCTTGGTCTTGGTTTGGCACACAATGGTTTCTTCAATAGTATTATCTCTTTTATATCTTTACTCTGTGTCATCTGCTATAGTTATTATAATTTTTATTCTTCTGTGAAGATTGTAGTCTTATTGATTCAGTGATCAGTCATCACTGTCCTAGCTACAAGTCTAGACTATATTTGGAAACAAGGGATCAACCCAGAGAAGACATACCTCAAGGTGTGGAACTTTTATCTCATATTTATGTAATGGCAAGATTTCATACTATTCAATACTTGATCTTTTTCCAGGACAGCAACTGGTCTTTTCATACCGTATTAGAATTTTTGCATTTTAAATTTGGCCATCTTCCATTCACATTGCCAGGTATAACTGTCACAATACACTTGAACATGTCCTTTTTTTTCTATCTCAATTTTTAATTGATTTTCAATTTGTTCTGAAGCAGTGGTTCCCAAACTAGAATATGTGTACGTATTCTGTTTATCAAACAGGCTATTGTGCTACTCTTAAATACCCATTGACTTTCTTACCAACTAACCATGATCTCTGTAATGGTTTTTCCTCCTGTTTTCCTCAGCTGGGGCTGCACTGCTGTCAAGATCAGGGCCGCATGACGCAGCAAATGTGGAGCCTCTTAGCAGAGTCAAGTCCCACTCAGGCTGAGGAAATCAGTGAGTGCAGCTGTTGGACCTGCTTCTGGCATAAAGCTAGCAGCCACCACTCCCTGTTCCTTGCCTCAGCAATGTGAGACCTCTGGATTCCTGAAGCTTCCGCCTGCTTACCTTAGACCTCCCTGGGACTCTGTGTCTTTTTTGCTGGCATCCCTCTCCATGTTGGACTGTTTTTTGTGGATCTTGGGCTGGCTGACATTTATTTATTTATTTATTTATTTATTTATTTATTTATTTATTTATTTATTTTTACAACTTATATGCTGCCCACTACCCAAAGGTCTCTGGGCGGCTTACAATCAAAAATTAAAACAGTTAAAATGTAAAATATCAATAAATAATTAAAACAATAATAAAAACCTTATACCTAAACAGTTACACTAAAATTACCATCAAAGGACCCATAATCTATATTGTGTCGATTAAAAAACTTCTGGAACAGGGAGGTTTTTACTTGGCGCTGAAATGTCATCAATGTTGGCACCAGTCGGATCTCACTCGGGAGGGCATTCCATAGCTGAACCTTGAACTTGGAGTGGCTGACCACGCCCTGGGTCTCAACCTACATCTGTCTTTTGGAAATACCCTGGTCCTGACCCCTTGCTGTTAACCTAGCTGCCACCCATGCCCCGGACATTACAACTGCCTTGTGTGATATAAACTCACAGATTCAACATAGCCTTACATTATCTGCCTTACATTCAGAATCCTCAAACAATTCTGATACTACAGAATTTTGCTAGGCATCTTCCTAGTTTCTCAGACAAAACCTCAGCCTCCTCCAAACTGTGAAAATTGACATTTCCAAGTTTCAGGAACTCAGAAAAGGTTTAATCTGAATGTGTGAGAATGGGAAGATGTCTACTCCCTCTCCTCCATTGTTACTTTCCATATGCGAAGAATGATAGGCCAAGTGGAAGAGCCTGATTTTCTCATGTGAAGGCTATCCCCATTCCACAAGTGGTCGCCTGTTGCTCCCAACACATGGAGAAGGAACAGGAGAGAGAGAGGAGGAGCTTAATTTTCTTTTTGTCGTTGTTTTGGTCCCCAATCGAAGAACCATTCCTGACTCAGCAGCACTGTTGACTTTTCATAGCAATCATTGCTAGAAATATTCTAGACTGCATTTCTTCTAGCTTTCAACCCACATTTATGACAAGGCCTGCTAAAAGGGAATTCATAAAATATGTTTAAGCATATTCAGGGTTACCCTTATTCTTTATTCTCTAAAAAGCCAAAAGCTTATTTTTCTTGAAGCCCGAATTGTCACAACAGTTCTTTCGCTCCAAGTTACAGACTATAACAAAAAAAATGAAGAAAAAAATGAAGAATTTGAAGACTGGCTTGATTATTTGTCTCATAATGGCAGCTTACAATAGAGATGCTCTCCAAACAGCAAATATATTGAGACAAACAAGATAGATGCAGCTGGAGTGATTTTTCTTCAAATCTTCAAAACCCAATCAATCAATCATGTGTCGCTTTTCTCTTTTCATAGTTTCATTTGTGTCCCAGAGTCAAAAGTTCCTAGCTCAGCTCAGTAACTATTTACAATACCTTTGTGAAGATCAAATAAATATTCAATGCATTATACCTTATTTTTGTTGATCAACAAGCAGCCAGGAGAAAATCCTGTTTCTATTTTGATACAGATGGTGTCAGTACTGCTGTTACAAATTAGGACTCAGAATCAAGGCTGACACTCTAGATAATATGCAACCTATTTTCTTGATAGTGTAGTTTTCCTTGGTGATTCATTTCCTACCTTTAAAATAACTGAAGACAGGGCAGCAGTATTTTTGTACAATATAGAAATAGTTTATTTTGTTTTCCTGGCCCACCTATACCTCAATCTTAAGCAGTTTTGTAATGGAAATTATGCATTTAATATCCAGGCCAGTAAGGGACAAATGATACAATAATTATGTCTAACATGATATTTCATTAAGAGAACAAGTACGAGAATTAAGATTTCTGGTAGATATTTTAGAAGACATGACATCTTAAGAGTCTTATGTTTTCTCGGAATTATGTTTTTAAGCTGTTGGTCTCTTTGATGCTTTCACATTTGTTCTTTGCAATGTCTTCTTTCCAGTATATATGAATTTTCACTTAAATTGACTTATTCATATTTCAAATGATGAATGAGCCATTATTTTTGTTCATTAAACAAAGAGCCAGTTTAATTGAATTGCCTAAGAGATAAGCAACTTCTTCCATGTGCCTGTGTCGGAACTCTACAATCCACCAAGAATGAGTTCTGATGTCATGCCACCATCTTTATTAAAACTTCATTGGCAGAAAACAATGTTCTAACATATGTTGTTAAGGGTTTTCCATGTTTGGTGTTCTCCAAAGTATCAGTTAATTGAAGATATTAAAGGCTATGCCCTTAAAAAGAAATATATAGATGTGATATGGCCTTGTAGCCAGATAAGTGGGATATAAATAAAATCAAAAACAAACAAGCAAGCAAGTAATGTATCATTCAATGTTGCTAGTTCTTGTTCTGCAGCTGAATGGCTGACAGTGCCATAACTGGGTTTAAACCCAATATGTGTTTTTTCAACTGCATAGAAATACTGTATACTGTATAGAAGATATGGAATATGCCATGTCACTGGAGCTACTGTTCTGTGCTGCAAGTATTTGAACTGCAGCAGGAACTGGCATCTACTGAAGCTCAATCGTATTAGAAATTAGAGATGGGTACAAATTAAAAAATTGGTAAATTTATCAAAAATTGCAAATTTGTTGAATTATATTGATATGAATTGATACCCCAATGAATACAAATTTATGGGAAGGTTACAATTTTTGATTTGTTGGTCTGCAAAATGCCCCTGACCAGCACCTGGAGACACCAAAATCACAGAGAATCTTCCTCTGACTTTGACATGCTTAATGTCAGGGTATATATAATCCCTTCTATATCCAAATTTGGTGAAGACTGGGGTTTTCTGAGCCAGTTGCTAAAAGTTGTTTTCCTGAGAGCACTTTGTAGGTGTATAAGTGAGATTCTGAAAACGGATCTCTTCAAATTAATAAGAATCCCGGGCTAGCCAGTCCATTCTGACTTCTGGTGACAGTATTCACAATTTACCAGGTAGAGAATACTTAGAACTTGTTTACCATTCCTTTCTTTTGGAGGACTAGTAATTCAATTATTCAAAAAAAAAAACCCAACCCTTTATTTATTTATTTATTTATTTAACTTTTAGGACTAGTGTAACTGCGGCTTAAGTTTCCTGACATTAAGGTTGTCAAAGAGCATGTTTAGATGCAGAAGAAAACTTATATTTGAATCAGGTTGAACATGTCTGAAATTAATTTTTCAACTATATGATGCACATGAAAACATGGTTGTTGTTGTTTTTTGACTGGAAAGAGGACTTTTTTACAAGGCATTTTACAGGTTTTGTTCTGGGTCCAGTGCTGTTCAATATCTTTATTAATGAATTGGAGGAAGGAATAGAGAGTATGCTAATTAAATTTGCAGATGATACCAAATTGGGAGGGGGTGCTAATTCCCTAGAGGATAGGATGAAAATCCAAAAGCACCTTGACAGATTAGAGTGCTGGGCCAAAGCCAACGGAATGGATTTCAACAGAGGGAAATGTAGGGTGCTACAGGTAAAAAGAATGAATTGCAGAGATATAGGATGGGGGATACTTGGCTGGAGAATAGTACCTGTGAAAGGGATCTGGGAGTCTTGGTGGACCACAAATTGAACATGAGTCAGCAGTGTGATGCGGCGGCCAGGAAAGCCAATATGATTCTTGGTTGCATCAACAGAACCATAGTGTCTAGATCAAGGGAAGTGATAGTACCACTCTATTCTGCTCTGGTCAGACTCCACCTGGAGTACTGTGTCCAGTTCTTTGCACCTCAAGTTAAAAAGGATGTTGACAACCTCGAGCGGGTGCAGAGGAGGGTGACCAGGATGGTTGAGGGTCTGGAGGAAATGTCTTATGAGGAACGCCTTAGGGAACTGGGAATGTTTAGCCTCTCTAAAAGAAGGCTGAGGGGAGATATGATAGCTATGTTTAAATATTTGAAAGGATGCCATATTGAAGAGGGAACAGGTTTGTTTTCCATGGCTTCAGAGACTAGGACTCGGGGCAATGGTTTCAAACTACAGGAAAAGAGATTCCATTTGAACATTAGGAAGAACTTCATGATAGTTAGAGCTGTTTGGCAGTGGAATATGCTGCCCCTAAGGAGGGTGGTGGACTCTCCTTCTTTGGAGGTTTTTTTTTTTTTTAATAACATTTTTATTAAAGAATTTTAAGTACAAAAGAAAAAAGAACATATTCAAAACATTAACCATATAAAGTCAATCTATCACTAAAGTTCGGCTTCCCTCTGTTCTTCGCGCGGTTTTAACGTTGCTCATCTCCCAGCCTTCCTTTCCAATGAACCCATTCTATATACTTATAGAAAAGGTTCTAAAAGTAGGTAATAGTCCTTCGAGTTCTATCCTAATCCGGTAAGAGTCTTCAATTCATTACAGTTGGTCTCCATGTAGTTCTTAATTTTTTGCCAGTCATTTTGGAACCTCTGGTTGTCTTGATCCCTCAGTCTGCAAGTCAGTCTGGCCATCTCTGCAAAGTCCAGTAATTTCGCCCTCCATTCATCCAAAGACGGTATATACGTTGTCTTCCAGTTCTGAGCCAGGAGCATTTGTGCCGCTGCTGTTGCATATAAAAATAACGTCCTATCTGCTCCTTTAATTTCATTATCCACCAACCCTAACAGAAAAAGTTCAGGTCGTTTTGGGAATGTACACTTTAACATCTTTTTGAGTTCATCATATATCCATGCCCAATATTCCTTCACTTTCTCACAAGTCCACCACATATGATAAAAGTCACCTTGTTTGGAGGTTTTAAAGCAGAGCCTGGATGGGCATCTGTCGGAAACATTGTGATGGGGTTCCTGCATGGCAGGGGGTTGGACTAGATGGCGCTTGACGCCTCTTCAAATTCTATGATTCTATGATTTTTGATTCATTAGCAAAAGGGTTGTTGAGCTTAAATCACTTGTGAAACTGATTTATTTTTAATCAATTTTGCATATGTGAATGCTTCTGGTTGTATAAATTGTGTCTGTGGGAGTTGTCACTCACTGGTCTGCTTTCTTTCTTGCCACCCTCTCTGAACATATGTGTCTGTCTGGGTCTCTCTATCTGCATGTGTGTGTGTGTGTGTGTGTGTGTGTGTGTGTGTGCACGCATGCGCGCGTGCATGCGTGCGTGCGTGTGTGCACACACACACGTGTGCACGTGTCAAGCTGCAGAAAAAACTGCTTTAATTTTTTCTTTCTATTATTCTGTACTAGTGCTGTGCCAGATTGCAAGAAATAAAGAGTAAAAATTAACACTGACAGCAGCAGCTAGCAGTAGTGATGGGCAACCAGTATGAGGTGGGGAGAAGTACAAGACAAAGCCTCAGCTGCACTGATTCTAAAAGCCTATGTAGTCCCATCACAGTTCAAAAACAGATTATTATTTTTTCCTAAGAGGACACTCACATTGATAAAAAAATTCATGACCATGTAAAGTCAAACTAACTTCAGAAAACCCAGTTGCTCATGTTCATTATGTAACCATGTCCAAAGTTACAAACAAATGAAAAGCTCTTTGCCTCCCTAATTCTCCATTCATTCACACATTTGGAGAAGCAACCTGTTAGTTTGCAAAGCAAAAGCAAAGTGTTCTGCTTATATCATTGCTACATTTGCAGAAGCAACCTGTTATTTTGCATCTCTCAGGCTCAATTTATTATCCTTTTCCTTCATACCATAGTGGCTTTCTTAAAACTTAATTTTCCCTCTCTGATGGCTATGTGTTATTTTAGTACCAACATCCACACTCCTACCTGTTAAAACTGCATAAAAGAATGCTTTTAAATATTGGCATGGGAGACAAGAAATAAAAACATAAATTGATAGCAACAGCACAAGAGACTCAAATGAAGTGACATTTAAAGGATGCTAACACAGTGCATGCCTTTCTCTCTTCTCTTCCCTTGTGAATTGTCTAGTATAACAACAGTGTCACTTTCTGCCAGGTGCAGTGTGTGAATTATGAGATGGTGATGTGTCTAAGATGAGGGAAGCATTTTTATCCATCTCTTCTGGGATCTATAATTTGCTACCCTGCCTGCTGCATCTTGGTTTAAATTTACATTAAACAAACAAACAAACAAGTAAGTATATCAATTAATTATGCATTTTCCTAGGATATCTCAAATTTACTCCTGGGTGATACAGGAAGATGCCTAGAGCAAGACAGCCAAATGAGCCATGTTATCTTTATCTCTGGTGTTTAAGAAGGATTTTGACAAACTGCAGCAAGTTCAGAGGAGGCCAACAAAGATGATCAGGGGGACTGAAAAGAAGCCCTATGAGGAAACACTGAAAGGACCTTGGGAACTTTATTTAGCCTTAAGAAAAGAAGGCCAAGGGGAGATATTATATCACATTTAAAATATTTAAACATTTCCCGAGAAAGGAAGGGGGTGTCTGTTCTTGATTATCTCAGAGTTCAGGGCTCAATTTACTAAACTCCAGATTTCAGGAGAACATGAGGACAAACTACTAGAGCAGTACAATAAGGAAGCTGAATACCTTGAGAGGTGCTGAGTGCTCCAATGCTGAAGGCCTTCAAGATAAAATTTAACAACCATCTGCCAGATCGACGTCAATTTGAATTCCTTTTGGACTTGGTGGCCCTGTAGGATATCCACAAAAAATCTAATAAAGAATCTAACACATGCATAACTACTGAGTAGAGATGGGCACGACTCAAAAAAATAATTTTTCGTTTTTCGTTCAGGGGGTCCGTTTCGGTTCGTTTTTGTTTTTTGGGGGTTTTTTTTTGCACATTTTTCATTTTTGTTTTCGTTTTTGTTACGAAACAAAACAAAAAAACAAAAACGAAAATGAAAAATTTTCATTTCGTTGGCATTCTTTTCAATGCAATGTGTCTGCCGTAACGAAAACGAAAAACACGGCAAAAATTTTCGTTTTGTTTCCGTTGTCGTTTTGCTTCTGAAAAATTTTTCGTTTTCGTTTTCATTGCAAAACAAAATGAAAAAACGAAAACGAAAACGAAAATTTCGCTGAGTCGTGCCCATCTCTACTACTGAGTCTATTGTGTTTTAGGTATGCAATGGGAAAGTAACACTTACTGAAATAGGCAGTAATCTTAGGAAAGGCTGCAGAAAGGGAAAGAAGATGACCTAACACAGGGGTGGCGAACACGAGGCTCTTGAGCCGCATGAGGCTCCCGGCCAAAATGAATGCGGCTCTTTGCCTCTTATCATTATTTTGTATACTGTGGCTCTTTGCCAAGTTTGGATTTTGTTATGCTGCTTCTGAGGAGGGACCTCTGAGGAGAGATCTCCGAGTGCGTAGTCCCGCCCCCAGGCTGCGTCATCACGTCTCCCATCCCCCGGAAACAACTGCACGGGCCAGAGAGCGGGGGGACCCGTGTGTCACATGTTGTGTCACATCTTGCCGTTAGTTCTTAGTGTGGAGGATGCAGCACACCCTCGCCATCACTGCAGGATTTTTACCCTCACTCAAAATGGCAAAATGCAAAGCTAAACGAAAATAAGAAGATGAACACAGGACATTTTTGGAAGAATGGGAAGATGCTTTCTTCTTTCTTGTTAAAATTATATGCTTTTGTGTGAGTGTTTGTCTGTTTTGGCAGGTCACTGCGTGGTGTGGCTCTCTGACTCTCACAGTTTAAAATTTTTGCTCTTTTTGTCGAACTTGTTCGCCACCCCTGACCTAACATGTGGTGAGTTGATCCCTTAAAAGAAGCTGTGCCATGTAGTCTGCAGTCTCTGAAGAGACCACTTAATAATACAATTATTGTATTATTGTATTAGTATTATTATTCTGCAAAACAGTTGGCAGGGAAACCTTCCAAGAGGAAGAAGGCATGAGAGATGTGAGCCTTATTAGTCCAAGAGAGAGAGAGAGTTGAAAAGATTAAATCAGAAAATGCTCAATATTTCAAGACATCTTGGTTCATAATTAGAACCAGCAGGATGTCAGAGAGGAGCTAATGGACAAGTATAAATTTGAGGCATGCTGTTAGCAGAGCTGTTGTGTGAACCAAAGTGGAAGGTCGTCACTGTCCTGCTATCTGTGTTGTCCTTTAAGATTCCTAGAATATCTTATGAAGGACTCAACAACAACTGTGCCTACAGTTGCCCCCTGTTGTAAAGGTGACTGATTTATCACACTGGACTAATAGCTTGATGCACAACCCATGCTGACTTGTCACACTTGGACTGGGTTAGATAGTATAGGTCTGACAGCTGTTGCCTGTTAACTTATGAATGCATGTGGATTAACTGCAGGACTCAAAGAGAAGCATTTGGGTAGATTTCCCTCTTCAGAACAGGCCATCCCAGACTTAAAAGGAAAAAGACACAGTTTGGTGCTAGAGCTTAGAAGTACATATAAAGTTTAAAAACATAGCTAGTTACGCCCAGGCAATCCAGGTAGTAAATGAGAATGCACATGCATTTCCCACAAGTCTTCAAACAATTAAAATAAAGCAAGCAATGTGCTTCTTTTTAGCTAGACATGCTCTGTGAATTCTAGCTTCCATGTTTTTGGAAGAAAAAAGCAGGGAAATGATAAGACCCTCCCTCTCCACCTCAGTGCTAGTATAAGTAGCTGATGCAGCAACCTCTATTTGAATGTGTAATTGTCAGTCAATGTACAAATCTGAGTCAGTTCTTTTCTGGCTATGATGGAAATAACAGAAAGTAACCCATTTTAACAACACAAGATTAAGGCCAGTAATACTGGCAAGCATTCAAGTGTCTTAAGTTTTGTGTTCTGACTCAAGGATTTGCAAACTTTGCCAGCATTGAAGGTCATGAGGTCCAGTTCACAGCCCTGTGGCAGCAGAGTCTATTACATATTATCAATACATTAATTCAAATGTGTTAATTGCATGACCCCAAACACAAGGTATAGTCAACAGAGAGCTGGAATAGGCAAAGAGGAACACACCCCATGCATTCAGCTCTAGTGGAGTCAAGCAAATGTCAGTCTGTGTCAGAAAAGGTCAGCTTTTATACACACACACACACACACACACACACACACACACACACACACACACACACACACACACATTCTGCAGGGGCAATAATAATTGAAGTGTCTTTCAGGTAGCACCAAGCAGATTCCTGAGATGGATATTCAAATCCCTTCATTAAGCACAATTTGACAATTTGTTCCCTGGCATAATGAAAAGCAAATCTCTTATCACTTGCTCATTTCTGGCTTTGAAGGGGAATTTTAAAAATAAACTCATTAACTAGAGTGGTTTGTTTGTTAAAAAAATACTACTTTAAAACCACATTTCTCCCAGTCTATCAGGTAATATTTATTGTTTCGAAGATGGTTACAGTAATCGTTGGAAATTACAATTTTATGATAGTTAACATTGCATGTTATTCAAAAGGGGCAAGGTTTATCCCAGATAGATTGAACTTTTTGTTCAAATTCTGTAACTTTATTTTTATTTCATATCAAATGTTTTAATATTGATTCAAAAATAACTGTAAAATACACTGCCAAGCTCTATTCTACTTCACGTGGCAGGGTAGGAATTTAATTCCTCATTGTGGTCCTAACAAGAGCCAGCCCGTGTGGCCTTAGGTAAGCTGTATCGTCCCAGGGTTCCCCCAGAAGAAAATGGTAAACCAATTCTGAGTTGTTTTCTTTTTTTTAAAAAACACCCTGGCATGCTGCCTTCTGGCTGGTTTGACTGGGAGGGACCATTCTAGGCTGTTTAGCATTAACTAATAGTTATCTCTTGTGTATCTAAATTCAAAATGAGGTCTCAGCAGAAATTTTTCATCAGAGACTCTGTTAATGTCCATCAATGTTGGTTGGTAGAAAAATATCTGCTGAAATATATTTAAGTAGAGTTGCTAAAAGCAGCCATGTTGTTAGTTTCTTTGTTGTTCATAATTATAAGTGAAACATTTTTATTCTTTTTACTATAATGTCTCAGAGTAAACCCTTCAGACTAAAAATGAGAGATGGGTGGATTATCTGCCCACTAGTAGCTGTTGTATTCTGTAAATCCCTGGACTTCTGCTGGACAGCTGAGCAAATTCAAATGAAAGTTGCAAAACTCTGCCATACTCACAATCCAGAAAAATCTCGACAGGGTCATCATAAGCCAGAATTGCCTTGATGGCACACAATTATTATTTGAGCTGCTTTGAAAAAAAGTTAGCAGCTTGTTCTGTGGAGGGGCAGTTTGCCACGGATTACCGGGATAAAGAGATCTGGATGTGGGACACATGCAGGTAGATGTTAGTTAATAGATCATGTTAATATTTGTTAGTCACCACCCCAGCCCACCAATTCTTGACAAATGTTTTCCCCAATTCTGTCTTTCTAAGCAGCATGAGCAATTTACTCAAGGGGCATGCAGAATGTGGAGACACTACATAGGACAAAGGTTAAAATGTTGCTTACCATAGCATGTTACAATAGGGTGGACCCATTAAATCTGAGGAGATATGATGAGTCAATTTATCTTTGAACTAATTCATTGGGCCTACCATAGTTGCAGCTTACTGTGGCAAGTAAGAGGAGTTCAGCCCAATGTAGAATATGCCAGCCAAAATGTGGAAGTGAAAGGTCTAAAAGAGCTATTGCTTGACAAATTTCTCATTAATGCCTGAACCTGTACATGTTAATGTTAACATGAGAACTGAATGTGCTTAAGGCTTAATGAATAATCCAAACCTGTATTTTTATTCTGCACTTAATTAATGGTAGGCCTGTACAAGTAGGTAATTAAAAGCAAAATGAATAAAATGTTCTCCTTTAATAATATATGGTTGCTGACTTCCATATGCTATTCCTCCCTCTCAAAACTGTAAAACACAGAATGTAGTTTATGTTTTAGGAGTATGATCATAGTCCCATATTAAAAATGAGAAAAGGATTAACAAAACCTTTCTTGAAGTGAGCAGGGAAGGGGGTTCTTAGTGAACCTTCAAAGGGGTGCTGTAAACTTTCAAGCATGCTAGGTTTGCTCTGCCTCACCTTGTGTTTTTTCTAAAATGATTTTCCTAAAACAGGAAAAGGAAAACTAGAAGGTGCTAATACCAGCTATTATGCTGTTTAGTGTGTACATTCATGATAAAGATTCTGTTGCTGTGTTATAGAGAAAAAGAGGTTGTATCTCTACTTTCCGATATCGAAAGAGGCCAATTTGTTTTAAAATAGGGGAAGGAGTGGATCTTACATCTTGGGTGGATGGGGCTGTGTGTGATGACCAATGAATGACAACTATTGTTCTGGAGCAGTGTAGGGTATAGCAGAAAGGACACTGGTATGGTCTACTTTCACTCTTCATAGCCAATTCTTTTTAATGATGCATTTAAAGATCCATGTCTAGATATTCTGATATGTGCCATGCTATTACAAAGCCAGGGATAGTTGGATTTAAGATCAGGGTCTTTTTTTAGGAGAAAGGTGGGATAAAATATTTTAAATAAATAAAATATAAATATATAAAATAATTAGCAAGGAACATAGCATCTAGAGATAGGCAGGAAATGAAAAACGCAATGTTGTTTTGTCATTTCATTATGAAACAAAACACAATTTTCTCTCTAGAAACAAAACAATTTGTCCCAGAGGAACCAAAATTGCAGGGGAGCTTCCTCAAGCTCTTCCATTAAGCCCCCCAAATTTGGAAAGGTTTGAGGTTCAGAGGACTGAGTTATTAAAATCCAAAGGGGCCCCCCTAGGAAAAATCATTCTAATTGATTTGGGAAGCTACTTAAAAAAAAAAAACGCAGCTGGCCAGGCACTCTCTGTTGAGGTGAGGTGGGGAGTTTGAATTTCCCACTCAGGTCCCAGGCAGCAGATCGGGACTTGAGTGGGAAATTCAAAGTCTCCACCTCACCCCTCTGGAGAGTGCCTGACTGGCCCATGGCAATGGCGGTGAGAAGGAGGGCAGTGGGAACCAGCGGTGGCAAGTTTTATTTTTAATTTCCCTCCCTCCTTGCCCCCCGCTTATCACCAATTGCGGATAACTGAATCCGTGGTTTGTGAATCAGCAGATAAGGAGATCGTACTGTAAACATTTTGACATTGTTTCAACACTTACATCACATTATATCTATATATGTTCTCCTCATATCCCATGGTCACAGCTTTGCCATGGAATGCCAGTAGCCCTTCCTATCTCACTTGAGCTCTTTTTGGTTTAGAGTCTTCTTTCTCTTTTCCTATCTTCCTGGATGTTCTTGATAGTGGAAGTCTGCTATCATGGGATAAGCTTCTCCTTGTATCTTGTTTAGTGACTTTGCTCATGGTTTCAGGATCTAATACATATCAGGAGTACTTAAAAGTCTATAACAGAGAAGGTCTTTTAGCATATGCAGGCATTTTCCTTAAGAATGATGCAAAGAACTATTAAGTTAGACTTGTGAAACTATAACATTTTCTAACATTGTTAGTTGTTATAAGTTTTTCAAATTATCTTGGATTTTCTACAGAGATGTGTCAAGAATGTGCATTATGAAAGTGCAACACAGTGTATTTTTTCTTACCCTTCCCTACACAACAGTTCCTTTTTTATTTGCTATCACATGTGTTCTGTGGGATAACATTGAATCAAAGGACTAAGAGTGAAAAATTTGGGTGCTTAATCATGTAGATTACATATGTAGAAAAATAAGAATGAAATCACAATGAAACTTAGCTTGACTTGTGAAAAAAATTCAGTTCATTAGAATGAATTCAGGACTCATTATGGCATTTGAGAATAACAAGCATACTAAATCTAATGTACAAGGCTGCTAATGTTGAGACCCTCACAGCATTGCTAACTATGAATACAGCATTAATCACCAGCCAAAAGTTAGGGAGATACAGTACACAAGTAACACTGAAAAGAAATATTTATTGTGGCAGCAGAATCAAAAATGAACTGACAGCAACCTCTACCTAACCTTGAAGCAATGAGCAGCTAGAACTGGTTGCTCTCAGTTCTATTCACTTGGAATGATCTCATTCACCAGAAGATAGATCTTCTTAAGTGTTGGGTTGGCGTGTTTGGAATTGGTAGTGACACAGGTTATGGATTCTGTTCGTGCATCAGCCTCTGCTTCCTACCAACCTACCTGCCAGAGTTGGAGTTATTGGCATGAAACTGGAAAAAGAGAGTGGGGGGTTGGGCTTACCTATGTTGCACTAATAGCAAAGAGAACAAATTGGCAGATTGGCAGTGACACGACAGCCATTATTTAGGTGGTCATGTCATGGTGAGAAATGAATAAGCAATGCTTGTGAGCACCAAAAGCCACCTTGGTGGTGAAATGTAATATCTCAGACTCATTCTGCAGGCTCTAGTGTTCATGTCAGGAAACCAAATTGCCTTTGAGGGTAATCCAGAGGACTCCCATGAAGCCTTGAGAAGGAAGTGAGATAGAACAGTATCCCGCGATGAGGTCTGATATGTTGAGGTGTAGCAGTGATAAGGCTTGTAATTGAATGACTGAGATAGTAAGGCTTGGATGAAGTGGCTCTGATGTGACACTTGTCTAAGCAGCCTCTTTCAGAGGAGCTCACTGAAGATCTTATTCAGAATATGTTAATAAGGTAAATAAGATGGCTTTATTAATGCAATGTTTGGTCTCCACCCGACAAAAAAAAATGTAACCAGCTATTCCACATGGTTATCATGTCTCTCTTTCATGTCATCACCACCTTAAACACAATGGCTTGAATCCTTTAAATTTAACTTGTGTTGTAGTTCATGTTACCTTCATAGAACAGTTGAATATGTTTTTAAAACAACCAATATGGGCTGAATTGAAATTATAGTTAAGCTTAATGAGCTTTAAATTATTTTATAATTGGAAATTATTGATTGTCAAAGCGAAAACTAGTTAGCAAACATCCTTGATTTAATGTCAAAACAATTGGCTTGGTGTGCATCTTTAAATATCACTAGTAGAGATGGGCACGACTTGAAAAAATTTTTTTTCGAGTTGTCGTTAGTCGGGCCGGTTCCGTTTCGGCTCGTTTCCGTTTTTCGCGAAAATTTGCAAAAATTAGTCGGTTCGTTTTTTCGTTTTTTCGTTGTCATTAGTACTGGTTTGGGGAGGGGGTAGCGGGCTCCTGGAGGGAGCTGCAGGAGTCAGCCAGAGCCACAAGTGACGGACTGGCAGACTCTTTGCACCCGCTGTGTCTCACGTACTTGCATGTAGTGCAATGCAAGTAGATCTGGCTTAGGGTTAAGATGGCTTAGCGCAACGGCTAGGGTTAGGCTAGTTACGGGTGAGGTTACGGTGGGTATTGGGGTGCATCTGGGTGCCTCTCTGACCCACTTAGAAGGACAGTGTACTGGCGTATGGGTTAGGCTTAGGGTTCGGGTTTGGGCTATGATTATGATTAGTGGGCTGTTTATGCCCGATTGGCACATCCCAGAAGTCTCTGTGGTCAACCTGGCCAAGCGGCCATGCGATTGGTAGAAAATTTGCATGGTCTACTCCCATGGGAGAGCCCATCATTGCAAATGTGCAGGTGTAAAAAAATAAAATAAAATAAAATCAACGGAGACTTTTTTTTGCAAGAAAAACCCACTGCTGCTACTGTAAAAAACAAGGAGGGGCCTCAAGCATTTAAAATAGCTAATTTTCGCATGTTTCTGTGGTGCTTTGGTGGGGGCATTTTGGGCAACGATTTCAAAAAATATATTGCGGTCGCCATTTTGGATCCCCCGCACTGCATGGCAAATGGATGCGCCCTCCCAGCCTGGTACCAGCAGCGCAGCAGTAGCAATAGCCAAGGAGAGGGGGCGGGGAACCCCCCCCAAATAAAACACCCTTCTGGCCTGGTAGGTGCCCTCAGACAGTTTTCGCCTACTTTTAGGGCCGGGAATCGGTTTTTTTTAACTTTTAAAAACTTTTTTTCTGTGCCGCTTGGCATTGCGCGATGCAAGTAACGAGCACGACAAATCAGACCAAATTGTTCGTTCGTCGGTTCGAGCTCGAAGTCTGGGGCAGTGATTCCCGTTACCGTTTCCGTAGAGTAACGGAAACGAGTAACGGAAACGGAAACGGGAATACCGCTAAGTCGTGCCCATCTCTAGTCACTAGAAAACCTAGTTAACACACATGCACGAAAAACAGCTCTAGTTATGATTGTTATTTTAGCACATACTTAACTGTCAAAATACCCTTGGCCTTTTTTTAAATGGAAGGCTACATTCTGCTGTGCCATGGTTAAGGGGAAAAAAGGTTTCTGATTAAGTGTATCAGTTCATGAACATTTTCTCTCTCTAATGGCATGAAACCTTGAGTTGTTTTTGAGTGTAAGATCTGTCATTGAAGAAAAGCATATATAGTAAATATTGATATTTACACTTTGGACTCATGTGTTAGAGTTGCAGAGATACAAATTTATTTATTTATTTATTTATTTATTTATTTATTTATTTATTTATTTATTTATGTTACCCCACATTTATCCTTAAAAGAACCCAAATGTGGCTTCATATATCTAACATTTCATCTGCATTGTTTTGTAGACATTGAAAGAAAACTCCAGGACAGCAGCAATCTTAAAATTTCCAACAGTGTTATCTACCTGCATCCCAGAGCGTATGCCTCTGTATACACCTGGCAATTGTTTCATATATTTTGGAGCCAAGCAGGACAGTGAATGGCTGGGAATTCTAGTGCTAGCGAAACATCTCCCCACTGGCACTGTTGCTGCTAGAGAGCAGACTGTTGCCATTTCCAGAACTGGTAGCAAAGGTGCTACTCCAATACAGGAGAGCCCAGTGTTCCATCTATCTCAGTCTGGTCCTGGCCTCTGATTATTACTTTGCAGCAAAAGTGTGGTGGTTTGCTCCTGTGGTAGCAGAACCTGCTTCCATGTTTTTTCTCTTCTCCTAGGTCCAGTAAAGGCACAATTCACCACTGCACCCATGTGATAACAAGCTAGAAACTTATATCATGCTGCTCTAAAGAAAGGGAGGGGCCATCAGAAGTGGCAGAACAATTAGCAACAGCAGGAATACACTAGCCCTACAAAAGTTGAGACAAAGGCAGCAAACAGAATCTGAGTGTCAGCTGTTCCTACCTGCAGTTTGCCAATTCTGTCTATGTGGACACAGAAGGAACCACCCCAAAGAATACACGGTCTGTGAACACATTCAAATGTCCTCTGGGCAACAACAAGATCGTTAGCTGATCTGTCCACGCTGGAAACACCACTAGATTACTGCTTCTGACATGAACAAAGAGATGAAGTCTGTCTACACAACATAAAATTGCAAGTGATTGCAGCTGCACTCTGCTTATTGCCAGACTGACTGTCCACTAAACTGTCAACTTCAGGAAGCAAAGAAATATTTGATGACCTGCCAAGCAACCAACTTCTCAGCACTGGTGAAGTGGAACTGTTGGTGCAAACAGCTAGCTGCCCCCAGTGATTCCCAGTGTGATGTAGTGGACAGAATGAAGGACTGGTATTCTGGAAAAGAAGGTCCTGGAGAACAGGGTTTGAATCCCTCCTTGGCCATGTAAATTGACTGGGGGACTGGAACTGGTAAAACCACTCCTTAAATATCTCACTTACCTTGAAAGCCCTAGCAGGGTCATTATACATTGGTTATGACTTGGCAGCATAGACCCCACACTGCCAGCTGCCCACATCACGTATGATGTAGTGAGGCTTTGAGACAGATCTAAAGCATATGATTTTGGATGAGAAGTTTGAATATTGTATGTGAGAGGGCTTTAAATTTCCACCCATCATCAGCTATATTAATTATCTGGAATAGAGGCTTTGCCTGAGCTTATGGAGGGTGGGGCTTCTTTTTCCCCTCGATTGAATGAGGTGTGAAAACTTCACGCCAGATTCCAGGACATTATTGCGTGGGAAGGCAGTGTATTTAAGACTCTGCCCCTCTGAGCCCTCCCTCATTTGGCTAGCTGCGTTCTCCCCTCCCTCCCACCCTATAGGTGAGAGAGAATGAGATTAGATAGTGTAAGGGCCAGATGGGAATTTTTGACTGTCATTCAGATTGGCCTTGAATGGCGGTATGTTTTTGCTCATGCCATTCTCTCTCAGGGGTAGTTTCAAAGTCTATTTTGTTGTTGTTGTTCAGTTGTTCAGTCGTGTCCGACTCTTCGTGACCCCATGCACCAGAGGTCGCCAGGCCTTCCTATCCTCCACTGCCTCCCGGAGTTTTGTCAAATTCATTTTGGTTGCATCGATGACACCATCCAACCATCTCATTCTCTGTCGTCCTCTTTTCCTTTTGCCTTCGATTTTTCCCAGCATCAGGGCCTTTTCCAGGGAGTCCTCTCTTCTCATGAGGTGGCCAAATTACTGTAGCCTCAGCTTCAAAATCTGTCCTTCCAGTGAACATTCGGGGTTGATTTCTTTCAGAATGGATAGGTTTGATCTCCTTGCAGTCCAGGGGACTCTCAAGACTCTCCTCCAGCACCACAGCTCAAAAGCATCAATTTTGCAGCAATCAGCCTTCTTTATAGTCCAGCTCTCACTTCCATACATCACTACTGGAAAAACCATAGCTTTAACCATCCTGACCTTAGTTGGCAAAGTGATGTCTCTGCTCTTTAGGATGCTATCTAGGTTTGCCATTGCTTTCCTCCCAAGAAGCAGGCATCTTTTTATTTCGTTGCTGCAGTCGCCATCTGCAGTGATCAAGGAGCCCAAGAAAATAAACTCTGTCATTGCCTCCATTTCTTCCCCTTCTATTTGCCAGGAGGTGATGGGACCAGTGGCCATGATCTTAGTTTTTTTGATGTTGAGCTTCAGCCCATTTTTTTCACTCTCCTCTTTCACCCTCATTAAGAGGTTCTTTAATTCTTCCTCACTCTCTGCTATTAGAGTAGTATCATCTGCGTATCTGAGGTTGTTGATATTTCTTCCGGCAATCTTAATTCCGGCTTGTGATTCATCCAGACCGGCCTTTCTCATGATGTACTCTGCATATAAGTTAAATAGGCAAGGTGACAGTATACAGCCTTGTCGTACTCCTTTCCCAATTCTAAACCAGTCAGTTGTTCCATATCCAGTTCTGACGGTTGCTGCTTGTCCCACATATAGATTTCTTAGGAGACAGATAAGGTGGTCAGGCACTCCCATTCCTTTAAGGACTTGCCATAGTTTGTTGTGGTCTATACAGTCGAAGGCTTTGGCATAGTCAATGAAGCAGAAGTAGATGTTTTTCTGGAACTCTCTGGCTTTCTCCATAATCCAGCGCATGTTGGCGATTTGATCTCTAGTTCCTCTGCCCCTTCGAAATCCAGCTTGTAGTTCTGGAAGTTCTCTTTCCACATACTGCTGAAGCCTGCCTTGTAGAATTTTGAGCATAACCTTGGGGTAGGAACTGGCAAGCTACCCCGGTATCCCTGCCAAGAACATCCCATGGTCAGAAACAAAAGGCTAAAAGTCTATTTTAGTCTGTCACAATTTGGCGGGCATTGCAAGAGGTAAGGAAGTTAAGCCTGCCCCATAGGGAAGTGCCCTTCAGGCAATGGGTAACCCTCTGGTAAAATAAAGTAGAGTGATGTTTAGAGATAAGATCTGTATTAAGGCAACACTTTAAATTGATGTGAAAGAGAACTACTTGGGGCTTTTGGAGAAATTTAATTTGGTATAGTGTTGGGAAGGTGGGATACACCTTCTCAATACATGGAATTAAATTGTTATGGTTAGAGGTTGGAAGACCTGAGGATTCCAATATTTAACAAACTTGCACTACAGGCAATCCCCCTTGGAGTGAGGAAGGGCTAAAAGATTCTTGACAGGAATTTAATTTAAATAAAACTGTGGCCGATTTTAAACCAAACAATTTTTGTTTCACCTCTTTATTTCAATCTGGGGGGGACAAAGAAGCTAAGCGCTCTTCTCATGACTGGAAGAAGTAGAGAAGGGTAGGAGTAGCTACCTCCTCCAATTGTAATGGAGAGCTGCCTCTGGCTTCAAATCAAAGTACCATTTTTAAAATTCAGATTTGTTCTGTGTTTAGTGTTTGGCATGATACTTTGTATCTAGTTAGCCATGTCAGCTTGGTGGTATAATCTGAGCACAAGTGTTTCCAGCTTTGGTTCACTGGCTGGTTCTAAGGATAGATGGTTTTAAGGACAAATTTTAGGCAGATTTGTAACCATGGCTACAGGAATATGTGAGTGAGCACATTCATACTCCTGATGAGTGTTCAACATGCACACCCTAGAAAGCTAGAGACAGCTCACACAAACACTGTGAAAAGGCAGCATGCTAACAACTTTCTGTTGTTCTTTATCATTCATACAGCCTGGAAATGTTTAAAAGGTTATTAAAAACAAGGCTTTTAAGTAGGCTTACCCGGAGTCAACATCAAAATAACAACAGATGACTAACTTTGAACTATCTGCCTGCAACTGTATTTATTGTTGTGTCCAGTGTCTATTGTGTCTAATACTATTTTAATTATGCTTATGTTGATGTTTATTAATTCTTGATAATGTATCAAACAATTTCTAATAGAATTTATTTTCTGGGGGGAAAGACAAAATGCATCATTGTCAACAAAAGTACACATAGACTTTTGATATGATACTGTATAACTGCTGGATAATTCAGTGGTTTAAGTATTTGGCCGTGGAGCTAAAGGAGGGAGTTCAGTTCCTCACTGTTTCTCGCTGACATGGTCAGAATTCGATTATCCAGAGGATTCCCTTCAGCTCTGCAGTTCTAAGTTTATTATTATTTATCTCTTCGTGTCAATTTTGCTAGAGATTTGCTAGAAAGCTCCATTATTTATCTTTAGAATGGCAATCAGAACAGAAAGTAGCAACCAAACCTGGACACGATTAGGATGATGTATGTGGGAAACGGTGGACAGTGTTGGGATATTTATCATGATTGCACAACAGCTGCTGACTCGAGTCACAGTGGTCAACAGCTACAATTCTTTACTTGCTAATATCGTCAGCACATTCCCCTGCAGAACCCCCGACTATATACTTGGCTGGTACTCATTCTTAACTCAAGATTCTTTTTCAAATCTTTAGCAAAGTGCAGCATTCAGCACAACCTGCACTGTGATCTCTTTCCAACTTTCTCTTTATATATATGAGTGCAGAAATATTGGGGTACTAAGGCACAAATTTCGTAGAGCCAGGGAGTATAAGTTAACAATTCAGTAGTGCAAAAAGCAACACTTATGGTTCAGGTGGGGAGATGGGGTAGGAAACAGATAAGCTGTATCCCTTGAACTGACCACAGTTGCTTGGATAGCTGCTTGATTAGTGCTAATGCAGTTGAAAAGCAGTGTCTGAGCTGAGTCAATGGGGCAGAAGGAGGTTCACATTTTTCTCCCTCTCCATCAGCAATCCAAAAATCGTCTTTCACTGTTGCACTCCAGCAATTGTGTAGGCAACTGGCATGAGATATATTTTTCCAGTCTCTCCTCACCCTAGTATTTATATACATTCCTTCCCCCACCTTCTTTTTATTTTTATTTTTCAATAAAAATGATCGATTTGTAATATTGCATGAGACTTCTATGAACAAATGTTGGTTTTGTTTTGTATAATTTATTTTTAAAAAATGATTGCTCACTAGGACTGGTTACAGGGGTCACATAATCCCCCCCCCAATACAGTAGCTCCATTGGCTGCCGATCAGTTTCCAGGCACAATTCTAAGTGCTAGTTTTAACTTATAAACCCCTAAATGGCCTGGATCCAAACTACCTCAAAGACTGTATCTCCCATTTGGAGAAGGTCATCAGGAGAGGCCTTTCTCTCAGTCCAGCCCCCTTCATGTTTATGTCTGATGGGGACTCAGTCTGCTGCTGCTCCCGGACTTTGGAACTCTGCAAGCAGGCAGAGATTTTTCTCCTCAAGCAGGCTTTGCCTCAGTACTTAGTTACCTGTTATGTAATTTTAGATTGATTTTTAAGCATTACTGCTTGGACTGGATTTGTAGTACTATTTGTGTTTTCCTTTTTGTGTGTTTTCTATTTCTCAGAATAGGATTTTTCTTCCCTAGATTTGTTTACTTGTTCTTAGTTTTAATATTGACTTTTCAATCATGTAAGATACCTCTTCATATTCATTGTTCTTACCTTAAATATTGTCTTTAAAAATTGTTAACAACTGTTGTACACTCATGGTCTTCAACTTTTATGTTGCCCTTCAGTGTTGAAAGCTGCCTTGGATAATTTTCAAGGAGAAAGATGGGGTATAACTAACTAACTAACTAACTAACTAACTAACTAACTAACTAACTAACTAACTAACTAACTAACTAACTAGTGCTGGGAGAGTGGAAGGAAGCAGGAAAAGAAGAAGGCTAAATATAATATAGATGATTTTCTAGACTTGAGATTTCTTGATCTGAGCAGGCTGTTGTTTGTCATTAATTCAAACGATTACAATACGTTGGGGAGTGGCTTTATGGCACTTGCAACTACAGCATTCAAATTCAAGACAATAACAAAGGCATTATGTGAGATTTAATTACTTAATATCTATGGATCATTGAAATAATCTCATTCAAACGGTTGTCAAAGCATACAATATCCTTGAAAATGAAAATTTTGAGTATTTGGAGGCATTATCAGAAGCATTTCATCTAATAATAATTTAATTAGATCCCATCTTTATGAGGACAATAGAATTTTGAAAAAATGTGCTTTCTAACAATGCAATACCAATATCTCCCAGAGTGCCTTAGCCATCAACAACTTATTCTCAAAATACCTTTTTGCAGTTTTGAGGGATTATTTTTCTTTATTTGCCCTTCAACTTGCTCTCCTTTATGCATTTCTTCATTACCTTTAATAATTGTGCCATGAATTGAGAAAACAATTTAAAAAACCAGGATTTGAAGGATTTGCCATGTGATTTATGGAAGGATTTGGAGAGCAAATAATGCACTTACGCAGATTATACCAATTCTCTGAGGTATACCTTGGTGTTAAAAGACATGTGGAGATAAAATTGAAAAGGATGCGCAGCCAATTCAAATTAAATTTGAATTGCTTTCAAACTTCAAACACACCTGCCTTGTTTTACTTTTCTGGGAGCCTTGTTATCTGACAGGCTATCTAAACAGTGCTGTTTTTCTTCAATACGTTGTGTTTTAGGAATTGAACTTCTTTCTCTCTTTGCCAGTGAAATTACTTTTGGATTTTCATTACCTGAGAAGATCAATGATCTTTAAAAAAATAAGCTTTTTTTTTCTCTTCTGAAGCTTTCTAAACAGGCTTTTTGGCTATCTGTGCGGTATGAATATCATTATTTTCGGTTTCCAACTTATTGTGAAAGCCCAGCTACATTTCCTGTAAAGCATTGCAACAAGAGCCAGAGCCAGATTAGCTTGGCTTTGTGATCCAGAGCAGCTTGTTCTCTTTGTTTTGCTGCTTGAAAAAGAAAAATAGAAGCCTCACACATGTTCAGAGCTGCTATGAAACTGGCAGGGCTGGTACTCAGCCGCATTTTATCTGTTCATTCAGTATGCAATGTTGGCTTGATTTAGACCTTTTGTTTAATCTGCCAGGTGCTTTGAACCAGTGGCAAACAGTGCTCTTCTACTGACCTGAGACCTTGGCACTTGAGGCTTTGTTCTCTGAGGTTTACTCTCTAGTCTCTACCATATAAAATGTGTCACTCATTGATCTTTGAGGCACCAATATAAATTAAGGGCACTGGGCATTGATGCAAATACTTAAACAAACTAGCTTACTTTTACTAGCTGATTGTGGATCTGATTGTGGATGTTTCCAGTTGGGACAAGGAGAAGAGCCTATACAGGGAATTGTAGAGCAGTGAGAAATTATCTGTAGGGTGAGAAGACAAAGGCCTTTGTTTTCTTTAAAGTGTCTTTTTTAATTTTCTTTTTGCAGAATTCTTTCCTTTGAAAAGCAAAGCAACAAGCACAGCAAGACTGGCTTGTCAACCTGTAAAAATAATATAAAAAAAAACTTTCACTTTAAGATTTTAAAATGTCTAAATGTCAGTAAAACTAAGGATCAATTTGCTTGATAAATCTACTCAAATTGTTGGCATATATGGAAAGAGAAAAGACACTACAGAATTGTGAGGGTGATTTTAGAGAAGCTGGTTATTTCAGCCAGTCCTTGCATATAAGGAAAACATGCAAATTCCTCATCCTTCTTTGTTCATATAAGAAATGACCCAATAATGCTTCTGGAGTGGAACAAATAGGCAGCAAAGTGCCATTGTTGACCAGGAGATACATGAATGTGTCCATAGTCCTGACATTCTTCAGGGAGGCTCCAAATTCCATCAATGGTCAGTATTGTTGTTGTTGCTGTTCAGTCATTCAGTCGTGTCTGACTCTTCATGATCCCATGGTCAAATCCATGTTAACTGCATTAATGACACCGTCCAGCCATCTCATTCTCTGCTATTCTCTTTTCCTTTTGCCTTCAATCTTTCCCAACATCATGAACTTTTTCAAGGATTCTTCTCTCCTCATGAGGTGGCCAAAGTCCTGGAACCTCAGCTTCAACATCTTTCCTTCCAGAGAACATTCAGAGTTAATTTCATTCAGGATGGATAGGTTTGAACTCTTTGCAGTCCAGGGACTCTCAAGACTCTCCTCCAGCACCACAGCTCAAAAGCATTAATTCTGCGGTGATCAGGTTTCTTTATAGTCCAGCTCTCACTTCCACACATCACTACTGGAAAAACCATATATTTGACTATCCTGACAATCTATGTCCACCATACCTCAACCTTATTTGTGTAGAAACAACAAGAAGAATTTGCATGCCATTGCCTATCTTAACAAGCTTCTCAGATCTTACTTCTTGGTTCACTTTTGACCCATCCCTGTATCCACATGAAGCTTATTTTAAAATATGAAGCTCAGCCTATCCCAAAGCTCTGAGTAATCATTCCCCAGTCAACTTGGTTATTACTGCTTTCTCTACATGAACAGAGACAAATCTAAAGAGAAGAGACAGCTGCTTCTATCTAATCTGTGAAAGTGAGCAAAACAACAACAACATATTTTCCATGAATCTTGTTCATATGAAGATTCTTCAGACCTTCCCAAAAAAGAAAAGAAAAAGAAAGAAAGAAAGAAAGAAAGAAAGAAAGATAAACTGAAAAAGGAAAAACCAATAAACATTCAATGCTTTGTATTCATCAGTCAGCCCTTCCAACAAATACAAAGTGACATTTTTTGCCGAATCTGCAATTTTCTTGTGTTTGTTTTTTTAATTCGTGCCCATCTGTATTTTCTCATTCATTTAATTTTGGCAGGACATTGATTGACTATTTCCTTGGCTTTTTCTAGTGCTGTGTTAGGACATCTGTCCACTGCAGGAACAAACCAGCAGAGGGATTTTATTTTATTTTATTTTATTTTTTTACTCCTGTGTGAACATGACTGGCTTAGGAATTCTGGACATTGAGGTTCAAAAGCAATATCCTGAGCTCTGGTGTAACTCTATTAATTCATGCTCAGCAAAAAAAATTGATATCATATTCCTGAGGCACTAAAACTTGGGGGCACAGAATTGGTTGGATTTTTTTTCCTTCTTCGATAAATGGCAGAATATCAGAAATCAATGAAGGCAGTTTTCAGAACTATGTACAGAAGGAATGTTTGGTCTGGAATTTCTACATAGGGATATTTGGATAGCTTATTTCTACAGTTATAGATTTTTGGCAGTTATGTTGGAAAAGCACACTCACATGCAATATTTTAAAGTGTTTTTTTAAAAGGAGTGCTTGATTGCATTCTTCCAACCCTTGGGTTGGAACAGGCTTCCTTTTGAGCGGATCATTACGAAGCAATCAATTCTCATCCCTTTCTTGCACCCTTGACTCGAAGAGTGCCAATTGATCCAGACATTTCTGAACTGATTAGTGTACAACATGCTGGTTAGTTGCTATTCAGTAAGCCTCAGTTTTACAGCTGCACAACCCTACTTGCAAAAAATGAAACAATGGAGGTATGATGACACTCATCAGTTCAGCATCAAGTTTAAAAAAAGTCATTTTAAATTTTATTTTTGCTGCTCAGTAGAGATGGGCACGACTTAGCGGTATTCCCGTTTCCGTTTCCGTTACTCGTATCCATTATTCTACGGAATTACTCCGCCAGAATTCGAGCTCGAACCGACGAATGAACAATTTGGTCTGATTTGTCGTGCTCGTTACTTGCACGCAGCGATCGCGCAATGCCAACTTAGCGGCACAGAAAAAAGTTTTTAAAAGTTAAAAAAAACGATTCCCGGTCCAAAATGGCGACCGCAATATTTTTTTTGAAATCCTTGCCCAAAACCCCACCAAAGCACCACAGAAACATGCGAAAGTTACCTATTTTAAATGCTTGATTTTTTACAGTAGCAGCAGTGGGTTTGTCTTGCCAAAATACGTCTCCGTTGATTTTATTTTATTTCTTTCTTAATTTATTTTTTTACACCTGCGCAACGATGGGCTGGCCATGGGACGGGACCATGCAAATTTTCGGAGCCATTCCACCAATCGCATGGACAGGTTTTGACTGACACTTCTGGATGTGCCAGAGGGCATAAAAAGCCGAGGCAGTTCCAGTCCGTCACAGTCTGGGCTTGGATCTTGTGGAGGGTGGTCAGGGCTGGATTGCTGCGCTCAGTCTAGTTTCGATTTCGCGGTCGCGGTCGCGGTCTCGCTAGGTAGGGAGGGAATTGAATTGATATTAATTCGCAAAACATAATAATTTCTTTTATTCCCTGTGGGGAATAGCAACGCAGTGTTTATTCTTTTTTGTTTTCTGCATTTTTGAGGAAGAGTTCCATTTTTATTTGCTTATATTTGCTTCAAGGGGGAGGGAAGATTTGAGTGGGAGCGGTAGGGGAGGGGAGGTGCTGCGGATTTATTTTGAAAATATATTATTTTATATTACACTACCATACCATTTCTTTTGTATCCCAATTTCCCACCAAGTTCATTTACTTGGCCAAGGTCCTTTTACCCTGCGCCTACAGCTTTTTTTGCTGCTGTTGCGATTGGGGTTTTGGAAGGGAATCCAGCAACCCTATCCTACCCTAGTAGCAGCTTATAGTTTTATTCCATTTATTTTCTATTCTACAGTTTATTAGCAAGTGGCAAGCAACAGCCAAGGTCCAGTACTAGTGCTTAGAAGGGGAGGTTGGAGGCTGTGGATTAAATTATTTTAAAAATATTATACAGAGTACAGACTGAGTAGGCAGAGTCTCCCTCGCCAACCAGTGCACTCAAAGTTCTCAAACACATTTGTTGGCAACAAGGCTAGGGCACCTTCCTCTATAGAACATTTTACAATTTCATTTTACTTAACACTTATAGATATTCTTTCACTTGTCCAACACCTCATTCATTTTTTTGGCAGTCAGGCACTCAAACAAACATTTGTTGAAGGGCAGGCACCCAGCCACCTCTATAGAACTTTTTCTTCAATTACATCTTTGAAGAAGTTACATTCATCTTAGTTACTGTGCATTATTTGTGAAAGTTGGGTGCTGCCAGATTTTGCAAACCCCTTGCTTCTATTAGCTTGGTTTTTGTGCAGTTGTAACTTACATCTGTGAAGAAGTTAAGTTACAGTTCTCCTAATTACACTTGCCCTGTGCATTGTGAAACTTGTTTGCCAGGATTGGCAAACCCCTTGCTTCTACTAGCTTGGTTTTTGTGCTGTTTTTGTGAGTCAACCTCACTCATTTACTCGCCAGTTTGCCACCAGTCTACATACACAATTACATTTTTGAAGAAGTTACATTTCTCTTTGTTACACTTGCCCTGTGCTGTGCATTGAGAAACTTGTTTGCCAGGATTGGCAAACCCCTTGCTCCTATTTCCTTGTTTGTTGTGCTGCTGTTGTGAGCCCATCTCACTCATTTACTTGCCACCACAGTCTACATACACAATCCAATTACAACTGTGAAGAACTTACAGTTCTCTTTGTTACACTTGCCCTGTGCTGTGCATTGAGAAACTTGTTTGCAATGATTGGCAAACCCCTTGCTCCTATTACCTTGTTTGTTGTGCTGCTATAACTTGTGAGTCCCTCTCACTAATTTACTTGCCACCACAGTCTACATACACAATCCAATTACAACTGTGAAGAAGTTACAGTTCTCATTATTACACCTGCCCTGTGCTGTGCATTGAGAAACTTGTTTGCCAAGATTGGCAAACCCCTTGCTCCTATTTCCTTGTTTGTTGTGCTGCTGTAACTTGTGAGTCCATCTCACTCATTTACTTGCCACCACAGTCTACATACACAATCCAATTACAACTGTGAAGAAGTTACAGTTCTCTTTATTACACTTGCCCTGTGCAGGGCATTGAGATTCTTGGGTGCCAGGATTGGCAAACCCCTTGCTCCTATTACCTTGTTTGTTGTGCTGCTGTTGTGAGTCCATCTCACTCATTTACTTGCCACCACAGTCTACATACACAATCCAATTACAACTGTGAAGAAGTTACAGTTCTCCTAATTACAGTTGCCCTGTGTAGGGCATAGAGATACTTGGGTGCCAGGATTGGCAAACCCCTTGCTCCTATTACCTTGTTTGTTGTGCTGCTGCTGTGAGTCCATCTCACTCATTTACTTGCCACCACAGTCTACATACACAATCCAATTACAACTGTGAAGAAGTTACAGTTCTCCTAATTACAGTTGCCCTGTGCAGGGCATTGAGAGACTTGGGTGGCAGGATTGGCAAACCCCTTGCTCCTATTATCTTGTTTGTTGTGCTGCTGTTGTGAGTCCATCTCACTCATTTACTTGCCACCACAGTCTACATACACAATCCAATTACAACTGTGAAGAAGTTACATTTCTCTTTGTTATACTTGCCCTGTGCAGGGCATTGAGAGACTTGGGTGCCAGGATTTGCAAACCCATTGCTCCTATTTCCTTGTTTGTTGTGCTGCTGTTGTGAGTCCAATCTCACTCATTTACTTGCCACCACAATCTACATACACAATCCAATTACAACTGTGAAGAAGTTACAGTTCTCTTTGTTATACTTGCCCTGTGCAGGGCATTGAGAGACTTGGGTGCCAGGATTGGCAAACCCCTTGCTCCTATTTCCTTGTTTGTTGTGCTGCTGTTGTGTGAGTCCATCTCACTCATTTACTTGCACAGTTCCTTGGTGCTTTTCTTTACTATCACATTATACATTCCCTGGCCTGAGCCACAAGAAGTGAGAAAAATGAGGAGGGGTCGCACAGCTAGAGGGCAGGGGAGGGGGACCCCTACTAAGATAAATAAGGGCACGTTTCTGAGGGAAGGGACAGGAAGTAGTGCAGAAAGTGATAGTGGTGCAACTCCCTCCCCGAGTAGCAGTGCCAGTGGCACAAGCAGCACTGTGCCATCGTCTGTCACCGAGAGAAGCATGGATGAGGCGTACCAAATCCCATCTCCGTTACCTGACAGCCCCACCCTTGATCAGCAAGAAGACAAGGGCTCTGATTCTGAAATGGCATCAGAATCAGAATCAGGCTCCTTGTATCTAAACATGCCAGATTCTGAGGACCTGTTGGCAGGGACAGACTTAAGGCAGGCTCCAGGCAGTGACGGAAGGAGCAGCCCTCTTTCCACCCAGAGTACCACCAGTGAGAGCAGTAGTACTACTCTACTTTCCCGGCAGGGCAGAGGCCACACCAGCACCACAGCAGCGGCAGCGGCAGGCAATAACAGAGGGGGCGTTACTTTCTGTAAGCCACGAGGGTGTCTCTGGGAGCATTTTGAGAACAGCCCCCAAGATGCAAGGATGGCGGTGTGCAAGATATGTGGGGTGGTCTTGCGCAGGGGGAATGACCCCAAACACCTCTCCTCAAGTGGATTGCGCAGCCATCTGATGAGGAAGCACCCTGGGACTCTGCCTGGAACCCTGTCAGGCCCTTGCTCTTCAGGGAGGAAGAGAGGGGAAGAAGGGTTAGAGAAAGAAAAACACAGCTCCGCTAGTGAGAGTGGGAAGAGGCAGGCCACTCTGCAGGAAGTGGGTGGGACTTTTGTCAGCCCGCGAAATAGGGCCAAAGCACAGGAGACCACCACTTGAGTGGTGGGCGAAATGGTGGCCATGAACGGGTTGCCCCTCTCCTTTGTGGAGTCATCAGGCTTCAGGCACCTGATGAAGCACGTGGCACCATGGTACGAGACTCCATCCCGGCGTACCTTCAGCAGGCGGGTGATTCCCTCCCTTTATGAGTCTGTCAGGGACAGGATCCGGGCCCTGCTGCAGGCGGCCAGAGGGAGGAAGATCCACTTCACTTCCGACCTCTGGACCGGTGGGCACCACGGATACCTCTCACTGACGGCTCATTGGTGGCAACCCAAGGAGGTCCTGGAGCCCTGGTCAGCCCATGAGCAGCTGCAGGGGGAGGCACAAGGCAGCACCCCAAGAGGGTATAGGGTGGTGCTTCTCCAGGCACAAAGCATGGAGGACAACGCCACAGGGATCAACATTGCTGACGTTCTCAAGACAGCAATGCGAGAGTGGGGATTGGGGACAGAGGGACAGGTCAATCGTGGAGTCATGGTTACAGACGCGGGCCGTAACATGACCAACACGGTTCTTGGGGCAGGGTTCCAGGGCATCGTGTGCACAGCACACAAACTGCATCTAGTGGTGGGCGATGCCATTGGCCTGGGTGCACCAAAGGACTCCTGGAGTGAGGGGGCCAGGGAGACCAGGGCCTTGCTGGACAAGTGTCGGAAGATCGTGGGGCACTTCGCTCGCAGCGTCAAGGCAGTCAGGATGATGCATGAGAGGCAGGTGGAGACGGGCCGACCGGAGCACGTCCTGATCCAGGACGTGACCACCCGGTGGAACTCCACCCACGAAATGGCCAAGCGTCTGGTGGAGCAGAAGGAAGTGGTGGAATGCATCATGTCAACCACCCCAGTCCTGCATGAGGGGAGGGAATTGGACCTTGGTGCTACCGAGTGGCTCGCCCTCTCCCAGATGGCGGGTATCCTGCAGCCTTTTGAGGAGACCACTCACGTCCTCAGCAGCTACAACGCCAGCCTGGGCCATGTTCTCCCCCTGGTCAATGCCCTTCGCCAACGCCTAGAGACCAGTATCCGGGAAGAAGGCAATCTTCTCCCTAAGAGCAGGGCATTGGCAGACAGGCTGTTGACCGGCGTGGATACCCGCCTTGGCCCACTAAGAAGGGAAAAGGTGTACCAGATGGCTTGCCTGTGCGACCCTCGCGTCAAGGGTTCCCTGGCGGCCAGCACTGCCGAACTGAAATCCTGGAAGACGGAGCTATGCCGTCAAGTCAGGGCTCTCTCCGATGAGGGCCAGGCGTTTCAGAGGGCGCACGGAAGCCAGAGCGATGCTGAGGAGGAGTCCTCGCAAGGATCCACATCCCTCTGTACTCCAGGAGCGTTCACCCAGAGACCAGGTTCCGTTCCAGCAGCCAACTACCTGGCCTCTGCCCTAGCCATGGCAGTTTCCTCCTCAGTCTAGGCAAGGGAGGAAGAAGTAGCAGACCCCGCTCAGACCATGGTGAAGGAGTACATGGCCAAGCCCCTCCAACCCCTCAGCTCGGACCCACTGCACTACTGGGCCAGAAAGGCAGACCTCTGGCCCGCTCTTTCAACTCTGGCGTTGGACCTCTTGTCTATCCCACCCACCAGTGTCCAGAGTGAGCGTGTCTTCTCCCACATGGGAGATGTCCTGAGGCCGCGCCGCTGTCGCCTGGACCTGGAGACGGTGGAAAGGTTGACTTTCATCCACTTCAACCTTTCCACCTTGGGATTACCCCAACACTCCAAGAACTAAGTTGCTGCCTGTAACCTAACCTCCTGCCTGCAATCCTCCATGCCCGCCTGCAAGACTGCCTGCCTCCCCTTGGCCCTACGAGCCTGCCTGCCTGCCTGCCTGCCTGGCCCTGTGACTACCTGCCGACTCCAGTGCCTAATGCCTGCAAAACTGCCTGCTTGACTGCCTGCCTGCCTGCCTGCCTACCTGTATTCTCTCTCACACACAATTGAAGGGTAATATTAGTGGCCCAATTTTTCTAGCCCTGGCCTGTCTCCAAACCAGGCAGGGCTACTCAAAGTGTCATTGGAAAGGGTCTGTCTGTATTGGCCCAATGTTTCCCCTTTTGCCATGGCTGGTCTGAGAGAGACCCTAATACCTGCCTTCCTTTGTTCTTCACACCGTTCCCTGGGGTTTAGGCGCCAATCTGCTAACAAAGTGGTGAGGAAGCACTTTACAACAACCTACCTCAAAGACTGAGTATCAGGGGGCAAGCTCCCCTCCTTACAGCCTTAAAGAAATTAGACCCACCCAGTTCTCCTGCTTCCACTCTGTCTCCTTGGTTGCCAAAACCCGGTCTCCTGGGGTGGCGATAGAAACTCTGCCTGCCAAGGCGGAAACAATCCTCCCTACTGGCACTTTGGCTTAGTGCCTTCCCAATCCCTAGCCTTGGAGGATGGTATCCTCTAAGCATGCGCCTAGGGTACACACACATACCTGTAAGCCAGACTAGATGCTTCCCTGCCTGTCCAGCCCTCTGCCAACCTGCCTGCCTGTCAGACTCCACCAGTCCCGGCTTTGAGCATGCCTTCAAGTTGCTTCTCATTCAACCTCCTCCAGTCTGCCCTTCTGGCCTCCCAGTCCCTTACTTTGTCGTCTGGGCTGGGCTGTGAACCACTAAGAAGGGCTGTGGAAAGGGAAAGACAGGAGCTCCGCTTCTAGTGGGAAGAGGCAGGCCTCTCTGCAGGAAGTGTTGCCGCTGTGTGGGAGTTTTGTCCGCCTCCGCTACCGCTAATTTTCACTCTGAGCTGCAATGCAGTGTGAAGGGAGGGACAAGGAAGCCTCCAGGCTTCGTGCTTGGTGGATACTCTGTCCCACCCTGACTGTGTGAGTCTGTAATTCACACAGACCTAGCTCTGTCTCCTCCGCCACTCTTTCCACTGGGCTGCCAGCTGTGGCTCACAAAGAAAGGAAACGTCCTTGTTGTGTGTGCGTACTCCTGTCCGAAAGTCCCCTGTGTGGATCTTGGTGCTGTGCTGTGTGACTCATTGTGCGCACACTCATTGCTTAAACATTTTATAATCATTTCTGCCCTAACCCCGGAACAAAGGCTGCCGGACCAGAAAAGTTACTGGTTGCAAATCTAGGTTGTGATTGATGATGATGATTGAGTTATGGGAACACTCTTCAGGAACAGCTGGTGGTGGGCTTAGGGTTAGGGTTAAGGGGGATGTTTAGGCCTCCACTACTCTGTCCTCTGGGCTGCACCACACTGTGTCTCACTAAGGGCTGGAGTGGAATGTACTTGCGCGTACCACAGTTCTGCACAATAATCGTTTGTTTCTTAGAAATAGAAGAGCCTTTTAGGAGGAAGTTCCAGGCTTGGCTCTTGGAGTTGTGGAACTGCTGTGATTCACTACGAAGGGCATGGAGATGGAATGCCGGCACGGCAGTTAGGAGCAGTCTACCAGCACACAGCTGGGAAAGAAAGTCAGAAAGCTTGGCTTGCTGTCCTTTTGGAAGCCTGTGTGGTCAAAGACTCAGACTCACTCTAGCTCTGTGTCTTCTCCCTGCCTGCCTGTCAGGCTCCCCCCACTTCCGGCTTAGAGGAGGCCTTCCAGCCGCTTCTCCTTCACCCTAACATCATGGTCCAGTTAGTGCTTCAAGTTCAGCCCTGTCGCCACTGCCCTCAACTTGCCCATGCAGCAACCACGGCTGCGCCCGCCTCTTGGCGGAAAACCACTTGAAGACCAACTGTAACAGTGCATTCATTCATCAACTATTTTGTTTAGAAGAACTGGTGGACTCTGTCATCCCACATTGGGGGGGGGTCTAGGTTGGGAAATTCCTTGGCTGAGGGAGGGGCGATTCGGTGGTTCTCCTTCAACCCCCTCTAGTCTGGCCTTCTGGCCTCCCCTACCCTTCACTCTGGGTTGCACACACTGTGCCTCACAGAGAAGGGCATTGTGCTTGTGTGCTAGAAAACAGCCGTGGGGTGGGCCCGTGATTAGGCAGAACTCATGCGAAAGCACCCTTGGACTCTGCCTGGGACAGTGACAGGACTCTGCAGGAAGGAGTGCCGCAGTGTGGGAGTGTTGTCAGCCTCCGGACCGCCAATTAGTCTTCAGTGGGCTGCCATTGCCATACACTGTGGCTCACAAAGAAGGACAACTTACTGCTGTGCTGGTGGCCCTCTGTCACCGTTACAAATAGGACAGTTTATCAGAAAGTTCAAGGCTTGGCACTTAGAGTTGTGAGGAATGTGATTCACTACGAAGGGCATGCCACTGGGATGCAATGCACTGACTGTGGCTCTCTGTGAAGGGAGGGAGCAAGGAAGCCTCCAGGCTTGGTTCTTTGTGGGTACTCTGACTCACACAGACAGTGAGCCTGTGGTTCTCAGGCCTACTGTCTTCTGTGGACTGCAAAGCTATGTCACTCACTGAGAAGGGAACATGGCTGTGCTGGCCTGCTAGGAGTTTACCGGGAAAGCAGCACACAGCTATGTAGGAAGACCCTCTGGCTTGCAGTACTTTTTTCAGAGTGGTTTCAGACCTCAGAGTCAGACACCATGTGGACTCTGCTTTTCACTGGGCTGCCAACTGTGGCTCACTAAGAAGGGAAGCCTGCGTAGGCGTACATAACAGATTGTCGGAAAGGTGCAGCCTGGCCCTTGTTGGTGGATGGATACTTGGAGTCACTGACTGTGAGTCTGTGAGGGAAGGGCGACTGTGTTCCATTTGGTGCAACCCACTGTGGCTCACGAAGAAGGGCATTTTCCTGGCGTCCTCCTCAGGCCATTCAGCTACGCTGGGGAGCTGGAGCTTCCTGGCAATGATCCTCCCCTACGGAGGCCCTGTGGCCTCAGACTCAGGCTATGTGGCCTCCTCCAGCCACTCTTTCCTCTTGGATGCAAAACACTGTGGCTCACTAAGAAGGGAAGAGTAGTTGTGTGCAGCACGCACTCCAGTAGTTTCTCTGACAGTTCCAGGTTGGTTCTTGGAGTTGTGTTGGAGCTGGGATTCACTACGAAGGGCATGGTAGTAGTTTGCGGGGAGTTTCTAATTCACACAGACCTAGCTCTGTCTCCTCCGCCACTCTTTCCACTGGGCTGCCAGCTGTGGCTCATAAAGAAGGGAAAAAATGTACCAGTTGCGTGGTGGTGGCACCACCATTTATAAATAGAACAGTTTTCCGAAAGTTCAAGGCTGGGCTTTTGGAGTTGTAGGAGCTGGGATTCACAACAAAGGCCATGGTCGTGGATTGCTGGCCCAGCATTCAATTACTCCAGCTTGTGGCCTCCGCCACTCTTTCCTCTGGGATGCAAGACACTGTGCCTCACAAGGAAGGGAAGAGGAGTTGGGTGCCAGCACTCCATTAGTTTATTGCAAAGTTGCAGGCTTGGCTCTTGGAGTTGTGTGGGAACCAACTGTGATTCACAAAGAAGGGCATGGTAGTAGACTGCCGGGCCGGCAGTTAGCAAGTCTACCAGCACACAGCTGGGGGCTTGGGGAGGAAGAGTCAGACTCAGAATGTGGCTTGCTGTCCTTTTTGCAGCCTGTGTGGTGCCAGACCAAACTCAAGGTGATTGGCCTCCTCCGCCAGTCTTTCCTCTGGGCTGCAAGACGCCATGTTTCACACTGAAGGGGGTTCCTGATTTGAACAGCGTTCGTACGTACAGCACCACCAAGACTTAGTCAAAAAGTGACATGTGGTGGACGGTGGTGCATCGCAGGCAGTGTGGTGCCAGACCAAACTCAAGGTGATTGGCCTCCTCCTCCAGTCTTTCCTCTGGGCTGCAAGACACCGTGTTTCACACAGAAGGGGGGTACTGATTTGAACAGCGTTCGTACTAGGTACAGCACCACCCAAGAGTTTGTCAGAAAGTGCCATGTGGTGCATTGCAGGCAGTGTGGTGGCAGACCAGACTCAAGGTGATTGGCCTCCTCCGCAACTCAGTCCTCTGGGCTGCAAGACACTGTGACCCAAGGCCAGTGGCATTTAAATTCCTGTCATGCCATTCAGCTCCATCCTTTTTATACTGGAGCTGGCAATGAGCCTGCCGCACTCTGGCTCTGTGCTGTGGTGCTCTCATACTCTGCCTTGTGGCCTGACCGGAGTGGCCGCCCTTACTCTGGCCTTATGGACGCGTCGACCAGAGATAGTCCTCCTCCTTGTATAGCCTAGTGGGCTGGGCTGTGGGCTGTAAAACTTAAGTCAGAGCAACCCAGAGCCCTATCC
The DNA here is from genome assembly GCA_037367245.1 of Phrynocephalus guinanensis. NCBI lineage: Eukaryota > Metazoa > Chordata > Lepidosauria > Squamata > Agamidae > Phrynocephalus > Phrynocephalus guinanensis. The sequence continues at coordinate 70,765,750 of CM074739.1, read as the reverse complement.
CATTCCCATCCCTACCAAAACTATTCCTGGCTGTAGCAGCTACTAGCTAGGTACGTAGCTTAACCACCTCAGGCTCTAACTGCTAATGTTTTTTTTGACCATGACCAAAAGCAGGGTTGCATTGGCTTTGGCTTTATTGCTTGTCCTTTAAGTGTGTGTGACTTTGACTGTGAATGTGAAGTGAAGGCAGAAGGACCTTGGTGATGGGGGGCCAATTTGAGAGGAGTAGCGTAGTAGACCCCTCATCCAGATTTGGGGAGGAACGGAATGTCTGTTTCTCCTGCTGCCTCTGAGAGAGGTGGAGGGGAGATGGGATGGATTCAAAACCAAACAACAAAAAAGTACAACAAACAGGCACGTCAGCCAGACCAAGTAGGGTGGCTGGCTGGTTCAGCATCAGCAGATTCAGCACAGCAGACCAAGAGAAAAAAAAGAAATGCAAATTTGTTTCTGCCCCACTTTGTTTGCTTAGGATGCACTAGCCTTGTTGTGCAGCAGCAAGTCCATCACCCAGGCAGGTTTAAACTGTATTTCGCCTGCTCATTTGCGGGACCCGCGCCCACCCGCCTGCGCGGCCGTGCGCCCGCGCGTGCGCTAGCCACTCCCCCTGCTGCTGCCGCTGCCGCCGCCCACGCATGTACCCCCGCGCCACCGCCGCCCGCGCTGCGCCCGCAAGCCGCAAGTCTCGGTCGGACGTCAAAATGCGCAAAATCGCGGCAGAAACGGAAATGAAAAAATGAAAAAACGAACTGACTAATTTTTGCGAATTTTCGCAAAAAACGGAGACGACCCGAAACGGAACCGGCCCAACTAACGACAACTCGAAAAATTTTTTTTCAAGTCGTGCCCATCTCTACTGCTCAGTCCTTCAGCGTTGGCTTTTACAGATTAACAGTGCAGTGATGCACTCCTGGAACAGTGTAGTCACAGGCATCCTTACCTCAAAATACCTCTTTGCTTGACAGAGCTCACTACAACAATATTTAGGACGGCAGCTGTCAAGGAACAAAATTGTTTGAAAGGAAGCTGGGCCTTGTTGGCTTGCTGTCAAACTCCAATATCCAAATGTTAATTGAGTTCCCTATTTATTTATTTATTTAAACAACTCCTTTCTCCTTAACAAAAGGACCCAAGGTAGCTTACTTCAAGAATGCAGCTATTTAAAAAGTCTTAAACAAATATAACACTGAAAATGGTAAACAAAATAATAAAAACCACAATTTAAAAGTAGCACGGCACAACAATCCATTAAAAATGCATTTAGCAGACAGTCACTCAGGGAAAGTTTGCTTGAACAGAAAGGTCTTTGTCTGCTTGCAAAAGGACAGCAAAGTTGAGGCCAGCCTAAGTTCCTGTGGGAGGGAGTTCCAGAGTCTGAGTGCAGTGACAGAGAAGGATATCTCACATGTATACACGAAATGGACCTATGGGGGTGGTAGAAGTGTGAAAAAGACCTCACCTGACTCACTTGTCCCTACACCTTCCCACCATCACTGATTGGCCATTCTGTCCCTTCCATCCCTTTCCCTCATTTCCTCTTCCTCTTGGTACTCCTTGCCCCCTCATCCCAGCTGAGTGAAGGGAGGGCAGAAGTGGCATAATGATCTTTCATGGGGGGAGCCACAGTGGCATAATGGCACCAGGGGGTCCAAGGTGGTGTGGGAATGGCAGCAGCTGAGAGCCTGAGATGGGAGCAGCAGTGACGATGCACACACTGACACAAAAGTTTTGGATTTGAGCTAAAGTCCACATGACTTTTGCCCATACCCTTCATCCCTAATGCCTTTGCCAGTGTATCCTATCATGAAAACAGGCCTTACCACAGTACTAGGGGAAACTCCCCCCCCCCCCCCAGGAAATATTCAATCAATGCAGTGCACAAATGTTGGTGATCGAACCAGGCTCTGTTGCTGTATTTGTCCTAACATCACATTAGTAAAATCTGGTACAATCGCATTCTTTTTCTCTTAGTGGGTTAAGAAAGCTAATGGAACAACGAGGAGTGGCATTTTCATAGAGGGAAGCATAGATTTTCCAATTGCCTCTACTGTGCTATAGCTGAGAATTTTTGGAAAAACGAAATGGAGAAAAACGTTAATATATGGTTTTATTTCCTGTTTGTTTCCCACTGTCACACACTGATATGAAAAAAAAATCATCTGGGCTTCCTCCATAACTACTCAAGTAGGCCAGATTCTAATCCTGGCCCCTATGATGTTTGTAAGGATTGTGATAGGAGTGTATACCTGCTCTTGCTGATGGTGTGATGTATGGAAATGGCACATGTGCTATAACTGCCCCTCCCTTAACTGTGAATCAACATGCTACTGAAATCTCATATTGGTTGAGAAAACTAGGACAGGCCTTTACTTTCTGCTGCTCCCTTCCTTAAAATGGAGAAAATCCAAGAAAAGCTTAGTTTTGTTATTTTTAAAAGGCTCACATATTTCCAAAGATGTTTTAAGAATTATAAACTTGGGAATGCTTGGAAACAAAAGTTATACAGAAGCTAAGTAGAGTCAGGCCTGGCTAGTACTTGGATGGGCGACCAACAGGGAATACCAGGTGCTGTAGGCACCTGGAGGAGGAACTGTCAAGCCACTCCAGTATTCCTGCCAAGAAAACTCCATGGACGTGCGGTCAGGAAGAGTCAGTCATGACTGTAATGACACCACCACCACCACCACAACAACAACAAATGATTTTTCTATATCTCCAATAGATTTAGTAGTGGATTTACACTACTAAATTTTATATTATGCTCATGAATTGCTCTCATATTAAAGACACCAAAGCAGTAATATTTTGCATTTCAAACAAAACATGTAACCATAATTAATCATAAATAATCAGTACTGCTATAAAACTGAGTTGCTAGACTCTCACTTTTCATACCTCTGTGTCACTCCCACTGCTTCAGCACTTACTTTTTCTGGATCAACAACAAAAGAACATTTGTTTTACATTTGTGCGGCTGACTTTTGTCTCAGCAAATATGGATCAGGCCTTTGATTTGTCAAATTCAGTGCTGCTGTTCTTTTTACTTGATTTAGAGTTTCCCCCCCTGAAAAATCCAGCTGGCTGCAATTACTGGCTACCACTGTCTGTCTCCTTTTCTTGTTCAAAAGAACAACCTGTTCTTTGCCCAGGCGTGACTTAAAAGAATGAAGTTAATTGAATTGAACTTCAGTCTGCAGCTGTAATAAAGTTGGGGCATGGCTTTCTAAACTCTGCTCTTCCTAAATTGAGAAAACACACCACCTGCAACAGTCAGAAATGCAGCATGTACAAATGTTACTAAAGCATACCTTTCTAGAAGGAACAAAACTTTCATCCTATGTATGGTTTAAACAGAGCTCCATTGTCAAGGGCAAAGAAGGACACAGAGAGCATTTTATTTCTTGCTTGGTGGTCCCCAGGAAAGGAGGAGGAGGGGGAAGACGAGGAAAGGTGTGAAACGGGGCAATTAAATGACAAGGGAATGATAAAACCCTTCTGGTAATCAGTACCTGAATAGCCCCAGAAAAGGTTGCCATGAGTTGATGTCCTGCTGTTATACAATTTTGTATATGGTAAGGAGCTATAACAACTCTTCAGTGATAAAAGGTGACTGGGTTGTTTTGCTTAGGAAAGAAGTGGGTAAGGAATAATATGATAAATTAGTGTGCAACTGTATTTAGTGTAGAAAACCTATAGCAGGAGACTTTTCCCATTGTCTTCTAATACTAGAATGGGGGGATAAGCCACTGAAGTTAAAAGGTGGGAAGTTCAAAGCAGATAAAAGGAATACTTCATTTGTCACATTGTTAACCTGTGGAAATGCCACAAGATATAGCAATGATTAATAATGTGGATTAGAGATGGGCACGACTTGAAATTTTTTTTTTCGAGTTGTCGTTAGTCGGGCCGGTTCCGTTTCGGCTCGTTTCCGTTTTTCGTGAAAATTTGCAAAAATTAGTCGGTTCGTTTTTTCGTTCGTTGTCGTTAGTACTGGTTTGGGGAGGGGGTAGCGGGCTCCTGGAGGGAGCTGCAGGAGTCAGCCAGAGCCACAAGTGACAGACTGGCTGACTCTTTGCAGCCGCTGTGTCTCACGTACTTGCATGTAGTGCAATGCAAGTAGATCTGGCTTAGGGTTAAGACGGGTTAGCGCAACGGCTAGGGTTAGGCTAGTTACGGGTGAGGTTAGGGTGAGTATTGGGGTGCACCTCTGGGTGCCTCTCTGACCCACTTAGAAGGACAGTGTACTGGCGTATGGGTTAGGCTTAGGGTTCGGGTTTGGGCTACAATTAGTGGGCTGTTTATGCCCGATTGGCACATCCCAGAAGTCTCTGTGGTCAACCTGGCCAAGTGGCCATGCGATTGGTGGAAAATTTGCATGGTGTAAAAAAATATTGCAAATGTGCAGGTGTAAAAAAAAAAAATAAAATCAACAACAGAGACTTTTTTTTGCAAGAAAAACCCACTGCTGCTACTGTAAAAATTCAAGCATTTAAAATAGCTAATTTTCGCATGTTTCTGTGGTGCTTTGGTGGGGTTTTGGGCAACGATTTAAAAAAAAAAATATTGCGGTCGCCATTTTGGATCCCCCCCACCGCATGGCAAATGGATGCGCCCTCCCAGCCTGGTACAGTCAGCAAAACCTGGCCATGCGATTGGTGGAATGGCTCCAAAACTTTGCATGGTCCACTCCCATGGGCGAGCCCATCATTGCGAATGCGCAGGTGTAAAAAAATAAAATAAAAAATAAAATAAAATAAAATCAACGGAGACTTTTTTTGCAAGAAAAACCCACTGCTGCTACTGTAAAAATTCAAGCATTTAAAATAGCTAATTTCCGCATGTTTCTGTGGTGCTTTGGTGGGGTTTTGGGCAACGATTTCAAAAAAAAAAATTGCGGTCGCCATTTTGGATCCCCTGCACTGCATGGCAAATGGATGCGCCCTCCCAGCCTGGTACCAGCAGCGCAGCAGTAGCAATAGCCAAGGAGAGGGGGGCGGGGAAACACCCCCCCCCAAATAAAACACCCTTCTGGCCTGGTAGGTGCCCTCAGACAGTTTTCGCCTACTTTTAGGGCCGGGAATCGGGTTTTTTTTTAACTTTTAAAAACTTTTTTTCTGTGCCGCTTGGCATTGCGCGATGCAAGTAACGAGCACGACAAATCAGACCAAATTGTTCGTTCGTCGGTTCGAGCTCGAAGTCTGGCGGAGTAATTCCCGTTTCCGTTTCCGTAGAGTAACGGATACGAGTAACGGAAACGGAAACGGGGATACCGCTAAGTCGTGCCCATCTCTAATGTGGATGGCTTTAAAAGATGATAGAAATTATGGGACTTAGCAGCCATCAGCTGTGGTCAAGATGGACCTGGAAATTTTGGCTCTGTATCACCCCCAGTATCAGAAAAGCAACATATCTTTGAAAATCATTCACTGGTGGATATGAGACGGAGGAATGTGTGATGTGGGATGTAAGAGTGCTGATGTCCTACTGGCAGGCTTCTGGAGCTGGCAATTTCTCTCTCTCTTTTCTCACTTTGCTGGAAAAAACAAATGTTGGAAGGAGAACAGTAGCCTAGATTATTGCACAGAGTACATAAGCAGATAGTAAAAGTAAAGGTTTCCCCTGACAGTTAAGTTCAGTAGTTTCTGAATCTAGGGGCTGACACTAATCTCCATTTGTAAGCTGAAGAGATGACATGACTAAACACACAGGCGCTCAAAATACTGCTTCATTCCCAACAAACTGGCACCTATCTGTCTACTTGGCTAATCTCCAATCATGAGCAAGAGCACAGACGTCTCTGTTTTGCCTTTTTGTCTGTGTGGGAGATCAGCCAAGAGCAGGGGTCATCAAACTATGGCCTGGGAGCCGAATCAGGCCTGCCAGGGTCCAGAAACTGGCCCAGTGCCATTGCAACCCCCGCACTTGCCCCCCACTTGAGCCAAAAACTCGCCATCCAGCAGTGGCTGCTGCCACTGCCTCAGCCACCACTGCAGCTTTCATGGTACATGGGACAAAGGGAAGTACCATTTTGTAGTGTCTTGACCCACACTACCACAGTCATACCCCTCAACTTCCCTGGGCCTCTGTCCTTCCGCCCTCCTCATGCACAGTGCATACCCATCCACCACAGTTATCCTACTCTGCCTTCCATTGCTGAGCTTGTGTAATGGATGTCAATACTGAGTTGTCAGATTAGAGACGGGCTTGTTAATCAGATCAGAGCTACCAGTGGCTGTGCAGCCAGTGGGAAGGAGAGGCAAGACCCTCCAAGTGCCTAGTGGGGTTGGGGAGCTTATGGGGCTCCTTGGTCACCAATTCCTGTGGGAAGGAAAGGGAGGGCCTATCCAGTAGTCCCTCCCTTTTGCCCAATAGGCAGGCAGGACCAGATGAAGGGAAGCCATGGGATGGGCACGAGCTGCCAGGTGAGTGGTGTGCTCCAGGCTGGGACTCCAGCTCGGCCGTATGGGCCAAGTGTTTTTGCCAGTGGCAATTGGATGCCCCCTCTGCGAGCAACAACCACCCTACCTGATCTGGCACAGGTAAAAGAAATATGAGGGGGCAGGAGGTGGGGGATCCAGGCGACTTGCATGGGGAGGCTCAAAAAGCAGTGGCAGACGCCTGCTGGGGTTTTTGGAGCAGTCCAGCCCCCAACAGTGTCTGAGGGACAGTGAACCAGCCCTCTGTTTAAAAAGTTTGAGGACCCCTGACCAAGAATGTGGTGCAGAGAAGCCTCAGCTGTTACTTGGACTAGAAAATCAGTTAAGGAGGTGGAGGAAGCAAGCACATTGGGCCTAGTGAGTGACTGAGCCAGATGAGGCGGGAAAGGGGAACATCACTTGTGCAGCCGTCTTTATGGACTGCTTTATGAAGTAGATTTGTGCTCATCTCTAATCAGAATCATAAAATAAACCAAAATATTTTTGTGGAGAACATGCAGGAGAAACAAGGAGGACTCTTTTGCTAGAAAGTATCTTCCATTGAGCAGTGGGATGGAAAAGATAATATTCAAGATCCCAGCCAATGCTATCATTGAAGGTGAATGGAATTCATTTTCAGTTGGGTATTTGTAGTGCAGAATCATTGCTTCAGTTGAACAATGGGTTGATTTGCAACTATATGTCCATTGCACTGAAGAGATAAAGCTCAGGTTTAGGTTCATGACTATGGCAGGGATAGGCACCAAATGCCAAGAGCCATTGTAAGCAAATAATATGACCTCATATCTATTACATGTGTCCCCATTTAACAGCTGCAGTTTCCCCAGTAGTTTGGACCTTGAGCCAACTAAAAACTCATAAGGACAAAATGAACTGATTTTTTTGTCAATTACAAACTAGATAGGTACAACCACCAGAGCATGGCATGCTATTTTGCCAGCTAAAGCTTTGCCAGCATGTAAAAGAAAATGAGTTGTTAATTTAGCAATAAAATATGGATGCTCAGCCTGTTTACCAGAAAATGCATTCTGAGAAATTTGGACTCTGCATGCCTTATTCTTCAGGGTTCAGGACCTCCCCCCAGCCTTTTCAGAGGATACATTTTCCATTATAGATACATGGTGTCTCTACTGCAAATGCTTATAATAAAGTCTTTCCCCTGCAACCCCCTCCCCCCAACTTAAATGAGGGACAGCAGCATTGTGTCCAGGTCCAGGAAGAAAGATGATGCCAATGCTATGCCATAGTTTGTCATCCAGTCTTCCAAAAGTTGTTTCCCTATAAGTTTTGTTTTTCCTATTGGTGCTGGAAAATTAAAATAAATTAATATTTGGCTGCTTTCATCGATGTTAAAATCAATCCTTGTTAGGACCCCTGCTAATTGATTGGCACAATTCTTTACCACTATCCCCAGCACCTCATCTGGGCCTGCAGCTTTACTAGGATTCACAGCCCTCAGTGCTGCTCTCACTTGATGGTCATATAAAATGAGTGGCTGGAAATTAGAAGACTTAGCATACATCATTAGGGTGAAAAAGGTTGAGTGCAGTGAAATACAGAAATAATGGTAGGATATTGATGACTAGAGAAGGGCAAGTGGGGAGGCAAGAAGCAATATCTTGATCTGAAAGAACTATTCAACCCTTTGATTATAAGTCTTCAGTAAACTAATATTATGACATTAATAGTAATTAGAGGTTGGCATGAAACAGAAAACTGATGGTTCAGTTCGTTCTGTTTTGGGCCCACCCTTGGTTCGGCTCAGTCCGGGTTCATATGAATTTTTAAAACAAAAATTTGTATGAACCCGAGCCGAGCTGAACCGGTTTGGCTTACTGGGATAGGGATGGCAGCGATCCTGCAAGACCCTGGCGGCAGCGATCCTGGTGGCAGTGGCAACCTGGAAGACCCTGGCAGCAGCCCCACCAGATGGCAGGGGGCCTCACCAGGCAGCAGGGGGGCTCGTTGCCACCTCCAGAGCCCTGGCCACAGTCATGTCGTGCAGCAGTGGACCATCCTGCCGCCACCTCTGGAGGCCCAGCAGTTGCTGTGCTGGGCAGTGGGAGGCCTCACCAACACCTCTGATACCCCGGCCGTGGCCGCACTGGGCAGTGGTGGCCCATCCCGCAGCCACATCAGGTGGCAGTGGACTGTCCCCCAGCCGTGCTGGGTGGTTCCAGGGGTCAGAGTAGCTTCCCCCCCCAGTGCTGACCACGTGGCCCCAGGGGCTGGATCGGCACTTTTTAAAGCATTTTTAATTTATTTATTTATTTTTAAAAGTCCTCAATGCTGGGGGGGGGCTTTTTTCCTCACTTCTAGAAGTGCTAGCTTCCCTGCGCCTGGGTTTTATTTATTATTATTATTTAAAATTCCCTCCTGGCCTGCTGGCTCATGAGCAAAACTGGCCAACCCGCAGGCTGGAGGTAATTTTTATATTTTTTAAAAAATGTTTTTAATTTTTATTTTTAAAAGTCCACGATGCCAGGCTTTTTTATCCTCCTGGCCTATGGCAGCTGCCAGAGTTCCAAGCAAGGAGGTGGTGACAAGGTAGGAGATGGGATGCAGAACGAAAAAGGAAATGAGACAAAATGGAAATTTCTGTTTTGTTTTTGTGGGGCAGGAGAGGTGGGAGAAGCTCCACTGAGGAGAGTGCCACCCACACCTGCTGCAAAAGAAAGGGAAGAGTGGCTGGCAAAGCAGAAACAGAGGAAGGGAGACAGGTTCAATAAATGGAGATGTTGTGGCAGAGGTTCAGGGACTCCATAAAAATAATAGAAGAAGAGACAGCCCGACGGGCACAGGAGGCACAGGAGGTGGGAAAGAAGGCAGAGGCGGGTAAACCCGATCAAGCCCTTGGACTGGTGGAGAAGGAAAAGGCAGGACAATCCAGCCAACCCACGGCCATGGAGGTGGGGTTTGGGGAAGTTAAAAGGGTAAAACTGAGAGTCCTACCCCCAGGTTGGAAATGGATGTGGATGGAGGATCCCTACACCAAACGATGGGAGCAGATGATGATGCCCCATGCTGAGGCGGATAGTTATTGCCGGAGAGCACACAAGAAGGGGTGCTCATACTGGGGTGAGCGAGAGGCTCGGGAATATAACCGCAAGCTGAAACAAATCAGAAAGGAATTAGAGTTTGAGAAATGGCTGGAGAAGATCAAGGAGGAGGATAGGCATACTGGGAAGCACACCACCGGGAGGGGGTTAGCCTTACGGGATGACTTCCCACTGAAGAACCGGCAAGCGAGGAGAACTGGACACAGAATTACTGCAGAGGTTGGGGTACAGGTGGAGATGCTGACCCAGGACTTGGAACCTCGGGGAACATGTGGTGGAACCCCCTCCCTCCGGAGCAGAAGGGGGATTGAGTTTTGTGGACTTTACCCCGTCCAGGGACTCTAAGAATAATCAGTTTGTAGTTGCTGATGATAACGTTGGAACTGTTGTTAAAGGGAGTGCCTCCAGGGACCTGGATGAAGTAAATAAATCTTCTGTCCATTCTAAAAGAGAAGTGTCTTATTTGGGTTCTGCAGGGCGGGTAGACTGGTCAAACCCAGAACCCTCACAGTTTTGTTTCATTTTCCTTTGATGGGTTGGATTCTTATTTGTTTTGTTAGCTTACAAAACAAATAACAAATAACGAACCAAATTAATAATTTGTTTCGTGCCCATCTCTAATAGGAATCAATACAGGATAAGTGTGACATAAAGACAGAGACATGCCAAATTTCTATTTCTTTTCAGTTTCACTTCAAACCGCATACCAGTTCAGTTGCACTTCAAACCGTATATCAGTGCTTGTTTTTCGTAGCTACACAGCTATTATGTGACTTGACATGAGACAAGAAAAGCAAGCACCATCTTCTCAACCAGTGGCAATCTGCTACTGAAATTCATGCTGTAGAAATTAACTGCACTATAATTTATTTTATCTATTTATTGATAATTTAACTGCTGCCTTACAAATTTTAGATGTGGTCTGCTCTACTTACATAACAGTTTAAAAAGTATGCATAAAATAATAATTTATGTTTGCCATTTTCTTGCAAGCAGAGAAACATGCAAAGAGGGAGTTTTTGCAGCTCCCCTGCAACAAGATGCATGACTTTACAACAAAGACAAGAGAAGCTTTGTCCCTTGTTTAGAATTCCACAGTCCATTACAATTAGCTATGCTGAAATGGGACCATGGGACATAGATCAAAACATCTGGGAAGCAAATTGGTTTTTACCCCTGACTTAGAACCAAGCTACAAGAGAAGGGGGCAAGATTTCTCTTTGTATTTTCTGGCATAAATAAACTAAGTGGTAGGTAGCGCGGGCCATTTTTACATTCACAAACCTTTGTTTTTCTTCTTCTTCATGTAAAGGAGCTGAAAGGGTGAAGTCAGCAAGTACAAGTATGTTGAATAGAGATGGGCACGAATAAAAATGGCATTTCATTTGTTGTTTGTCGTTTAGGGGGTCTGTTTTGGTTTGTTTCCGTTTTTCGCGAATTTTTGCCAAAAAATCATTTTCATTTTCATTCGTTTTGTTACCATTTCGTTACTATTTATTTCATTTTTTGTGATTTTTTTAGCATTTAAAGCAGTTCACTTGTATTGCCATAACAAAAATGAAATGCACGACAAAATTTCCGGTGTTTCTGTTCGTTTTCTTTCATTTTAGAGACAAAATTTGTTTGTCATTTTGTTGCGTAATGAAATGAAAAAATGAAAACGGAAATGAAAAATTGTTCGTTTCATGCCCATCTCTAATGTTGAATAAATAGCATCCTTTGTATCTATTAGTTTTACCCTTGCAAACACAAGTTTTAGTCTGTTCCCCATCCATATTTGCAGTGCTTTGCTCTTCATATTTGGAGTCTCCACTAATAAGCTCAAAGATGTAATGATGCCGTTATAGATAATTAGTTTGTGCCATTTACAATGCTAATCTGCTTAATTAAAGCACATGATAGATGCTTCAGCTAATGTAATGAAAAGAGTGAAGTGGTCCAGGTAGTGGCATTGAAAACAACAGCTTTCGGGTAATCAGCGAAAAGCCAGTATTTTTGCTTTAACCTTATAGGCAAAAAGGTTGCATTTCAAATAAGCAAACTAAATTATTCTGGAGATTTTATCGTCATCAGAAAAGTGCGCCCTAATCAACACAGCTGCAGATTCAAACACAAAGAACATTGGCAAAGAAACCTGATCAAAATTTGTTTGGCATTTGCAAATATAGGAAAAGAAATTCACAATGTCTTAAGAGCACACAATACTTGCCCAAAAGGAATTTGATATAACTCTGGCTTCCCATCTGTTATGCTGAAATATGAACCAACTGATAAAATAGATATAGTTATATAATGAACTTTAATTTTCAAGTCTGAATAGGAAAATAAATTTTACACTTCAAATATTTGAACAAAGCTTTTCTAGAGGTAGAATGCACCACAGTCTAAGACCTGAATTACACACACACACACACACACACACACACACACACACACACACACACAGAGAGAGAGAGAGAGAGAGAGAGAGAGAGAGAGAGAGAGAGAGAGAGAGAGAGAGAGAGAGAGAGAGAGAGAGAGAGAGAGAGAATGTAAAAGAGATAGCCTACTGATTTTTCTATTAGATTAAATCCTTATAATGAATTTAGTAAACATATGTACATATTCTTGATCTCTCTTAAACACCCTCCAACACACATCACCATCATAGCCTCCAGGACCTTCAAGGGGGGGGGGGCTGAACTTTTTATTTCCATACAGCTGTCATGGTTGATATACTCAGATTTACATGGTTTAAGCTACAGAACAGGATTTCAACCCATTGTTTTCTTGACAGCTGCCTTTCCATAGTACAGGAAGTGAATGCCAGTGGATATCAGCAATCCATTTGTAATTGTACTCACAATGGACTTCCTGAGATTCCCTTTATGGATGCAGAGGCTGAAGGGAAGAAAAAAGATGGAATAGTGGGGAAAAGGAGGAAAGGACAAAGGAAAGACACATAGTGTAAGAAAACTATAACTGGGTTTGAGTAAACAGACATTGAAAAGCTGTCTGAGAATTAGTTGGGGGAGGGGGTAGAGATCGTGCCTTTCAGATACCAGACACCTTTATGGTATTATTATCATACACATTTCTTCCACTGGATGAACATCTCACTAGATCTGTCTGTGAAGATTCTCAGTCATCCAGGTGCGTTTAACTGGGAGTTGAGTCATGGCTACTGGACTTCTTTTTTGAGAGATAGAAATAAAAGATCCAAATAAAATCTGTAAAACAGGACATAAGACATCATGGTGTGATATAATCCTTAATGTACTCTATTTTCAAAGCCTTTTTATGTTGTGAAATGTCTTTGAACATATTGAAATCTTGGAAAGTAGTGGTGTTGGTTATGATTATGATGATGTGTGTATGTTTGTATGCAAGTGTCCAAGCATACAAGAGAGAGCAAGAGTATCCATGCTTTCTGAAATAATTATAATAGTTTAATTCCTTGGTAGCAAAATCAATAAGACATGATCATTACTGTAGGTCTCATTGATTTGTGAAATGAGTATTACTTGTAATTTTTTCTGCCTGCAGAAAAATGACAGTGTATCTTTGTGAAAAGGAATTCTCTCGGGCTCTACAAATAATAAATAAATAAATCATGATTAACAATTCCTCTTTACCCTAGATGTTTTTAACAATCTTATGAGGACCAGAATCTAAATCTAAATCAATTGTATAAAAGTTTTTGATAGCTTTTCCATCTTCATACCTTGTGGAAAGGGGATTTAGTGTGGTTGCCGACCTTCTTATGAAAAAAAGAAATTGATTGCAAATCACTGAGCATGGAGATTTAAGACTATACCTCACTAATTTGAAGCCAAATATTGAACAATTGCTATCAGGGCATCAGGCTCATCCCTCCCATTAACAGAATTATTTGTGTATTAATTTTATGTAAGAATTTTACTATGTTCTTATTTGTTTTGTTCCAAATTCAAATATTTAGTTGCATTTTGTGTCTTTTCAACAATAGTATGAATAAAAATTGTACATGCTTTTCTTTTTTTACATTTGTCCATGCTACAAAAGCCCGTATCAAAGTGAGTAGCACTGTGTTAGCTGTCTAAAACAAATTTGAAGTTAATACGTTTAGGAAAATTCAATATTAGGCAGGCAGGGGGGTCTACAGAAAGCAAAAAAAAGCAAATAACAATAAGCAGACGGCTGCAGCGTCCACCCGCCATCTTGGACAAGGAGGTGGAAAAAGGAAGCAATCTGGACCTGATGAATTTTTTATTGGGCCAGAGGAAATAGCACCTGTACTGCTGTCTTTATAAACAGGGGTAAACCTTACAAACCAGGTTCATGGCCATCTCTAATCCTGATTTTTTTTAAAAAAGTTTAAGCGAAAGTTTTTTCATTATACACAATGAGCAAATTTGGGAAATGGGAGAGTTTATCAGGAAAGAGACAGAATATTTCACATTAAAATATAAGTTTGGTTTAGGATTCAAGCAGTTGATTTTATGGCAACGTAATCCTACCATATAGGTACAAGTGGACACCTCTGCAGATTTTCCTTGTGAACAACCAAAAATTTGCCTGACTTCAAAGGAAGTAGAGCTTCTGGGCACTCCCCACTATATTTATAGTGCTGCACTATTTTGAACTTTAACACCTGAATAGGCTAATTCTCATGCATCAATCATGTTTGTTTGTTTTAAATTACATATGCATGGGTTCCATCAATGGGCATTTGTTTGCAATTTATCATGACTAAACACATGAATACACACTCTCCTTAAGACATCTTATAGTGCTTTCTTCCTTTGCTCCTCTCAAAGAGAACAAGATTTCAGAATTTGGAGGATGCAGTAGTGGCACAGCAGTGTGGGATTGTTTGGCTATTACTGCTTACCTTGTAAATGGCAGGTCAAAATTAAAAGCTTTCAGTTCTTACTGTTTTCATAAAGTGAGGAAAATATAAAAGAAGATTGCATTGCAAAGAAGCTACATGGAAGGCAGAGATAATGCAAGTGTTGTTCCTGCTTTTCCTCTGGATATATTTAAAGCAGCTTTTGAGATGTGTTTATAAGGAGCAGCTGGCAAATGAGCCAAGAAGCTAGGAAACAAAAAGCTACATACTGAGATGTAAATACAGTTACGTGATGGAGAAGTCCCTGAGCTCTCGGTTCTAGCTGCAGTGGCGGCACAGGGGAAAGGCAGCAATATTTGGCAGACCTGTATTCTGGTAGTCGGAGCAGAGAATAGTTTTGTTTTGAAAGTTAAAAAATAGGCTTGGAAGCAGAACAGAAAAGAGAGCATAAGGCATGCTTCATAAAGTGCAGTCAATAAACATGGCTATCCAGAGAGGGGAAATTCATTCATCCGAAAGAGAAAGCTTTGCCAGTGGAGCAACATAGACACAACTCTGCAGCATGACAGGACACAATAGTCTAAATGCCAAACTTTGATAAAACACTCTGCATACATTAGGGGATAGGGGGTGCAGAAGAATTGAAGTTTCAAGTTTTTACTTTTGATCCAAGCAGCAGCTCTGCAAAGCCAATTTTAAAAATATAAACAAACAAACCCAGCCTGTATTTTTAAACATTCTGAATATTGTTTCCTAATGGGCAATTTTTCCCCTAAGCATTGTTTTTGTTATTTCTAAGCACATTCCTCCACAGGGAGTCTGAAAATGGGGTACTTGTCCTCCATCCACATTCTAAACCATAAGAAAACTTCCTCTTGCCTCAGAGAGATGGCAAAGTGTCAGTTTACCTGAATGAATTTTTCAGTCAACAAAATCTGTCACCAGCTGTCATGATGTATTCATTTGATTTTTTTGTTTTCCTAACTTTTGATTTAGGATTGCCAAGAGAGTTTAAATAAATGACTAACATAAAATTGCTCTTTGACTGCCTCCAAGAATTAGAGATGATATTCTCTACCCTTTCCCACAAATCTCATCAGGTTATAGTATAAACTGGCATTCATCTGATCTCCCCTTTGTTGACAATTGGATAGCCATTTTCTTGAGTGTATTCCCCCATATTTCCTTTGACATACTGAATACATTTTATTGTACAATGACAAATTCCAGGTGAATAGAGTTCTTATCAATTGCCCACTATTTATTTATTTATTTATTTATTTATTTCTATTTGTATACCACCCAACTTTCCAGTAGAACTCTGGGCAGTTCACAACAAAAGAAGTCCGTACAAATCAGCTAAACAAAACATACATAAAACAAAGACCAATCAATACGGCCATTAAAATCAATGAAAAAATAAGATAAAGATATAAGACATGATATGGCAGCGGGGGTGAGGGAAATATAAAACAAACTGATTACAAAATACAGATATAAAAATATAATGAAAGACAAAAATATTATAAATTAAAACATAACTAAAACAACATTCATAAAAATCAAAGGCAAATAAAATAAGCTAATTGTGGACGAGATTAGATTACTAAATCAATAAGGCCACGTAACAGTTAATAACCCAGAAAAGCAGATTGAAATAACCAAGTCTTTAATCTTTTCTTGAAGATCAACGAGGGGGGGGGCTGGCAGATCTCCGAGAGGAGTTGATTGCAGAGTCTAGGAGCTGCCATTAAGAAGGTCCGGTTCCCTTGTTGTTGACTTGAGGGGCCCCCTTGGTGTCGGTACCCTCAGATGACCTGCCTGTGGCAAATGAGTGACAGTGGCAGATCTCTGGGGTAGGAGCCACTCTGACAGATAGGAAAGTTCCAAACTGTTTAGGGCTTTATATGTCAACATTAAGACCTTTAAGTCAATGCAGTAACGGATCGCCAGCCAGTGCAGTGCAGCCAGAGTCAGGGTAATATGATGGAATCTTTTAGTACCCAATATTAGTCTGGCTGCAGTATTCTGCACCAGCTGGAGCCTCCACATTAACTTCCAAGGCAGCCCAGATAGAGAGCACTACAGTAGTCTAATCTTGAGACTACCAGTGCATGGACCAATGTAGTGAGAGCACCAGGGTCCTGGAAGATGCGCAGCTGCACAATCCGCCTAAGGTGGTAATGTGCGGTATGAACCACTGATGCCACCTGATCATCCATAGTGAACCCCTGGTCCAGAATTAAGCCAAGACTGTGCACCTCATCCCATGTGGGAAGAGTTGTCCCCCAAAATGAGGGAGTTCCCCAACCCAACAACACCTGGAGGCCCTACCTGGAGGACTTCCATCTTACCTGGGTTCAACCTCAGTCTCTTTACTCTCATCCACTCCAGGGATGAAATGGCATCAAATGTAGATGGCGAAAAAGATAGAGTTGGGTGTCATCAGCATACTGATAAGACAAAACTCCATATCTTCTAACAACCTCCCCCAGTGGGAACACCCATTCAATCATAAAGAGGGCTCAAGAGATGGGTCAGAGTGGCCATTCATGAGTGTATAGAAAATCCCTCTCTCAAAAGAGATGGAGAACTTAGGCACAATTTGCTGCCAAACGTAGTGTCATGTGTATAATGCTTGTAGAGATACAGTAACTGCCAGGATTTTGGCTTAAAACTATCAAACCTTATAATTTAAAATGAATCTGTGTTTTTAACTGTGTTATGGCCATGCCTATGGAATACTTCATTTATAAGCAACCTATTACATTGCTTGAAAAGACATTGCAAAGCTCTACCCACAAAGTGCTATATAAATTATACCTATTTATCTGTCAAAACAAGGTGGAAGTTGGGTATTACAAATGATTGTGGAGTACTCCTTCTTTTAGGAAATAACATCCACAAACTCCAAAATTTATTTATTCAGAACTGGCTTAATGCCTCCTTATTTTGTCAAGTGAAGACATATTCTGTTTCCTCTGATCAGCCTGAATGGTTCTATAAAATCTACTTTCTCTACTAATTAATCTGAATGTGAACAGATGTTTGTTCTGTAACTGAGTTACTAGGTGCTTCATTTTATTCCTGGAAATAAGGCTCAAGGATTTATTTTCATGCAAGTAAAGTGCCTCATATAACAGGATATTACTTATATTCCACATTTTATGAAACATATTACTAAATAGATTTACTGAGTTTGGTCAAGGAAGGACCAGTTTGGATAGGAATTGACAAACTCAGTACTGGTGGTAGTGGAGAGAAGTGTATGCATGCGTACATACAAGCCCTTTTCACAGATTCATGTCTTCTCTTTCCACCTTATCTTTGCATTGAATAGTTATCCTTCCTTCATTGGCTCTGGTCTGTACATTTTCCTTTTAACCTGCAAAAAAGGTGCATGACCATATGTTCTTTCATTCTGCAAGTCCTTTTCCCAAGCCCCAAGAACTCAGGAGAGTGTGATTATATATGGCACTGATTGCTGAATAGAATCCCTAATAGGTCTAAAATTTAATTTAATTTTAATTGTTACACAAACTCTTTGGGCAATTTTCTTCATTATTTCTCACTGATGAGAAATTTGGTGAATCCAAAAGAGCATGGTTACATTAGCAATGTAAGTAATGAACTGGAGATACAGTAACTGTTTATTTATTTATTTTTGAAAAGCTGACTAGATGATGCAAATGAAATAGTGGATTGTTTTGACAGGGAATTATGTTATTTTGACTGGATGTGAGGTGAAATACTTCTGCCAGATGGTTATTTTAACAGTTGTGAAATTAATTTATTCTGAATGACTTTGGCATCTATTTAAATTCCTTTGCTGTAGTGAGTATATGTGAAGTGTGAGAGGATGATTGAATGACATATTCCTCTTTTCTTTTCTATGTGGCCTTTAAATAAAATAGTGTTGTACCAGTACTAGCTGTCTGTGAACTTACTTGGGAATTCATTCTCTTGGTCCATCAGAGCACTACTCTGGATCAAAGATCAGAAGTACAATGAATAAGAGTGGGAAGCTAGTCAAAATGTCTTTATTGTTGTACTGCAAAGCTACTACAGGGGGTTGCAACCATGGGAAGGACAACTGAGACAACTTGCAGTGGGAGAGCACAGTGAAATGAAGAGTCTGTAAAAGGATACTTTTGATGCTTCTGTCTCAGATAAAAATCTAAAATTCCATTTTTCTCTCCTGGCAATCTGGCTGCATGAGATATGAGCATTATTCCCATCTGGTCTATGTTTTGGAGGTTCTACTTGAATCCCCCCCATTACACCATCCTTATAAATCTGTTCTTCTATAGAACTCAAATGCTCACCTTATTTGCAACTTTTTTAGTGAAGTTACAGCATTACCTCACTCAAGATAGATAACATGGCTTTTTAAGCCTGCTGCTTCTATACCATCCCATAGCACTTAAAACAGTCATGCCTCTAATGCAGCCGAATGAGATAGGAGGTCATTAGTGAGTTCCTTTAACTTAGCCCTCTTATGTGCCTTGAGGGCCTGGTGGAGGCCCCCTGCACTGCGGGCTGTGCTGCACTGGGCTCCCCCATGCCCCTGTCCCATTCCAGGGCCTCCATCCTGTCCCTTAATTATTCCCACACTGGCCATTTTCCCTCATCAGAGGGAGACCCGGGTGGAGAGATCTGGGTTTGGGTTTTTGTGCAAGCTGTTTGCCTTTCTTACCCCCTCAACCTTTCTTGGGGGCCATTTCTGCTTGTTGTAGGGAAGGGAGTTGTGGGGTGGACACGGGCATGAAAGGTGTTGCTGCACTGTGACCTGTCCAAGGTCCTTGTGTAGCCAGGTCCCTGCTGTTGGGGTAGGGGTTCCTAACTGAGCTCCCACGCTGGGCCTGGGTCTGGATACCCTCCCCTAGGGCGCTACTGCCCACCCCCCTCAGGGCCTGCCTCACCACAGCGGGGCCCATAGGCAATGCACCACGAGTGGCCTCCGTGTGTTGTGGCCTCCTGGCACGCCTCTCTTGCACTTCTGACCTTGGGAGGGTGCAACCACATCCCCCGTCCTGCTCCCGATTTCGTAGTCCCTGTTTGCTTGGCCAGCTCCACCCAGCTGCAGCAGCATGGGGGCGTTACGGTGCCACGGTCCCTCACTGCTGCCAGGCTCCACTTGGCTGTGCCACCATGTGGGCAACCTCGCTCCATGGCCGCTTGGCCACATGTTGTAGTGCCAGGGCTGCATCGCGGCCCTGGCTCTCTAGGCGCCAATCAAGCCTCGGAATGGTGCCGCCTCAAAATGGCGGATGCTACATGGTCTCCTCTGGCTTGGGAAGGCGACTCTTCCCTAGATGTGCTCACTGGAAAAGAGGAATGGGCCTAGGCAGGGAGTCTCTTTGTAGGCTCGCCCCCCCTTGCTTGATTTCTCACCCTCCCCCGTCTTATGTTACTTCACGCAGGTGGCGGAAAAGATGCTCCACGGGTGCATGTGTTATCACGGAGCCAGCCTAAAAGCAGTCTCTGGGCAGTTTACATTTTATTTATGCATACATGGTTCCCCCTCCCCAAGCGTCCTGCATATTCATTTTACTCACCTCGGAAGGATAGAAGGCTGAGTCAACCATAAATTGACTACCTGGAATTGAACGCCAGATTGTGAGCACAAGTGTAGCTACAGTACAGCTGTTTAACCACTGTGCCATGAGGCGGCGGCAGCAGCAGCAACAGCAGCAGCAGCAGCAGCAGCAGCAGCAGCAGCAGCAGCAGCAACAACAACAACAACAACAACAACAACAACAACAACAACAACAATAATAATAATAATAATAATAATAATAATAATAATAATAATAATAATAATAATAATAATAATAATAATAATAATAATACAGGATGATACTTCTTTTTGATTGCCTGCATATGTGTCACATTTTATTGCTAAGCATACTGCAGCCATAATATCATTGACTGTCTGGATGTAAAATATTCATTGACTTCACCTTAATTTTCTTAACTAAGAAACAAAGAAATAAAACTGAGATGGATCACAAGGAGCAGGTAATCAAAAGTTTGATGGGAAAATAGTAGTAAGGAAGGGTCTAATGGAGAAAAAAACAACAGAAAAGGGAGACCACGGAGACAATGTCAGAAAGAGAGAGATGTTAGTGGACTTTCCCAGAATCTTTCAAGACAGAGAAGAGAAAGCAAAGTATTCATAGAGAAAGAGAAAAAATAAATAAAAAGTAATGCACCGTGGAGGGCAGAAACACTTCTGTGGTGAT
Source organism: Phrynocephalus guinanensis (assembly GCA_037367245.1). Taxonomy (NCBI): domain Eukaryota; kingdom Metazoa; phylum Chordata; class Lepidosauria; order Squamata; family Agamidae; genus Phrynocephalus; species Phrynocephalus guinanensis. The sequence continues at coordinate 70,745,199 of CM074739.1, read as the reverse complement.
GACTTGAATTATGTATGCAGTGTTTGATGTCATGCCTCAGAACAAGATTGTACACAAATGTAGCACGTACAACTTGGTGGTAATGCAGGAAGAGGAAGTGAGAGAATTCAAAGATTGAGTGGCCACACTTAAGGCTATAAGAGAAGATGAAGAGTGCATAAATAGAATGTTTGAGCACCAGCAGCCAAGAGAGGCACTGAAGACAGAAGAACAAGAAAAAGCAAAATATGAAAATGCTGAGGAAAGAACATATACAGTAGAGGAAGCACCATGGAAAAGGGCCAAAGGAGCAAAAGCAGAAGACACTGTTCACAAGCAGAACTGTAAAACCAGTTTCAGATTCTTGAAGAGAAGTCTGCCAGACAACATCCAGCGGAAAATGTACAGGAAACCTTGCAGGAGGAAATGAAAGAGTGTGAAACTCAGTCATGCGGAGCCAGTGAATCTAATACCTACAATAATAATTGTAGCAGGAGACTCCTCACTACATGGGATTGAAACAGTAATATGTTTACAAAATGCACTAATCTGTCAGGCACCCTGACTCTCTGGAGAACAGATCAGGCATCTGAAGGAAGGATTCCTGTCACTCCCGAAACCCACAGATGCATATCCCTTTCTTCTCACCCATGAGGGGACAATGACACACCCAAGAGGAACTATAGAAGAATCAACAGCTTGTTGCAAGATTGGTGCTTGCATGAGATATTTAGATTTGGTGTCCACAGGCAATGGTTCCTGGAAGATGGACTACTGGCAAGTGATGGGTTGCAACTCGCAAAGTTTTGAAGAATGTGTTTAGCCACAGCATGTAGAACTTCATCAGGAAAGCTGCAAACTGAATTGGACAGGGGAAGGAGATGCACGTTCAGAGGTAAAGACAGATGAAGCCTTATTCACAACAGCACAAACAAGGGTGTCTCGGTGGCAACCAGTTTGCCGCTGGGATGCTTTGCAGCCCCAATTCCTGGGACAGCGCGAAGTTGTGCCCACAATATGTGCCCAGGAGTCCAGGGCTGGGAGTGTTTAAAATCTCCCTGTTCCAATTTTGCTGCCTCTTTTGCTGCTGCTTCTTGCTCCCTCCCACCTGCCCTAGAGGTAATGAGTAGAGATGGGAACGAATAAAAAAAACGGTGTTTCGGTTTTTCATTTGTCATTGAGAGGTCTGTTTCGTTTTGTTTCATTTCCGTTTTTTGTGAATTTTTGGAAAAAATTCGTTTTCGTTTTCATTTTTCATTTTTTGTTTCTACCCGCTTTTTGCTCAATTTTTAAAGCATTTCCGTGTGGGTCGTCCCCCAACTCCCCAGACCAGAGGGAAAACACTAAAAATAATTGATGCTGGCAGAGACACAGTATAGACTAGGTGCGCAGGGAGGCTGCAAAGGCAGCGGCGGGCGTTGCCCAGGGTGCAAGGCAGCCGCAGAGTAACTGCACTGCAGGGCAGGGGAGGGTACTCACTGAGAGGTACGCACACATGCACACAGGGAGGCTGCCGGACTGAAGCTAGAGTCACAGAGACAGCAATCCCACCCTAACTCCCATCGGGGACTGCAAGGAGGACGGGGGCTGACAGAGCTTTTTATGCCCTCTGTGGCTGCCAGACCTGCCCAGTCTACAAGCTGGGCATGCTATTGGTTGAAGTTGTCCAAGAATTTACATGATCCCATCACATGGCTTGCCTCCATGTTGTGGCTGGAGCGGCGACATCCATTTTGTCATCCTTAAAGGGAAAAGAAAAATACATCGCAATGGGAGAAGACAAAAACAAATGTTTTAAGGACCCCAACCCCCTGGTAGGTAATAATTTCATTATCGCTGCATTTTTATGGATGTCCAGGGTGTTTTAATACCCAAGAAATCAATATTAGGCATCTGGGAGCCATTTTGGGTCGATGTCCCCTAACTCCCCTTAAAGGAAAAAAATACAGCAATCTGAGAAAAGACATAAATGCACATTTTAAGGCCCCCCACCCCCTCTGGTAGGTATTATCAGATCGTATAAATAATTATCATCGCGGTTTTATGGACGTCCAGGGCGTTTTTTAACATTTAAAACAGCTCATTTCATTGCACGCCACCATTAATGAAAACGAAACGTAATGAACACAATTTTCGTGGTTCTGTTCATTTCATTCCATTTTCACCACAATTTTCATTTATCATTTCGTTACATAATGGAACGTATAACGAATAACGGAAACGAAAAAATGTTCATTTTGTGCCCATCTCTAGTAATGAGAATGAGGGTAGCTGGTCACTTTGGGGCTGGATGGGAATTTTTGACCATCACCTTGATTGGCCTTTAGGTGGTGAAGGGTTTTTGCCCATCCCATTCTCATTACTGGGGAGTAAGTAGGGTCAACATCTCTATTTTGTCGCAACAGCAGGTAGTCCAAAGTGTTTAGGTGAGTTCCAGGAAATGTCCCATTAAGGGGACAGGGCAGCCCTGTAAATAAAAGTTAAGAGTTCAGATTAAGCTTAGTTAAATTAATAAGCTACTAGGTCTGGTTAAACTTTGTAGGGCTGCCTTTGGGGAAAGTTTACCCCTGTGTTGGAATGGTGCTGAAAAGGGATAACAGCCCAGTACCAGGAAGGAGCTCGCCTAGGTCATTATGGACTGTTTGGCTAGTGGTTTTTATGCCCTAGGACTAGGTTCATTTGCATTACCGCAGACCTCCTTCAGATATTAAATAAAGTTAATTTAATAAAGTTGTGGCCTAATTTAACTCCAAATATTTTGTGTTGTCCATTTATTTTGGGGCTGGGGTTGCAAAGTTAACACGGGCTCTAATAATGCTCTTCATAAAAATGTTCAAACAAAAGCAGGCCACAAATCACTCATGCTTGTCATCACTCATCACAAATGCAAGGATTATGGGAAGCACAGAAGTGGCAATCTTTGTTCCAGAGGGGAAATGTAACTTGATAGCAATACATTCATGACAGGAATTTGAACATATAGATTGTTCAAAAAACAACATAAAGAATAGAAAGTGTGGTGGAGTTTCATTATATAACAAAAACACAGAACGATGAGCTTGGTTGCCTCATTAAGACAATCAGGATTAATATCACTGAGGTAAAAACAAAAAGAACATGCTAATTGGAGTCTATTACCGACTGCCCTATCAAGGAGAAGATGCAGATGAAATATTTGATAAAAAAATACAAGAACTTCAAAGAGACACAATGTAGTAATAATGGGAGATTTCAATTACTGTACCCTGATATTAGTTCAGAGGCAAATTCATCCATATATAGCCTTTCAAGAAATTATTGGCCTGTACGGATGATAATTTTCTCCTACAAAACTTAGAGGGGAAAAACAAGAAGATATCCTTGACATGATTCCAAGAAATAGAGAAAGTTTGGTAGAATCAGCAACAAAAAGAACTTGAGGGAAAGTGATCAAGTTCTTTTGGAGTACTTGATTTCAAAGAAGACGATAGTGGAGAATAGCCATATGTTGATTTTAGGAAAGCCAATTTTGATAAACTATTTGGCATTTGAATGATGATAGGAAAGGTCCCATGGCAGAAGGTCCTACCAAGAAAATGAGTCAAATATGGGCAGGGGATGTTCTTTAAAAGATTTTAAATTAGTTTTAAATAGCTCCTTGTAAATGTTTTGCCACACAGTGTCTGTATTCTCACTCTTATGACTGAAAGGATAAGTTTAATATTTTGTCTTCAGCAGAAGAATCCTGATATTCCAATGAAATTCTGAAGTTAAACGCCCAGGAAATTATTCCGTGTGCGATACTGGATAAAGTTAATAGACTAGGTATCAGTTTCAGAGAGGGTAACCAAACTAGCCATGTTAGTCTTTTTCAGGAATTCCAGGCAAAAAATCAAAGAAAAATAAAACAAAACAAAAGATAGAAAAGACACAAAATATATGGCACCTTAAACTTTCATATTTTAATGTAGCATTTCGTGGCGTGTCCACTACTTCAGACATATAGCAGCAGAATGAGGTGTGTAATATAATATATAATGGTATATATCTTTCATACCAAATATTAATTGGCTGTTGTATGAAGGCATCTTTGCATGCAAGCCCAGTTGTATATGTCTGAAGAAGTGGACATGTCCACGAAACATTACATTAAAATATGAAAGTTAGTCTCTAAGTTGCCATGTTTTGTGTCTTTTTTGTATCTTTTGTTTTGTTTTGTTTTTCTTTGATTTTTGCCTGGAAGACAAAGAATTAGAAGACATTGGGCATAGAAGCCCACTGGCATGTGGTGATGTTAAAACCATTCCTTAACTCTATTGTGCATTATAAACCTTCTTTGGGTTGTTACAAGTAGGATGACTTGATAGAACATAACAAGAAAACAAAATTGTTCGGCTTGCTGCTTGTTCTGTGAACAATTGAATCAATTGGTTTTTGTACGGCAAGATGGAAGATGTAGACTGCTCTGTGATGTAAAACCCTTCCAATGACAACTATCTGTAAATTATGCAATCACAAGAATATGAGGACCCTTGTCCCCCCCTTGTCACCATCCTTGCCAGGGTCAGTTTAGCTATAAATGAAGGGAATGTCACATGTCACCTATGTATTTTTCACACCCCTGGACCTTCACTACTGTTCCCCCAACAGAGTTTTACTTCCTTCCCAGTAATAATTCTATAATATTTTGTTTATTTCACTGCAGATAGGAGTTGAGTCAGAACTGGACAACTTGAATGACAAGAGAAAGCTTGCAGATCAGGCTTCTAAGAAAAATCCACTGAGAACACTTTTGCCTACCGATTTTAGTCAGCCCTCATAACCCTACAACAGGTTGATAGGTAGAGGTTCTCCTAACGTGGAATGACTTTCATATTTTTTTTAAAAAACCCACCACATTAGTTATTTAGATTATTCCAGTGAAAAGAGCTGTAAAGACATCAGCCTATTAGACAGTGGGAAGATATATTGGCATACATTATACTTTATCTATTTAATGGTTTCAAAAAATAAGACCTGCTGCTAAAAATTTATGTCATGTTTTGTCATTTGGTGATTATTAATTTTGCATGGATTATTATGGGGATAATGGAATTTTGGGATTATATTTACATTCCTCTTTGCAGAGTATAGGGGTAGGGGAAGTCTGCAAGGAATGTTGAGACCAAAAACCAAAGAACATACTGATATCAAGAAAGAAAAGGAACTTACATTAGTGTAACTATTTGATATTCAGCCTAGATCATGTAACTCTCACACAACCTTGGCTGGGAGAGGTAGTGTGCTAGGAAGCCCTCCCCAAGCTGACCTATGTTATCGTTGCCACACAAGTAATAAGGGTAATACATTGCTCCCATTCTGGCCAAAGGTCACCCAGAGGTCATCCAGTCTCAGCACTTGCCAAAGGGAGGGAAAGCATGCAATATGGTATGTGCCTGAGTAGATCTCATCAGGACATTACATGTTTATTGCAGATACTTGTCAATGTAGAAGGTCAAAACTCTAGTTTATCCACTTCTTATTTATTTATTTATTTATTTGTTTATTTATTTATTTATTTATTTATTTATTTATTTATTATTATAATACTTATATACCACCGTCTTCCCGAAGGAACTCCGGTGGTTTACAACACAATAAATAAAACAATTACAATACAAAAAATAAAACAAATACAACATTGACAATAAGAAAATTAGTCTACCAGTATAAAAGTACAAGTAAGCAGATGGCGGGCAGGGGGAAAAAAAGAATTAAGAGTCACCAAACGCCTCCCGGAACAGCAAGGTCTTCATAGCTTTCCTGAAGGCTGGCAGGGACTCTGCAAGGCGCAATTCGCTGGGAAGGTGGTTCCAGAGTATAGGGCCAGTCACAGAGAAGGCTCGAATGTGAATAGATGTTTTTCGGGCCTCCCTGGGTGTGGCCACCCGCGGCGAGTGTACCCGCAACACTCTGGTTGGTCAAGCCGAAGTTGACCGATGGGAGAGCCGCTCTGCCAGGTAATCCGGTCCCAGGCCATGGAGGGTTTTATAAACTAAAACCAGGACCTTGAATTTAATTCGGGAAGCAACAGGTAACCAATGCAGGTGAGCCAGAACTGGGGTCATCTGGTCATACTGACGCACACCCGCCACCCGTCTGGCTGCTGCATTTTGCACCCGCTGCAGTCGCCAAAGGAGAGTCAAGGGCAAACCCATGTAGAGAGTGTTGCAGTAGTCTATCCTCGAGATCACCAACACTTGCACTACAGTTCTCAGGGAGTCCCCATCAAGGTATGGACGAATCTGGGCAATTTGACGAAGGTGAAAAAAAGCAGCCCTGGACACGGCGGCCACCTGGGCCTCCATGGAAAGGGCTGGGTCCAGGACTACACCCAGATTCCGGACACTGTCTGCCAGCTGGAGGGAAACGCCCTCCAGACTGGGGAGAGGGCTTCCATATCTGGAAGGGGAAGTCTCGAAGAAGATAACCTTGGTCTTCTTGGGGTTGAGTTTCAGTCTGTTAGTTCTGGTCCATGCCATGACTGCGTCCAGGCATTGGTCAAGGGTCTGGACAGCCTCAACTGCAGAGGTGGAGAGATAGAGTTGTGTGTCATCCACGTACTGATGGCAGCAGACTCCAAGTCTCCTTATGACCTCTGCCAGCGGCCTCATATAGATGTTAAACAACATGGGAGAGAGGGACAACCCCTGCGGAACCCCACAAGGGAGTATCCACGGGGCCGACAGCTCCCCCCCCCCATGCTGCACATGCTGGGGACGGCTCTCCAAGAAGGATCGGAACCAACTGAAAACAGTGCCTCCGATACCTATCTCGGAGAGCTGGTCCAGCAGGATACCATGGCTGACGGTATCAAAGGCCACTGACAGATCCAGAAGGACCAACAAGGTAGAGCTACCCCTTTCGGCCCCCTGGATGAGGTCATCTTACAGTGCGACCAAGACTGTCTCAGTCCCCCAACCTGGCCTGAACCCAGACTGGAATGGATCAAGAACCTGTTCACCCTCCAGAAACGTCTGGAGCTGGGTAGCAGCCAACCTCTTGATTACCTTGCCCATGAAGGGAACATTGGCGATTGGATGGTAGTTTGCCAATTCGTCCGGCGCCATGCGAGATTTTTTAAGAATGGGCTTCACCACTGTCTCCTTCAGGTGAGAGGGAAAACCCCTTCCCTAAAGGAGGCAGTGGAAATCATTGAGGTCCATTCAGGCATGATCCCTCCGGCAGTTTTTATAAGCCAGGATGGGCAAGGATCAAAGGGGGAGGACGCGGGCCGGCAATGGGCCAGGGCCCTGGAGGCCTCAAGTGAGGAGACAGGCCCAAACTCAACCAATTGAGAAGACAGGGGGGTGCAGCATCAGGAGATGCCGGGGACAGAGTAGGGCAACCAGAGTCCAGAACAGCACAGAAGGCCTCTAACTTAGTTCTAAAAAAGGCTGCAAAGATCTCACTACTGAACTCAGTAGGAGGAGGCCTTACCAGACCAGGATTAGTAAGGTCGCGAACCACGCGGAATAGTTCCACCTGATGGTTCAAGGCCTCACCAATTATCAGAGAGTAATAAGATATTTTAGCCTCCCTGATTGCCCGAATATAGCGCCTGGTCTCTATAGTAAGTGCAGCCTTATTAAATGCCCTCCGGTCCGTCCTCCAGCTGCTCTCCAGCCTTCTCTGCACTTGCTTCATCACTCTGAACTCCGCTGTGTACCATGGCGAAGGACGAGCTCGGCAATGAAGAAGGTGCCTGGGGGTGATCCGGTCGACAGCCCGGGAGACATCATCAAACCATTGGTCCACCACGGCTTCGGCCGGATCATCAGCCAAACCACCAGGAAGCTCCCCGAAGGCCTCCCAGAACCGAGTGGGGTCCAGAAGTCTCCAGGGGCATCCCCAAACAGATGGCCGAGGTTCCCCGTGGGGCGGGCAGCGATCGATAGGGAAAAGGCCAGCAGATGGTGGTCTGACCATGACACAGGCAGGGAGACAATGTCCCCTACCCTCAGACTGGAATCCTCCGATGTGGAGGTAAACACCAAGTCAAGGGTGTGCCCAGACCTATGGGTGGGGCATACAATACGCTGGGTCAGATTCATAGAGGCCATGGACTCCATGAATTCCAGAGCTGCACCGGAAAGCTCATTGCCAGCATGCACATTGAAGTCCCCTACCACCAGAAGGCGGGGGGGGGGCCTCAACAATGCAGTAGTGATGAACTCCGTGAGCTTTGGTAGGGATTGTGTTGGGTTGCAGGGAGCACGGTAACCAAGCATAATGCCAAATCTGTCCCACTGTCCCACCACTAGATGAAGGCATTCGAGCCCCGGACTTACCAACGTCGAGGCTCTGCTGAGAAAAAGGGAAAACATCTTGCTTCTTCCGGATGTTAAGAAGTCTTTTCAAAGAGTATTGTTAGAATCTTATTGTAAATAGTAGTGAAGGGAATGCTGAGAATGAGCAGCTTTCCTTTGGTCACTTAAAAAGGCCAGGGTTGAATGGGAACTCCTAGATCAGTGATGATGAACTTTTTAGAGACCAAGTGCCCAAACTGTGATTGAAAACCCACTAATTATTCGTAAAGTGCCAATACAGCAATTTAACCTGAATATAGGTGGCTATGAAGGGGCAATGTTGGGTGCCCACAGAAAAGGTTCTGAGTGCCACCTTTGACACCTGCACCATAGGTTCGCCAACACTGTCCTAGATCCACAGCACATCCTCTTACCTATACAGCGTGCTAAATGCGGACTCTCTGTAATTTTATTCAAATCGTTGGTTTCTTTAGAAGCCCCGTTCCTCATTTCAGTAAAGGGCATCTTTCTTTTCATGGTTTGTCAGCCCTGACTGAAACCTCATTAGCCTTCACCATTTATAATGTAATCACATAGTATTCATGTGGAGAAAACTGCAATGTGAACATCAGGAACTTGTAAATGCTGGACATAGACATCCTGCCAGTTCTTGAAGCAACAGGGACTACTTCAGCAGATATCTCTGTGTGAGCCCCTGTGCTCACATGGGCTCTAATTCACCATAATGTGCTGTTAAATGCAATGTATCACTTCAGTAATACCAACTGCACCTGAGATTTTCTGCACCTATTTTCTTTCTGTTTTCCTAAGTAACGTTCATTTAAAAATGATACCAACATTCAGTTCATCCAAATGGTATTGCTGAAGCTATTATAAATTTTCTTTGTTTTTTATGAACCTTCAAGTTGCATTGGACTTATCTTGACTCTAAGAGGGTTTTCTAGGTATGTGAGATATTTAAGTGTTGATTTTATCAGCATCCCTCTTCTTGATTCCATGGCCAGGTAGAAATTTGAATCCAGGTTTCCTGAATATTAGCCTGTCATTCCATCTACTGCACCACACTGGCTCTCATTGTACTCCTTTTTGCAAATATTTGCTCTTGAAAACATCTCCCTTTACAGGAATCAAAATCCTGTGGGTTTTTTTTTGGCATAGATTGCTATAAAGTTTAGAAGGAGATGACTCAGTCCTACCACCTTTATGGTACATTTGGTGGAGTCATGGTAGAGGGCTTTCTCTGCTGATGTTCCACAGGAGGCCAGGCTGGCCCTGTCTCATTATGCAAGCTCTTGAAGACCTTTATCTTCAGGCAAGCTTTCCCTTAATGATTGGGTGCCTGAGAGTGTTTTTAAAAAAAATATATCCATGTTTGTATGTGACTTCTCTGAAGGTGAAGTGTTGGTTCTCTCCCCCCCCCCGTCTTTTAGCATGCCATTTGTTTGATGTTTTTTAGTATTTCTATGCTTACTCTTTTTAGCTTAAAATATTGTCCTTTAATTATGTAAGCTGCCTTGAGTCCTTTTGAGTCTCTGGTCATTCAGACAGCGAGGCGGGATGATGCATTTCCCTGCACAGCTCCTGATTTTCCAGAGCCAGGGAGAAGGAAAGATGATGTGTTGGAGGCTTCTTCCTTGTTGGAGCTGCACCCCACATGAGACTAGTACAAGGTGAGATATTGTTTGATTTCATTCCTCCAGTTCCAAACATCAACTGGGTTCCTGTGTTTCATTTTGGAAGCTGACCACTTCCGAAATGAAAAGCGCATGTCTAGTTTACATCTTTCAAGTAAAAGATTGGTCATCAAAAGATTGACTTTTCCTATCCTGCTTGAACTTAGGTAGTATTTTATTGTTTCATAGAGTGGAGCAGAATTGGGTGGGGTACAGTGACTGACCATAGCTTGAGCTTTATTTGCATGTTATTCCTTAGCATTTAACATAACACCTAAATAGAGATCTTGAAATAAACTGCCTCCTAAAGTTATATTATAAAATACCTAGAGAGCTCTCAGCAAGCAACAGGGAAACTTTCTTCTAACAGAGAGGTAGGCCCATGCACAGTGTATCATGGAGACCCTGAAACCTTCCAGCCCAGCCTTTTTCCAGGTGAAAACAATTTATGTGTGGGTCTGTCAGGTGGAACTCCTGCTATGTAGAATTCTGGGATTTGGAGCCCACCCTCACCCAAAGAAAGGTGCATCCATACAAGACTTTATCTGTGTTAAACCCATAACCATGTTGTAAGAATTGGGGGGGGTCAACAATCTATGTATAGCACTTCTAGTAGCCTTGGGTTTTTCAAACCATATCTCCTAAAACCCTCTCTGCTACTAGAAACATGATCCAGAGGAGAGGCCTGCCCTCTAGAGCAACTTTTGGGAGTGTTTGAATGAGACTTGCAACAGAGACAGAATAATCATCCATGCTACTAAGTATAGACTCCGCTCTTGAGCAAGGCAGTTACTTCATGTCCTTCTTTGTTCTGCAACTAGTTTTGTACCATTGGTCGCGGTCACGTGGTTTTGTCCCTGTTTCAGTGTTCCCATGGTCGTGATAACTTGTCTTGTGACAAGTGTTACCTCACAATCTTGTACCGTGACAGACACTGAATTTGTCTAGCTTCCTTTGAGGGGGGGGCTTAAAAATTATTTTTCAATATTTTGCTTCTGAAAAGTCAAAATCTTTGCAGGCAGGGAAGGAGCCTGCGGCTCGTCTGGCTAGCTTTCACCTTCTCCACATGGCCCCACTGGAATGCTCTGGGTGATAGCCTTCAGGCTTTCTTTGTTCTTTATTCCTTTTGCTTGCTAATTAATTGTCTGTCTGGTATCCCTATTGACTGGCATTGAAGTTTGGTTTGTTTTATTGGTGTTTAACAGAGGACAGCAAGGGGTGGTGATCATCTGGGATGGGTGGGCACGTTGAACGTAACACCCAACCCAGTACCTGGGTCCAGTACCTGGGTCAGAGTTTTCTGAGAAAAACCATGTTTTGTTGCAAGACAGTTGTTACCTCACAGTGTCTTGTCTTGGAAAAGAAACCAGGAACAAACTGTGACAAGGAAATACCCTACCCCAGAGGCAGGTACAGATTTGTCTCACTTAGCACCCGTTACAGGGGCATGGTCGAGACAAATTTCAGCTGTTGCACAACGGATGTGAAGTAAGATTTTTTTGTACCGCTCCAAAGTGCAACACTTAGAGGGACAAAATGGATGTGAAGTAACCACCCAAGATTGCTCTAGCATTGTATACAGCCCCATCTGTGTTGCCCTGAAATTGTTCAAATAAGCAGGAGATTAAAATGCTGGTGTATTGGAGCTTGAATTTAAATGTTTACCACAGAAAAGTAAGTTTTTCTCACTTGCATGCTCTTCAACACAGCCTCCTGTGTTGTTAAATCTAGCTCCTCTTCATTCCTGTTCAAAAGCAATCAGTTAAGACAGTGTTTTTCAACCTTTTTTGGGCAAAGGCACACTTGTTTCATGAAAAAAATCACGAGGCACACCACCATTAGAAAATGTTAAAAAATTTAACTCTGTGTCTATATTGACTATATATAAAGTAATTCTCTTGAATAGGAATCAAATAAACACAAAGAAAGTATTTTATAATTAATTTATTATGAAATAGTAAACAGAAATATGAAAAAATATAAAATACTTTATTCAGTGCGCAACCTGGGCCTGTTTGGCTGAACACAAAGCTGATATTCTTCAGCTTTTCCAACGGCACACCAGGCAACATCTTGCGGCACACTAGTGTGCCGCGGAACAGTGGTTGAAAAACACTGAGTTAAGACACAGAAATAACATGGCTGCGAATATCACATTGTTAAGCCCTCACAGGGTCTCTCAGAACTAGAGATGGGCATGACTTAGCGGTATTCCCGTTTCCGTTTCTGTTACTCGTTTCCGTTACTCTACGGAAACGGTAATGGGAATTACTCCGCCAGACTTCGAGCTCGAACTGACGAATGAACAATTTTGGTCTGATTTGTCGTGCTTGTTCCTTGCATCGCGCGATCGCGCGATGCCACGCGGCACAGAAAAAAAGTTTTTAAAAGTTAAAAAAACCCGGTTCCCGGCCGAAAAGCAGGCGGAAAAATGCCTGCCGTGCCTCAGGGCACCTACCAGAGGGGTTGTTTCTGGAGGTCCCCGGCCTCCCCCCCCATCCCCCGTCCTGGGCTGCTATGGTGGGACTCTCCGCAGGCTCGCAGCCAGCCAGCAAAAAGCCCAGTCTCGCCGGCAGCCGGCCGCCACAATTAAAGCGCAAGCAAGCGGCACGGACGGCACAGGAAAAAACTTTTAAACTCTCCCCCCACCCATTCCTGGGCCAAAAAAAAGGCGGAAATGCCTGCTTGACTAAGGGCGCAGGGCACCTACCGGAGGGGTGGTTTCTGGAGGGGGGGGTCCCGCCTCCCCCCCGTCCTGGGCAGCCGGACTCGAGTCGCCATGCCATGCGGTGCGGGCGGGGGATCCAAAATGGGGCGGCGAACGCAATATTGTTTTTGAAATCGTGGTCCAAAAACACACAAGCACAACAGAAACACGCGAAAATTTATAAACTGCCAGATTTTTCACAGTAGCAGTGGGTTTTTTCTTGCAACAAAATGTCTCTCCTCTCCTCCTCTGTCCTCCATTGATTTTTTTTTATTTTTTTTACACCTGCGCAATAATGGGCTGGCCGAGTGGCCAGCCATGTGGGAGTGGACGACTATGCAAATTTTTGGAGCCATCCCACCAATCGCATGGCCACTTGGCCGTGGAGACTTCTGGGATGTGCCAAAAAGCCCCCTAAAACCTGCCCTAGCCCCCTAACCCTAACCCTAACCCTTGACTCCATACCCATACGTCACAGACTGTCTTCTTAGTGGGTCAGAGAGGCACCCAGAGGTGCAACCCACTAGCCCACCGTAACCTTACCCGTCACTGGCCTAACCCTAGCCCTAACCCTAACCCACCTTAACCCTAAGCCAGATGTACTTGCATTGCACTACACACAAGTACAATTCCCTTCTGTGTGAGACATGGTGGTGCGAGAGTCTTAGTTAGGCATCTCACCTATGGCTCTGGGTTCAGTGCCATCTACTAGTCTTCACAGTCACTGTCTGCACAACTGGTATGCAATATCCATATGGCTATTGCATACCATTTTGCAGCAGCAGCAGGTGAGGAGGGGAGACCCCCATGTTGAGGGGTCTCTTGGAGCCTGCTTCCCCTTCCTAGTGGGTGAGGATAGGAGGCACCCATGGGTGCCTCCAGGAGCCCACTTTCCCTTTATAGCGGGCCAGAGGAGGCACCCACCCCACAGAGGTGCCTCCAGGAGCCCGCTCCCCCCAAAAAAACCAGTACTAACAAAAACGAAAAAACGAAAAAACGAACCAACTAATTTTTGCGAATTTTCGCAAAAAACGGAAACGACCCGAAACGGAACCAGCCCGACTAACAACAACTCGAAAAAAATTTTTTTCAAGTCGTGCCCATTTCTACTCAGAACAATAAGAAAGTTGTAAAAGGTAGGCTGATGAGATCCTTCATTAAAACAAGAACATACATAAATAATATGACCGTGATATTATAATGTGCCAATCACATTATTGTTTTGACATATTTTTGAATTTTCTTTAAAGGTATGTGTTTATGTCTGTATGTAACTTTCAAACTCTTTCAAATTACACAGTTGGGCATGTTTTTAAACATAGAGAAAGAAGACTGTGTAATTTCATTCAGTCCCCATATTGAATTAGTACTTTCTCTTTCAGTCTACCAGGGCCCTTACCAATGAACTATGATGATTTATGTGTAGTGCTTTTCTGATAAGAACTGCTGTTCACTGGAGACTGAACTGAGATTTTTAAAAAACTCATTTAATTTAGGACTTGTAGTTTTGCTTTAGTAAGATTGATGTAGACCAATGTCCACTAGATACTGTATGAAATGAGACCACCATACCGATTCTCTTTTTGTGTGGAGAGAATGCAAATCAGAACTTTAGAAATGGAAAAATGAAGTCTAAGAGCAGAGTGCTCTTTATTTAGGCTTGCAGTGTAGCTAAGGATATAACACTGTAGAACTTTTGTTATATCCATTTGTCATTGTAAAATCTGATGATCTTGGTAGGCACTGGCGGATTTCTTGGAAACCAAAAAGGGAAATGGACTTCTGAAATGTCCAGCATGACAATCCCATTGCATTTCTAACATGAAATGAAGCAACATGTGTGATTATCATGTGCTTCAATTTTATCTGAATTATTACAACCTTTTTGCTGCAAGAAGATTTATAGCCTGCCAACTCTTATTTTTATCTGATTATTAAGCACCCCAGGGGTGGAGGGGGTTGAAGTAGTAGAAAAACACATGAAAACAAGAAATAAAGGACCCTAATCTGGATGAAGGATTTAACACTTGGTGCATCAACTACTGCTTCAAGTCCAGCGTGCAAATATTCTATTTAGTCCTTCTCTGCCTTTCATCTCCTCACCTACTGCCTTAAATTACTCAAAACTGTTGAAAGGGGAAGTATGCCTCTAGTTAGAAGTTTCACTGCATGTAGAGTCCCTAATTAATTCCTTCCTATGCACCGCTTCTGGAACCCTCCTCCCAAGACACAAAATGGTGACCTAGCATAGAATGTGGACATTTAAGTCCTCATTGGGGGTTTCATGACTGAGGTTTTCATAAGATCTATTACTTTTCATTGGTGATTGAATTGTCAGTATTTGCTTTGGGTTTCCTGGTTATTTTAAAATATTGCATCCATTTTCTACATGAGATGTACCACAGCCAAGCTATTGATTTTATTTACACTTTTTAAATCAAAGCAGTGTGACAACATTTGTGCTTTTGAGAGCCCTGTGAATACTTATTTGGACTTCACTGCTTCACACCAGATCAGTTTGGAAAATGGCAGCTATCTCCCCTCCCAAGGCCCATTCTGAATAAAGACTGTGTATATATTCAGAAGACTCTGTTTTTGATGGGAGCATGAACATTTAACCTGGTGGGTATTTTTTGTTTCTTTACTCTTGAAAACTTGGTTCACTTAGCAGAGAAGGATGGAAAACAATACAAAGAAGATGAGAAATGACAATCAGCTAGTGCTGATTCTTTAGCTGTGGAGCATGAACCAAATATTTTGCCCATAGTACTTCCAGGGAGAAGAGTCTGCCTGTGTGGCCTTGGGCAAGATGAACTGTCCCAAGGCACCCCCAGAAGAAGGGAATGCTAAGTTACTTCTGAATACTCTTTATTTGGAAAACCCTGAAAAGTGTTGCTATTAGAGATGGGCATGAAACGCTAAAATGGGGCTCTTTTTGTGCTCCTTTTTGTGCTCCTTTTCTAAAGCCCTGGGCTTAAACTTTTTCCCCTCCCCCCGAGCCCCACCTGTCAGCTGATCAGTGCTGAGGTTGGGGAAAAGGTTTCCCAGTGACAATCAGCTGGCAGGCGGAGCTTAGGAGAGAGAGAGAAAAGGTTTTTTTTAAGTCCAGAGCTTTAAAAAAAACCTTTTCCCCTCCCCTAAGCAGCTTACAGATGGAACAAAATGGTTCGTTTCAACAACAAAAAAAACACCATTTCATTTTGTCTGTAACGAAATGCTGCCATTACATGGCAAACGACAAAACAGCATTTTGTTTTTTTGTTTTATGCCCTTCTCTAGTTGCCATAAGTCATTTACTTGATGGCACATGACTATTTTTATTTATGTACATATATGTATCTCCTGTTGGTTAATCTGAAAAAAAAAGTGCAGTACTGGTAGTTCTTAGATTCCCCCCCCCATTGTTTTCATGTTGCTATCTACTGTTGCTCTCACTTCATAAGGCATTTTGGGGGGGGGGGAGAAAACTACATTTGAGTATTTTATGAGTTAGTCATATCCAGTTCTGTTAGATTACTTACATTTCCCCCAAAATATATTTCACCTCTCAAAAGTAATATTTGATAAATTTTTAACTCATGGAATGGTGGTTAATGCTGTGGTAAGATTACTCCACACTGATTTATAGTTAAGGAGATAAAGTAAGGCATCAAGATCTCTCAAGCAGTATAAATGATTTATGTTCCACTGTTCTTATTTTCATAGATTGCTTTCCAAAATGTAGGGATGAAATGTTCTTAACAAGAATTCTACATGGTAATTTTCAGGATTCATTTTTATTTTATTTTTTATAACAGGCCATTTTATTAGATGTGGATTATGTGAACAAAATCTGATATATTGCTCCTTCTCTCTCTCTCTCTCTCTCTGTGTGTGTGTGTGTGTGTGTGTATCCCAAATGAGAGTTCTTTAAAACAAGATATTTATTTTCCATTTATTTTTGTTTCATTTCAAGCCATTGAGCTGAAATATGTATTTCTGAACCAAGCCAGTGGCTCTAAGCTGTCTAGGCCCAAGGACATGTTCGAGATAAGGTGTACAAATGTTATGTTTTGTTGCATATAATTATTATTTTGCATCTGGCTTCTCCAACTTGTTTTCTAACCAGATATATTGATTCTCATCTATCCCACCAATTTCCTTTCCATATTGTTATTTTCTATGCAAATAATTTGCCACAGTTTGAGTTGTAAAGGAATTTCCCAATAAGATTTTCATCTTGCATGAGACTGTAACTATCACCATTCTTATTTTTGCAGCATATAATTTCTATGTGAGTTTTAAACTTTGTGTATTTAACCTGTTAGACAGCCCTTCTTTTTCTCTCTCCATCACTTCTTCTTTCACAGCTTTGTATAGCAATCCTCTATTTAATAAAAATAGCTGTGTGCATCAAGTTTGTGAAATGCAAACAGTTAAGGATTTTTTCTGCTTATTGTTGATAAGAATGTACTGAAACATTCAAGTTTCCTTGTGTTCAAGTTAGAAAGAACTTGCAATTTTAAAAACTATAATCAAGAAAAAAGGTTTGTTTTTCAGTGTAAGCTCAGATAACTGTAACAACCAAATCAAAGTTCATCTGGATATCAAAGCATATTTATTTTCATTGTTTTAGTGCTGACGTTCAGTACTAGTTCTACAGACATCCACATTTTATTCATATCATATTTGTTCAACTTTTCCCCAGGTATTAAAATGATTTAGGCAACATCAGATAATTAACAAGCTGTATTCATCTAATTATTTTCTTGTTCCATATACATAAAATGCTTTTTACAATTATTGAAAACATTCAACCAGGAAATAACAGATAAAAATATTCAGGTATACATCTTCTAATCAAGCAGTTTATGAAAAAAATCAGGTATGAGAGCTTAAATCACAAAAAAGTTATCCATATTCTTATGGAAAGCTGCAAACACAATGTAGATACAAAATATATAGAGGCAAAACTTAAGTTGCAGGCAAAACTTAATTCATATTTCAATCGTCTTGCAAAATGCAGTTTCAAAAATCGTTAAAATTATAGGCAAGAACTTAATTCACAGTACAATTATGTTTCAAAATTCCGGGAGCATTAAATGTGTCATGAAAATACCAAGAAGGTTTAAATTACACTATAAAATGCAGGAGCTTGTATCTTTAAAAAGGCACAATCAGAAATAGAGAGAGCATTTCTTAAAATTATCCCAGAGAACACATCTCTAAAACATATCATTACTTTGAAAAGTAAAAGCATTATAGCTTTAAGTTATGATTTGTCACCACAGCCTATTCATACACAGAGAATTCTCCATTGTCTTGTATCTCCTTATTTTGGGGATAGGTTTTACAAGGTTTTTTTTTTAGTGATCTTGTGGACTAGCAGAAGAGGAACAAATGGGGGGAAATTAAATGAAATGTCCTAAAAGAGTGGTTATTTGATAGATAGATAACTCTTTATTGTCATTGTCCTGTGCAGAACAATGAGATTGATAGAATCTACATCAGCTTTTACAGGACGTAACAGTACAACTATACATTAATATCTATCCCCTGCCCCACATATACTTCACCTCATTGATTTCAATGAGACTTTTATTTAAGTATGGTCTTGACTATTGGAATGGGCTAAATATGTGTGTGTCACTCTGAGTGACCTTGCATACAAATAGTTTATGGACCTCACACATCAAGCAACCCTATTTGGTCTGCAGCAGCCTGCTATCAATTTGTGAACATCATGAAGTAGCTTGAAAAAAGAGCCACTGGATGATGTTGGCAAAATAATCACTTCCTTGGTTCCATGGAGGGGCTGAGAAAGTGTGGGGGGAAGTGCATATAAGGGCAGCAAATGTGTTCAAAGGCTCCAAGGGCTAATTTATAGATAGCAAATGCATATCTTAAAAGCAAGAAAATTGACAGCATGTTACACATTTGCTTTCCCTTAGTCTCTTAGATCTTTAAAATGATGCTGTGCATATTCACCATGGACCTGAGGAAGTGATTAATTTGCCAATGCTGTGAATTGGCTCTCTTCTTAATCCACTTCATGATACTGGCAAATAGGAAGAAAGCTCGCTTTTGTTCCGTTTCCAGCAGTAACGTGTATTGAAAATGGGCTAAACCAGTGTGATGCCACCCACACCAAAAGAAGTAAAAGTCCTTAACAGGGACCCAGAAAGTGAAAGTAGAATTATTCTGGAGATGGTTTGGTTCACTCTAGCAATTATGCTATGTGATTGTTGTCAAATGGAGTGAACCAATTGCTCTCATCAGTGATCAAAACGCTAAGCATAACACATGCCTGATCACACCTTAGGACAAAATCTGGATTTACCCCACAAAGACTGAAGGCAAAAGTCACACTTACATATATTTTTTAAAAATCATTTGCTGGTTGATTACCGGCATGCCGGCTTTCTAGCAGTACTCTTTTTCTTCATGCGGAAGTGTCTGATGTTTTTCTCCATGTGTTATGTGTTTTTCTATATGGGCAAATTTACACAAATGAGCAATGTCAATAACCACCATTGGGTGTCACTGCTGTTTATTATTTTTCATGGTCCTCCAATGTGCCGGCATGCTGGTATGCCACCAATTCAGTAGCATAAACAATTACCAAGGCAGAACTACAGGAAGTGGTAGGAAAAGGGGTATGAATCAAATTGGTGTGAATTTTCTGGGGTCGCACATCATTCGAGGTGTTAAAAAGTGCGCATCAATAACAGAAGTATTTTAACACAACCCCTAGCTGTGGCACAAAATGCTGCGGTTAAAGTGTGCTTCCAGGGGCGCGGTTGGCCTGGGTACCTAGATACTGCTCTTTGGAGTGAAGGCACAATCTTTTGCTGCACAGTCTTTCACAGCAAAAAGATCAGCAAAATCGTTGTGAGACCGGGGCCATAATGTAACAAAACAACAGATAGTGTTTCGTTACAAAACGAAATGAGACACTGTTTTTTACTGTTGAATCAAAATGATTCATGAATTTCCCTGGTCCCCTCTCTTCTTCTGGTCACCTCCACCCAGGTGGTTTTGACAGCACAAGCTGTGCTCTGGGGCACAGAAATAAGTTCTAGTTCCCTGAGCTCCTTCCCCTCTGTAGATGCTAGCCACAGAGACTGGTGAAACATCAGGAAGAAAAACTTCCAAAACACGGCCAAACAACCTGAAAAACTCACAACAGCAACCTAGCATTTGTTTACTTCCTTTCACGTGCCCACTTGCCATTGTACTTTCTGATTTTCTCTCTTCTCCTTACAAATTCATTGACAGTGCTATCAAAGGAACTTTTCTTCTTTGCTAAAATGTAGATTTGAAAGAAAGGAAATGTAGATAGGAACAGAATGCAGACCTTCAAATGTTATTAGACACCACTTGCTCACTGATTTTATTTATTTATTTGAAAGATATTTTATCTCAAACTTTGAAGTAACTGGCTTGTAGAAATGCAAACAAACTGTCAGCTTTTCAGACAGGATATATTAGTATCCCAGAGCCACATTCAGTTGCAGAATTCACGTAGTATTAGATCTACAAGATAGGTATTCCATGACATTTTCATATGAAGAGTTGTAAGGAGTAGCTTCAACATTCAGTTGCTTGCTCTGTACTAGAGATGGGCACGAAACAGAAAAATGGCGTTTCGGTTTTTCGTTTGTCGTTGAGAGGTCTGTTTTGGTTCATTTCCGTTTGTCGGGAATTTTTTGAAAAATTTCGTTACCATTTTTCATTTTTTCGTTTGTAGTTTCTACCCACTTTTTGCGTGATTTTTAAAGCATTTCCGTGCACAGGCATCGCCCAACGCCCCAGACCAGAGGGAAAACACTAAAAAAATGGATGCTGGCAGACACACAGTATAGACTAGGTATGCAGGGAGGCTGCAAAAGCAGCGGCAGGCGTTGCCCAGGGTGCAAGGCAGCCACAGAGTGACTGCACTGCGGGGCAAGGGAGGGTACTCACCGAGAGGTACACAGCATGCACACACAGAGAGAGGCTGCAGGACTGAAGCTAGAGTCGCAGAGACAGCAATCCCACCCTAACTCCCACCAGAGACTGCAAGGAGGACGGGGGCTGCCAGAGCTTTTTATGCCCTCTGTGGCTGCCAGACCTGCCCGCCCAGTCTGCAACATGGGCATGCTATTGGATGAACATGATCCCACATCACATGGCTTGCCTCCATTTTGTGGCTGGTGGCGACATCCATTTTAAAGGGAAAAGAAAAATACATTGCGATGGGAGAAGACAAAAACAAATGTTTTAAGGACCCCAACTCCCCTGGTAGGTATTATCAGACAATATAAATAATTATCGCTGCGTTTTTACAGATGTCCAGGGCATTTTTTAACATTTAAAACAGCTCATTTCATTGTGCGTCGCCATTAACGGAAATGAAACGTAATGACCACAATTTTCGTGGTTCTGTTCGTTTCGTTGCATTTTCATCACAATTTTTGTTTGTCGGTTCGTTACGTAACAGAAATGACAAATGGTAACGGAAACAAAAAAAATGTTCGTTCCGTGCGCATCTCTCCTCTGTTCTAGTTCATTGAGATGCAGTCACAAGTCCTCTTCTGGGACAGCAGAGAGCATGGAGGTGACTGCTGAAGTTTCTGTGGACAGAAATACTTCTGCTGCTTCCCAGAGGAGGAGACCTGTGGTGGAAGGTGAATGCCTACTGAAAAAGGTTGTATGTGAATCTGATAACACATCTCTGGAGACATGACAGATACTAAATGAAGGATACAACTTATTCAAAAGGGATTACTGAACTACAAGGGAGGGAGAGTAGCATTATAGTAAATGTCAGGGCTGGATACACTCACAAGGAGACCTGAATCATGAGAGGTTGATGAAAAGAATTTTGGTAACAATCAAATGAAAATGAAATAGCAGACCATTAATGTGATGGTCTGGTACAGATCTCCAAGGCAGATTTAAATCTTGAATGGCGCCTTCTTCAATAAAATTATTAAACATTAAAAGAAGTGTGAGAGAGTAGCAATAGACTTCAGAGTATAAATACTATTCTCTCTCTTTCTGTTATGTCTGGAGAAGTAGAATTGATTCATGAAAGCTCACATTAAAATATAAAAGTCTTCAAAGTTTCACAACACCTATCTCTCCCCCCCCTTTTTTTTTTTGGTCTGATGTTCACTCTGGTAACTTTTGGGATTGCAATACTGTCAAGAATTCTTTAACTTTTGTTGTGGATACTTTCATGGGGAACAAGCAACAAGGGGGTCAGCTATCATGACTTCAGTCCCAACCTCCATCAAGTGATCTATGAAATGGAAATAATGGTGTGTGTGTGTCTATGATCTACACTGGTTTTGCAAGGGAAATGTTGGGTGGGGGAGGATAGTCTGGGAGTTTCAAAACAGTTATTGGGGCCTACCCACCGCATTTTATCTGCCCATAAAATGATTGAATGTTAAAAAGGTGGAATTATCATTGGGTGGAGTGAGGGGGTGGAAATGAGACAGTGTGGTGTCCCTTCCCATGAGTCTTTTTTCTCACCTAGTAAAAGATGCTGGTATTTTGTCAGAGTTGAAATGAGAGTCAAGTACTAGTGAAGTTTGACTTTTTATGTGAAACGGGGTCGTGGTGGTGCAATGACAAAGTACCTTAGGGCTGGCCTGCTAATTCAATATAAACATGAAATTATTTCAAAACTTGAAGTTAATCTAATTAGTTAATAATTATCTTTTATTTGAGATACTCTCTGGTTAAATTTTTGTCAAGGCTTTCACTAGTTTAAGCCCACAAACTAGTTTTTAAATGGACATTTCTTTTGGTACCATGAAAGTTAAAATCTCATCAGTCTTTTCTTGGCAACTAGTAGCATTGTTAGCATCAGGCATGATGCAATAAAATGGATATATCAGTCATCAGGGTCACAGGGTTGATCCCCCTCAGTGCAAAGAGTAAAAACTCATGCTTTAATCTCTTCATTAAATTGTATTCTTGGGTCAGAGAAACAAGTTAAGCATTGTGCCATCAATAAGACATAGCCAACGAAATTCCAGTTTTCTAAATGTAAGTGCCCAAGAGTATTTTCATCATGGTGAGGAATCAAATGAAAGAAATGGAAAACAGGTTCATTTTAAAAACCTGTGTGACCTGGCATCACAACTAATGAAAATGACCAGCGTTTCCCCTTTCAAAAGAATTATTTTTTCTCTAAACCATTGCTTCTCTTTTATCGCTGCTGTACAAACTGTTTGTTCTACTCACATCTGCTTCCCTAAGTGCAGGTTCATTAGTTGCATGCATTCATTTAGAATAAAAGGCCAAATGTCAAAGCATTTGTAAGCAAACATTAAAAAAAATGACTGTCACAGACCTGCTGATTCTTCTTATAAAGTATTTTTCCCAACAGAAACCTTCCAGTGAAATGAAGAGGTATAAAAGTTGAAAGGCTGGGGGAAAAGTCAAACATATAATTTTTTGTCATATTATGCTTTTTGTTTTCCCTATGCAGTCACAATCAGTTATTTGAGATTTTCCCTGGGGAGTTTCAGATACAGATTTTTATTACAGTATCATCTTGCCTCATTTACTGAATTTAGTAAATACTTTATCAGTTGTCTCCTACAGATAATGCTCCTTTCTTTTCCAGCTGTTTGCCCTATCCATTTTTTCTACCTTAAAAATACATTCAAAAGAAATGAATAAACAGCTGCTAAGTACCTTATAATTGCTAATACAATAACAGACTCATCTAAACATGCCCCACGTCTTTGTCTTAATATCAAGCCTAAATATTTCAACATACGTACATATAAAACTCATATTTCAGAATGGACTGAGTCAAAATAGACTCAGGAAACCCAGTCATACATTAAGGGAAATGACCTTTCCCTTTTATTGTAACTTTTCTTATCCAGACATGTGATTCGGAGAATAACCAGACTTCAAAATAAGATCCATATGTACTTCTCAGTGACCAGTTACAGAACACAACTGACCTGATTGTTCAAAATACAGAATGAGGCAAGCCTCAGCTACATCAACCAGATTCCCCACCCCCCGAGCTTAATTTGTAACATAGAAGAGGTACCCATGTTAATATGCTGGAATGCAATAAAGCTCTATACTTAATTTATGTATTTATTTTAGAGTATTTTTACCTTGCCTTTCTCCTTGGAAAAGGACCAAAGGCAGCTTAAAGTAATGAGGGATAATATACAGTCCAGTACAAATAGGATATGTTCAAGTATTTGAGAACAAGGAACTGAGGGACATCTTATAGCATTAATAGACAATAGAGATGGGCATGAAATGAACTTTTAGTTCATTTCATTATTTGTTATTCATTTTGTTACCTAACGAAATGAATAACGAACCCCAGAGTAAATTTAGAACAAACCAAACTGAAAAAATTGGTTCATTTCAGTTCGTTCTTTAATGGTGGCAATGTCTCCTCCTGGTGCTGGTCTTCAGTATTCCTGGCTGCAGGGAAAAGCCGACCGGCCCACGCTACAGCTGTAGCGAAGCCACGTGGTCAGAAATAAAATAAAATAAAATAAAATAAAATAAAATAAAATAAGGATTGGCTGGGTTGGCACCATAAAATGAAGAAAAATATAAAAAATAAAACCAGTGCTGACCCTGGCCCCAGGGCTGCACAGCTGTAGTGTGGCCAGGAACCTGGAGTTAAAAATAAAATGAAATAAAATAAAAATAAAATAAAATAAAGGTATCGCCACGGCGCCACCGCCGCTGCCGCCACCTGGTAAGATAATGCTGATGATGTGGTAGATAAGCATGAGGATGCTGCCAGTCCAGTTTGTGCAGTTGCAACATCTGTGATTTATTTTATTTTATTTTTGAATGTTTTTTTCCCACCCACATACTGTTAAATTGGTTAAATTGTGCAAAGCAGGAAAAAACGAATAACAAATCAACAAACCAATGAAATGACTTTTTTCTAAAAAGTTTTTCAAAAATGAACCGAACCAAACCAAACTCTAAAACGAACTGAACCGAAAGGAAATCACAATTTTTTTCAGTTCTTGCCCATCTCTATTAGACAACATTACATTAAAGCTACAAGGTTATAAGTAGTTATAAACACAAAGTCTATGTGAACCTATACAGTCATATAAAATACGCATAGTAATCTATCATTCAGGGAAAGCTTGCCTGAAGAGAAAGGTCTTTGCCTGTTTCTGGAAGGACAACAGAGATGAGGCAATCCTGGTCTCTAGTGGGAGGGAGTTCCAGAATCTGGGTGCAGCAGTTGAGAAGGCCCTTTCATGGGTTCCCATGAGACATACCTGTGAGGGTGGCGGGATGGAGAGAATGATCTTAACATCTGAGTCAGTTCTTTGATTTAGCTAGGACTCAGGTCATATAATGCTTTGTAGGTCAAGGCCAGCACTTTGAATTGTGCTTGATAGCTGATTGGCAACCAGTAGAGCTGTTTTAATAGGGGTGCAATATGGTCTCTGTATCCCACCCCAGTCAGCAGTTTGGCTGCTGCATTTTGAACCCATTGAAGTTTCCTGATACTTTTCATTGGTAGCCCCACATAGAGCACATTAAAGTAGTCCAGCCGGAAACTCACTAGGGCATGTGTCACCATGGCCAGAGCTGGTTTCTCAAGAAAGGGGCATAACTGGTGTACTAGCCTTAATTGTGCAAATGCACTCCTGGCCACAGCCGTGACCTAGGCATCCAAGCTCAAGGATGAGTCCAAGAGCACCTCCAAGCTGTGTTCAATTGGAGGGTGACCCCTATCCCTTGTTCTCCCTTTTGTCTGACCAGGAGTTCCTCTGTCTTGTCTGGATTAAGTTTCATTTTGTTCATCCTCATCCAGTTCATTACTGCAGCTAAACACTCAGCTAAACACTCATGTAAAGTTGAGATAGTAGCTCCCTGAGAGTCTGGACGTGATGAGGGGTAGAGCTGGGTTTCATTGGCATACTGGTGGCACCTAACCCCAAAAGATCTGATAAACTTCCCCAGTGGAGATTATTCCTGCTTATATTAGTCAGGGATACCATCACACAAGACCTGAAACACGGTGCCACTAGGGCCATGCTTTATGAGGACAATATTATGCTTGCTACTACCACTAGGAAAGAACTGCAGTGAAAAGTTCAGACATGGAATGTTCACCTCAACCACTTTGACTCTTCCTATTAGAGATAAGCATGAAATGGAAAAAATGGCATTTCATTTCATTTTTCATTTCGTTTTTCTTGGTTTGTTTCATTTTGTTTTTAAACAGATTTCTAAGTAAATAAAATTGTGGTTTTTTTAAAAAAAAACACTGTTGGCTTTCCCCACCCAAATTGGGTGCATTTGGGGGGGGGGGGAGATGCAAGATTTTCAAACTGCATTTGAGTCATTGAAGGAAGTGGCAATTGTCGTGGCCACCACTTGCTTCAGTGGCTCAAAGACAGTTTAAAACCCCACACCAATCACCCCAACACACCTGATTGGGGGAAAGGCACTTGTGAGTAGACATGGGCACGGAGCGGCAAAATTCTCGTTTCCGTTTTCGGTTATCATTATCGTTACGTAACGGGTAACGGTAACGAGAATTACTCCGCTCCAGCTCGAACCTGACCCGATAAAGATAAATTGGGTCTGATTTTTCGTTATCGTTCATGGCATCGCGGCGATCGCGCAATGCCAAGCAGCACAGAAAAAAGTTTTTTTTTTCACAAAAAAACCCTATTCCCGGCCATAAAAGCAGGCGAAAATATGCCTGCCTCAGTGAGGGCACCTACCAGAGAGGGGTGGTTTCTGGGGGGGGGGTCCCCGGCCTTCCCCCCCTCTCCTGTCCTGGGCTGCTGGTACCAGGCTGGGGGGGGCCATCCTCATCGTCTCCATTTGCCATGCGGTGGGGCGACTGCAATATTTATTTTTAAATCGTGGTCCAAAAACCCACCAAAGCACCACATTTGAAAATTAGGTATTTTAAACGCCTGATTTTTATAGTAGCAGCAGTGGGGTTTTCTTGCAATAAAACGTCTCCATTGATTTTATTTTATTTCATTTTTATTTCATTTTTTTACACCTGCGCAATGATGGGCTGGCCATGGGATGGGACCATGCATATTTTTGGACCCATTCCACCAATCGCATGGCCAGGTTTTGACTGAGACTTCTGGATGTGCCGGAGGGCATAAAAAGCCCACTAACCCTAACCCTAACCCTAACCCATACGCCAGTACACTGTCCTTCTTAGTGGGTCAGAGGCACCCAGATGTGCAGCCCACTAACCCACCCTAACCTTAACCATAACCCTAAGCCTAGCCCTTACCCTAACCCCAACCCTAACCCAGATCCGTACGCAAGTACGCTTCCCTTCTTAGTGAGTCAGAGGCACCCAGAGAGGTGCCTCTGCCACTTACCCCCCAACCCTAACATAATGCATGGTATGGTACGTGGCAGCTACGCGAAACGCTTCCCTTCCCTTCTTAGTGGGTCAGACGTCAGAGGCACCCAGAGAGGTGCCTCCCAGAGCCCATGTACCCCAACCCCAACCCCAACACAAACAACAAACGACAAACGGAAATGACAAGTTTTTGAAAATTTCCGCGACAAACGGAAACGACCCAAAACGGACCCGTCCCGACAAACGACAACTCGGAACGTCATTTTTTCTGGTCGTGCCCATCTCTACTTGTGAGGGATCAGTAAAAGTATCTCATGGGGACAAGACACATCTTATCCTGCTAAGAGATGTTCTTGAAATGATATTATTGGTCATCAGGGAGGCCTTTTTCAGAGAGCCTCCAACTGTTGTGTGGGCCAGCAGGGTTATCACCAAAGCCTACTTGTGTATTTTTATGCAATGAGGCATTCTATGGCACCCTTAAAGATTGCCTGTTTGAAGAAGTGGACTCCAGTTTGCAAACGCTTATACCACATACAATCTGTTAGTCTTAGAGAAGCCATGGGATTCTATTATTTTTGGTAAAAATAGAAATTAAAATAACATACCTGTGATTCACTTTGCAGAATAATGGAGAAATAATGGGCAATGGGAGGAAAACATTATCAAGACTGTGAATAAGAAAAGTGGCTCTTGTTCAATAAATGTTAACCGTTATGCAAAACAGGACAAGATAAACACCAGAGTTTCAGTGAGAATAGCTTTTGGAATACAAAGGGGAAGAAATTAATCAAACTGAATAGGATGAGTTAAATTATACAACGTATCACACATGGCTTACCATTGCATGTCCTCTGGAGGTGGGTGTGGGTGTTCTCAGTTGGTTTCTAGAATATTTAGATTACATTCCACAACTGGAATTAGATCAAATTTAATAGGTCTTCTGTTTATCACGCAAAAGTAAATGAATCACTTGGCTCTTTTCTACTTGCACTTTAGAGGATTCTAAAGAAATGAGGAATGGCACCAAAACAGGAGAAGGCAATTTTGTTTTAACTATGTATGACTCTACACAGAAGACTTGCTTTACTTATTTCTTAAATGCTTCTTACATGATGTATTGGATTTGTTGGAACTTAATGGCGGCCAATCTGATGAAACTCACAAAAGAAGAAACTCTTCAGAGCATTACTTATCCCAGGATATTGATTTTAAAATCTACAGAGGGAAATGAGACAACAATGGGGTAAAGAGAATGTCTAAAGTTGAAAAAATGAGAGGAGAAATAATATGTTTCCTTGCCTCTTCAGTCCCTAAATCCTGGCACTTTAGTGCACAGTTTCTAATAAGCTCAGAGCAATACAACATGGCTCATTGTTGCTGCTAATATGGCAATGGTGATCAAAGTCTAGTTCCCTGGAGTGTTGTGGGAAATGCCTCTCCCAACATTCTGCAAAATTGGTTATGTAGCTAGGGTTGAGGGAAGGTACAGTTCAACACCATCTGGAGAACTGCACTTTGCTCATTTCTGTGCTATATCACTCTATGTGCCAGCTGAGGCAGCCCCACTGAATGAATGCCACTTGAGTAAACGTTTTAGTGAATGATTGAACAGATCCACACCAGCTTGGAACTAGCAATTGGTGTTTCTCTTTCTTTGCTTCTTGGAAACTCAATGTACTTTCCAACATCTAGACATGTTGGGGCATGGCATCGGTGATAAGGCAACATTTAACAAAAACAAGAAACTTCTAAGACATAACTGCAATAAAGCAATGACTTGATCAGAGCCAAATGATGCTGGTTAGCACCCAAAGGCTTGGGTGAAGAAATGAGGGCCATCTCAACAGCAACCTGGTCTTCTCTTCTATTCCATTTACAGCACTTTTTCCTTTCATGATTGCACTCATAGAAATGGGGGAGTGACTTTAACCTAGAGACACCAAATTTGGAGAGAGTCATTCTCTTCTGCTTCATTGACTATGCCAAAGCCTTCGACTGTGTAGACCACAACAAACTATGGCAAGTCCTTAAAGGAATAGGAGTGCCTTGTCACCTTATCTGTCTCCTAAGAAATGTGGGACAAGCAGCAACCGTCAGAACTGGATATGGAACAACTGACTGGTTTAGAATTGGGATAGGAGTACGACAAGGCTGTATACTGTCACCTTGCCTATTTAACATATGCAGAGTACATCATGAAAAAGGCCGGTCTGGATGAATCACAAGCCGGAATTAAGATTGGCGGAAGAAATATCAACAACCTCAGATACGCAGATGATACTACTCTAATAGCAGAGAGTGAGGAAGAATTAAAGAACCTCTTAATGAGGGTGAAAGAGGAGAGTGAAAAAATGGGCTGAAGCTTAACATCAAAAAAACTAAGATCATGGCCACTGGTCCCATCACCTCCTGGCAAATAGAAGGGGAAGAAATGGAGGCAATGACAGAGTTTATTTTCTAGGGCTCCTTAATCACTGCAGATGGCGACTGCAGCAACGAAATAAAAAGATGCCTGCTTCTTGGGAGGAAAGCAATGGCAAACCTAGATAGCATCCTAAAGAGCAGAGACATCACTTTGCCAACTAAGGTCAGGATAGTCAAAGCTATGGTTTTTCAGTAGTGATGTATGAAAGTGAGAGCTGGAATATAAAGAAGGCTGATTGGCGCAGAATTGATGCTTTTGAGCTGTGGTGCTGGAGGAGAGTCTTGAGAGTCCCCTGGACTACAAGGAGATCAAACCTATCCATTCTGAAAGAAATCAACCCCGAATGTTCACTGGAAGGACAGATTGTGAAGCTGAGGCTCCAGTACTTTGGCCACCTCATGAGAAGAGAAGACTCCCTGGAAAAGTCCCTGATGCTGGGAAAAATCGAAGGCAAAAGGAAAAGAGGACGACAGAGAATGAGATGGTTGGACGGTGTCATCGATGCAACCAAAATGAATTTGACAAAACTCCGGGAGGCAGTGGAGGATAGGAAGGCCTGGCGAGCTCTGGTCCATGGGGTCACGAAGAGTCGGACACGACTGAACGACTGAACAACAACAATTCCCTGATGCTCCCCTCCACGTTTTTTTTTGGGGGGGGGAGATTGGAGATTTGATGTCTGAATTATGCACCCCCCCCAAAAAAATAGGACAACCCAGAAAAGTCCCCTATCCAGGGGTTTATAGATACCAAACTTCCAGAGAAGCTTCCCATGACTCTCCTCTCTACAGTCCTTCCAAGTTTGGTTGAAGATTAGGTCACATCAACCCAGTTGTTAAAGGGTAATTTTCTAGAATGGCCCACTCTGTGGCTGTATAGTCTGGTGTCTGAAATCCAATATCCACTGGAAATTTGTTGATTCTTCTATTTGTTAGCCCCAGCAAACCATAAATTAAATCAAATTACTGTTTTTTTTAATTCCCCCCCCTCTCTAGTTGTATTCTTTCAGCATACACATATTATATCAGGAAAATTACACTAAATTATCTTTAAAAGAAACTTTCACAATTACAATATGTAATTTGTGATGCAACCAGCTAAAGATAACATTAGCAAGGTTACCAGAAAGGAGAATAGTTTACAAATCAGGTAATAGTTATTGCAGGGTATTGAGGGTTGTAAGTTTTATTTATTTGTAAATAGTTCACTATAGTGCTGCTTACTCTAATGGAATGGCACTTAAATTGAATAGACACTGTTTCCTATGACATCACAAGGCTCCATGCTTGTGACTCAGTCCTTGTCTGAAATCCTGTTTGTATAAGTTCCATTGCATAAAGGTGATGGCATTGTTAGGCTTATGCCACAGAACTTATCTGAACATGATTTCAGGCATTGTTATGGGTTCTCATGAAATGAGAAACTGATGACCTGATGATTCCACTGCTCATT
This sequence comes from Phrynocephalus guinanensis, assembly GCA_037367245.1. NCBI lineage: Eukaryota > Metazoa > Chordata > Lepidosauria > Squamata > Agamidae > Phrynocephalus > Phrynocephalus guinanensis. The sequence goes on along the minus strand of CM074739.1, from coordinate 70,714,337 downwards.
ATCTGCCAGGCCACAGTAATGGACTTCCTCTAGCTTGCCAGATCAAATATTATGGGGACCTATCTTTAAAATTAAGGATACAGCTCTTCCATCCCACCCCTTTGCTGTTACTGTGAAGCAGAATGAACCTCCATGTCACTTTAAGGAAACTTGTTGCTTCACTCATCAGGCTGCTTAAGCGCCATCTGTCCATGTTAATCTTTTTTTTCCCAATCAATATGCAGAGAGAAAATTAAAACTGAAGGAGAAAACTTTGACATTTTGTTTTCTAATATTTTGTATCTGTCATCCTAAGAATCTACCAACCTTGGATCACTTATTTCCCCAAACAGGGTGAAAAATCTTTACCAGTGTGTATTAATGTCAAATAGTATCTAAAATGTAATTTGAGAGATTACAATTGATTGCAATTTTCTTCTTCCCTTTTTGCAGGTTCTATTACACATATCACACAAAGAAAATTGTAACCAATATTTTTAAAACTAAATGAAGGAGCAATAAAATAGAATTCTGTTTCAAATGTTTTTGTTTATTATTGCATTTTCCACTGTGGCAGTGCCTACACCCCTGCCCCAATTCATTTTCCTGCCTCCATTCCTAGAGAACAATTTACCTTTGTGTAAAATTAAGCAAGCAAATATTTCAGGTTAGATATTGATAAAGACTAATAGTTCTTTGTATTGCACTGACTATTAAATTGAACATTTACATTTGCTTCATATTCTGTTGTTTCTTATTTTCGTTGGATTATATTTTTATTCAACAATATTCATCATGCAATGAAAATGAAATACTGTATATACTCTAGTATAAGCTGAGTTTTTCAGCCCTTATTTTTGGTTAAAAAAAACACCCTTGGCTTATACTCGAGTCAACAAGTTTCCCAATTTTGGGGGATAAAATTAGGTGCTTGGACAGATGAGCAACAGGTGCCTTCTTGTGGAAGAAAGGCAAATACAAAACAACACACATACACAAAAGTAAAGCCAAACAAACCAAATACACACTCAAACCAAAATCTACCCGTCAGCCAAAGGATTGTACATAGAGATGGGCACGACTCAAAAAAATGGTGTTTCGTTTGTCGTTTGGTCGTTTAGGGGTCCGTTTCGGTTTGTTTTCATTTTTGTGACATTTTTGCAAAAAATTTCATTTTCGTTTCGTTAGGTAACAAAACGAAAAAATGAAAATGAAAATGAAAAATTGCTGTTTCATTAGCATTCTTTTTAGTTCAATGCATCTGCTGCAACAAAAACGAAAAACACGGCAAATTTGTTCGTTTCGTTTTCATTTTTGTTTTGTTTTTTAAAAAAATTTCATTTCATTTTCGTTGTGTAATGAAACGAAAAAATGAAAACGAAAACAAAAAATCGCTCGTTTCGTGCCCATCTCTAATTGTACACAGAAAGATGGCTGAAATGTAGGCAATCTTTACGATACTTCACATGGCAATGCTAAAAACTGACTGCATTGTATTTCTAGTTATGGGAAGTTTCAGCAACAGAATGGGACTCAGGGACCTACCATGTCCCATTCTCGTGCATGAGCCCTAAAGATATCTCTATGGCACCTGCAACCAGGTCATTAGTATAGCCAACAACAGGTACTATAACTTTCCTGGATTTTAGCCTTCTATCATTTTGCAGCTTAATGTGTTTTGGGGAGACCTGTCTAAGTCACTTCTGCAAGCGTAATAAAATGGGCTTGTTGTAGGGTATTGAAGTAGGGTAATGCCAAAGGCATTCTGATGAATGTTTCCTTCAAGCAAACAGATATGAAAAGCTAGTACAGGTAACCCTCTTCCATATTTTAGAATGATGCTTCAGAATGTTCACTAACATAGCCTATTCCCTGTTTCCTAACAATTCCCCCATTTTTTACTGTAATGTTTCCTCAAAATCTGTGACTTACTCAGGGCTGTATCCATTCAACACATACTTATCTGATAAAGAAGCTATTGCAACCAGCACTACTGTGAGCAGAAAATTTTAGAAAAACCAGTTTCTTTGTCATCCATGTAAATTAAAATACATAAATTCCTTCTCTCATCCTCCTTAGACACAACTAATCATTCACGCCAAAAAATGAGATGAGAGGTGGTTGACAACTGTGCTGGAAAGGCCAGTCTCTGTCTTTTAATTGCCTATCAGAATTGAATCTGCCACTTTCCCCCCAACTTTTCTTACCATATCTTATGCATTAAAAGTCAAACACAGTGATGTTACCCACATTTCATGATTTAGAGGACTGCCAAGGCTTAATGGATTCTTAGGAGGGTACTACAGGCTACTGCCAGATTAGTTATCAACCAGAGGCAAGATGGGAGAAAATACTGAAAGAACAGTGTAAAGGAACCCTTCTTCTTTGGGTGAGCCTTAGACATGGGCAAGTCAAGTAGATGTCACAGACACCGACTTAATGAGGGTGATTGTCCTGTTCCCAGCCAGGCAAGCCTGAGAGGGACACTTTGTCCAGTGTCTAGGCCACAAGGGATGGGCCAATAATGTCATCCTCCTCTCCTGAAGCAAACCACTGGCATCAGACCATAGAATGAACTGCCAGGTTTCATCAGGCAGCAAAGTAGTTTCAGTTAGGGAATTCCAAAGTCAAGGTCGAGCAGTTCGAATCAGCAAGTTAGCAAGCTAAAAGAGGAACATGACCATGCAGGAGGGAAGAGAATAATGAGATATTGACTAGGGTCATTCACAGGGACACAAAGGAGGCAAAGGTCCTGGAAGCATGACTTGGTTGGCAGCATTCAATGAAAGAACAAAAAATGTTTCCAGCTGTTTGGCCAGAACAGCTCCTCCTCACCCTTTGGTCACTGTAGGAAGAAAGCAACTCAGACACCTTACAAAAATAAGAGCAGTGGGAGAAGGAACTGCCCCTGACTAATAAAAATGTGCACACAGACTTTCACACAATAAAACAAATGAGCAAACAGAGGATGGGGCCAAATGAGTATAAACGAAGAGAGAAAGCAATGGGAAGTGAAGCTAGATGGACAGAGAAAGAAATGAATGACAGTTCCAAAACCATTCACTGTCAACTCTACCATGCGTTAAGTACTGTGTGAGAGAGCTCTACATAATTCAGTGACCTCACATAATCCCCTCCCAAAAGCACTGTGTCAGGAGTGTGCTGGTGAAATTCTTGTCTCCCCTTGCTGCCAATGAGCAAAGACTAGTTCCCCTCCTTTCCTGCCAATCACACCACCATCTCATGTTTTCTTTATATGGTTATGTCGGAAACATGCTGGGTGGCTTTTCCCACTAATATTTTGATGTCAAAATCTCTGAATCATTTCATATCCCTTCAGACCCATATCCTCTTTCCTCCAGAACTGAATGTTCATATTCAACTTTGATCCAGACCTGTCAAGAAAATGACAAACCAGGGGATGATAGCCCCACTGCCAAGCATTAAAACAATAACAACTATTACTTACAAGAGCAGCAGCAGCAATAACATCAAGAAATTTCACACAGTGCTATAAGCAGCTGCAGATCTCAGAGAAGTAACAGCATCAGAGCTGTACTGTACACCCTTAGTGATTGGCCTGTGAAAGAAATGGTGGCTGACATCCTGTTTCATGACACAAACTATGTAGAGCTGATGACATTAGCCATAGTAATTCTTCAGGAATAAATATTTTCTAATTCCTCCCTGAATACTCAAAGGCTTTTGTGGGATACCTTTTTGTCATGTGGTAGCCAGGACGTGGGGGACAGAAAATGTTTATGTCTGAAAATTCACAACAGCTGATGATGTTGTCAGCCTTATGCAGTCTAGCTCTATGAACAAGATTAAGACCAGCATATAATGGGCAAAACTACTGCTCCCAGTTTTCATTGGCCATATCTTGACAATTTTTCAAGCAACGCTTAATATCTTTGTGTTTTAGATTTGCCTTTTTTTGATATCCTGTTTATACAGACCAATTCCAGATAGTACCATTTTCACAGTTTGCAAAGCTTTATGTGAAGTGCAGCAGTTGACATTTCAACATGGTGGCTGCTGTGATTTAATAACTTGTTATGCCTTCCAGAATGTTAACACCTCATTGTAATCCTTCTATCTAGAAATGAGAAACATTTTCCATTTTCGTTCACTTTTCCAGGCAGCCAGATGTTTCTTTTGCCTGCCAAGCCCCGAAATAAAGAGGCGAGACAACTTCAGGTTTGGGTACGAATGGGCCACAACTTTATTTATAACTCTTCAACTTCTTAACTGGGTAAGTCAGGATCTCAGAAGGGGACCTGACCCGTAGTGCAAGCTGGTAACAGGATGGGATGAAATCCCACAGCCAACAAGCTCTGTATTCAGGTAGGTAAGCCAAATCAAATCTGAAGCTCAGCACAGCCCTCGGGAGGCCTCCAGTCATTTTCTAACTTATTTTGTCTGCTGAGATAGCCAATGGGAATAGACTGAGTACGAGGGCTGTGAAGTGCCGTAAGGGCGGCTAATTAGAGCTTTACCTGAATAGGGTTACCAGCTGCACTACCCGCCACCATAAGAGGCTAGGGCTCTTACCCAAACAAGCCAAGCAGCTCAGCCCTCAGGCCCCCTTGCAGGTCCGAAACGAAAATATCCAGGCCCGGGGTGGATAGGTGGACTCCATCCTTTTAATAGAGGTGAGGGGCACGCCCGGAAATAGCCGGGTGGGCTATAATAGACCCATATCCATGCCCGAGGAAACAGGTGACTTCGCCATTGATCATACTGAGGTTCCTGTTCACCAAAAATGGGTCATGGGCTGACCACCACACTAAGCGTGGAATCAATGCGGACCAAAGAATGTGAGTGCCAGGAAAATAAAACAAAAATTCACTCAAGTCCCGAAGGATCATGAGGAGCTGGGAAATCACCTGGAACACGAGCCAGGTCGTTGCCGCCCAGGTGCAGCAACAGAACATCTGGAGGGTTCCTCTGGGAGTTGAGTCACGGCTACTGGACTTCTTTTTTGAGAGATAGAAACGTTTCGCTGTTCATCCAAACAGCTTCATCGGTCTGAATACAGCTAGTGCAAGAGACCTTCTTATAGTCAGCTTGACCTCTTGTCCCCTTGTCTGATTGGCTCATAAGATGAACAAAGCCTGAATAGGCTCGTTAGGGAGACATTAGTGTCCATGGCCTTAAGGTAAACAATGGCCTAAGGTGCTGAAACCCATCAAGAATGGGTCATTAGCTGTCAAGAATGGGTCGTTAGCTGTGACCTGGTGGTGAAGGCTCCTTGATTTGCCTGGGTACTGTGGAAAGTACAGCCTGGTAAGTAGCAGCTAGACTATGCCGGAGCCCCCCACCTCTGTTGAGGGAGGGATTTTCAATGCTGACATGAATGGCTTCCCTTACTCCTCTCTCAAACCACCTCTCTTCTTTGTCTAATATGTGTACATCCTCATCTTTGAAAGAGTGGCCTTTTTCCTGCTTAGGCACCAATTGTCCACAGCCTTCACAGTGTGGGGCCTGGCCAAAAGCAAATTTCTCCATAGGAAATAATGGAAATGGGGTCCTCAGAACGAATCAGGTAAGTTTCCATTATTTCCTATGGGGAAATTTGCTTCACTATACATAAGAGCATAAGAAGAGCCATGCTGGATCAGGCCAAAGGCCCATCTAGTCCAGCTTCCTGTATCTCACAGTGGCCCCACCAGATGCATCAGAGTGCACGAGACTAGATATCTGTTTCTTGATACCACTCACCTGCATCTGGCCATTGAAGTACCCTGGTTTTAAACCTGGAGATCACACATCTCCATCATGGTTTGTAACCTGTGATGGACGTTTCCTCCAGGAATCTGTCCAATCCCCTTTTGAAGGCATCCAGGCCAGAAGCCATCACCACAGCCTGTGGCAGGGAGTTCCACAGACTAACTATGCGCTGGGTGAAAAAAATATTTTCTTTTGTCTGTTCTTACTCTCCCAGCCCTCAGTTTGAGTGGATGTCCCCTAGTCCTGGTATTTTGTGAGAGGGGAAAGAGGTAAGTCGTGTACTGCTGAGCAGTACACCTCCATTTGAAGGAAAAAAGGCCACTCTTTCAAAGATGAGGATGTACACATATTAGACAAAGAAGAGAGGTGGTTTGAGAGAGGAGTAAGGGAAGCCATTCATGTCAGCATTGAAAATCCCTCCCTCAACAGAGGTGGGGGGCTCCGGCATAGTCTAGCTGCTACTTACCAGGCTGTACTTTCCACAGTACCCAGGCAAATCAAGGAGCCTTCACCACCAGGTCACAGCTAACGACCCATTCTTGACAGCTAACGACCCATTCTTGATGGGTTTCAGCACCTTAGGCCATTGTTTACCTTAAGGACATGGACACTAATGTCTCCCTAACGAGCCTATTCAGGCTTTGTTCATCTTATGAGCCAATCAGACAAGGGGACAAGAGGTCAAGCTGACTATAAGAAGGTCTCTTGCACTAGCTGTATTCAGACCGATGAAGCTGTTTGGATGAACAGCGAAACGTTTCTATCTCTCAAAAAAGAAGTCCAGTAGCCATGACTCAACTCCCAGATAAACGCACCTGGATGACTGAGAATCTTCACAGATCTGGAGGGTTATGCAGGGGAATACGGCATGCCCAGCTGCAGAACTCCACCCAGAGCATGCCCCTGTGACCCAGCCAGTCGATGGTGGCACATGCGCCCAGGCCCAAATCTCAGCCCCAATGGGAGGATGCAGCATACCCGGCTGCCCAGAAGACAAAGCTATGACCACTCTGGCTCTTGCCTTCACAACGGATCCTGGAAAGATAGAAAAGTTAAAACGTTTGGGCAACAGCTAACATTTTGGCAACGGCCATACATAAAACGGAAACTTCTGGGACCTCCAACGGCCAATGCGCTGAATGTCAGCCGCGCCATAGCCCAAGGCCACTGCCGTGGAGACTGCCCCAATTCTGAATGAGTGGGAGCCAAAATGCCACCCACAATGCCAGCCCTGGCCAGGGCAGCGACAGTAACTGTCCAAAACTGATAATGGGAAAGCGGGGTCCCATCCTGATGGGAAAACAAATATCCAGGAGCATCACCCCGAAGGGCAAGATAATTGCGCAATGCGCGGAGTGGGCATATCTCAGACAGATGACAAGGGCCCAAGAATAGCTCCTCCCCACTGGCCCATTGGTCTGTTTTGGACCTTCGTATGCACAGTAAAATGCCGTCGGGAAATAAACTGAGGTCCGACAGAAGGAGGGCCATGTGTGATAAGTCAAACTTGGAAGATGCTAGCAACTCGCTGATGTGGAGCGCGGCGAAGAAAGCTACCAGGGCAACTGCACGAAAAAGTGCCACTTGAAATGAGCCCTTACAAACTACCGGCCACTGCTCGGTAAGCTGAGCAAAAATCTCAGGGGTAAAAGGGGCCCGTGCATCCTTGGTTCTCCCCCGCTCCTTAGACCAGCCCTCCAGCATCTTCTGAAGCAAAAAGTCACCCGACGGGTGCTCGAAGTGCTGGGTCTTAGCATAAAATGCCAGGGCAGACAGCCTGCCCTGGATAGTCCGAGGGGCCAAACCCTTAAAATACAGGTGGACTGCAAATTGGGTCAGCTGGTCAGGGGTGGCCAGCCACAATGAGGAAAACCCCTCCTGGACACAAAACTGCAAAATTGCAAGGCAGCCAGAGATAAGGACCAGTAACCACCAATGGGTGGAGCAGACGCCAGGGCGCAGTGACAACAGCCCTCAGGGATGGAGCCGAGAGGCGTGGGAGGGCCCAGGGGCAACGGCCCACAACGGGAAAGGCCCCCAGAGGCCTAGCCAGGAAGGCAGCATCGGCTGGGAGGCACGAGAGGGCCCAGGGGCGACAGCCCACAGTGAGGAAAGGCTACTAGAGGCCCAGGCAGTAAAGTGGTGGCGGCCTGGGGGCAAGGGTTGATAGCCCAACATGGGGAGAGGCCCACAGAGGCCACTAGAAAAATGCAGGGACAGTGGGAGGTGCGGGCAAGGGCTCCGGCGCACCCAAACTGCCCACCAAGCCGGCCCCCTCTAAAGCCCGGCGCAAGCCTCACTGTGTAGCCACCGACAGGCGAAGCGGCTGACGCTCGCACACTGCGAGCAAACAGGGCGGGCCGCAGCGGCAAGAGAAAGTGCACGCTCTGGGAACCACCCCCTAAAACCTAACTATCCCCCCAACCCAGGGAGCAGCGCACCCGCCCGCCCGGGTCCCTAACTAACCCACCCCTTAAACCTTCCCCCCAGGCGCGCAATCCACAGAGCAAACCAGCCGGCCCGGTTGAAACATGGGCCACCGAAGAAGGCACGTCCTCGCGCTGCTGCCGCCGCCACCGAGACCGCGCCCGCTGCCTGAGCCCTTATCAAGGCTCCGATCGGCAGCACAGCTGATCGGCAGCCGCAGAGGAGCCAGCTGCCTGCCCCCGGTAAGGAGACAAGCCTCGAGTGGGAAGGGAAGCCGGCCAGATCGCGCTTAACAGCGTGCGTCTGCAGCCGCCGAAGATCTTGCTGCCAACTGTGCTGGAGGGAAGGATGGGAGCCCTCTTATAGGCTCCCGTCCCCAGGCAGAAAGACCCAGATGGGCACGCAGTTATTGCGCCAAAAGCCCGGGGCTGGGGAGGCAAACGAAGTGGGGATCAGAGCTACCCTTTTATTTAAAACATTCTAAGAGCAAATAATATATTTGCTTCTAAGAGCAAATAATATAACATTTTAAGCAAATAATATAATGAAAGAGTAATAGAAGTTGGCACACTGATGGGTTGGGTTTTTCCCCTTTAGAAACCATTTACACTATTTTGTTTTGAAAGCACATTCACTTAGCAGTGTCATTGAAACAGCTGTTTGTTTCTTTTTTGCATTTAGTTATATATATATTAATCATTCATATTTCTAGGCTAACTGCAGTGACTATGAATATGAAAACATGCTCAATTGTCTGTTGTGTTTCTTTACATTCAACTAATGATAGAATATTAGTAGAAGACTGAAGAAATATGTTTAAACCATTTCAATCCCAAATTGTACCCCAGACAAGGCAGGCTTTGATGAAGTTTGAGCACTTGGATTAATATTAGCTTAAACTATTGTTCTTGTTTTTGTTTTGTTTTGTTTTGTTTGTTTTAAGAAATGAACTTTTGATCTCATTCTTATTTTTCAGTATACATTACATTTGTGTAGACCCACAACTGTGTTAGTATATGCTACATACATTAGGAAACATTATTGTGAGAGGTATGTATTCCAGCATGGATACAAATGCATAATGCAACTTAAATTGTAAAAAGGTAAAGGTAAAGGTTTCCCCCGCACATGCGTGCTTGCCATGTCTGACTCTAGGTGAGGTGCTCATCTCCGTATTCAAGCCGAAGAGCCAGTGTTGTACAAGTCCATGGCCACATGGCCGGCATGGCTGCAAGAAAACACTGTTTTACCTTCCTGCTTTTTATGGTGGAACCTATTTATCTACTTGCATTTATATGCTTTCGAATGGCCAGGTGGGGAAGAGCTGGGGTTAACAGCAGAACCTGGGATTCGAACCACTGAGCTGCCGACTTGGTAGCTGACAGTTTTCAGTGCTCTAGCCCAATGAGCAACCATGCGCTGAATCTACATTGTAGTTATTGCATAATGAGACTGATGGATCTCCAAGGAAATGGGTGAATTTCTCACTCTCCGCTTTTGCATAAACCCAACATCATGCCAGTGCTTTGGTGCCCAGGGGAATTTCCTTTTCTTCCTCTCCTTCCTATGGCCCATCCCCAAGAGCCTCCCAAAGCACATATTTAGATGGTTTTCAGCTATCCAGAAAATAATCTAGGGGTATAAGGGAGGAGAAATTACTCTTCCAGATTGTTCTGTATTGCATTATTGTACCAGTAGAAGTCATACATTGCACACAGACCATAGGTTTACCACCTGCCTTTTTAAATATAATTTCATAAACGAAGAAAAGTTATATGCTAATATGTAGATATGGATTGATATAGTGTTTGAGAGCATAGGCAGCAAAGCATTTCCTTTAAAGGAGAACTGCTTAGCCCCAAATCCTAATTCAAATGTGAATCTAAGTACGGTATTGATTCTTTCCCATGGATCCAGATTTATTTAGTTTAGTCTGGTTATGTAACTGCATGCCTCAACCTCGTATCTTAGGTATATCTGTTCAATAGCAGCCTGATATTAATTTTGGGCCAGAAGCCAATAATGTGTCTACTTACTATTGAAGATCAATGCTGTTTGAGAAAGCTGTCAGCCTAACTTATGTTACTGCCAGTATTGTAACCTCAGTGTTGCAAGACATGCTTCTGATAGCCTGTGGCCAACCACTTGTTTTAATTTAAAATAGACAGGGGATTGGTGGTTTTCACCTGCAAAGAATTTGTTGCACATATTATATTCACAGGGGGGAAATGAGCTCATCATAATGGAATTTAGCTAGAGGAATCGCACACAAGCCATGGCAACAGTGCATATGTTTTGTTGACTGTATGATATAGGTTCTACAGGTATATCTAAATCCATTTGAAACGTTGGCCAGAAACTCCTTGAGACTTGTTTGTTTCTCTTTTCTATACCGGATTCTGCCTCTTCCCCTCCCCCTTTACATGAGATTAAGAAAATATGGTTGAAAATTAGTCTCAGTAAAGATGCAATACTGTGCCCATTGACTTATTTATGTGTAGGCTTCTTTTAACTCAGTGGGGCTGATTACTTTATTGGCGAAGTAACCAGGAAAGACAGTTTATTGCAACAAAAATAATGCATGTCTCGTGATATGTGAAATAAGGTGAGGGACTCCATTTTGTTATTCCATGAACCAGTGGGATGAAGTTAGTCTTCTCCAGTTGCTTCTGTTATTATGACTACCATAATCCATGACTGTGATAGTTCTGCAGAGCAAGAAGATGGAAAATCAACTTCTCACATCTGAGGGCCCCATTAAAGTGCATGGTGAGGAAAGTATTTCCCCTTTTCTTCATTAAAGAAAATGGTTGACAGGTGAAGGATCTGAATTATGATTTTGACAGTGTGTGCATGGGGGTAGCCAATACTGCAGTGACAGGAATGCCAAGGGGCCCAAATTCCTCATCCCAGTTAAAGGCTGGCAAATATGTTTTAATACTCATTTCCGGGGACCCGGGTCTATTTTGCTAGTTGTACGAAATATTATCTTAAGATGGCAGACTGGAATTGGGGCTTGAAAAGAGTGAAGTTAGAGAGAGAAACAAAATGCAAACTTACAGATTTGTTAATGTTTGCATATAAATTAAATGGTAGCTGTGACTATTTGCAAAGCTGTGTTTGTGATAACACACACATCCTGTCATGGGTAAGTGGATTAATGCCTGAAGAGAGGTAAAAGCCCATTGTCTCGATTTGCACCAGAGGTGATAGAACAGAACTTCTTGATCACTTATTAAGCACTTTCTTGCTGAGCTTCAATTTGATGTTCTCCAGGAAATAACAATTTGCACACACAAGAAAAACCTATTCTTTTCTTTCCTGTTGTGCTGTAACATTGGAAATCGCTCAAAATTGGCAATCTGCACAGCTGGAAAATTTGGATTTGCCATATGGCCTTAATGGAAATTAATATATCATTTATTTAACTGTTGAAAACATTCGTATATAGAATTACATTTTTGCCGCATGGTATTGCTTTATTAATTACTGCATTAATAATAATACAATGTATTGACTGAGCCACACATATTGATTTGTGGTTTGATGTCTTCTTGCAAAAGAGAAAGACATTCATATATAACAAGAAGAAATTAGATACCTCGTATTACTGTGTCAGATGAATTATTACAATTATGATGAAATCGTCCTGCAGATGTTAGATATGTCTTTGTTTTCATTATATTAAAAATTATATAGATATTTTTAAAAATTGTAGTACCCTTAGATTCAGATTTCAGATTTAAAAATTTGGATTTTCAGGAAGTCCATTACAGTCTATATGAATACCATATACTCATAATTTTCCCCTTTAAAAACAAGCAGACTGATTTTCTGAGTAATATATAGGTCAAATAAAAATACTTTTTTTCATGTTGACATTGGACGATGATTAGGCTAAGAAGCCACTACTCTGTCACTGGAATCATTTGAACTGCGACAGTACTGCCATCTAGATGCAGGGACAAATCTGGCATCTGGGCTGGTTGCAGGTTTTTTTTTTTATTTGGGGGGGGTTGCATGTCCATTTGGTGACCCGTCATTGCTGCTGAGAGAAACTGATATTTCAGCATTGCCTGTAACCTAGAAGCCTCAAATATCACCACATCCACAGCTGTTGTACTTCCATCAGACCTGCAATGTTCCAAACAGACTGAACCGAAGATCCCAATTCTGAAGATGCTCACTGAGTTAGGTATCTGGCTGAGGAGCAAGAGGATGTTCTCCACTAACCATCCCAGAAGGTCCTGCCTGCATAACTTTGGGCAAGCTGAGTTAGTCCCAAGGCATCCCTAGAGGGAAAGAATGGTAAAGCACCACCAAGTATTCTCTACCTAGAAAACCCTCAGTAGGGTCACCATACTTCACAATTGACTTGAGGACATTCAATCATAATTTATTACTCAAAACAAAATGATATACTTTAATCTTCCCTTCAGACTGTTTCTTGTTTCATCCATCAAGTTTGGTTTTTATACCTTGCCACTTTCAGGTCATTCAAGTACATTCTCCGCTTTTTTCTGTATTATTTTGATTATTAGCAATGCAACAGGATCCATTGGTCAGTTGCTGAAGATCATCATGCCATAGCCAAATGGAGGGAAACAAAATAAAAGTGTTTCCTATGTGGTTGCCCACCAGTTCCTCCCTATTCTCCTCACTACTCACAGAAATGAATTAGAAGAGGACACACTTCTACAGCAGCAACTGCAAAACCCCAAGAGAAGTCTGTGAAAATCCATATTGTGGGTTCAGAACTGATGGGGAAATTTGATGTAATGAAGACATCCATTCTACCTGTTATTTTTGCAGGATGCTTCCTCTTTCTCTTTTTATTGTATCACCCAAAGTTTCCCTATCGAATGGGAAGAGATATGAGTGATAATATAAAAAGTGGGTGGAGGAACAAAGCAGAAGAAAATATTTTCTATATATTATCTTTTAGCTCTTCTGGGAAATCTGGCAAGTGTTCAAGGACGGGGCATTTTGTGAACTGCTGCCCTGTATAGTTTGTTTCTGTTCGATATGAATTGGAACACCTGCCACCAGCTGAGGCTTCAGACACTTGGTAGAGAGAAAATAGCTCTCTACTAATTTGATGAGATTTGTGTCAAACTGCCATTTGTAGAAAGGGTTAGAGCATGGGGGCTTGTCATTTATTTGTCTGATCCAGATCGCCCATTCCCATGTGAAATCACAAACTCCTCTCATATAGACCATGGAAGAGCTGTCAGACAGTAATGATTTCCTGTCACTCTGAAAGTGGGGCTTGTGTTTACTGATGACCTAGACCTCCTTCTATGGAACATAAATAAGAAAGAGTTTTGTTGAAACATTTAGAGAGTGGAGAAACAGCAGTAAAAATTACTGTGCATATTTATGAAACCCCAACTTGTTTGAAGTGTCGGATTTGCCTGAAAAGGAGGTCTGACACTCTTTGAATATGTATCATTCTTCCATGTTACACTCCAATTATTGCACATTGGAGGGTTCACCTTCAAAACAAAAGGGATCTGAAAAGAAAGTCACCTTGATTAGATTCTGATTCTTCGAACCTGGATAAAATTGAGCATATAGCAAAGATGTGAAAATTTCTCTCTTTTTTAATTGCATTTTTCTTAATCTTATCAGCATTTTCTTCCCATCCTTTTTGTTACTGGGTTGTAAAATAATTGTATCTCCCCACCCCCACCCCCAGCATGGATATTTGTGCATTTTAATGCATATTTTCTAGGGTGTGCTATCTTGTCACATTCTTAACTTCAGTTCTTATCACCCATGTCAGTGCTCCACAACAGAAAAGTGAAATAGGAGTCAGAAAGATGTTGAACTTCTTCAGGTCAGTAATTTCCTGAACCTACCTGAGGCATTCTGTTTCTAATTAAGTTTTGTGAACCCCAAACACCAATTTCTTGAACACGTTCCATCTGCCTATTTGAATTCTAGCCAACTTCATTTGAACTCGGATTCCTCTAAAGCAGTGGTTCTCAACCTGTGAGTCCCCAGATGTTCTTAGACTGCAACTCCCAGAATTCTTCATCACTAGCTGTGCTGGAAGGGGTTTCTGGGAGTTGCAGTCCAGAAACATCTGGGGACTCACAGGTTGAGAACGACTGCTCTAAAGTTAGCACATGTGCACGTCTCTTTTAGCCTTGTTTGCTTCTGTCAAATTGTTTCTTGGGATTTATATCCTTTAATTCATAGTAGGCTAAAATATTCTGTTTTAAATCATATGTAATGTTACAGGATTTGTTGTGAGCACACCATATAATTTAGTATAGTTCAGTGAAAAACAACAGCAAAAGCAGGCCAAGATACAGTGGTACAATTCCACAGGAACATACTGTCCAAATTGGTGAGCTCCCTCCGCCAACACACACATAATCCCTCCTGCAGTATTGCTGCAGGTACCCACAAAATCTGGTTTGAAAGGATATAACATTCTCTGAGCAGATATTTTGGTACTGCAGAGGACTACGGCAAATGGGAAAGGGAAATCCCAGCATTGTTGAGGCATTGTGGGGAATTGAACTCCCAAATTTGGCTCAGCAGCTAGATACCTAAACCTCTGAGATCTTGGGTCTCTCTACTTATTTGAGGGAGCAATTCCCTTCAGTAACTGCCAGTGTAGTCACCAATATTGATCAATAGTGGAAGATACTACACCAAGTAGCATCAAGAACACTGAAGGATGCCATCAATTTTGGCTTGCTTGTTGCTTCCTGGTGTTATACCTACAGTCCTACATACTGTACATCTCCTTAGGAATCATTTCAGATGGATTTATGCCACAGACCTGCTCTATAAAACAGTGCATATGTCAAAACACATAGAACATGACATAGATAGCAACAAAGAGTGTTCTGTACAGTGTTTCTATATCTCGATACTGCAGTTTAGAATATATGTATGCATAAGGCCATTAATTCTGAATAGTTTAATTATATGACAGTAATCACTATTCAAAGTATATGGAAAGAAAAAAATAAGACTCCTACCTGACAATTTCTATGCATGTGCCAGCTTCAAAGCAGATGTGCTTTCTCCCATTATTTGTAAATGGTTATCTGGATCATAAACAATAATCTCCAGTGATTAAATCGAGATTACCACTGCCCAAGTGTGCAGGAAATATATTGTGCAACAGCACAACTCAGCATTCTATTAGGCAATTCTAAAAATGAAGGCATCACAAAAAAGTGGCAATTTTAAAGTTGGATCATCACTAAATTTGGCACAGTTGTAGTAAAAAGTGTGCTCTTCCTCAGTGACAAATCTGGGAGTATTTGGGCAAATAGTATTTAAGTTGTCCTTGAAGATTCTCAGTCATCCAGATGAGTTTATCTGGAAGTTGAGTCATGGTAACTGAACTTCTTTTCTTGAGAGATTGATATGTTTTGCTGCTCATCCAAACAGCTTTGTTCAGACTGATGGAGCTGTTTGGTTGAATAGTGAAACGTTTCAGTCTCTCAAGAAAAGAAGTCCAGTTGCCATGACTCAACATCCAGATGCTATTTGAGTTGTAAGTTTCTCAAGCGTAAAACTGTTTTACTCCCCATGCAGACATCAGAGACCTATTCCGTCAGCCTATTTAAAACAGATCAGATATATTGGAGCATGTTCATTGACAGAGAATGGTAAACCAGATTTTTTTTTAAGAATTGAAGAAATGCAATATCACATATGGAGTTTTATTTCTGATTCTCTTTCCAATAAACCTCAACACAGAGTACATCTGTTGTTGCTGTTTCCCCGGTAGCACAGAGCTTCAAACAAAACCCTCCCCATATTCTTATTTGCACCATATCCCACATTCAGAACTTTGAGGAGTTTTTGTTTTGTTTTTGTTTTCATTGTATTTTATTATATTTCATTGTGTTTTGATGGATTTCATTGGAAGAACTGAATTAAGAAAAGATTTAGATTCCAGATCAGCTAGGATGATTCAGGTCTATAGTATTACTTGTGTCCCTGCCCATGTGTAATACAAAGGTCTGGCACATGAGCATAAAGAACTAGTGCATGTAATCCTTCCCCATTCATTTCACTGAAGGCAACAGCACTGTATATGCATCCTGATTTGAACATGGAGACTTCCCTTTACCAAAGATGGAGCATCCCACCTGCATGGCTTCTCTGTGGGAGTTTCTGGAATTGTGTGTCCATGAGAAATTGCTTGATTGGCACACACAAAGACAGCTTTGAAGCACTGAAGGACAAGGTGGTTGGTATATATGAAATGCCTCTGGGTGATCAATTATTAAAGGTACATCATTCGTTGGTAAAGAGATGTCACAATAGCCTGGCATGAGGTGGAGATTCTCATTAAGCACCCACGGTGCAGTGAGAATAAATGTCAGGTTCTGTAACATTTTATTCTCGTTGAAGAATATTAATGGCACCTGGATTTCCCCCCCTCTTGTAATGGGATTAATGAGCTGTTTTATACCAAGAACACAGATGCATTTTTTCCCTTTTAAAATTCTCGAATAAAATGTCTCACTTAGTAAATGTCACACTTACCAAAAGCATTCACTGGGACTGGCGTGGAGCGCAAAAACTGTGATTTAGACCACTAGTTTCCAACCACGACTCCCTAGATGTTCTTGGGCAACAACTCCCAGAAATCCTGAGTACCACAGCTAAGGGTGAAGGCTTCTGACAGTTTTAGTCCAGTATCATCTACTGTAGAGACACAAGGTCAGGAATACGTCTGTGAAGATTCTCAGTCATCCAGGTGCGTTTATCTGGGAGTTGAGTCATGGCTACTGGACTTCTTTTTTGAGAGATAGAAACGTTTCGCTGTTCATCCAAACAGCTTCATCGGTCTGAATACAGCTAGTGCAAGAGACCTTCTTATAGTCAGCTTGACCTCTTGTCCCCTTGTCTGATTGGCTCATAAGATGAACAAAGCCTGAATAGGCTCGTTAGGGAGACATTAGTGTCCATGGCCTTAAGGTAAACAATGGCCTAAGGTGCTGAAACCCATCAAGAATGGGTCGTTAGCTGTCAAGAATGGGTCGTTAGCTGTGACCTGGTGGTGAAGGCTCCTTGATTTGCCTGGGTACTGTGGAAAGTACAGCCTGGTAAGTAGCAGCTAGACTATGCCGGAGCCCCCCCACCTCTGTTGAGGGAGGGATTTTCAATGCTGACATGAATGGCTTCCCTTACTCCTCTCTCAAACCACCTCTCTTCTTTGTCTAATATGTGTACATCCTCATCTTTGAAAGAGTGGCCTTTTTCCTTCAAATGGAGGTGTACTGCTGATTCTGGTCCTGAGCTGTTACCTCTCCTATGTTGGGCCATTCTTCTGTTTAATGGCTGTTTAGTTTCTCCAATGTAGAGGTCTGAACACTCTTCACTGCATTGGACTGCATATACTATATTGCTCCTTTTATGGTTTGGTATCGGATCCTTTGGGTGGACAAGTCTCTGCCTTAGTGTGTTCATGGGTTTGAAATAAACAGGGATGTGGTGTTTGCCAAAACTACTTATTTAGACCCAGCTCAAGAAACTTCCTTTTTTTCCACAGTGGGCTTCTACTTTTGACACATTTGTGGTTTTTTTTTTTGTGTTTATTATTTATTTATGACATTTTTCTTTTTATATATAAATTTAGAATATTGATAACTAGTACTAAATCTATATTGACTGTCTATTATAACACTTACTGCAGGTATGAAAGTTGTGTGTAGAAAGGGGGCAGTACAACACGGGATGATGAAAGAAATGTGATATTGCAACAATGTTAGGAAATTCCAGCACCCCGTGATCAATCTGTCCAGCATTTTCATTGAAAAAATGCCCCCCCCCCAATACTTTGCATACCTGTCAAAAGTCTCTCCTCTATGCATGTTTCGGCTACTAGGCTTTTCAGACACATTCTCAAGACTGGTCATTATTTTATGGAGCCTTTGGAGGTTAGTGTTGTAGAGGAATGGGGAGCAGGAGAAGGAGACAGTGATTTATATGCATACTGGAGATTTCTTTAGAAACACTTTCTTTTTCCTCCCTTTTTATTCTTAAAAGAAAAACAAATCTGTTTGAATATTAAAGCAACATTTCTAGAGAAAAAGCTACTAGTGTAATGTTCTTTTTATCATCATCATCATCATCATCATCATCATCATCATCATCATCATCATCATCATCATCATCATCATCATCTCTTACTTTCATTCTAGTACTCAGAGTGATCCTCACTGCTGATTTATATGGTTGCCTTCATGGGAAACACTGCTTAAAAATTCTTCTGCATTGTGCTTCTCCACATCACAGACAGAAATAGTTCATGCCCTTTAACCTATGAATTATCTCATCATCTAGAGTTCCAGATGGTGAGTAACTTTGTTACCACTTCTGGCTTGCTGGTGTACATACTAAGGAGGTGAGGTATTACTGAATAACCAGAATATTTGAATTTGTAGGCTGATACATTGAATTGCATTGGGCACTTGCATGCGTAATCACGTGTGCAAGTGCCCAAGTATGGTACAGATGGCCCAGAGGCTGCACAGAGTCCAGAGTCCATTTTGCACACAGCTCCAGAAACTCCAAGAACTCCCACCTAAAATATGATATTAAAAAGGAGGTACAACATTCTAGCTCAGTCGTGTTGCAACTTAAATATGAGAATGCAGAACAAAGCAGAACTGACAGTTTCCCCCAATCCTACAAGTCTATGCCTCGCACAGGGACACCTTCCAACTTGTAAAATGCAAATAGAAAGAATAGGTGTCTGCTTAGTTCTGTAGCATGGGAGTGAGTCCACTGCCAGGTCTTTCTGGAAGCTGCTATCTATACACCAATCAGTAGCACAAATTAGTTGTGGAAGGTAGTTTCCTGGTTGGGCAATCAGTAGGACTTTACTGTTGTGGGGAGGCATACACCATACATAGCCATATAATTTCTACCATTTTGAACTTCACCAATTTCCAACCTTTCCTCCCTAACTTAAACAGTCATTTTATTGATAGGTTTAGGAATGAAGTTTGCCTTTGCTTTGTGGTGTTTTCACTATCTTTATAGTAAATAAGCTTTCTGGTATATACATCATACATTTTTGAGATGCTGGAAACATTAGACAGGATTCTTTCAGTCTGAAGAAAGCATAAGTGAGAGCATGTGCTTCTCAGAGAAGTAGGGTGATCCCACAAGGGATCATTGGTGGGAGGTTAGTAAATAGTGGTCTATCTTTTGGATTAACCTGCCTACTTGACACTCAGCACACAGGTGGGTGCTTATATCTGGCACATCCTTCAATAGGTGTAGCACTCCTCACCTCCACTGGGTTTTTCCAGCACACAGACTTGGGGTAGATGATCAGCCAGCAGCCATACTGATTTTCTTCCTTTGACTTTTTGATTGGTAGAAACTAAGTCTGCGAAGATTCTCAGTCATACAGGTGAGTTTATCTGGAAGTTGAGTCATGGCAACTGGACTTCTTTTCTTGTGAGATCAAAACTACTCATCCAAGCAGCTTTGTCAGTCCGTGACTGATGAAGCTACTGACAAAGCTACATAAACATAACAAAACATTATGAACTTGAAACATAATGTACATAGAAAATAACAAACACAAAAGTGGAACAGGTTATACCATTAACTACTAGAAAATTAACAAAAACATTGCTAATATTTTGAGGGCAAAATCTCCTTCCTCAGAGCAGTACCAATAGGTTATAAGATGGCTAAAGATGGATTTGCCAGGAGTTATTTCTTAGATGTATGGTCCTTGGCTAAGTGGGGGGAAAGCCAGGCAGTTTCTTAGTTGAGGCTCAGAGCTTGGATGTTCTTAGGCTGCATCCGAAATGAAGGGAGGGAGGTGTTTTTATTGTCCCAGTCCTTCCAAAGACATGTCGTAGCTCACGTACACACACATTCACACCTCTCCTCAATGTGGCTCATTGAGGCCAAAGGCCCCTGCCTTACCTGTGAAGGGGGAGGGGGGTTGGTGTAGAAGGCCCATGCATTTCATTTGGGGATTGGGATAAAATTAGTAGTGAATTTCTTATCAAGTTTTTTCAAAATATTTGTGTTTTTGTCCTTCCATACAATAAAAATGCATGCCAACCTAATTGCAGATTATGACCTTCTAAATACAATAGTCTTTTATTTCTTAGAAGTGTCAATTCCTTTATCCATGTTAAAACACTTGCATGATATTATAGAGTCCAATTTGGGAGGCCTAATCCTCCCGTTTCTTTCACATCTTGTAATCATTTATGCTTAATTCTTGGTTTCTTTTTTTGCCATATAAATTTTGAGACAGCACTATATAGCTTCTCAAAAATGTAGACTCTAATTTAATTGGAAAATTTTGAAAGAGGAATAGTATTTTAGGCAAAATATTCAATTTTATTGTTTCAATTTTTCCTTAAAAAAAGACAGTTGTACTTTAGACCATCTTTCCAAGTCTTGCTTAATCTGTACAAGCAATTTGCTATAATTGCCTTCTTTAAGAGTAGAGTATCTTGCTGTAATGATAGTAAGTTGACCCTTTTGCTTTTGAGTTAGGTTTTTAGCACTAAATTTAGATGTGTGTGTGTGTGTGTGTGTGTGTGTGTGTGTGTGTGTGTGTGTGTGAATAATCAATCCAGCTATTTCACCATATGCTTCAATTTGTTCAAATAAAATCGGGGCAGATTGCAATGGATGAGAAAATCATTTCCAATTGAGTCGGGAAGCCACTAATTGCTCTCCTGCAGGTGGAGGGGTGCTTTTATTGCCTTCCAACTGAATTAGAAATTATTTTGTTCCTAGGAGGACCCCCTTTGGAGTGTAATAATGCAGGCCCCTGAACCCGAAACCTCTCCAAATTTGGGGGGCTTACAGGGAAGAGTCCAAAGAAGCTCTCCTGCCATTTTGGTTTCTCTAAGATGAATTGTTTCATTCCTAGAGGGGAAAATAGCATTTCATTTAGTTTCATAACAAAACACATCCTACTGTTTCATTATGTAACAAAATGATGAAACAGTGTTTCATGTTTTGTTTTGTGCCCATCTCTAATCCTCACCAACAGTCTCTCTTTAGGTCTTTTCTCTTGCTCCTGGGTTTCTGATATGCTGTATCAGCACATTTGTTTTTGGAGCATGGCAGGGAATGGGATACTGGCATCATAACGTGCAAGCCTTGTTGTACAAATCTCATCAGTTGTGGCACAAAGCCTGGGAGAAATACCCCTCCTTTCTCCCTATCCTCCAAAATACAACAACTTACTCCAATAGCAGCTCAAAGGAAGTCAGAGGCCTTGACTTCACAATTTCAGGGAATAGATGTGGCTGACCTGGCAACATATAGTTTGCTCATAATTTCACTGATGAGATATTATTTTACCATCTCTTCCCTTCTATTAGCTCTGTGATCACAATGACTTTGTCTTCATTGCTTCCATGTATACGTTCGGTCTCTCATTTTCCCTTGATAAAAATATTTGCCCTCCCATCAAGCAATATAAATATAAACCTCTTTAAGCTTGCCAGTTGGTCCTAGCCATCACTCTGCATCTCTGTGAGTTCATCATTTCACTATTATAGATTTTTCTTGATAACTCTACTAGCATTAATGATCATGTTGCCACAGGCTTTTACACATAAATCATACAAACCTGAGAGAAGATGGAGGGGATGCTTCTCTGTTTATAATTCAGCTATTAAAATCAAGGCTTTCCTTAAGACATCTTTTGAGCACTTCTGTTTTCTGTTTTCTAAAATAAATAGCTTTGCCACAAAATGCAATTACAAACAAATCTCATGATACTTTACTGCTGCTATTCCATCACACAACTTAATACAATTTGTGTTTTCATAGATAATTGTTCAAAATTAATGTTGCATATGTATTATCCCATTGCTAAGCAAATTTAGGAGTATATTGGATAAGACTTTGTGAAAGACTTTGGATATAGTTTCCTAGGAGATTAAGAATGAATAAAATTTAGTTTACAGGTAATGCTGAACCTGTATATTCCTCTGCTATTAGCTCTCCTAAGGCTTGTTTCTCTTCTATGGAGATTGTTAATTTTACTTAATTTTACTTGAGGTCCCCCAAGATTCAGTATTGGGACACCTGCTCTTAAACCTCTTCATAAATGATCTAGAAGTAGGAGTAAATAGCAAGGTAACAAAATTTGCCAACAACACTAAACTATACAGGGTAGTAAAAACTGAGAGAGATTGTGAGTTGCTCCAGAGGGATCTATTGACACTGAGGGAATGGGCAAACCAGTGACAAATGAGCTTCAACATTAGCAAGTGCAGAGTGAAGCACGTTGGGGCAAAAAAATATATACATTTATAAACTAATGGGGTCTGAACTCTCTGCAACAAACCAGGAAAAGGACCTTGGTATCCTGGTGGACAGCTGAATGAAGGTCTCAACCCCGTGTGTCACAGCAGTGGAAAAAGCCAACTCAATGCTAGGGGTCATTGGGAAGGATATAGAAAGTAAGTCAGCAAGTGTCATTTTGCCTCTTTATAAATCTATGCTGAGGCCCCGTCTGGAGTACTGTGTACAGTTCTGGTCACCATACCTCTTAGAAGGATATTATGGGAATGAAAAAAGTGCAGAGGAGGGCAACCAGAATGAATTAGAAGACTGGAAATGCCATCAAACGACTTGATTGTGAATTGTGACATCATTGTCCTGCCGGCAGACAAAGGCAATGCCACAGTAATCATGCAAACAGAAGAATACAAGGACAAAACCAGACAACTTCTAGACCCCACAACCTACAGAAAACTAAAGTAGGAGCCCACCAACAAAATCACAAAACAAACAAACATGATCATCAGGAGTTCCTCCCTCCACCTCAATGTCATTCCACGAATCTGCAAGATGGAAACTCTTTCACCAAGATTATATAGACTCCCAAAATCCACAAAGACTCAATCCCACTCTGGCCCATTGTTAGCACCATTGGCTCCCCAATATATGAATTAGCAAAACAGCTAGCCACCCTCCTACAGACCCACATTGGACACACCTCATCACACATCAAGGACACAGGAAACAACCCCAGAGATAAACTGATCAGCTTTGATGTAGTATCCCTTTTCACCAAGGTACCAATAAAGGACACTTTAGCACTCATCCAGTAGATGATAGGAGCCTCGTGGCACAGTGGTTAAATGCCTGTACTGCAAGTAAAAGTGTGCTCACGACCTGGGGTTCAATCCCAGGTAGCAGGCTCATGGTTGACTCAGCCTTCCATCCTTCCGAGGTCGGTAAAATGAGTACCCAGCTTGCTGGGGGGGGGGGGCAAAGTGTAGCCTGCATACTGTAATTAAAACTGTAAACCGCCCAGAGACTACTTGGAGTGGTATGGGGCGGTATATAAGCAGAACACTTTTTGCTTTTAGATCTTCCCAGAAGATATTAACAACCTATTCCAACATTGCCTAATGACCAGCTACTTCCAGTGGGACAATGACTTCTATGAACAGACAGATGGAGTTGCCATGGGGAGCCCCCTCAGCCCAGTAATAGCAAACATTTACATGGAACACTTTGAAAAACAAACACTGGATGTAGCACCCTTTGCACCCACAGTGTAGTTCTGATATGTGGATGACATATTTGTAATTTGGAGACACAGTGAAGATAATTTGGAAGAATTTCTGAAAAGAAATAGAGGGGAAACTCCCGTTATTAGATGCCATTGTCATATGCAAACTGGACCTCCAATTAGGACACAAGGTCTACAGAAAACCCACTCTCCTCAGATCAGTACCTACATAAAAATTCCAACTACCACCCACAACAAAAAGAGGCATAATAAAAAATCTTGTAGACCACACAAACTGAAACTGTGAAGCTGAATTCCTCAACACTGAACTCAGCCACCTGAACTGGGCCCTACAGGCAAATGACTATTCCAAGAATGAAATCAAAAGAACCATCAAACCAGAAAAAAACCCACCAAACTGAAGAAAAACAGCCTCCAACAAACAAAGTATTTCTGCCAAACATAAAAGGAGTCACGGACAACATGGACAAAGTGTTGAGAAAACACAACCTACAAACAGTATTTAGACCCACCACAAAAATACAAGAGATGCTACAGTCAGCAAAGGACAAAAGGAACCCACTCTCCACTGCAGGAGTACAGTATTCCCCCATTTATTGTGGGAATTTGGTGCCTGACCCACCCATAATAAAGGAAAAACCGCAAAATGCAGACACCTCAGTAAACTAACCTTGGGCTCTTCCTGCTGGCTGCATTTCCAAAGAGAGGATTTTAACCCCCTCCTGACACCTCAGCGAACCTTGCTCCCAGTAGCTCAAGGTCTATTTGCTGAGATGTCAGGAGGGGATTAAAAACCTCTCTTTGCAAGCACAGCTGGCAGGAGCAGCCCCAGGGGTGCCAGGAGGGGGTTGAAAATATCTCTTTGGAAGCCTGCTTCTCTCAAGAACAAAACCATGATATATTGAGACTGTAATATATGAACCACGTTGTGGTGGGGGACTACAGTATACCAGATACCTTATAGTACTGGCCAGGTATATATTGGACCCACAAAGGGCAGCATCCAGGCTAGAATCAAAGAACATGAAAGACACTGCAGATTAAAACAACCAGAAAAATCAGTAGTAGCTGAACACACCCTGAAACAAGCTGGACATGAAATCCACTTCCAGGACACAGAGGTACTGGATAACACTACCAATCAGTATGTCAGACCACACAGGGAAGCCAGTGAAATCCATAAACATAAGCACAAAAGAAGAAAGTTTAAAAATCAACAAAGCCTGGTTTCCAGTATTGAAAACTACAGTCTGCAAAAGGTCAAACCTCAATGATTCCCACCCAGCCAGAAACAACAGTGATCAGTTCACACAATAGAACTGCTGACACCCCTCAACCACAGACAAGGATCGCTGCCACCCCTAATTGCAGTGAAATTTCTTAATCCCTTCATCACAATACAATGACTATCACCAATTCTTCTGCATAGGACAAGTTTCCTCTTTCCCACAACTTAAAAAAATCCAGTCTCACTCACTCTATACCCCAGAGTACAGAGAGAACTCCTAGTTCCCTGAGCTCCTTGCCCACTGAAGATGCCAGCAACAGTGTCTGGTGAAACGTCAGGAAGAAAAAAATTCCAGAACATGTCCAAACAGCCCAAAAAACTCACAACAACTATCGAGAATACATTGGACTGGAACACATTCCTTACCATCTGAGGCTGCAATGGCTGGCCCTCTTCACTCTTGAACAACAGTACATAAGAGGTGACCTGATTGAAGTTTATAAAATCATACACGGTATGGGCAAAGTAGATAAGGGAAAACTGTTTCCCCTATCAAACAACACTAGAACTAGGGGGCACTCCATGAAACTTTTGGGTGCTAGATCTCAAACAAATAAGAGAAAGTACTTTTACACCCAGAGAATAACTGATCTATGGAATTCCCTGTAGAGAGTTGTCAGCCTTGACAGCTTTAAGAAAGGATTAAACAAGTTCATGGAGAACTGGGGCATCAATGGCTATCATTATAGATGCCTAAGGACAACCTCTGGGTTGGAGAGATAGGCAGGATATCTCTCAATGCCATTTGCAGGGAATCATAAGCAGGTGAAGACATCTGCTTGGGAATACCCTGAAGCAAATGGTGAGCCACTGTGTGAAACAGAATGCTGGACTTGATGGGCTGTGGCCTGTTCCAGCAAAGCTGTTCTTATGTTCTTATGTACTGTAAAACCCTAGAGAGGTCCTGTAAAAGGAAAACTGACAGCTGATGGATTGTACTGTACTAAAACTAAAACTTTGAGTTTATATTGCTTTGCTCCAGTTGTGATACAGACACATTGTTTCTGGTGGGAAATATATAAAATCCTTGATATCCTTGAGGGCAAAGAGATGGACAGAGGAAATCACCTAATTAGTTGGAAGTTCAGGCCTAAGGTAAGAGTAGGCAACCCTCTTTCAGAACAAGCACAAAATCAGTTTTGGGCAATTCCTGTAGAAAGGTGGGTTTGGGGGAAAGACTCCTCAGATGACTTGAAGTTTTGAATGACAGGAAGAGAAACAAATTAAGCACCACCATCATTTCTTGTTGTTGGTTATTGTGTATCATGTTAGGTATCTAATCACTTTGTTTCTTAAATAATGGGCTATGAAAAGTTCAGTAATGAACAGCTACGACTTTGCAAATTTAATACCATGCCGTTCTTTACTAGATCAATTTATATCATATTCTTTTTAAAATTTGTTTCCACTTTTCCCAGCATTTTCTTTTCTTTTCTGGTGATGTTTTCCTTATTATGCTAGGTCTAGCATATGAAACCACAAGTTTAGGAAGAGGTACTGGTTAGCTACTGGAGTTGCCTACCATTAATGTTTTGCCTCAGGAAGAGTTCAAACTTAATTTGATCCAGAGCCCCTTTATTTGTCTTTCTGGCAGTCCATTGAATACATAAAGCTTTCCTGTGTGTGTGTGTGTGTGTGTGTGTGTGTGTGTGTGTGTGTGTGTGTGTGTGTGTGTGTGTGTGTGTGTTGCATTGTTACAGTCGTGACCGACTCTTTGTGACCCCATGTCCATGGAGTTTTCTTGGCAGGAATTACTGGAGTGGCTTGCCAGTTCCTACTCCAGGCGCCTACAGCACCTGGTATTCCCTGGTGGTCTCCCATCCAAGTACTAACCAGGGCCAACCCTGCTTAGCTTCTGAAATCAGGTGAAATCGGATGTGCTAAAGCTCTCCCATAACACACTTCAAATGAGCTGATTCTTTTTCTTTATTGGCTTTCTTCATCATCCAAAATCCATGCCCATACCTAATAATTTAGAATACCATGGTATGGGTGCTCTTTACTTTGATCTCTGTTGATACATCCTTATACCTAAAAATGTTTGTTTGTTTGTTTGTTTACTTACTTATTTATTTACAAAAATGTTAGCCATACCACTCCAGGTGGTATCTGGGCAGCATAATTCTTCCAAAGATGTGCTGTTTTAAACCTTGATCAATATTTATTTGAAGTCATTGCTGTTTCGGTCCATTAAATGAGGTGTGGTCTATATATTGATTGATTGATTTAGATTTAACACTACCCATCTCCTTGGAGGGGACTCTGGGCGATTTACAATATCAAACTCAATAAAACAATGGATATTAAAAATTTAAGAACCATACAAAACTGACAATATAAATATAAATAAATTATTAAGGATAAGAGGTGAAGCTTTAAACAAGAGAGAATCTATGGTATTAGCCACCTCCAGGGCTGATGGCCCCCATTTTGTGAATGGAGCATTTATTTTCAACTTTTGAAAGGTGTGGTTTGGCTTCTGCCATCTACCTATCTTTATCTTATTTTACAGATCCATTGTAAGACTTCCTGAGATAATAATTGTGAAGGTCTAGGAACTCTAAAGCAGTATAAGCATACTAAGTGTGGTGGTCATTGCTTTTCAGTTCACAATGTTTTCTGCAAAGTTCTCTGCCAGTACAGATTAAATTACTGAGTTCATCAGGATGATCTCACAGCCATGAACGTTAACATTCAAAAGACATCCATGTAAAATATTCATGGCCAGGGAGCTTAATGTATTAAAGAAATGTATATGCACGTGCATGCCTTAGAGCTATCTGCAAGGTGAAATATTTTATTTTAACAAAAATCACACATTGGAAGTTTCAGCTCTGTAAGGGCATAGTAAATCACTAAAAAAGAACTCTGCAGGGGTGACAACAATCAGTATTTGAAAATGCTTCTTAAAAGATGGAAGACAGACCAATATGAGTATTTAACCTTTTTTTATTCTATAGCCCGAGCTTAGAAAGAGCCTGTTACCAATTTCATTAGCCATCAATACACTAATGTCAAAAATAGTCACGCTGGTGTGAAACTGGTGGGCACGGTTGGTGCATTTTTTTAAAGTCTAGTGTTGACCAGCTGGCCCATGGCCCATATTCTCATCCTCTTTTTAGAAGAGTCACAAAATTCCACCACGAGTCTGATAATTTAGGTGTGCATTTCTCCCTCTCTTTCTCTCTTTGCTCAAGTTGGTTTTTATTTTGCTGGATCCCCAAAGGAAACCTTTCATTTTTTAGAATTATTTATTTATTTATGGATTTATATACCACCAAGCTTAATTCAAAGAACAGCTCCAGGCAGTTGTTCTTGTGTTTGGGTTGGCATCCAGTCATTCAATACTGAGTAGTAATAAAAGCTTCCTAACACTTATAATAAGCAGTTCTTGCAAAACAACATCTGTAATCATGCACAAAATCATTTTCTGAGCGCACTTGTCCCTGATCTTGCACTGACTAAAGAACATGATAGAACATTGCTCTCAGCTATATCTGTAAGAACAATAAATATAAAACCCTTATATATGGGTGCTGCTCATCAACTGCAAATTAGTAGATCAGTGAGACTTCAATAGTTGCTACAAGAACAGAGGATCACAGAAGCCCAATGAGTTATCTCAGACTCTATAGGACTGACAGGTTATTACCTCCAGTGATTAACCAGATTGTTCTCTTTATTGGTTTTCTGTCCATCTTGTGTCTTTTGCTAAGAGCTAAGGTGTAAGGACACATCCCTGAATATTTCACTCTTTCTTTTAGAATAAAAGCATTTTATCACAGATTTTAAAATTGTACATGTGATCAGTGCTTAAATATTATATGCTTATTTAGTATGTTATATGACTAATAACAATTATTCACTGAACAAGAAATGCCACAGGGCATATATTTGTAGAACACTGGACTCCGTCCGTGGGTTGCCAAACCAGCCCGCAGGCTGGCAAAAGTTAAAAAAAAAAAGCCAATCAGTCCACACTACAGCTGGTAGGTGGGCCACGTGGTCAGCACACAAATAAAAATAAAAATAAAAATAGAAATAGAAATAAAATAAAAATAAAAAAAACCTGATCTGGCCCATGAGCACCGGCCCCGGCCCGCAGGTCACCAAACCGGCCTGCGGGCCAGCAAAAAAACCACAAAAAACAAAAAAAACAACAAAACAAAAAACAAATCAAAAAAGCCCGCAGGGGCCAGGATTGCCCGCCACCTCTGCTGCTGCTGCTACCCACTAAGTCTTGGACCCAAACTGGTTCGGATTGGTTCAGGTTCATACATTTTTTTTAAAAAAAAATTGTGTGAACCTGAACCTGAACCAAAGCAAGGGTGGTCCCGAAACAGACGAACCCGAACCACGGGTTTTCTGTTTTGTGCCCACCTTTAAAGCTAAATCTTTAAACTAGTCATTTTGTGAATATTGCATGAATTGGGCACACAACCCTACTTCTAACTGCAAAGGCTTAACTGTCTGAACCATGTCATTCACAATAGCTACAGCAACCTCTTTTCATGAGTATGAGTGTACAATATTCATTCATTCATTCATTCATTCATTCATTCATTCATTCATTCATTTATGCATTTCCCAGCAGGGACTTTGGGCAGTTCACACGAAAGCCAAATAAATAGAAGATAATTAAGAACAAACCAAACAATAAATAGGACAAAACACCAAACACACAATGAAATAAGAAGCCCATCAAGAGGCAAAGGGTGATGAGAAAGGTACAACAAAACAGGGCAACACAATATTATATTACCAATTGCCAAATACTCCCCTAAAAAGCAATGTCTTTAATGCTTTTTAAAAGGCTGTTAGGGACTCTATTTGGTGCATTTCGAAAGCCCCATGTAGAGAGCATTGCAATAATCAATCCTCGACATATCCAGGGAGTTGCCACCAAGGTACGGGTAAATCTGGGTGATAATCCTAATATGAACCGCATAGCCAGATAAGAACGTCAAGTAAGAAGTTGTTAATCTGGGCATGTGGTCCATATTGCACACCCAGATTATCACTTCTTACTTGAGTGAAAATAGGCATGCTCACGGGATGGTACCGGGCCCGTGCAGCGGATTGTTTTTTTTGTTTTTTTTTTTGCTTTTGCTGGCCCACAGGCTGGTTTGGCCACCCGTGGGCCAGGTCCGGTGCTCGTGGGCCAGTACTGGGGCCCACGGGCCGGATCTTTTAAAAAAAAATTATTGTATTTTTACTTGTTTTTTTTACTGCAGACCATGTGGCCGCCTACCAGCTGTACCAGCTGGTCAGCTTTTTTAATTATTTCCCTGGAGGCTCCTGAAGCCTCCCTGCAGCCAGGATGGAGGACCAGACCAGGAGCGGCACAAGGTAGGAGACACCAGCAAACAAAATTTCCGTTTTGTTTTGTTTCGTTTTGTTTCTCTTTGAGGGGGTAGTTCGTTATTCATTTTATTAGATAATTAAATGAATAGCAAATAACAAAATGACCCAAAAGTTTGTTTCATGCCCATCTCTAATTATATTACAACAACCACCTTTGAACTGAAAAACTTGAAGAAAACCTATAGATAAAGGAAGCAAAGTGGGGAATTGGGATTGAACTGTTTAATCTCGATTAAAGGTGAGGTCTTTTGTGTGTCTGTATTGCGGTATATTATCTCATGGATATTCTTTTTACCATCTATCTATCTATCTATCTATCTATCTATCTATCTATCTATCTATCTATCTATCTATCTATCTATCTATCTATCTGCCCGCCCACCCACCCACCCCGCCCACCCACCCACCCGCCTGCCTGCCTGCCTGCCTACCTACCTACCTACCTACCTACATACATACCTACCTACCTACCCACCTACCTACCTACATACATACCTATATTGGCCAGGGAAGGAGAAGGAAGGGCCATGAAATTGGGAGCCATGCTTCTCCTGTTTGGGTATGTATGCAGGTAAACTGAATGCTCAGAAAAAGTTTTTGCAGCAAGCTCTATTGGGTGGTGGTAGGGGGCTTATGCTTTTCTGGTGTTCATTTGTTGGGAATTTTCTATATATACTTGATATATATTGTTTAAATAACCCATTCCAAATAAGGACGGCAGCTTGTGGATACACTGGGGATCTTAAATGGAATTTGCAGTCCAAAGTAATCTGAGATACTGACTTGTCATATTTGCTCTGAAAGTCAGAAAGAGATTTCAATCCAGCGTATGTTTCCAATCCTTTTGTTTATAGGAATATATGAATAACAGCCAGAAGTGTATCTGTATAATAAATGTTATATTGTAGACGCTGCCATCTATTGACTAAGCCATGAAGCTATGAAAGAAACAACCATTATTTCATCAGATCCAAACAAAATCTAGGGATTTCATTTCAATTTTGTTATTTTCTCTGAAGGACACCAGGATTTTTGTCCCATCATTTTAAATGTCAGTTTGTGAGGTTTTCTACTTCCCATATAGAAATGTTTATAGTGTACCAAAATATGTTCGTGTATATTTTCCCTGATCGTATGAGTTTCAGCCATGAAACTTCCAGCATGTGTGCATACAGTAGGTTAAGCAGGGATTTTATTTCTCTGAAATGTCCTGTGAGCCAAGCAGATGTGCAAATTCTCAAAATAAAGTGTGTTTCTTTGCAGAAATCTCAGGAAGTGTGAAAAGAATACTTTGACTGGAACTGTCAGATCCAATGAAATTCTTTTACATCCTTTCAATTTCACAGTCTTCTTCTGACTTGTTGATTAGTGTTTATGTCATAATGTTTAAGGCAAAAAAAAGAATTGAAAGCTTATATATAAGAGTTTCACTCTCATGCAGCAGTATTAAAAATAAAGCAAAAACTGACATTGAATGAGCTGCTGGGTGATAATTCAAATTATCCATTGATAATTCCACTCCCATCCCACATGGGGCCAACCTGCTGACAGCCACAGAGTGTCACTTTGATTTCTTATAATCACAAGTCACTGAAAAATAACATGAGACATTTATGTTTTCGCATATCGTATTGATGGCAACAACAACAACAACAAAACCCACCTCCCACAATATTAAATTGTTGGACCATTTTCTGTTGCTGATGTTGATGTTATTTTTATTTTTCTATTAAAAATTAAGAATAACTGTCTCTGTTTTGCCACCATTTTGTACCTTTGTATTTTCTATATTAATTATTTTATATTTCTAGATTTGGCTTTCTTTGTGGATGTTTTATTGGATTATTATTGTAGTTTTATTGTATCCTTACTGATAGTGACCTGGCCTCTAGATTAGTGCAACAAGAAAGAAAGAAAGAAAGAAAGAAAGAAAGAAAGAAAGAAAGAAAGAAAGAAAAAAGAAAGAAAGAAAGAAAGAAAGAAAGAAAGAAAGAAAATGCACCACTCCAAAAACAGGTGTGCAAGTGAAGGGGCTGAGGGAAATGTAAGAGAATGGAGACCTTCAATAGCTTCCATATTATTTGCACCACCTCATTTTTCTTCTGCTTTCTATAGTTCAGTGTTTTACTATTTTTTAAATCAACAAGGACATTTTGTAATCACATCTATGGGAGAACAGGCAGAAATAGCATTTTCTGTTCCAGATGGATAAACTGGATTGGTAACATGGAACAGTTTGCCTCTTGTATATTTGTTTGTAGCTTCCTCCTACTGTGGGTCAATAGGCCATTGACAGACACTGGTTACTGTCTGTTCTGACAGCATTTTGGCAGCCCTTTTAGAAATGAGATGATGAAAGCAGGCAGCTGGCCAGGACACAAAAATTCGTCATCATAATAGTCATGCTTGCTTAGCACTTCCTGTAAAGAAATCAAAGCTCAGTTAAGTATAGTAGCCAAGTGCTGTGAATTAGGTGTACTATTTCAGTCTACAAGCATGACTGGATGATCTTCTTTAGAATATATATGTAAGATGTTCTCTCTCCAGTTACAGGAAACAATCAGAGCTAAGGGATGAAGCCAGAGTTCAGAAGTGACTTGCTATAAATAACTGGATATTTGTAATTAACTCCTTTTCCCAATAACAACAGTAGAACTAATAAGTGTGATAATAATTGTAAGGACTACATTACTGTTTTATAGGGCAAACATGTCTTCACTTTTCAGTTATATTAAAAAATTAGCAAATTAACAATTTCTCAGTTTGCATTCATTGGGGGACTCCATATATGATTGATAAATCTTTTGATGAATTGGCCAAATTCACTAGAAATTCATTTCCTGATTCACCCTATTTCTACTGACATGGTATGTTGTACCAGTCTTCTCCTTGAAATGAGTGCAATTTAGAGGGTAGTGTAAGATTTGGATTTTTAAAGCAGGGGTTAAACCTTAGCCATGAAGATCACCGGGTGGTACAGGTTGCTAGTCATAGCGAAGTCTATCTCTTTGGATTACTATAAAGAGAAAACAGTGCAATTACAACAGTAAAGAAATTATTTGGAACAAGGGTGGAATATCCAAGATTTAAAATCTTTGTGACAACCAAACATAGAAAGAAATGGATTACTGATGTGCATACAAAGTCATTTCTGAGGCTGATGGAGGTGCAAAGATTCTCACAAACTTTCCTTTTTCAGCAATACTGTTTGATACTCTTCTAGTCTAATTCTCATACCTGGACACCTTGTCCTTCCAGAAACTTTCCATTTTCTATGAGAGAGACACAAGGAGAGGCTAATCCATCTAGGTTGTTTGTTTGTTTGTTTGTTTTTGTACAACTCTATTTTATAATGTTGCACAATTGTTCCACCTCATTTCTTCAAAACAGTTTCACTTTTTGACCATCCATGCACATTTTGTAAACAATATATCCAGGGTACACATTTTAAGGAACCTTGCTCAATTGTGTCTAACTATGCAATGTCATTTCCCCTAATGTATGCATTCTTGTGGTTGCAGATTTCCATCCCAGAAAATTGGACAAGTGTGAAATATGAAGGAATATTGTAATCGGGTCTTGAAAGTGTTCTGCTTTTCCAATACATTATAGATTGCACTCTGAGGATGTTCTAAGGCCCTTCTGAAGAGCATGCGTCAGTGCCAACACACTATTCAGCTATGATGGCAATGGCTCTTTGTGCCTCTTTTTGAGGTCACTCTACTCTTCCTATTTGGAGAATCTCACTCACAGCATCCTACGAAGACAACTCTTTTTCTTCTGCATTACTAAAATCCATCCTTCTGCCATATTATTATTAATTGTTCACTTTTGTTCTGGCTCCTGGATTTTACTGCCTCTTTTCCAGTACCATTTTGTAATGGGTATTTTTTTTTCCAAATTATAAAAAACATTCCATCTGTTACTTTGCAGTCTTGGCCAGCTAGATAGTTCAGTAGTTTAGGTCTTTAGTTGTGGAGCCAAAGACTGGGAATTTGATTCCTAATCGTGCTTTTGAGATAAGAGACATCCTGCATTGTCTTGGACAAGCTGCACAGCCCCAGAAAGCCACCAGAAAAGGGGGAGGGGTGTTTCTGAATATTTTACCTAGAAAACCCCGGAGAGGCTTGCCATAAGTCAGAACTGACTTGAAGGCACACAGTTACAGGTATTATTAAGAATCCTTAGTGTAGCTCTGAAGACAGATAGACAACAAATAACAGTTTCCCCCCTCTCTTAACTGAAAACATGAAAAAGTATTTCACACCGATCATGGTAAAGGAAGGTTGTGATTGATATTTCAAGTGGAAACAAAAGGAAATGATTTTTCTACAGTTATAATATCAAAGCCATGGCTGATTTTGCTTATGTTTAAGGTCTTACAATTGCAATCTCAAGGTCACAAAGAAATTTCCCTTGGCTAAGAAGTGTTAGACAACTGGAATGAATTTCTCTTTATTTATACATTGAAAATCTTGCCTTTCCTTATGACTGGTTGGCTTCCTGAAATGAGAATTCTACAAGCATTTGCTCTGCAATAAGACAGCTATTTACTTCTTGGCAAAATATATCATTACTAGAAGTGAATGTAAGAATGACATTGAGGGAGGGGTGTATAAAATGGATGAAGTTCTTTTCCCACATAACGTGAGGGTAAACCTTAATTCATTAAATTAGGATGTTTAAATCATTCTTCATCCAGGAGAATATATATATGGGACTTCATTAACTCACTTAAGTAAGAGTTTAGTGGATCTTGGCACCATGTAAAATTTATTCAAGTAAGAATTAAAGAGTTATAGTTTAGGTTGATAGCATTCTGGATTAATTTGCATTTTTCTCCCTGTTTTACAAATAATAACGAAATAGAAATTTTGCTACATATCCATTTTGTTATTTTCCAGTAGAATTGTTCAGATGTTTTTCCTGTGGATTCACCAAGTGATGATGATTAGAAGGCAGAGCTTATGCTTAAATTGCACACAAAGGGTTGAGTCTGGTCCCTGCTGTCTCCAGCTAAAAGCAGAGGTTGGGAAATCTTTTAAAAGACTGCAGCTCCCAGAATCCCAGCCAGAATAACAAATGGCCACTCTGAAGGCAGGTAGTGACTGAGTGAGATGATTTATGGCAGCAGGGATTAGGAAGATAGGGCACAGTTTATGCAAGTATAATATCAAATATAGATATTAGTAGAACCTGAAATTCCCATGTAGGTTTTGTAGGACTCCACAGACCTGGAACAATGAAGTATGGGAAAGGCTGGGATAAGATTTTGTTTGTGGACAACCTACTTACCAGCATGGAAGTAGGGCAAGGAAGGATCCCCTCTGTATCTGGATAGGAATGGCTACCAGAAAATGGGCAGGAAATTTAACAACCTCCAGCTCATAAGCTCAATTAACCACTAATGTTTGATATTTATAAATAGATTGACTTGACATGTAACTCTGAATACTAGGCTATGTCCACACATTGTGCACATTGCAGTTGAATATAAGTGTGGGTCTACTTTTATCATGCTTCTGTGCTCCATTTTGTCATTCTATCTGAGCTTATCACACACTCGTACAGCGCAAGTTGGGAAAAGAGAATAGATTCAATGAAATTACAAGCATGAGGAACACGTTCTAGGCCTTATGTAAAAAATGAGAATTTCATTGGCCAAAACACCTCAACAGTAACAGGTACACACCTCCCCAAATTTATTGCAAAAATAATTCTGCCTCCTTTGAATGATCTACAGATTTGTAAGGCTTTTTGCACATTTTATGAAATGAGGAAAACTAAAGAGGGGATATGGGGATATTCTAGCTGCAGAATCTATATTGAAATCACAATGTGAGTAGTGTGTGTGCAGTCACATAGTCACTATGGCATGTGTGGTTGCCTGGCTTCCAAGGTTATAGCTTGAGTGCACTGTGACAGCTATGCAAAATGATATGAGATGCTGTGTTGGAAGAGAAGAACCTTCCAGTTGGCTCCAGTGCCCCACATATGGGGAATCTGTGACAGGAGGAAACAGAAGTATGAGAGAGAGAGAGAGAGAGAGAGAGAGAGAGAGAGAGAGAGAGAGAGAGAGAGAGAGAGAGAATAAAGGGAGAAAGACACAGCTTCCAGAAAAGAAGCAGAGCAGTTGACACTACTAGTAAAAATCAAAGTTATTGGTACTGAAAGAACAGCAGTTACTTGATGGGAAAGTCAAGACTTTTAAAGATGAAGTTGTTACACAGCCAGAAAGAAGAGAATCACATGAAAAGCTGCAGGCAACGCCACTAGTGTATAACTGACAGGAAAGATGTTAGTGCTGTCAGTAATGAACTGTTGATTCATCTGTGGGGTTCTTAAATCAGCACTTTGAAGAAGATGTTCATTTGTTGCTGACTTTGAAGCCATTTGCCATTTTGCCACCTTCAGTAAACACGGTCTCAACGTAGATCTCAACCTATCAGAACTTTCAGAAGAATATGACGGCATACTTCAGTCTGATGACAGTGTGAACACTGAGGAAGACTGTAATATGATATTGACCCATCTCAGCCATTTTCTTCTGCTGTCCATTGTATACAGAAATGTGACAATTCCTATGACACACATTCTAGATGACAGTTTCATAGTGCTGAGGTTGAATGTCTCCTCAGCATGTGCCACACTGAAATCCTTATCCAGAAGCTGACCCCCACTGAGACAAAACGGAAGTACCTCTACATCTACCACAGTATATGCAACCATTCAATCTGCATCAGTGGTCCTATGGATGAACAAAAGAATAAGAATGAAAAAGGAAAGCCACAGCTGTGAAACAAAAGATGTGATATGATTTAAAGGAATTTTCTTGAAGTCTGGCTAGAAACTCTCATCTCACATATTCCAAGCATTGATCTGACCACCTTGAAACAAAGGTAATATTGTCATACTCATCATACTGTATGACAAATCCCATAATCAAATCATGTAGTTTACTTTCGTGTACTAGTAGTGTTGTGTAACAGTTGCATAGGTAGGTACCAATAAGTTAAATGCTGAAATCTTGTTGCTTTGTAGTGTGTGGGCAGTGCTGATGATGTCATAATCAAAGTCAAATAACAGCTGATTAAAAGCGATTTTGCGTTGCATACTACAGATGGGTGCTTCGTTGCAGAAGAGGTCTGGTTCCAAAACGAAACACAGCAGCACAGCTGCCATTTGGAACCAGGACACAACCTCCAGAATGAAATCAACCACTGACTTATCTTCCTTTGTGTTGCATGGTACGAAACTCCAATCAGGAAGCAGCCTGCAATGCATCATCTTTCCCTCTTCCTGGATCTGGCCAATCAGGAACTGAGCAACGATATGCATCATCCCGCTTCCCTGCCTGATTGGCCAGTGCCAAGGAGATGGAAATACAGTATGGCACATTTCAGGCTGCTTCCTCATTGGAGTTTCACCCTGCATGACCCAAAAGAAGATAAGTCATTGGCTGATTTTGTTTTGGAGGCTGTGTCCTGGTTGTGAATGGCAGCTGTGCAGTAGTGTTTCATTTCAGAACAGGACCTCTTAATAGCTGATACACAGTGTGACAAAATTGCATCCACCCTGAAATGTCTAAATGAAAGCTTGAATCAGTGGCAATTTCCCACAGATTATATGACACCATCACTAGTTAGTAAAAAAAATTGACTTCTAAAATGCTCTTGTGCATGCTAAACTGCCATCAAATGTTTCAAACTAATCAAATACTACATCCCAACAACATACAATGGTACCTCAAGATACGATCACCTCAAGATATGAAAAACTTGAGATAGGAAGGAAGTCCATCTGGAAGTCCGTCCGAAAAAATGGACTTCTGTAAAAAGAAAAAAAACCTTCATAGTTTTCACTTCTGAAAATCCTCTATGAAAAAACTCAATATGCAAAAATTTTGTGGAAGACTTCAATTCCCAGGGAACATTGTGCCCCATTCAGATTTGTGTTACAAAATTTTTCATGACATGAAGTGATCCCAGGAGCAAATTAATTTCATAACTCGAGGTACCACTGTTCTGTTAATAATATGTGTTAATAAGATGTGTTAATTTTATATGTTTTGTTCCAGATCTTTTCATCATCCACTTGCTTTAATAAATAATCTTGTTCCTTACTGGACATTTTATTTTCCTAACATACAAAATATGTCCAGCTGCACATTAGAATAATGTATGGCAGATATTTGATTTAAATGAACTGTATGAGTCTCATCATCCTTCGAATCTGCACATTTTACCACATACCCTTGGAACAACATCCTCAGCAACAACAGCTTCACAAAATTTCTCCTCAGTGTTAACTGAGATTATTCACTAAAGACACATGTATATATATTGCTGCCCCCCATAGCAAACCATTTCTGCATAGCAAATTACTTTTCACGTTTCATTATATGTTCTGATACATTTGCCACATGGTTCTAAAAACGAGAGGAAGTTTATTTTTTTGTTAATAGATAGTCCTGGAGTAACTGATGTGTGCAGTGTTAACTATTCATGCAGCCTTTGGAAGGAAAAACTAGATACTAAAATGAGGCACAGGGAATCATGGCAGAATATGGGCACACAATTAATATTGGAGGGCAGTATTTACTGATAGGGTAATCACAGAATTTTATTACTGAATATCATAATGACACCTTAAAGAGCATTATAAATGGCAAAAGTGGTTCAATAAGCTGAATAAGTGTTGCATCATAGAAGCATAGACCTGTTGTTGGATCAGGTAGAAAGTTGTTTATTCCTGACCCAATACTATTTTCCCAACTTAAATGCAGTTTAGAAATACAGTGGTACCCTGACTTAAGACATTAATCTGTTCCGAGTGCAGGCTCGTAACTCGATTAGCTCAAAAGTCAGGGAGTGGTTTCCCATAGGAATGCATTGAAAATCAATTAATCCATTCCAGAGGAATGGATTTCAATGCATTCCTATGGGAAACCGCTTTAGATGACCACAGGTCATTTAAAATATCTTTAAGCAACCAAGCCAAGTGCTTGGCTTGGTTGCTTAAGGACATTCAAAAAAAGGTGTGTAGAGGACAAAACGGTGATATTTTCAATTTTTTTTCTCTTCTGATGCAAGTGCTAATGGCTGCCATCAGTGCCTGCATTGGAGGCGTGGGGGGGAAATGCTCCTTCTTCCTCTACGTGCCTGATGGTTGGAGGGGGGGAGAGAAGTGGCATTTTTTCCATTTCTTTCTTTCTTCTGATGCAAGCTCTGTTGAGGGCTTGCACCGGAAGAGAAAAGAAAATGAAAAAAAGGTATTTGAGGCACTGACAGAAGCTGCCTCTTTAAACAGAGGCAGCTTCCTTCAGTGCCTGAAAGACCTTTGAAACAGGGCCCATTTCCCCCCCAGTGAGGAAAGACCTTTTAAATGACTGACCCTTTCTCCACCCAAGCTACCATTGTTACATATAAAGATGGGAAACCCCATCTTGCTCGTAAGGTGGCTGATCGTAAGCCCGATCGTAAGTCGGGATACTTGGTTGTTGACCGCTTCATAAGATGGGGTACCACTGTAGTGCAGTTGGAATCATGTGCAACAGAGTTAAAACCTTTCAAGAATGATAGGGCACATTGTTAGACAAATCATGAGTGTTGCTAGGGGGTACCCCTGCATATCTTTTTTTTGGGGGGGTGCTCCATACTATTTATCCCCTCAGCTTCTCAGAAGCTGTTCTGTACTGGGATCAGAGCATTTTATTTATTTATTTATTTATTTATTTATTTATTTATTTATTTATTTACTTATTTATTATGGGACTTATATACCGCCCGTCTTCCTGGTAGGGAACTCCAGGCAGTTTACAACAATTAAGGGAACAACAAATTGCATAGACTAATGAAAGTAAACAAATAAAAACAACAGATGCAGGATATAGCAATGGCGATGGTGGGGGGGAAAAAGAATCAACCAAACGCCTCCCGGAAAAGAAGGGTTTTCAAAGCCTTCTGGAAGGCAGGTAGGGACTCTGCTAGGCGCACTTCTGCTGGTAGATGGTTCCAAAGCATCGGGCCAGCCACAGAAAAGGTTCGGGAACGAGTGGAAGTTCGCCGAGCCTCCCTGGGTGTGGCCACGCGCAGCATGTGCGCCCGCGACAACCTAGTTGGACGGGCCGAAGTTGACCGCTGGTCGATCCGCTCTGTCAGGTAGCCAGGTCCTAGGCCATGGAGGGTTTTGTAAACCAAAACCAGGACCTAGAATCTGATTCGGGCTGCAAAGGGTAGCCAATGCAGGCGGGCCAGAACTGGGGTGATGTGCTCAAACCAACGCACACCCGCCACCAGTCTGGCCGCTGCATTTTGGACCCGCTGCAGGCGCCGAATGAGAGTCAAGGGCAACCCCATGTAGAGCGCGTTGCAATAGTCCAGTCTCGAGATCACCAGCGCCTTGACCACTGTTCTAAGGGAGTCCCCATCCAGGTACGGACGAATCTGGGCAATTCGACGAAGGTGGAAAAAGGCAGCCCTGGATACAGCGGACACCTGGGCCTCCATGGTGAGCGACGGGTCCAGGACTACTCCCAGATTCCAGACAGAGTCCGATGGCCTGAGGGAGACACCCTCTAAGGTGGGAAACGGGCCACCGTAGCTGGATGGGGTAGCCCCCAAGAACATAACCTCGGTCTTATCGGGGTTGAGTTTGAGCCTGTTAGTCCTGGTCCATTCCATGACTGCGCCCAACACCGATCGAGGGTCCGGACAGCCTCATCTGCAGCGGTGGAAAAGGAGACATAGAGCTGCGTGTCATCAGCGTACTGATGACAACAGACTCCATGTCCCCTAATGACCTCTGCCAGCGGCCTGATGTAAATGTTGAACAGCATGGGAGAGAGAGACGACCCCTGTGGAACCCCACAAGGGAGTATCCAAGGGGCCGACAACTCGCCCCCATGCTGAACCTGCTGGGGACGGTCCCCGAGGAAGGATCGGAACCAACTGTGAACGGTGCCCCCGGTCCCAGCCTCGGAGAGCCGATCCAGCAGGATACCGTGGTCGACGGTATCAAAAGCTGCTGACAGGTCCAGGAGGACCCACAAGGAGGAACACCCCCTGTCGGCCCCCCGGAGGAGGTCATCTTGCAGAGCGACCAAGACTTTCTCGGTCCCCCAACCGGGCCTGAACCCAGACTGGAATGGACCTAGGATATGCTCACCCTCCAGATGTGTTTGAAGCTGGATTTTGGCCACCCTCTCGATCACCTTGCCCATAAAGGGAACATTAGCAATCAGGCGATAGTTGGATAAATCGCCCGATGCTAGATTGGGTTTTTTCAGAAGAGCTGGTAGCAGGAACTTCAATTAAATAATTAATTTCCAGCCCCTCTTATATGTGCCGTATCACCTGGTACCCTCTAGATGTGTCTGCAAATTAATTTCCCTCCACTCATGCTTCACTATGGTAGTAAATATCAACAATATTATAAAACATATTACAAAACTGTAAAAAAAAAGGCGTTCAATACAAATATGGTAGAGTCTGAAATAATTAGTTAATGTTTACATTACATCTCCCAGAACCCTGAAGCCAGCATGGACACTTTTAAAAAAAAGTAATAATTTCCCTCTGCTGATTTCTTTTTTAAAATCCTACTTCTCCCATTTTTCAACTAACTAGAAACAATAAGGTTATACCATGAAGGAAACATGACATAGGAGATGGTTAGCAGTAGATTAGGATAGGGTTACATAGCCTTGCATAGCTGTCTAGGGAGTGGGCTTGATCAACGAAAATTCACATTGAAATGTAGTAGTAATTTAGGTGTCACAAAGGTTTTGCTGGTGCATGACATTCACAGCCAGAAAAGTTACGAAGACCATCCCATTCCACACTTTTCATGTGGGAGGCAGGACAGGATGGCCAGCAAAGTATTGTAATAAATGTGCAAGATTGTGTTTGCAAAGACATTGCTTTTCAACATGATGTGATAATACCAGGAGCAGCAAACATGTACTAAAATTGGGGGGGGGGGGTATTATTTTCAGGCTTTTATAATTTTGTTTTGTATTTCTCTGCTGATTGTTTCTCATGACTTTCCAACTGTGTGACTCTTTAGGGCAGAAAACAATTATGGGGGAAACCCTCCCCATATTCTAAGGGATTTCGCTTCTTAGTTTTAGGATTTCATTCCCCCCCCCTCAGCTAGAAAGTAGAGTTATGATAAAGCTGAATAATATGTGTATTCTCAGCAAGAGGGAGAAATGATACAGCCGTTACAGAATTTTTAAAAATCCACTTAATACAAATAGTTTCCCAGGAGACTATCACAGCAGGTTGCATCATATGCAATCTGACTCAAACTAGAACAAGCTAAACATAGCCAAACCCCAGGGCCACACAATCCTTGTTAGTTCTTTCTAAGTGAGCACAGATGCCTTATTATCTCTCTTGAAGACTTTGTTTAAAAACACTGGATGAAGATATACAAATGCAGAATAAATATTCCAACATGAACTACCGTACATGTTATGGCAAAGTTTGGAAGGGGGAAATCCAGTCACAACCCTGAAATAAAAATGTGGTATCCTATTTATCTACTACCTATTTGTTCAGTTCTCACATTTTGATAGGTGTCAGAAATTCTTTAATAACACAGCAAGAAAAATAAATGTGTGTCTGCTGTCAGGAGACTTAGAATTAATGGCCCAGACCTCTTGACTCAGTTCACCTCACAGACCTAATCAAGCCAGCTGATATTTAACAAACCTTACCCCATCACCATGGTTACTGAACTCAGGGCACATAGGTTGTAAAACCAGTTGGGAAAGTGTTATAAGGAAACAGCTCTGGTGGGTTTTGTATGTGCAGCTTCAGTTGTTTGTTGTTATTAGCAATATACAAATGGGATTTGGAGAGATAATGTGGAGTTCTTATATGTGACAACTACTAAAACTTTTCAAAACAGCACTAGTAAAGTGAAATTGAGGTGTGTCTCAGAAGAACACATGAAAAGGCGTTCTCTGTTGCTGCTCCCAAACTTTGGAACTCCCTTCCAATGGAGGCCAGGACTGCCCATCTCTGCTGTCTTTCCAGAAGCAGGCAAAGACCTTCCTCTTCAGGCAAGCTTTCCCTGAATGAAGGACTACCTACTATGGGACTTTATATGGATTACCATACATGATTGCATTGACTGACTAGAGCACTAGTGTTTTCCATGTTGCTTTTTACCCATCGTAATGGATTTTTCTTTTCTTCCTATGTGCTCTTTATAGCTCTAATGTTAGCTTTTAATGTTCTAAGATGCCTCTTTAAATTCCCTGTTCTTAACTGGAATATGTCTTAAATGTTCTGGTCTGTATATTGTCCCTCATTATTGTAAGACACCTTGGGCCCTTTTCCAAGGAGAAAGCTGGGGTAAAATATTCTAAATAAATAAATAAATAAATCTACAAGGGCTTTCATTAAAGTCATGGCTACAAGCAGGGTAAATTTAACAGTTATGAGTTGATTCTCATAATAAACTTCTCTAACTTGCTTGGCAACACTCCTTATTTTCTGACAAGTTCAGTGATGGATGACTCTCTATAATATAAAGTTTCATAAATATTGTCCTCTGTGTGACCAGTTATAGAATCATAAAATCATAGAATCATAGAGTTGGAAGAAACCCCAAAGGCCATCCAGTCACACACACACCCCGCCATGCAGGAACACCCATCAAAATACTCCTGACCCATGGCCATCCAGCATCTGCTTAAAAATCTCCAAAGAAGGAGACTCCACCACCCTAAGTGGCAGCATATTTCACTGCTGAACAGCTCTAACCATCATGAAGTTCTTCCTAATGTTCAAATGAAATCTCTTTTCCTGTAGTTTGAAACCATGGCCCCAAGTCCTAGTCTCTGAAACCATGGAAAACAACACCCTCTTCAATACC
This sequence comes from Phrynocephalus guinanensis, assembly GCA_037367245.1. NCBI lineage: Eukaryota > Metazoa > Chordata > Lepidosauria > Squamata > Agamidae > Phrynocephalus > Phrynocephalus guinanensis. Next base: position 70,670,133 of record CM074739.1, on the reverse strand, counting down.
CTTTCAAATATTTAAACATAGCTATCATATCCCCCCTCAGCCTTCTTTTCAAAAGGCTAAATATCCCCAGTTCCTTAAGCCATTCCTCATAATAAGACATTTCTTCCAGACCTTCAACCATCCTGGTCACCTTCCTCTGTACCTGCTTGAGATTGTCAACATCCTTTTTAAATTGATGTGCACAGAATGGGACACAGTACAGTGTGGTCTGAGTCTGACCAGAGCAGAATAGAGTGGTACTATCACTTCTCTTGATCTAGACCAGTGGTTCTCAACTTGTGGGTCCCCACAGGTTCCTGGACTGCAACTCCCAGAAACCCCTTCCAGCACAGCGAGTGGTGGAGGCTTCTGAGAGTTGCAGTTCAGGAACATCTGGGGACCCACAGGTTGAGAACCACTGATCTAGACACTATGGTTCTGCTGATGCAACCAAGAATCACATTGGCTTTCCTGGCTGCCATGTCACACTGCTGACACATGTTCAGTTTGTGGTCCACCAAGACTCCCAGATCCCTTTCACAGGTACTATTTTTCCGCCAGGTATCTCCCATCCTATATCTGTGCAATTCATTCTTTTTACCTAGATGCAGCATCCTACATTTCCCTCTGTTGAAACCCATCCTGTTAGCTTTGGCCCAGCACTCTAATCTGTCAAGGTCCTTTTGGATTTTCATCCTATTCTCTAGGGAATTAGCAATCCCTCCCAATTTTGTATCATCTGCAAATTTAATTAGCATACTCTCTATTCCTTCCTCCAAGTCGTTAATAAAGGTATTGAACAGCACTGGACCCAGAACAGAACCCTGGGGCACCTCACTGGTCACGTCTCTCCAAGCTGAAGAGAGGTCATTTATGATCACCCTTTGGGTGTGATCAGTCAACCAATTACAAATCCACCTAACAGTAGCACAATCTATCCCACTTTCTACTAACTTCTTTTTAAGAATACCATGAACTTGGAGAGATGGCCTTCACCTTATTGAAGGTCTTACTGAAGTCCAGATAGGCAGTACCCACAGCATTCCCTTCATCCACCAGGCCTGTAATTCTATCAAAGAAAGAGATCAAATTGGATTGGCATGACTTGTTTTTAAGAAACCTGTGTTGACTTCTTGTAACGACAGCATTGTTTGTTAAATCATTACAGACTACCTGTTTAATAATCTGCTCTAGGATCTTTCTAGGAATTAAAGTCAAGCTGCCTGGGTGGTAATTATTTGGGTCCTCCCCCCCTACCCTTTTGAAGATGGGGACATTATCCCTCCTCCAATTGATGGGGACTTCCCCTGTTCTCCAGGACTTCTCAAATACTATTGCCTATGATTCTGGAAGAACTGGAAGAACTGTGATTTGTAAAATCTAGTGAGAACCATCAAGGACATGGTATGATCTGAGATGATTTGTTGTTATCTGTATGGCATGTTTCTATGTAAGGATCAATGTCAGGATTGTAGGTTGGATTGTTTACTGACTTCAATGAATCAGTTGTTTCTTTAAAATCTAGAGTGGAAACATTCAGTCTCTGTGAGTAATAGGAATAAAGAGATGGTGAAGGAAAAGTATAAAAGCTCAAGGCTTGGTATAGCTTTACCCATCATGGGCAAGTGTGGTTCCCTGTTAGCTTTGAATTCAGCCTTATCAAGCTAAAATGCTGCCAGATGGTGCTGAGACAAGCATATCTGGGTATCTGTTTCTTTCCATACTCTCTGACCAGAACCAATGACCATGGTGGCAAAATGATGACTCCTCTGTCAACATATTACAGTAACTGTTTTTCCAGTGCAAGCTATATAAAAAAGCAAACTTACTGAAGAAAAATAATAATGAGGAAAACTGAAATATAATGGCCACAATAATTGAATACTATAGTTATGTTTCCATTCAGTTTCATAAACCAACATTAATTGTGCTAAGCAGTTGAAGAAACAGCTTCATTTTTATCACGTATGCACTTTGGATTTCAGTACACCGTAATACAGGATTTCTACTGCAAATTTTCCACTATGATAGATTTTTTATTTCTCCTTTTAAAAAAAGTTAAATGGGCATATTGCTAAGCAATAAGAACAAAAACAACAATAACACTTTAATTTACCTTACCTTTCTGTTACAAGCTAGTCCTCAATTTAACTAACAAACTGTCAATGCACTTATTTTTGTTTTTTCCCCTCACATCCCACACTGTTATATGTTATCCTGAATGGGATAGCAGTATATTAAGTGTTTTGAACTATGCTTCTATATGCTGGATGGCCTTTAGAGGAGATATATAAATATGGAGAAACACATCCATTCTACTGCCATTCCTTGAATGCCTTCTAAAGATCACCTGAGATGCAAGTCCAGATACACAAATATTTCACATTAATTCTGGCTAAATAAAACAAATGTCAGAGAAATATTCCTGAAATTAATGTGGATTATTGACAATCAGCTAGGTTAAAATGTGGTAAACATCACAGTGGCACACAAGGGTGAAAGCAGAAAGCACTAATCATATTTCTCTTGGAAGGTAGTTTGTCTGCTTCCTTCCAGCACCACCAGGCTCCTTCATTTGGCTGGGACTGGGGAGCAGTTGAAGAGACATTCTCATCACACTCTACACAAGTAGATAAAAGAATGTAAAATTCTTTTCATATAAGCACACCTGAGAAATCTGATGTTTGCAACATTTGTTTTTGAAATAACGCATTCCATACTGTTCTGACTGAGATGCAGGTTTAAACATAGCTCTCTGCTGAATTTCATAGGTGGAATGTTCTTACACCATTCTTATTGGTCTCCCTGTATCAAAATGTGCAATATATAGTCTGGAAGAAAAACTACACACACATACACATTTGGGAAAATAATACTGGAACAGGAATTTTGAAGAGTTTTCAAAATAATGACAGATGATGAAACGGTGGCATAGATGAGAAACACAACAATCTACCTCTAATTTTATCTCTTGCTGTTGGAACAAGAATGGATGTTTCACTAGCTCTAGCAAATTACATGCTCAATGGTGCATAGGATGAACAAGCATTGGCAGTGATTGTGAGCATGGGACAACTTAGTTGAAGAAGCTTCCATGTAGCTACTTCTGGAATGGAGTGTCCTTAGGAGGTGTCACATGATACCGAGGCACACACTGTTTTACCATGATGAGAAGCTGGGAGAATTTGATGAGTTCCTCTGCTGTCTAGATTAAGTATATTAGAAATTTATAATAATGGTATCCATCCATACTAAAATTGACAAAAACATGGGGACAAAGAACATGGAAAGAGAGAAGTCTTAAAATGATCTACTAGTGTGATTATTGCCTCCTAGTCTGACATGTGGTTATTTCTATGACTAACTCTTTATCTGTGTAAAATGCTTCTCAGAATCCTTAAAATGGATGCCACATCTCCCTACCCATGTCGATGGGGTGGGAATTTTACCCAAACCAGCAAAGGAATGGATGTCTGATGGCTTGATAGGATTTCCCCTTGCTCTCCATCATCAGCATCCTCCCTCAAAAACTCCAGATATGCTGCAAATAATCCTTTCAGGAAGGGATAATGGACAGACACTGTCTGATAAAACTTGGAGTTGTATTGTGAATAAATAGAACAGAAAATCATGAACATAGGTAATGTGACCGGTCTTACCATGCCTAGCTACAAAGGTGCCTGCTGCCACCAAAATCCCTTTACATTAACCCCCCACCAATCATGGGGGTTAGGGACCCACCCCACCCACGATCCATGAAAATCCGCGATATGCGGAACGGGGGGGATCGCGCGCCTGTCCGAGAAGTCTTGGGGTGGCATGCACCGGCGGTGGCAGGGGGTCTGACATTCTACCGCCGCCCACCCGCACCGCCCACGACTTCTTGTCCGGGGCCGTCTCCATTGAAATGCATTGCCAATGCATTTCAATGGAGAAAATTTTCCCCATTGGAAAACATTGGCCCAATGCTTTCCAATGGGGAAATTTTCTCCATTGAAATCCATTGACTCAATGCATTTCAATGGAGATTGTGCTCCCCGCCCCCCTGCACGGCTCAGAGGCTCAGAGGGGCAGGGGGTGGTGTGGAGTGACCCGATCGCCCCTGCCGCCCTCCCACGCAACTCTGAGGCTTCTCGGAGCGGCTGGGGGTGGCGCGGGGTGATCCAATCACCCCCTATCACCCCCCATGTGCACCTGAGGCTTCTCGGAGATGCGGTGGGGCAGCGCGGAGCAACCCGATCGCCCCCCCGCCGCCCCCTGCACGGCTCCGCTTCTCAGAGGGGGCAGGGGTGGCGTGAAGCGATGTGATCGCTGCCCCCTCACGTGGCTCCGAGGATTCTCGGAGGTGCGGGGGGCAATGCGGAGCAACCCGATCACCCCTCACCGCCCCCTGCATGGCTCCGCTTTTTGGAGGGGCAGGGGGTGGCATGGAGCAATGTGATCGCCGCTCCCCTGCGCAGCTCCCAGGATTCCCCCCCCCCCACGGTGCAGGTACTGCAATCCCACGATGTAGTGGAACCGCAGTACCTGAACCACGAAATGGTGGGGGGTGACTGTATTTTCTTTGATGTCCCTTAAAATTAATTAAATAAATCTGAGTGATTTTTTCAGTTGAAACACGAATATAAAGATTATTAAAAGAACACAATGGTTTCTAAACTAGTCAGCAACCATGCAGTTACAGACTGTCTTTAACTCAGGTGCTTATCATTCATTCATTCAGATATCCTCAGATCTACACTTGCATGTCAGAATATATTTCTCACTCCAAGTATTGCTACACTATCTCTTCCTAACTCCCCCCAGTTATTTTACTCTATCAAGTCCTTTAAGTCTCCCTCAGGCTCTCTTCAGGGGTTCTTCTCCCGGTTTTGCCCGAGTTGTCTCCAATTTATACCTTCATCTAGACAACTTCTGATTGGTTCCTTCTTGACCATCAGTCCAGCAATCACTGTTGCTGGCCAAAATTTAATCTTTACAATAGGATCATCACAGGTAACACTAATAAACCACCTTAGTTTGAACCACCTGTGGCTCCAGTATTACATGGTGTTCTTTATTGCACTTGAAGGAAAATTCAATGACCATTCCTTGGCTCTCTCTTTTTCAAGTTTAAGCAGATGTGGACAGGCCGTTAAGCAGCAAAATAAAATAAGAAGCCTAGCTGCAATACCCAGTCTTCTGATCAAGATGTTTTTAGTTCTAGTAGCTATACTATTATACTTCCTCCTCTGTAGGTTTGGAAATTGAGGAATGGTGGTAAAAATATTTTATTGTCTTTCTTAAAAGGTCTCACTGTGACTTCAGCCAAGTATAGAGATGGGCACGACTTGAAAAATTTTTTTTCGAGTTGTCGTTAGTCGGGCCGGTCCCGTTTCGGCTCGTTTCCGGTTTTCGCGAAAATTCGCAAAAATTAGTCGGTTCGTTTTTTCGTTTTTTGTTGTCGTTAGTACTGGTTTTGGGGGGGGAGCGGGCTCCTGGAGGCACCTCTCTGGGGTGGGTGCCTCCTCTGGCCCGCTATAAAGGGAAAGTGGGCTCCTGGAGGCACCCGTGGGTGCCTCCTGCCACTAGGAAGGGGAAGCAGGCTCCAAGAGAGACCCCTCTACATGGGGGTCTCCCCTCCTCACCTGCTGCTGCTGCAAAATGCTATGCAATAGCCATATGGATATTGCATAACAGAATGTGCAGACAGTGAGACCAGTAAGAGTGATAGCGTCATGCCTTCCCTGCACAAGGCTCCCGCACCACCATGTCTCACACAGAAGGGAATTGTACTTGCTGCGTGTAGGGCAATGCAAGCAAGTAGATCTGGCTTTAAGGTGGCTTAGTGCAATGGCTAGGGTTAGGCTAGTGACGGGTAAGGTTACGGTGGGCTAGTGGGTTGCACCTCTGGGTGCCTCTCTGACCCACTAAGAAGACAGTCTGTGACGTATGGGTACGGAGTCAAGGGTTAGGGTTAGGGCTAGGGCAGGTTTTAGGGGGCTTTTTGGCACATCCCAGAAGTCTCCATGGCCAAGTGGCCATGCGACTGGTGGGATGGCTCCAAAAATTTGCATGGTTGTCCACTCCCACATGGCTGGCCACTCGGCCAGCCCATCATTGCGCACTGCGCAGGTGTAAATAAAATAAAATAAAATAAAATCAATGGAGGACAGAGGAGGAGAAGAGAGACATTTTGTTGCAAGAAAAACCCCACTGCTACTGTGAAAAATCTGGCAGTTTATAAATTTTCGCGTGTTTCTGTTGTGCTTGTGTGTTTTTGGACCACGATTTCAAAAACAATATTGCATTTGCTGCCCCATTTTGGATCCCCCGCCCGCACCGCATGGCATGGCGAAATGGCAACTCGAGTCCGGCTGCCCAGGACGGGGGGGAGGCGGGACCCCCCCCTCCAGAAACCACCCCTCCGGTAGGTGCCCTGCGCCCTTAGTCAAGCAGGCATTTTTCCGCCTGCTTTTTTGGCCCGGGAATGGGTGGGGGGAGAGTTTAAAAGTTTTTTCCTGTGCCGTCCGTGCCGCTTGCTTGCGCTTTAATTGCGGCCGGCCGGCGGCGAGACTGGGCTTTTTGCTGGCTGCGAGCCTGCGGCGAGTCCCACCAGAGCAGCCCAGGACGGGGGATGAGGGGGGAGGCTGGGGACCTCCAGAAACAACCCCTCTGGTAGGTGCCCTGAGGCACGGCAGGCATTTTTCCGCCTGCTTTTTGGCCGGGAACCGGGTTTTTTTAACTTTTAAAAACTTTTTTTCTGTGCCACGTGGCATCGCGCAATCGCGCGATGCAAGGAACGAGCACGACAAATCAGACCAAAATTGTTCGTTTGTCGGTTCGAGCTCGAAGTCTGGCAGAGTAATTCCCGTTACCGTTTCCGTAGAGTAACGGAACCGAGTAACGGAAACGGAAACGGGAATACCGCTAAGTCGTGCCCATCTCTAGCCAAGTAGCATGCACAGGTAATGAAGTCCCCAAAGTGTGAGAATTTTCTATTACAATTGGCAGCAGCCGACTCTAAAACAACTCTCATTTGCCGCACAAATTAAAAATACAAAATGCACAGATTAATCCAAAGAAATAACAAGTTACTTCTTTGGAATCAGGATGCCACTTGGTTTTTAGTAAATTTAAAGAGTAGTTAGCTGTAAATCAGATTCTGAAGGCATTGTGGCTCAATACGTCAGAGCTGCTGTTCTTTTCTTTTTTTAATGATGGCTAAATTTTACCACCCACGGCAGTCATTTCTGTTGTCAGGAACACTTTGACCTAAAAGACACATTTTAAGCATGCCTTTCTTTGGTGGTGCCTCTGCATTTTCTCATATTTTCAAAACTCAGAAAGGTAGATTTTGGATTCCTCTATATGTCAGTATTTGAAATTCAGTGTTTTAATTCAAATCAGACATGCTGAAAGTATCTCTAGAAATGAGAGATGCATTTTTGATTGAGTTGTCTTGTACCAGTTGAGGTTGAAGAACCCTGCTTCGTGTGCTTACAAGATTAAGTGTTTTCTCTGTGTACACAACCAGTTTCCTGGATAGCACAGATGAATGGATTAAAGCCAAGGGCCAAGAAAGTAAGACCCATCAGAATAAGACTGATAACTGTTTTCACTCTGGTTCATCTAAACTGTTGCTGGCTGGATAACTCAGTGAGTTTGGTATGGGCTAGGAGTTCAATTCCCCCACTGCGTTTCCCAGGAACAGACACAGCGTGTGTAGCCTTAGGTGTTGCACAGTCCCGGAGTGCCTCCAGAAGAAGGGAATAATAAACCGCCTTTGAGTACTTGATACCTAGAAACTCCTGAAAGGGGTTGCCACAAATCACAATTGACTTAACGGGACACAAATATTATTTATGTTGTTAGCTCTTGTGAGTTTTTTTGGGCTGTTTGGCCATGTTCTGGATTTTTTTTCCTGACTTTTTCTATGTGCTCCTAGTTCCCAGAGCTCCTTACCCTCTCAAGATGCCAGCCACAGAGTCTGGTGAAACATCAGGAAGAAAAACTTCCAGAACACAGCCGTACAGCCCAAAAAACTCACAACAGCTATCAGATCCTGGCCATGAAAGCCTTTGAGAATACATTATTTATTTATTTATTTATTTATTTATTTATTTATTTATTTATTTATTTATTTATTTATTTATGTACTGCACCAGCACCACCTAGCAACAAAGGCCACTCTGGGTGGTTTACAAGACTAAGAAATACAAGATACAACCATAAAACAATGATAATATACAAAAATATAAAATATTATTATTACATCTAAGCTTACAAAAATTGAATCCACTTCAAACAATTGTAGCTCCCTTTCAATTCTTTTTGCTTCTATTCAAGATCTACAGATACCCCATTACCATGAATATACCTGATCCATTCTGACTTCAGAAGTGAGGCTATGATAGTTAATTTTTGGAGGGCTAATGAGTGGTGACTTACCTCAGGGTCAGGTTATTTTCACCCAGTCCACTGTTGTCTGCCTCCTTTCTAGAGGTGAATGGTTAGCCCTGTGCCTGTGTTCTCTTCCTGTGGTGTGTAGGATTGCTTGCATAGTCAGCAGTCCAAGGTCCAGTTCTTACAGCATCCCATTCCTAAATTTTAAGAAAAGCACTCACTACTCAACATAGTCTGTGCCAAATTTAGGGTGCAACGACTGGCGTTCAATTACATCTTAAAGACATTCCAACCTGGCTCTCTTCTGTGTCCATGCTGTTTATGGATTTTCAGATTTCTGGGCTGGGGGGAAATCCATTCCCATGAATGGGGAAAAACAAATAGCTATGTTCACAAGTAATTATGCAGGCTACACATTGCCCCACCTACCCACCCAGCAAGCTGGGTACTCATTTTACTGATCTTAGAAGAATGAAAGCGTGAGTGAACCCTGAGCCTGCTACCTGGAACTGAACCCAGGCCATGAGCACAATTACAGCTCCAGTACATCATTTTAACCACCGGGTATCTATCACATGTCTTGGTGTGCACTCAGGCATGTTTACTTGCTCAAGAGAAACAGGCTACATACATGTAGTCTGCAGGTGAGTCTTCAGTTGCTGCTAGTACTGCAGTTATGTAGCTAGTGTGCAACAATGAGTCAGATAAGCTCTCTCCATGTATCCACTCAATTTTTCTACAATATGTTATTTTTATCTACTTAGAGGAAACAGAATTTTTATTTTTTATCTTTTTATCTTACCAGTGTCTTGGAGTGAGTTAGTGAGACTGTAAGCACCAGCTGATGAGACAATAACAGGTGGCCTGCTTTTGGGAAACTAAGTCTGCTCTTCTGTATAACCAGAAGTTTTTCCAAAAAAATCACACTCTTGAAGAGCTATCAACTGTCCATTGCAGCTGATATAAGGTCTATCCCATGGTCTTTAAAATCCAGATCTAATTTACTGATAAACCGGCTCCAAAAATCATGCCACCATGGTCAGCGGTTGTTTAAAAAAATGGTAACACCCACAAAATTGGGTTCTCCAGTGAGTTTTCCAAGACCCAAGGCAGACAGTGGGTATTTTTTATCTGGTTCGAAATGCACATTTTTACAAGAGGCAAACATGCAGAACACTTGTCCCCCCCTTTTTTGTTGTTGTCAGTTTACCAGTTATGCGGGTCAGCAACATTCTATCTTTCTGTTTTCCCCAACTAGTGTTTCTCTGATATTTTGCTCAGGAGGCAGCATGCCAAGTTGGGGAGAGGAGGAGGAGGAGGAGGAGGAGGCTCACTTGTGGGACAAGGATGAAAAGGACAAGTTGCCTCTTCTGAGGACAACCAGCAGCAGCCAAGGGCTCCCAGCAAGGGTGTGGGTCAGCCCTTGTAGCAGGCCTCTCTTTTGAAAGGTGCCCGGGTGAAATCCTAGCCAGCCAGGGACTCCATCGCCATGCCAGGGAGTGGGAGGGGTGCACTCACGGGGGTGGGGGGATCCAGCCGTGATGAAAGAAAAGAGAACTCTGTTATCGGTGAAGGAGCAAAAGGGAATCCTGAGGCTGGCTGGCAAGCGAGTGAGCGAGTGACTGACAGGCAGCCTGGAGTGGCAAAAGCTTGACATTGGCAGGCTTTCCCTCGAGGGTTGTCAATGAGGAATCCCCTCATTGGTGGCTGCCTTAGGTGAGGCTGAGGAGGGCTCCATGGCAGCGGCACCCATTTGAAAGCTGGCACAAAAACAAAGGGCAGGGCAACTGGCATAGTCTCTCTCTCTCTCTCTTCTCTCTCTCTCTCTCTCTCTCACACACACACACACACACCATTGCATTGCAGACGCCCATACACATATTCTTGCCTACCCGCCTGCCTTGTTTCTCGACAGCAGAAGCCTTGCTCCCACCCCCTTGTATCGCTTCTGGACACCACCCCCTGCACCTTCCCTGTTCTCTCGCTGGGAAAGCGTGCAGCCTCTCTGCCATTCTTCCCAATCGCAATTAGCACCAGCCGCTGCTGCCGCCACATAATGCCACCTCCTTACCCTCTTTGGGTGCTCCTCTAAGCCCATGCCATGCTGTTGCCACCCCCCCCCCCCCGAAGCTTCTAGATGCGGATTAAGAACATGGGAACATATGAAATGTGGCTACTTAAACCACATCCATGGGAACGCAGGAACCATTTTCAGTCATGTGAAGACTTCAGAAAGAAATAAGGCTTTTATTATTAACTGCCTCTTTTACTCATGTGATAGGCCCTTAGTCATAGATCATGGCACTGCTGAGTTTCTGTTTGACAGCAAAACAGTGTTCTGCCATTCCATATTGCACTCAATGTTGTTGCAATTGCATTTTAAGACTTGATCCCCTCCTCTCCTCCAAATTGATATACTTAGAGCTATAGGTGGGGAGGCAGGAACAACATAAAAATCTGCAAATGAGTTGACAATTATATTATTTGAATTATGGAGGGGAAGGGATAGCCATTCTGAAGAGCAAGGATATAAAATGTCAACACAAGACCTTAAAGAGTTATTTGCCTGGAGGAGGGATTAATATTTCTGAATGTGCAACTGAAACATGTAGCTGAAGGTCATGGATTGAGGATTTTCAATATTTCCCAAGTAAAAATAAAAGTATTTTCCCTTTGAATGCTGAGATGTTAAGAAAAAAAAAGTCTGCTGCACTTTTTTGCCCTTGCAAGGTCACTCTACCATGACAATTGAACTCATTTTGCAAGTGATGACAAGACCTGGATAAGGGATACAGTTTTTATGATTCACATCCTTTAAAATGATAATATTCTTATTTCCAGGTTTAAGGAGTTCCAGATCTTTTATGCTATTATGCTGTTATTCTAAGCCCTGTTAACATTTTAGTCATAGTAATGGAGAAAGAGCTTGTAATAAAGTTTGTAGAATTAGAGAAGCTGAAGGTGCTCAAAATCATTGCAACAATAGAATGACTTATACAATGATACTCAGATGAACATTGATATGATTGTCAGTGATTGTTGGGTTTCATTCTGAAGTTAACCATATTTTGGGGATAAATTTCCCCTAGGTCTATAAAATTATGCAGGTCCTTGGGGTCTGTTCAGGCATCATAATCTCTGGCCTGACAACCACCCTGTTCATCTGAAGAAGGGGGCTTAAACATATGAACACTTATGTAAAATACAATTAGTTAATCTTATACAGTAGGTTTGACATAAGGTCCAGAAACATGACCAATTCATTTGAACAAGTGTGCTTTTATGAAACCTTTAAGTAATAATAATAACTAGTTAAGCTTATAAGTGCTAAATGACAAGTCTCTGGCTGTCCTACTTTTTTTCTGGCATAACTAACATAAACAAATCTAGTATGTAACAATAGAATGCCCACTAGAAACCTTGACACAGGAATGAAGGGCTGCCATACAGAGGAGGAGCAGGATCTGTTCTCAATCATCCCGGAGTACAGGATGTGCAACAATGGGCTCATGTTAGGAAAATGCAGCTTTCGGCTGAATATCAAGAAAAACTTCCTAACTGTTAGAGCGGTACAGCAATGGAACCAATTACCTCAAGAGTGCTCCAACACTGGAGGCATTCAAGAGAAATTTGGACAACCACCTGGCAGATATCCTTTGTCTTATAGTCCTCCATGGAGTGGGGGACTGGACTTGATGGCCTTATAGGTACTTTCCAACTTCACTATCCTATAATTCTATGATTCTATGAACCAGACCTTGAGGCAAACTCAGAAGCCAACACTGGCCACACATTTCCAAAGGAAGCATTATCAGAAGACCAAACAACACAATTCATATGCAGTACACTTGCTCATCCTCTTTTCTGACCAGTGCCATCTTTCATCAGCAAATGTCCTACTGCATTTTATATTGGACATACAAATTAAACCCTATTTAAGAGACTGAATGGGCATAAAATGAGTACAGTATTCCACATCTAAGTATCTTGAAATTTGAATCTGCTGAAATTGACAAGAACAAAGAATGTAGGCAGCATTTCTTACATCACCAGCTGGGTATAATACACAACCATCATAATGAGCACCAAAGCGTACTGTTCTTGAATTTGTCTAATTATGTTTTAAAGCTATCCAAGCTGGTGGCCATTGCTGTGATTTGTGGTGTCAAATTCCACAGCTTATCCATCTGCTATGGGAAGAAGCACTTCATTATATCTCTTCTCAGGCGATGGAGAACCTTTGCCTGAGCGTTGGTACAATGAAAAGAACTGAAGCCAATACATTTTTCTTTCGCACACCCACTATTTTTAGCCAGGAGAGAATGCTGCGTAGAATATAGTTTGGTATACAATAGCAAAGATGATAAGCACAGGATGACAAAATGCAAGTAATCACCTCTTAGTACAGCTGTGGCTTAATATGCGAGTCATGGAGCTTAGATGTTTGCCTTTTCCTTCTCTTCAGGTTTCTTCATGTCATTTTGTCTTATTCATAATTACTGGCCCTATTTAGGGACTGATTGGATATTGGTCAGGGATTAGTCATTTTTAGAAAGTTGCAAAAAGAAAAGATGAGGAAAACACTGCACTCCAAAAAGGGGGGCGGAGGCAGGGACTTGCATTGAATTTGCATGCCCAACCTGCCTCGTTTTCCATACAAAACCTCAACCCTGATTATAGACATTAGTGAAATATAGGGCTGAGAGTTATCTTGAAAGGGTGATGTTTTCTCTACAGAAATAAAGGTGCCATGATGATCCATATGCAAAATATGTTCAGTTGTAAATTAAGAATGATTACTTTTTATTACCTCATACTTTTCCACATGGGAAAATGGCAATACTAATTTCTGTCAGATAAAAGCTGGACCTTGAGGGAGGGAAAACAGTGTTATGGTCAACTACGTCATCACCTATCTCTCTCACACTGCCAACATAGAAGCTAGCTTATACTTTAAAAGATTGCTTGGAATGTTACTCCTTTTGTGGACTACAACTCCCCAAATCCCTGGATGATTTGGGGAGCTGTAATCCCCAAAACAATCATTTTCCCAGTTCTGCTTTGAAGAGGATCCACATGTTGAAAGAGGCAGGAGGGCCACATTACTCCTTCCTTAACATGAGGCACACTTACACACTACATGGGAATAGCTGAGATATGGAATATTACTGCATAGGAATAAGCTGGTGCTGTATATCAATGTAACACATGAATGTAAGTCTGTGGCACCAGATGTATTAATTGTATCATTATTATTACAAAAGGGAAATAGAGAAGTAAAAGGCTTGATTGCATTTGTTTGTCCCATTTTATTAGGAAATGAAAGCTTCTTTTTTGTCATTGTAGACATAAGATTATAAAAATCACCAAAAAAGCAATAAAGTGTGGAAAGAAGCAAAATAAGTCAGCAAATGGAGTGGGGCAGTGTAACCATCTAAAATGTCTGAATAAGCAGCTGGTAGCCAAACAACCATAGCATTGGTGCCAGTGGCACCTCCATCTGTTCTTGTCTGCAAAAAGCAGAGTAGAGGATGCTCTGCTAGTTAATTTCATGTGTCTTCATATGGATGAGCAGACAGTAGGTCTTCCCTTCAAACAATTTTCCCTAGAGAGAGGAACTGTATTTCAAAGTCCTCCAGTATAACTGATCTTTGAACAATGATGTGCACTCTGTCCATGCCTTTCCACCATTCTTTCCATCCCTTTGTTTCCTACCCAGAATACCTGAGTTAGAACCTACTTCTTTTTCAAATCCTTCAGTCATTCACATTGCTTACCATATTTGTTGTAAAATAGCTGCTGGAGCAGACTCTACCTTCTTGCACTGGAGACTAGTCTTATAGGATGCAAACTGTGTGATCTTGTTTAGATAATTTAAATGTCTTATCACATTCCTAGAAACTGTTGCAACACAATCAGCATTGTGTGCCATGAATGTATAAAGTGGGAGTACAGATGAAATAGCATGGCTTATATCCCATAATTTTGGCATGATTTCTGTTTCTGTACAAATGTAAAAATTGAGATGAAATAAGATAGTATTTACTTAAGTACAGTAATTTATTTACTTATTTTCCACACTCTTTCATATATCCTTAATCTTCAATGATATCTACAAACCTGGTACTGTTTTTTCCCCCAGTGAAGAGGAAATTTGTCCATTTTTTCCATATAAAAATACATTAAAATGATTCTTAAAAGTGATAGGGAAATCTATCACCAGTGTCTTGTCTCCTTATTTCCAGGGTGGATGGGCAAAGCAAGAAAGTTGTTTCTGTTTTCTTCATGTTAAAAACCACATGAAAGAAGCAGAGGATGATGACAATGAGTTTTTCCCTTACTAGTTTCTTTTATTTTGCTTAGTTTTGCTTAGTTTTGCTTAGTTTTGCTTAGTTTTGCTTTAAAGGCGCCAAAGTCCCTAAGCAGTAATACAACAGCAGCACACTTCCTCTGGATGGGGAAAAATTGAAATTAAAAGAACGATCCTTTTAGAGAAGCAGGCGATTAAATAGGATTGGAGGATGTGTGTCTCTTGTTGTCAGTGGGCTCAGAGACCCAGCCTTTGATAACTGCACAACCACACTGCATAGGACAATGTCAGAGCAATGAAAGTGGGTACTGAAAGGGGTGGGGGTTGCTTTTAACTAACAACCAACAATTACACTTTGAATGGTAGATTCCCTTCCAACAGAGGCTCAACATCAAGAAAAGCTCTCTATATGCCCTTGGGACAGAAAACGTGCGATTATGTTACTAGTTACTCTTTTAAAAGATTGTCAGTGCAGTACACAAAGCCATTTTTCTTTAGCTATCCTACTGCAGTCAGAAAGGCATGAGCATTACTTATTGCAAATTTAAAAACTTTAGTGTGAAGAATTTAAATTTGGAAACTTTAGTATTTAGACTGCCACTCTCAGACCCATTTCCAAGCTCTGCGTGAAACTGGTTGCTCTGTGGCAGCTTCTTTGCAGCACACCATTTTAAGCACTTGCACTAGCAACTGCATGAAATAAAATAAATGATGAGAATTTCTGCTGCACATCCATTCAGTAAAAACATGCAAAGAGTGTCATTTTTTAAATAAAAAAGCTTCATTGTTATGCTTCTTAAACATGACTAAGCAGGTCAGCCAAGTGATAAGAATCCACATAGAACACACAAATGAAGGATAATGGGCAACTGATTGTTTCATATGCAGGTGCCACTGTATGCAACTGTGCTGTTCTATTATAACAGTTGCCTGGCATGCTAACCTCAGCATTGAAGGATGTGGTCCATCAGTTGTTCACTGTGGTGATGTTTGCATCATATCTAGGTAATGAAACCCTTAACAATAGAGATTTCGTTTGAAAAGTAAAGTTAAGACAAAGACATATTAAGTAACTGTCACTCTAGAGGTGCCAGATAAGGGAACTATTGTTTTCCGTGTGGTCAAGGAGGAACCAAATTATAATACAGTGGTACCTTGAGATATGGTCACCTCCTGATATGAAAAACTCATTATATGAAAGGAAAGTTCACCAGGGGTGCAATGCACCCTGGGAATGGTAATCTTCTTCAAAAACTGTGTGTGTGTGTGTGTGTGTGTGTGTGTGTGTGTGTGTGTGTGTGTGTGTGTGTGTGTGTTGTGTCGTTACTCACTGAGTGGGGGAAGGTTACTGACCCTTCGTGACTTCATGTCCATGGCGTTTTCTTGGCAGGAATACTGGAGTGGTTTGCCAGTTCCTACTCCAGGCACCTACAGCACCTGGTATTCCCTGGTGGTCTCCCATCCAAGTACTAACCAGGACAGACCCTGCTCAGCTTCTGAAATCAGGCGAGATCGGATGTGCTTAGGGCCACAAAAACTAAAGATACGTAAATTTCCTATGGAATGCCCCAAGATATGAAAATTTTGTGGAAGACTCCAGTCCCCAGGATGCATTGCTCCCCATTTAGATCCATGATATGAAAATTTTGTGATAATAAGTGTCCTGTGGAACAAATTAATAGGATTTTCAAGTAAGTGAGATATTTCAGGTACAGTTCTACCAGTTCTACCTTCCCCCACTCAGTGAGTTTCCATGAGTGAGCAGGGACTAAAATCCAACTCTCCAGTGTTCTGATCTGTCACTTTGCTCACTTTGCCATACTGCCTACCAGAGGGAACTCCTAGGAATCTAGAAATCTATTATTTTTGCTTTCTCTCCCATTCTTTCCATCTTGTTTAAGAAGAAATTTTGATAAGCTGCATATTTTTTAATAAATCTGAATGAAATCTCACTCTTGGCTTGGATCAGATTTTTTTTTTTTAAAAAAAGGCTGGTTATCTGAAGTGGTGTGCTGATGGTATGGGCAGGTATGACAATCCACTAGTTTGGGCTACCATCACACATTCAATGCTGCTCCCATTAGAAAAATATAGGAATGGGAAGCTTTCTGCCACATGATAGTCACTGTTAGTTTCGTTTACCATACTCCTTCGCTAGCCCTTCACTGCACAGATGTGATACATTTATAAAAATTAACAAGTCCATCCTCTCATGTTGAACACAGAAGGGGGGGGAAGCTGCAGGCCAAACTGTTCACATTGCTGCTGTAAGCTTGACCTACACCACAATGAGGGAATATGTTTCAAATTTTGTTTCGATATTTCATTTGTTTTCAGTTTAAATTAGCAGGGGCACATATGTGAGGAATTTAATTTGCTAATTATAAATTTTAGAAGAGGTGGCCTTCTTAGTCTGTGGAAGCATATCAGGCAAAAGCAAAATAAATTAGAAAAGATGAAAAATATTGTGGTACCTTAAAGACTAATTGTTATATTTTAAATATAAGCTTAGAACTGCCTAGATGCCCTAAACACATCCAATCTCACTTGATTTCGGAAGCTAAGTAGTGTCGGCCCTGATTAGTACTTGGATGGGAGACCACCAGGGAATACCAGGTGCTGTAGGTGCCTGGAGTAGGAACTGGCAACCCAATCCAGTACTCCTGCCAAGAAAACTCCATGGACATGGAGTCACATAGAGTTGGTCACGACTGTAACGACACAACACACACACACACACACACACAAATATAAGCTTAAACTAAAAATTAAAATATGAGATGTTACACTTAAATATAACAGTCTTTAAAGTGCCACCACTTTACCTCTTTTCTCTTTTTTATTTTAGTTTTGCTTTTGGCTGATTTATAAATGGAAAGGATGTTCAACACATGAGTCCTAATTCTGGCCATTTGGCCATTTGCAAAATTAAGTTAAGAACAAATTTGGTACAATATTGCAGGAGATGTCTTACATTTAAGGCCAAACTGTCATGCTGAGTCCCAAGCCATTTTTATCTGAAGGTCTTCCAGTGGAGAAATATTAGCTTTGACAGGCTTTCCCTTTCTATCTCATTATACTCAGAGCCAGCCTGCAGGGATACATGTTTTTTTCCTCCCTCCTTCTCATTCTCTCCTACAGGGAAGGAAAAAAGAAACAGATCAAAATGGAGACTCCCTTCTCTGAAAATTGGTTCTGTGAAACTGGCCTCCCTGCTGTGAACAGGCAGTGCTGGCAGCAAAAGGCATGTTACTTTCTCTATCTCTCCTTCTCAAATCCCTTTCAGTGATAGACATCTATCACTCTCTGAAGGAAGAACATTGAATTGTTCAGCTTGCCCAGCTGTTCCCCAATTACATCTCCCTCCCCAACATGTCAAGCTGTATTGATCATTTCACTTCCTGGCGTGGCTGCCATATGCTATGACATGTCTATTGATGTTTATTACCTATTATCCCACATTATTCTCATAAAATATATGAGAGTCAATACAGCATCATTACCCCAAAACACCTTTTATTTGTGTAAAGTAAAACAAAAATGAGTCTAAAATAATGACAGCTAAAATGCACTGGAATATTTTAAAATTTTACATTCTTTCACCAGTTTAGGATGCCTGAACGGATATTTTGCACACCTGTGTATGTAACTTCTGGAACCTATGAAAAACTCATAGAATTATATGACTCGGAGGAAAGTTGCAAATGGATATATTTCTTGATCTCACAAATTTCTGGAAAATTATGCAGACAAAGTGGAAACAAATTCAGTACAAAAATTATTCTATGTGGATATCAAAATTCAACTACAAGACATTTACCACATATTTCTTATCTATATTTTAAAAATCTACATTTGGCTAAGTATTTCTTTTCTTTACTTTTTTGACTGCAGCTCTCACACTTTTCAAACAAATCATCTTGGAACTGAACTGGGAGTGATCGTGGATTCAGCTCTATTCCTGGAGGCTGTTTCCAAGTCTGCCTTTTTCCACCTTAGGCAGATTCTCCAGATTTGTCCCATACCTAGATGAGGCCTCCCTGAGAACAGTTGTGCAGGTGCTCGTGATCTTGAGGATAGATTATTGCAATGCACTCTATGTGGGTTGCCCTTGACCCCTATTCAGAGACTTCAGCGGGTGCAAAATGCAGCAGTCACACTGTGGGCAGATATGACCACATCACCCCAGTTCTGGCTCACTTGCATTGGTTGCCCATTGCATCCTGAATAAGGTTCAATGTACTGGTTTTGATTTATTAACCCTCCACAGCTTGGGACCTAAATACCTGGTGGAGCAAAACTTCCAAAGGTCAACTGAGGCCCAGTCCACCAGGATGTCACAGGCTTTCTCACTTTGGGTGGCCACACCCAGAGAGGCCAGGAAATTGATCAATTGAAACAGGGCCTTCTCTGTGGTTGGCTCCTTGCTTTGGAACAACTTGCCAAGTGAGATTCACCTTGCACAGTACCTGCCAGCCTTCAAAAAGTATTGAA
Source organism: Phrynocephalus guinanensis (assembly GCA_037367245.1). Taxonomy (NCBI): domain Eukaryota; kingdom Metazoa; phylum Chordata; class Lepidosauria; order Squamata; family Agamidae; genus Phrynocephalus; species Phrynocephalus guinanensis. The sequence goes on along the minus strand of CM074739.1, from coordinate 70,650,965 downwards.
GACATTGCTTTATAGAGAGGCATTTGGTGACCAATTGTTTTTTTTATTCCACCATCTTGCCATGTATTATTACTTGTTTTACTTCAGTGTGTGTGTGTTTTGGTTTGTTGTGGTTTATTTGTTTCTTACTGTTACATATTATCATTGTATACCGCCCAGAGTTCCCTTGGGAAGATGGTGTGGTAATAAATAAATAAATAAATAAATAAATAAATAAATAAATAAATAAATGATAATCCCAGATTTCTCCCAGAATTCCCCAGTTAGAATTTTAGGAGTGGCAATCTAAAAAACACAAAGGTAGACCTACAGTTTTGAGGGAGGCATCAGCATGTTTCCAGAAGTAAACATGTCTGTTCAATTACAATCTTCCCCTTCTTCCAGATGATGATGAAGAGGTGGGGATGTGATATCCATACAGGTGTCAATGACATGGCAATGGGACAGCACACCAAAATAATTCTACCTCTGAAAAAAAAAGAGCACACTGATCAAGCTAAGGAGAGGAGGAGCATCTGTGACATACTTGTGTAAGGCTATCATTTCCTTGATGTGGAAAAAAGCAGAAGCATTGATAACTTTTAATATTTCATAGTGCTTGATAGATGACATGCTCTCAGTAAAGCCAAAATACCTAAAACACTCAGTTTTGAAGTGCTGAAGTAAAATTTCATATTCAAAGTACAAATTTCATTTTGCATTCCAACCTGAAATGGAAAATCTAAAATACGGTAAATGTTAAATATATCTAAATAGATTATGTCCAAGCACTTTTATGTCCCACAAATTGGTTTATTATCTAGCAGAACCTTAATGAATTTCCTATTGATAATTTTATCACAAATGTTGACAGCCACAGTGAGATGCTGCTTTCAGATTTTGATGCCAGTCTTCCTCGAGGAGTCATTAGAATTATACAATTACATTTCTTGTGTGGTTTCTAAGAGTCATGACATCCTTTTGAGAAAGGTATTCAAGAGCATTTGTATGCTATTTTGCAAATGCATGAAATATGTTTTTAAAAGTATAAGAGAAGGAGCAAGTTCTACAAAGTCCCCGTAAGTTTAGAATATGCCCTCCTATTTTTTTTCCCTATTTTCCAAGTTCTGCGCCAGCTGCCTCTCTCTCTCTCTCTCTCTCTCTCTCTCTCTCTCTCTCTCTCTCTCTCTCTCTCTCTCTCTCTCTCTCTCTCTCTCTGACACGAATCATGGCGGCCCATGGCGGACTCCCACGTGCTTCCTCCGCGAGTCCCAAGGCTGCTCCGATGATCCTTCTGAAGGACAAGCAAAGCACGGAGATTGCTGGCATCAGGACCCTGAGGCAGGGGTGGGGGTGGAATCTGCACACTGCTTGCTTTCTGCCCCAAAGCAAAACATCAGATTCCAAAACCGAGTAGTCGTAGTCTTCCTGTTCACTAACAAGCTTTATTTGGCAGAAGCTTTCATAGACCCTGGCCTGGTGCTGCTCCGAACAGGCCTGCGAGGGCCTTCTCAGGCCCATCGGAGGCTCCAAAAGGGTTTCCCTGTGAACTGGAAGTGATTTCTCGAAACTGGAAGTGATTTCTTTGCAGAACTTGCTCTTAGGGAATGGGCAACCTGGGGCAGGATTCCAAGGAACAAGAATAAAACTGGAGGAGTAATACCTCCTTAAAAAATCTTGGTCCAGCTGGCCCAGCTGGTAGTACCTTGTAAGGGCCCCCATCTGGGGTTACAGGAGAGGACGATCAAAGGTTTTGAAGGCAGAAGAGGGCTCTCATTGCCCCAAAGGCAGAAAAAGCGGAAGAACCACCCTAAGGAGAAGGAAACTCTTAAAACCTCCACTGCCTTGTGGCTATATCCATCATTAGAAAAGGCTTCAGGAGTCAACCTCGAGGAAAAAACTGGAGCTGGAGTCCCAGAGACAGTTCATCACTATATACAATCATGTTCTGGCAACTCCTGTGACGCAGCTGGAACTAATCATATCGACTTTGCCATTCCATTCGACCACTCCAGCTCCGTGGAGAGGGGGGGTTTGCTGCCTGGGTAACAGCCTAATCTCCATATTGAATTACCCAGGCCTTGTGCCCTGGAGAGGACCATTTGCAGCAAATAGTGGGGGAATAACACAGGAAGCGGCAGCTACCTGGGTGTAGGCGGATCAGGATGGAAACCAGCAAACAAATTGTTGACTCCGCACCATGCAATAAACATAAAAAAATCTCGAGCCTAAAGTTGGGCACATGGAATGTTAGGACAATGAATCCTGGCTGTTCAGACTATCTCCAAGAAATGGACACTATACAAAAGACAGCTGTCATCGACAGGGAACTGTGCAGACTGCGGATGGACATTGTTGCTCTCCAAGAGACAAGGCTACCTGACTCTGGATCTGTCAAGGAGAGGAACTTTACGTTCTTCTGGCAGAGAAAACCATCAAACGAGACCAGGGAATGTGGGGTTGGCTTTGCTGTTAGAAATACTTTACTAAGTCTCATTATCCCACCTGCTGTAGGAAGTGAGAGAATCCTGTCCATGCAACTACACTCTACAGCAGGGTTGGTTACATTTATCAGTGCATACGCACCAACATTATCATCTCCAGCAGAACTTAAAGACAGATTATATGATGATCTAGCTGTCCTGAGAAAAGACCAATAGCTATCCTCGGTGACTTTAATGCTAGGGTTGGAGCTGATTATAACTCCTGGCCCACCTGCCTAGGTTGGTTCGGCATTGGAAAGATGAATGAAAATGGCCAACGCCTACTGGAGTTTTGCTGCTATTATGGTCTCTGTGTCAGCAATACATTCTTTTACACAAAGCCCCAGTACAAAGTCTCTTGGAGACATCCAAGATCGAAGCACTGGCATCAGCTCGACCTGATTCTCGTCAGGCACTCCAGCATTTCTAGCGTTACAATCACACACAGTTATCAGAGTGCCGACTGTGACACAGACCACTCCCTGGTGTACAGCAAAGTAAAACTGAAAACAAAGAGATTGCACCACCTGAAGAAGGAAAGAAGATCAAAAATTGATACCAGTAAGACCTATAACCAAGGAAAAGTGGAGGAATTCTCCCATGTACTCAAGGAAGCTCTTCCTGGCCCTGCTGAAGATAATGCATCTAAACGTTGGGAACATTTTAGGAATGTTGTTTATAACACTACTTTATCAGTATTCAGCAAGGAGACTCGAAAGACAGCAGATTGGTTTGAAGCCCACTCAGAAGAGCTGATGCCAGCTATTGAGGAAAAGAGGAGAGCCTTGACTGCATATAAAGCTTGTCCCAGTGAGCACAACCTACAGGCCCTGCAAGCTGTTCGTAACAAAGTCCAGCAGACTGCCAGGAAATGTGCTAACGATTACTGGCTGCAACTGTGTTCTCGGATTCAGATGGCAGCTGATACAGGTAACATCAAGGGGATGTATGATGGAATTAAACAGGCCTTAGGGCCAATACATAAGAAAACTGCACCCTTAAAGACTGTTTCAGGTGAGATCATCCAGGATCGTGAGCAGCAGATGGCACACTGGGTGCAGCACTACTCTGAACTATATTCCAGAGAAAACACAATAACCAAAAAAGTCTTAAATAATATTGAGTGCTTGTAGCTCTGGATTCATTTGCCTCTGGCAAGGCACCTGGAAAAGATAACATCCCTGCTGAAGTTCTGAAGTGCTGCAAAGAGATCATTGCCACTGAACTGCACGAAATCCTCTGCCTTTGCTGGAGGGAAGGGGGAGTACCACAGGATATGAAGGACGCTAATATTGTTACGCTTTATAAGAACAAAGGTGACAGGAGCGACTGTAACAACTATCATGGTATCTCTCTTCTTAGTGTTGTCGGGAAGCTGTTTGCACATGTTATACTGAAGAGGCTCCAGATACTTGCAGAGAGAGTCTACCCAGAATCACAGTGTGGCTTTCGAACCAACAGGTCCACTACTGATATGATATTTTCCTGCAGGCAGTTGCAGGAGAAATGCAGGGAACAAGGACAGCCACTTTTTGTAGCCTTCATAGAACGTACGGAGGCATTTGATATGGTTAGTAGGGATGGACTCTTTAAAATACTCCTCCGGGTTGGATGCCCACCCAAGCTCTTTAACATCATTAGGTCTTTTCATGAGGATATGAAGGGCAATGTAGTTTTTGATGGCCTGGTGTCAGATCCCTTCAACATCCGAAGCGGAGTGAAGCAGGGCTGTGTCCTTGCGCCAACCCTGTTTGGGATCTTCTTTGCTACCATGCTGAAGTATGCTTTTGGAACTTCAACAGAGGGTATCTATCTCCGGACCAGATCAGATGGAAAACTCTTCAACCTCTCTAGATTGAGAGCAAAGTCTAAGGCACAGGTGAAGTGTTTGCGGGATCTCCTCTTCACTGATGACACCGCCATTACTGCTCACTCTGCCGAAGATCTCCAACAACTCATGGACCATTTTAGTAAAGCTTGGAAAGATTTTGGGCTAGAAATCAGCCTGAAAAAAACAACACAAATAATGGGCCAGAATGTGGACTCTCCTCCTCACATTACAATTTCTGCAAAAGAACTGGAAGTTGTCCATGACTTTGTGTATCTTGGCTCAACTATCTCAGATACACTCTCACTAGAGTCTGAGCTCAATAAAAGAATAGGTAAAGCAGCAACTATGTTTTCCAGGCTAACAAAGAGAGTATGGCTCAATAAGAAGCTGACAGAACATACAAAGATACAGGTCTATAAAGCTTGCGTACTGAGCACACTTTTGTATTGCAGCGAGTCTTGGACCATCCATGCCCGACAGGAAAGAAAGCTTAATACCTTCCATATGCGCTGTCTTAGGCGAATATTCAACATTACCTGGCACTACAAAGTTCGAAATAGCATAGTCCTGAATCGAGATGGAATCCCTAGCATGTACACTTTATTGAAACAGCGACGCCTACGCTGGCTTGGACACGTTGTGAGAATGGATGACAGTCGGATCCCAAAAGATCTTCTATATGGAGAACTAATGCAGGGAAAGCGCCCCAGAGGGAGACCACAGCTGCGGTATAAGGATATCTGTAAGAGGGACCTGAAGGCCTTGGGAAATGACCTCAACAGCTGGGAAACCCTGACCTCCGATCGCACTGTCTGGAGGCAAGAGATACAGCATGGTCTACATAAATTTGAAGAGGCATTTGTCCAAGAGGCAGAGGAAAAGAGGCAGGCACGGAAAGAACGAAACTCGAGGACCGGACAAGAAACAGAATACATCTGCCCCCAGTGCGGTAGAGACTGCCATTCCCAAATTGGTATATTTAGTCACACTAGGTGTTGTTTTTAGGATCTCTACTCCAGGCATGATACCATAGTCTTTCGAGACTGAAGGATGCCAATGATGAAATATGTGCCATCGAATGATTTGAAATTATGCCAAGGTATTAAGAGTTTCATGTCAAATTCCTCCAAGCTTTCAGCATTTATTCAGAGCAAAGGTGAGGCTTTGTTTACAATTTTTCAAATTATGGTGTGTTCAAGGATATCATGCTCCCTTTCTGAACAGGAAAAAGGGAGACAGCTGATGAATCAGGCTGAAGCCTCAGCTTTGACTGAAATAGAACTGAAGCAGTTGATTGTGAAAGTTGCTTCAAGCCATTGTTATAGCTCACTGATTCTGGAATCAGCCAGGGGCTACTTTCCTCCCAGATGACAAGTAAAGTGAGCCTAAAGCTTTTCTGAATGACATCTTTCTCTAGGTGCACATTAGGCCTAGCACTGCAACACTTGCAATTGAAGACGACTAGAAAAGCTCTTGCTAGGTTAAACTTCCCTCAAGAAAAAAATATCACGTGAAAGACATCAGGGGGCAGAATAAACTCTTTGGGGTTACATAGCTCCAAATAGCTAAAGCACAACCGAGAAATGTCATAAACGTACAGTAACTCATCATTGTCTACAAAAGGAATTTCGGGTGGAAGAAGGTGAAGAACCTGCCACATGCCACATATGATGAAGCATAGTGGGTAGGGGAATTGATTATGGAGTGAGGACAGATGATGACAGCTGGTCTTATACAGGGCTGCACTCCTTCAATCATGGGAATTTTGCAGCCTGGGATTTCTTTAGAGATAGAAGAATATTTCATAGGAATAGTATTTCACCTGATACTCTTGACAACAGTAACTCACATTTCTTGAGAAGAAAGAGATGCTGAAGAAATGTTCGGGACCTTGAGAGAATGTGTACATTGGCAAGATTTGGAATGCATTTTAGAAAAATAACATGTGACACAGCATGCAGCATAGTGACACAAAACAAAATGTTCACAGTTGGCAAAATGCACACAAGGACGCTTGAGTCTATGGTGGAAAAAAGCTCTGTAGGTAAAATGTGTCACACAAAATGTAATGGAAGGCTTGTCCAAACGAGAACAACAGGCAGAAACATAAATTCTGGCAGAACAAATACAAGGCAACAATCAGGAAAGCAAAGCAAGACTTGGAGGAGTGCATAGCTAAAAACACTCAAAGTAATAACAAGGAATAGATAGATAGATAGATAGATAGATAGATAGATAGATAGATAGATAGATAGATAGATAGATAGATAGATAGATAGATAGATAGATAGATAGATAGATAGATAGATAGAGTTTCATTTTTTTATGGAACTATGTCTTAATTTGTTTCATTGTACTCAGGAAAACTGGGTAAACTCAAAACTGCAGGGCCTTTACTACAGATATTTTTGTAAACAATAATATATATTTTTCATAACTTTAACCTCAAGCTTGAATTTGAATGTAGCTATAGATCTGTAGTGCTAGCGTAATTACGTTTATGCTGGTGTTTTGAATCATTTCAGGTATTTCACTGCATAATAACAAGAAGGGTGTGCCAATAAATAAATAAATAAATAAATCATTGTGAACTTTATTTATATGGTGTGTGGTACATGTTCATGGTAAGTATATTATAATTTTGAGTAGTCTGATTAGACTGAACATTTATTTACCCTGCTGTAGTAACATTCAGATTTTGAATAGGGATGGGCACAAAATGAAAAATGAAATGCTGTTTCGTCGTGTCATTACGTAACAAAATGAAACAAAATGAAACAACACAAGGAAGCAGCATTTCGTTACAGATTAAACGAAATGGTGTTTTTGTTGAAACGAACTATTTCAATCATCTGCAGGCTTGGGGGATGAAAAAAGTTTGTTTAACCCCCCCCTCCCAAGCCCCGCCTCCAACTGATCTGCGCTGGCCACTTTCCAGCACCCCCCACCAATGAATCATTTCATTTGTGGTTCATTTGGTATGAATTTTTTTGAAAAAAAATTCTATCAAACAAAATGGAAAAAATGTGGGCGCACTAAAGGAAAGGAAACGAAACATAATTTTTCTTTTTTCATGCCCATCCCTAATTTTGTAACATGAAGGAACAATGGAAAGATATTTCTCAGCTACATTTAAAGGCCACCTTTTGAAGCTGTTGAAGATTAGTGTCTCTGCAAAGATTTGAACTGACATACAATGATAGGCCTTTCTTCTTCACAGGCCTAACCATAGATTTTGCAGTTACTGAGAGATAATTATGTTGAACTAGATCTGATTTTTTAAAACCCCGGGTAATTCCAATAATATCTTCTATTTTATATTTGCTTGTTCTTTTATGTCAGAAAAAAAGAAGAGAAGAAATGCAATTGTGATTGTGATAGAACAAAACTATGGGTTCAATTTCTAAGAGAGCAAGCATATTCTACTTAATATCCTTGGCCAAATCATTTGTCACCTTTGCCCCAGCCAAGACCACCAGTCTCACAGCCTGATAGGCCTCACAAAAATGTTATGTAATCAAAATAGAGACAGGAAACCATGTACGTATGCCATTTTGAACTCTTTTCAGGGCAGAGGCAATATCAATATATATGACAAATAGAATAAAGAGAAAAATATCTTTGTGTGTAAAAAAAAGGAGTACCATGACATATCTAGATTAGGGAAAGAGGTAAATACCTATAATTTATAAAGGTCTCTATTGGTATGATTCCTTAGTTTCTATGTCCATGGAGGAGAAAAATATTCAGGATTATTCTGGATGCGAATAGCTCCATCCCATACAGACTTGGGCCTTTTAGATCTTTCTTCATGTTTGAAAAATATTTCCAGAGATAGAAAGTCTATCTGCAAGTCAGCAGGGAACTCTTCCCTCAGAGACAATTTTCTATAAAACTCAAGCATCTGGCAAGTATAAAATGGATGGTCTTCACTTGGAGTGTTCTATTCAGTTATGAGATAGAGCCACGTTGAACTATTTCCCTAAACACTAGAAAAGCTTATCTCAGAGAAAAGTGAAGCTGAAGTTAATTAAACACATAGAAAGCTTTTCAACCTTGTAGTTACATATTTTAAAGGCTTCAGTATTAAAAATACAGTACTTCCAAACATTAAGAGCCAGAGAGAGAGAGAGAGAGAGAGAGAGAGAGAGAGAGAGAGAGAGAGAGAGAGAGAGAGAGAGAGAGAGAGAGAGAGAGAGAGAGAGAGAGATGTACTTCTTGCTTCAGGTGTGAATGTTACACTGTGAGATTCTTAACAAAAAATAGGAAACAGGAACTAACTCAAACCAAATACATAGCGCAATAATTCTTGAACAGTACATGATCTAGTCAGAGAGAGCTGGTTGTCCTCATGCAGGGCATACAGGGTATATATGTGGAATCACAATAATCTGCCTGTCGAACATGCTTATTAACAAGTTCATGCATTTTGCATCTAGAAATATCATCATCAATGGAAAGTGAGAGAAAAACACATTTTCTTGCATTCCTTTCAGATCTTTATGAGAACAATGTTGGTTAAGATGAGCAACTATATTTGAGGTTGGGGGGCTCAAGGGGATGGAACTTTTGTGTTAGGATAATACTCCAACACATACCTTGCTACCACACTCTTTCCCCTCCATTCCCTGGTCCAAATCACAGCTACCTTGCTTATTCAGCCCACCTCTTTCTCTTCCATCTTCTCTTGCTTCATCACCAATTATATGATTAAAGTGGAGGGGGGGAGGGAAATTAAATAAAATGGTCTAAAAGAGGCTCCTCTTTTCATGATAAATGAAAGTTGAGCTCCAATGAATGAAAAATGAAAGAGTGTCCCCACTCCAAAGGAAAACAAAAATGAAAATTTCTGCCATGCACACCCCTAGAGACTACAATAATACCGAGAGCAGCTCACGTCAGGTAAGATAATGTCCCATGCAATTGTACAAGCCATATATCAATAATACCATGCACTAGAGATGGACACGACTCAAAAAAAGGGTGTTTCGTTTGTCGTTAGGGGGTCCGTTTCGGTTCGTTTTCATTTTTCATGATTTTTTGCAAAAAAAAATCATTTTTGTTTTGTTACATAAGGAAACAAAACGAAAAAACAAAAACGAAAATGAAAAATTGCTGTTTCGTTAGCATTCATTACAGTTCAATGTATTTGCCGCAATGACAACGAAACACACAACAAAATTTCTGTTGTTTCGGTTTGTTTCGTTTCATTTTGGAGACAAAATTCATTTTTCGTTTCGTTATATAACGAAACGAAAAAATGAAAATGAAAACAAAAAATTGCTCGTTTTGTGCCCATCTTTACCATGCACAGTGCTGTCAAAATGATACTAATAGTGATGGGATACATAAACCCAACAGGACACACTTGTGGTAGTGCCAAATAATTTTACATCTACCTGTTGCTCACTGCAACACATTGTCCAGTGTTCTGGGGGGGGGTCGTCTATCCTTTGAGAGTTGACTTTTAGGGCTTATCCTGCTTGTACTTGTAGAATGTGGTTTTCAAAATGCAATGACAGTGTTGTGACAGCTATCTAACACAAAGACTTTTTGGAAAGATAACTGATAGATTTCACAATAAAGAACAAGGTATGCAAGTCTGCTCAGGAGTAATTTGTGTGATCCCAAAACTCATGTCTTTACATGAGCTGAGAGTGTCTCCTTCATAAATCACACATTTCTATAAGGCTAAAACGTATTTGTAATTTAATGCCCAAAGTAAAATGTTTTGACTCTCTGAAAACTCCTACACTAGAAGAGGAATCTTAACATGCCTAATACATAAAACCATTGTAGGGAGGCAGTCAGGAAAAAATACAAGACATTAATTTTTGTAATGCTGAAATGATCAGACATACACAAGGCATCAGCTGCTGAATGAGGTCTAGAGTCATAAAATGACAGAATTATGAATTTGGAAGGGGGTTACAAGTAGAGATGGGCACGACTTGAAAAAAATTTTTTTCGAGTTGTCGTTAGTCGGGCCGGTTCCGTTTCGGCTCGTTTCCGTTTTTCGCGAAAATTTGCAAAAATAGTCGGTTCGTTTTTTCGTTTTTTCGTTGTCGTTAGTACTGGTTTGGGGAGGGGGTAGCGGGCTCCTGGAGGGAGCTGCAGGAGTCAGCCAGAGCCACAAGTGACGGACTGGCAGACTCTTTGCACCCGCTGTGTCTCACGTACTTGCATGTAGTGCAATGCAAGTAGATCTGGCTTAGGGTTAAGACGGGTTAGCGTAAGGGCTAGGGTTAGGCTAGTTACGGGTGAGGTTAGGGTGAGTATTGGGGTGCACCTCTGGGTGCCTCTCTGACCCACTTAGAAGGACAGTGTACTGGCATATGGGTTAGGCTTAGGGTTCGGGTTTGGGCTACGATTAGTGGGCTGTTTATGCCCGATTGGCACATCCCAGAAGTCTCTGTGGTCAACCTGGCCAAGTGGCCATGCGATTGGTGGAAAATTTGCATGGTCTACTCCCATGGGCGAGCCCATCATTGCAAATGTGCAGGTGTAAAAAAATAAAATAAAATAAAATCAACGGAGACTTTTTTTTGCAAGAAAAACCCACTGCTGCTACTGTAAAAATTCAAGCATTTAAAATAGCCAATTTTCGCATCTTTCTGTGGTGCTTTGGTGGGGTTTTGGGCAACGATTTCAAAAAAAATATTGCGGTCGCCATTTTGGATCCCCCCCACCGCATGGCAAATGGATGCGCCCTCCCAGCCTGGTACAGTCAGCAAAACCTGGCCATGCGATTGGTGGAATGGCTCCAAAACTTTGCATGGTCAACTCCCATGGGCGAGCCCATCATTGCGAATGCGCAGGTGTAATAAAATAAAATAAAAATAAAATAAAATAAAATAAAATCAACAGAGACTTTTTTTGCAAGAAAAACCCACTGCTGCTACTGTAAAAATTCAAGCATTTAAAATAGCTAATTTTCACATGTTTCTGTGGTGCTTTGGTGGGGTTTTGGGCAACGATTTCAAAAAAAAAAATTGCAGTCGCCATTTTGGATCCCCCGCACTGCATGGCAAATGGATGCGCCCTCCCAGCCTGGTACAGTCAGCAAAACCTGGCCATGCGATTGGTGGAATGGCTCCAAAACTTTGCATGGTCCACTCCCATGGGCGAGCCCATCATTGCAAATGCGCAGGTGTAAAAAAATAAAATAAAATAAAATAAAATAAAATCAACGGAGACTTTTTTTGCAAGAAAAACCCACTGCTGCTACTGTAAAAATTCAAGCATTTAAAATAGCTAATTTTCGCATGTTTCTGTGGTGCTTTGGTGGGGTTTTTGGGCAACGATTTCAAAAAAAAATATTGCGGTCGCCATTTTGGATCCCCCGCACTGCATGGCAAATGGATGCGCCCTCCCAGCCTGGTACCAGCAGCGCAGCAGTAGCAATAGCCAAGGAGAGGGGGGCGGGGAACCCCCCCCCCCCAAATAAAACACCCTTCTGGCCTGGTAGGTGCCCTCAGACAGTTTTCGCCTACTTTTAGGGCCGGGAATCGGGTTTTTTTTTAACTTTTAAAAACTTTTTTTCTGTGCCGCTTGGCATTGCGCGATGCAAGTAACGAGCACGACAAATCAGACCAAATTGTTCGTTCGTCGGTTCGAGCTCGAATTCTGGTGGAGTAATTCCCGTTTCCGTTTCCGTAGAGTAATGGATACGAGTAACGGAAACGGAAACGGGAATACCGCTAAATCGTGCCCATCTCTAGTTACAAGTCAATCAAGTCAATCACTCTGCTCCATGCAGGAATACAAATCAAAGGATATCTGCCAGATGGTTGTCCAATTTTTTCTTTAATGCCTCCATTGTTGGAGCACTCACCACAACTTGAGGTCATTTGTTCCATAGCCGTGCAACTAAGCAGACAAGCAACATGTTTATACTGACAGAGAAAACAATACTCCAAGCATTCTTAAACAGTTAAGAGCTTTTGTAAGTGAAATTAATGGACTTGCACGTCTTCTCCACACTTAGTTTGTATCTAAAATGAATTCTAGCAGACTTACATGGTTGCAAACTAGGACTGCCAGCTAACATCTGACACAATATATTCTTGTGGCATGGAGATAAATTTCTGAGCAAGTGCTGATGAAGGAGGTGAAATTATGAATTCTAATGCCCATGTCTTCGCTATTCTCAACTGATGTCAAAATTAAAAAGAAAGCATGCTGCTTGTGTACCACCCCATAGCATTTAAATGCTCTCTGAGTGGTTTAAAAATCATTATTCAGGGTAGAGATTAAACTCCCGTGCTCCACAAGCTAGTTGCCCAGTTTACTGATCTTGAAAAGATGGAACACTGAGTTAAACACAAGCTGGGTAACTAGGGTTGAGCCCACGTCATGAGCATTGATTTGGTTGCTGTACTGCAGTTTAATCACTGCACTACAAGGCTCCTCCAATGTCAGAGTTCAATGGGTCAGCACAAAGGTAGAAGCATGGAGATTGTACACCTATTTGTTTGAGAAGTCATTCTAGAAGTTTGCATGTTCTCTCAAGCACTTATATGTGAGCATATCTTATTTTGCACTGCCTCATCACCACTGACATCACAAGATCCCACCCTTTGTTTAAGGTTGTCAGAACATGGAACCCTGCTGAGATGACAAAGCCTACTGATTAACATATTGAAAGGAATTAATTGTAGCATTAAGATCATTATCTTGTCAAATGCACTTCATTTAAGCTCCACTCTCCAGAATAAATACTTTACTCTTTAAAAGCTTCTAGAAGAATAGAAAAGATCCACCCATTTGGGTTTTTTGAATATTTTGAATACTGAAGGTGTTTTTTCAAAATATTTTTGAATATTTTGAAGGTGTAAAAAGCCCACACATACACCAACTGTTAAAAATATAGCCTAGATGCAATGTCCACCAAGCTGTGGACATCATCCCATAGGAGTTTGCACACAAAAAACAATATCATTATCCCAGGGATTTCAGAGCGATGAAATAATTTGGGCAATAAATAAATAAATAAATAAATAAATAAATAAATAAATAAATAAATAAATAAATAAGCACATTTTTTTAATATTGATGCCTGAAGTATATGTGTTCATGGACAAGTACAATTATATTTTCTCTGAATTAAAATGACTCATTATTATACATGTAGATATTTTGCCCCCAAAGAGCTATTTTCATCTTGAATATCATATTGCAGAGAAAATTTGTCAAAGGAGAGAGGAATTAAAATTATATTAATCACAGCTTTTAGTATGAACATCAATTTTAAAAATTAATTTTATGTAGGAGGCACATGCTAATGAAATGTTGCTATTTAGTTTTAAAATAATTGATAGGGTGAATTCAGAGAATATGTAACTAGTTCAGAACACTTCACTTGCACTTTACATTGGAGTGTGTGAGAGAGATAGGGGCTTATTAGAAACCAGGGAATCAATTTATCTATTCTAAAATAAATAATTATTTAATAATTTATGTGTTACAAAAATGTTGCTATATTAAATAATTTTGTCACATCAATAGCTAGGAGGTGTGAGGAACCCTGGAGCCCTCAGATCAGTTATATCCAGCAAAACAGAATTGTAAGTAATTATGGAATTGGCCATCCACAAAACTCAGGAGCCTATAAACATGCCAGTTTTTAGTCTTAAGTGAATATATTCACTCTGTATGGGAAAAGAGTGACTATATTGTTGACAGTTCATTCTTTAGAAAAGTCAGACATGTAGTTCATCCTTTGTTCCTCCATTTCCATGAGAAATTTTAGAGAAAAAGAAGTAGTAAGGAGTTAAGATTTAACTGTCATAGGATCATAGAATATTAGACTCATAGAACCATAGAGTTGGAAGGGGCCTATAAGGTCATCAACACCCCCGCCCGCTCATTGCAAGAATCCAGTGTCACAACATTGGTGTTGACTCATTTCTCTTTCTTTGTGCATCTTTGATTCTTTCTCTTCCAAAGTTTTCATCCCTTTATTTGACATTGTATCATCAGATGTTTTGGCCTTGAGTGGAAGCTTTCCAGATTGCATGGCCAATATTAAGTTTTATCAATGTATTCTTAAATTGTTTATTTTGCCCTCTATGCAGTTGACCAGCTGCAACAAGCTCTCCATTAAAAATATGCTTTGGAAGATGGTTGCCCAGCATCCTGTGATGACATGGTTGGCCTACTGAAGTTGTCTTGGTTTATAGATTGGCTGAACATTCCTGCATGCTATTGATGGATGGTCCAAATCTCCAGCTCCATAAAGCAGGGAGAATAAAACAGCATTATTGTAGATCTTCAGTTCTACAGATGGACTAAACAGATGTGAATGTCTTCCGAAAGCAGTGCTGGCTTTAGAGATTTGTGAGGTTTCATTGTTGATGAGAACACACAGGATACAATGCAGTCAAGATACATGAACCCTGTATGAAGGGACTGTTCATATACTTTCAAAATAATTTCCCCATAAGTTACATCACCACTGTCTTATCAATATTGATGTTAAGGTCAAAATTGCTACAGGAATTGGAGAATAGATCAAGATTTATTTGCATATTGTGACATTAGTCTGCAGTCATTGGTGCTCAGGAACTCATGCAACTGAGACTTTAGTAAGGATTCAAGATGCTGCATATTGAACAGTTTCCCACTGATGCTTTTGTTCAAGGATTTTTGCTGTTTCCTCATTACATCCATTGAACCAATCCTGATAGGCACATTTCTTAAATTCAACAACTTTTGTGGCAGTGGAAAGTTTTCATAGAGACTTTTCCATTGGTCTTCAATTCTACTGCTTCCAATTCAATTAATTTTGACTTGATGATTAAGCTAGATCTTTTGTAAGCAGCCTTGAAGATACTTAATGTCTTTGATGCCTGTTTTCCTTGTAGTCATTGTGGAATTATTTATTTATATGTTCATTTTGGATATGAGCACCTGATCATTTGCCCAGCATTCTGTTCCACTAATTACTGCATTCTGTTCCACATCTCTCCAAATTTGGTGTCTCTGCAAATTTGCAGACCATTTTATAGCCAGATGAATCAATGAATCAAAAGTGACAAAAATTCATCAATTCATAGAAATGAAAATTGATGAATTAGCTATTTTTAAATTAACTTTGCAGTTTGCTGTCTTTTTAAGTTTATGTCCATCTCAGTTTCAGCTTCAGTACATCCACTGAACTGATAGGGTTTATATAAATTCTGATACGCCACAGTCATATTGGATTTCTATTGCGGTAAAGAATTAACTGAATTAGTTGTGGTTTGCCACAGTTTGATTCATTTGTCTATGATACATAACTTATTTCTCTCTTTGCTTAGTTTTTAGATCAGAACAAATATTGTTTTTGTTATGTGACATACAGCAATCCTGTGAATGAGTAGTCTCCAAAATGTCCTGTCCACAACTGCCTACACAGCTCTTGTTAATGCAAGCATGTAGCTTCCTTTTGAGTCACTCTATCTTGTATTTGTATTCCTTTTTTATTTTCTACTGCCTTCCATCTTTCCCAGAATTATTGTTTTTTCCAGAGAATATGTCTGTGAAGATTCTCAGTCATCCAGGTGAGTTTATCTGGAAGTTGAGTCATGGCTACTGGACTTCTTTTTTGAGAGATAGAAACGTTTCGCTGTTCATCCAAACAGCTTCAGACCGATGAAGCTGTTTGGATGAACAGCGAAACGTTTCTATCTCTCAAAAAAGAAGTCCAGTAGCCATGACTCAACTTCCAGATTTTTCCAGAGAATGCTGTCTTATAATATGCCGAAGCAGAACAGCCCCAGTTTCATCAAGTTTGCCTCCAGAGATAGTTCAAGTATTATTTGATCAAGGAGCCACTTCTTCATCACACCACAAAGCTTTCCTACAGCACCACATTTCAAACAAATCAATAAGATACTTTAAAAGCAAAACAGGTGACGATTAAAAGCAAACACAGAAGAGGGGAAAGACCGAGGGGGAAAAAACAATTAGAATAACTCTCAAAACTAAGAGCCTAACACGAGAAATGCTAATTGTAAGGCACTTTACTTACTTTTCAAATGTAATAGGTCTTTCACTTTGCTTTCAAATATTTGTGGGAAGTGAAGGAGAATGTTTTAGTTTTTCACTTCATAAGAATATCACTGTGAGAGATCGAAGCATTGCTGAAGGGTATGTGCAGAAATCTTTCTGTTTTCTCATATTTTTCCTCCTGAATCATCATTTGGCAGAGTCTGTTGACAAACACCCTCCAATGTACTTCATAAATCATAGATCAAATATTTAGTCCTAACAGATGACACTGTGTTATGACAACGGTTGTGCAACAGTGGCAGTACAAACACAGGTGTCCTTAACATCTGCCAGGAAAATTGTGATGAGAAAAAAAAAGCACTGCCTCCATGGCTACTAAAAATCTTTTCACCTGATACTGTTACTTTATAAGCAGATGCCTTTTCATGGTTGGCCCCCTGTTTAGCTAAGATCTATTTTATGAAGATATCAATTACATTCGGACTAGGAACTAAGGGATTGAAATGGAAATATCAGTTGATGGGAAACAGCTGCTTAATCTGAACAATCATAGATTAGATATGCCTTCAGGACGATATTTCGGATTAGTTACATATATTAACAAATATATGAGACTGCTTGTTAATGGAGCGGATAAAAATTCTTTAAATAAATAAATAAATAAATAAATTACTTGATATTGTCATTCCTTGGCACTGAATATGAAGGGCATGGATTGTTCATGCCTTAGCAAGCAAACAGTCCTCCCATGCTGGCTTTCTGTGCAGGCATGTTATGCTTCCTAAGGGAAACTTTTAGGGACCAGGTAAGAAAGGAAAAGGAAATCCACTGGGGAGCCAGGTGGAGGAAGGCCTCTGAGAGGCCATGAAGCCATAGGCATGATGTAGCACATGATGTAGCTTTGTAGCACAGGCCTACGGAGCTGATCTTCAAAGAGCAACAGGCATGATGAAAGAACTGCACTGATTAAAGTGCAACTACCTATTCATCTTCATTGACCAGTGAGTAATATGTGAATCACTGCTATATTTTATAATATCATGATACAGAAAAATCCATGAATGTAGTTCTGGAGTAAGCATAGTTGCATTTTTTCATATCTATCTGCCCCCTTATTTCATTTCTATTTCTTGCTTTCTTTTCTACTAAAAAGCAGCTGAAAGGAAGAACATGTTTGCCTGTCTCATTCTGCACTAATCAATTGTGAGATAGTGATGTGTTTTCTTCTTTAGAAAAAAACTCATAACCAAGGACCAGTTGAAACGGCAGGTACTGTTTCCCCACATTTTACAGCCTTTTAGTAGTTGCCATTCAGCAGCCAATCAAGGTCTCATACATGATTTAACAACCTTTAAATCCTGGAAGGCAGTTCATTACTGTTGATGGATTAAAATTGCACCTCCATGTTTCTCTCTGCTCTGGTTTTGCTATTGTTTTTTGTAGCTGAGAATTGCTTTTACTGTTCTTGTGGCTTCCATGTACACGCTGAGGTAAACTACTTTCACACACTTATGGCTGCATGAAAGTCACAAAAATAAAACCCAGAGTTTCCCCCTGTTTTCTGTTTGTATTTATAAAACTACTCCCATTGTTAATAAGACAATTCCAATGCTTAGGGAGGCTCCGCTCGAAGCCCTTGTCTTCGGCGGGGCTTCTTTGCCTCCTTGAAGAAGATGGCGGGCGCAAAGTCTGGCGCCCGTACGCTGGTTGCATGGTCAGGGGGCAGCTTATTTAAGGCGTGGTACACTCCCCGCCCACAGCCAGCCTTCATTTAGTTTGTGCCTTTTGACATTCATAATTTTATCACATCTCTCGTTCCCATTATTTGTAGGGTTCCCATCATGCCATTTTAAAAGGGTACGGCGAAGGGCAAGGGGAAAGCCCCAGCTAAGCGTAGGGCTTTGCCTCAACCTGACCCTGAGTCGTCTTCCTCTTCTGATGAGGAGTTGACCCAGTTTGCGGCCATTTGGCAAAAGTTATCTCATCTGGAGAAGGACCGAGCTAGGAGGCAGGACTTGGAAGCCGCTGATAGTGGGAGGAGACTGCATAGGGACACTAAGGCCAAGCAGAGGGCTACGCTTAAATTATTGGGGGACCTTATGATGTCTCGCATTACCTTTTTAGAAGGAGAGATTGCTGGCACATCTGCTACTGCATTGACTGCTCATCCCTCCGCTGGTTGTGATACCCACTTGACATCTGTGAGTGAGCAGCTTGTCACAGTCCAGCCTGTTGAGACGCCTCGTTGCACTACCCCTCCCCATCTGGTGGAGAGGGTACAGAGCATGGCTATTGACCTCTCCATTGGAGCTGCATCTGCTGGAAGTTGGCCGATTGCTTTGGACCCTTATGCCAGTGCAGGTGAGGCCTCATCGCAACCCTTGGCTACATCTGCACCATTTGTATGGCCGTGGGGATCTCAGGCATATCGCTCCACCCAGCATTTGGGTGGGACGATGCCCTTGGGGTCGCCTCCCATTAATCTTGGGTCCACACAGATTGGCTTCTCTGGGTTCACTAGGTTTGCCACTGTTCAGGCTTCCGCGCAGACACATACCGAGCAACCTGAGGTAGCAGTTGAACTTCCGATTGCAGTGGAAACTGCTGTGCAAGTTAATTTGTCCCCATCTATATCAGACACTGTCCCTGCATCCAGTAAGTCAGTCCAGGATGTTTTGCAACTCCTGGAGGGTGATGCGTCCCTTCCTTTGGGGGACCATCTATCAGATGCTATAATTGATAAAGATTGTAGCAGGCAAGTATGTGACTTATTTGACCTGCTTAACAGAGAAATTAACGGTGCTGCATTGGACAAACTCGACAAGGAGGACAGGGACAAAATTAAGAAAAAGAAGCCTGACAAATGCTGGGAGAATTGGCTTTCTGCATTTGCAGTTTTTGCAGGTATCCTGTCCAAGGCGAAGCCGGACATGGGACCTGTATTATTCCATTACTTTGACATGATTCATCGGGCCAGGATGGACTTTCCAGGCACAGCGTGGCTTTCTTATTATGAAGGTTTTCGTCGTAGAGTTGCCCACAACCCTAGTCTTAGGTGGGACATGCCCCATAGCACCCTTTGGATGCGATATATGAGCTCCTCTCGGCCTACTACTGGTGAGAGGTTTGATAGTGGACACCTTATACAAAGAGCGAGTCAGGGGCCTGCTACCCACCCCGGGGCGGGCCAGCCGGTTCAACCCCGGCTGGTCTGCTTTGAATTTAACAATAAAGGGGCATGTGGGCGCAGGCAATGTCGAATTTGACATGTCTGCTCTAGCTGTGGGGGACCTCACACAGCCTCTGCCTGCCCTAAAAAATCTGGCAACAATGGGAACAAGGAGAAGGGGGGGAAGCGAATCCCCCCAACCAACCTTCGCTTCCCAAAGGGCCCTAGTCCTATAAAAGTGTCGGTACTAAGGGAGTGGCTCAGTAGCTACCCTTTACGTGATAAGGCACGCTACCTCCTTGATGGTTCTCAATATGGCTTTTGGATTCCTGCATTTGGGGAACGATTGTCATACATGGCCCATAATCTTAAATCTGTTTGGGGCATGGAAGATGTTGTTCGAAAAAAGATTGCCACTGAGCTCGAAGCCGGACGAGTTCTGGGCCCCTTTGACGTGCCACCTTTGCAGCATTTTAGAGTTTCTCCCCTAGGGGTTGTCCCAAAGAAAACCCCTGGTGAGTACCATTTAATACATCATCTTTCTTACCCTTCGGGGGCTTCAGTTAATGATATTATCCCCCAGGAATTGTGCAGCGTGCATTATACATCCTTTGACGCTGCGATCAAGATGGTGCGTAGCTGTGGGCCTGGGGCTGAGGTTGGGAAGTGTGATATAAAATCTGCCTTCCGGCTTCTGCCTGTTAACCCAGCTGATTTTGAATTGCTTGGTTTTGCCTTCAAAGGTAAGTTTTATATGGACAGGGCTACGCCTTTTGGTTGCTCGGTTTCATGTTCAGCGTTTGAAACCTTTAGTTCTTTTGTTGAGTGGTTTGTCCACACTAGGACGGGTGATTCTCATGTGGTGCATTATTTAGATGACTTTTTATTTGCCGGTCGGGTGGGGACGCAGCAGTGTGCTGCCCTTATGGCGGCTTTTCATGACATAGCTCATGAACTGGGCATGCCTCTAGCCGTAGATACAACTGAGGGACCCCCCACTGTTTTGACTTTTCTGGGGATCGAACTGGATACTATTCAGCAATCCAGTCGATTGCCAGAACAGAAGCTTTCCGAGCTTAGGATCCGTTTGAGCCACATGCTTTCACGTCGTAAAGTTACCCTGCTTGAACTTCAGCAGGTTGTGGGTCACCTCAACTTTGCCTGTCGCGTAGTTGTGCCCGGTAGGGCATTCTTGCGTAGACTGTGCGATGCCATGGTGGAGTTGAGGTGTCCTCATCACAAGCGCAGGTTATCTGCTGCTATGAAGGCTGACTTGAGTATGTGGCTGCGATTCTTAGCTGATTTTAATGGGGTCTGCTTTTGGCGATCTGAGGCGATAGCGGCCTCTGATCTGCAGGTTCAGACCGACACCTCTGGTGCCCTTGGTTTGGGGCTGTATTTCAGAGGTTGCTGGGCTCACGGCACTTGGCTGGACGACTGGCAACACAAGGGAATTACCAGGGATCTTACCTTTTTGGAATTGTTTCCTATTGAGGGAGCATTATGGATCTGGGCTGATCAATGGGCTAACGCTGTAAAATTTTGGTGTGATAATATGGCTGTTGTTCATATTATCAATTCCCTTATCTTCTAAGTCCCCTCGAGTCATGCGCTTGGTCAGGGCCTTGACCCTCTGATGCCTTCAGTTTAATATCATATTCCACACTAAACATGTCCCGCGTGTTAAGAATGACATTGCTGATGCGTTGTCACGCCAACAGATGTCGCGGTTCAGATCGTTGGCACCTCTGGCATCCCTGGACCTCGATATTCTTCCGCTGGAGGTATGGAGGCTTGGAGGATAGAGGCTAACAGAGCCATGGGATTGGCGTTGGCTTCAAGCACCCATCGATCCTACTCAGCCGCTTGTGCTGAGCACGCACGCTTTTGTGTCAGAGAAGGGATCTTTACCATGTGGCCTGCTTCCTCTGATCAATTAGTTCATTTTGCCATGGACTTGCATTTTAGGGGTTTAGCCCCTTGTACGATTCAGGGCAAGATGTCGGCACTTTATTATTATGCAAAGGCACAGGGCTATGACCTTCCTAATTGCCAATTTAGAATAGCCAAAATGATTGAAGGTTGGTCTCGCGAAAAGGGGAAGGTTAAAGATACAAGAACGCCCATTTCACCCCAGATGTTGATTAAGTTAGCTCTTACTTGGCCTCAAATTTGTTCTGACCATTATGAGGCGGTTTTGTTTCAGGCAGCTTCTATTACTGCCTTCTTTGCTGCTCTTAGAGTGAGTGAACTTGTCGCACATTCCCACTCTGACCAGTCCCACGATGTCTTACAGTCGTCGGATTTGGAATTGTCAGAAGAGCAGGTCACCTTGCGCATCCGTCGGTCTAAGACTGACCAGAGAGGCAAAGGGCAACTGATACACCTTGGTAGGTGTTCAATGGCTCATATTTGCCCAGTGTTGGCCCTGCATAATTATGCGATATTGAGGGGCAGTACTCCAGGTTATCTCTTCATACACAAGACCGGAGCCCCGTTGACCCATTTTCAATTTTGGAAGACCACCATGAGTGTGTTGGAGGCTGCCGGCATATCCGGCTGGCATTTTGGGACCCATTCTTTTCTCATTGGCGCAGCATCTATGGCTGCCACCTTGGGAATTGATTCTGCGGGTATTCAGCAGATTGGCAGATGGCACTCTTGCCAATTTAAGATGTATGTTAGGCCTTTCATGGACCAGTGATTCTGGGCCAGTCTCCTCTGTTCTTCTTGTTTCAGGTGCCGTGATTGGACAGCAGGCTCGAGTTGTGATCTGTGGCCATAGTTTTATATTTTGGGCTGCCAAGTTTGCTGCTCACTCCGGATGTGGCCGAGATCTTGGCCTTGGTCGATTGGCCGAGCAGGTGTGGAGGGGAAGATGGGGGATGTGTTGGGATGGCTTCTTTCCTGCTTCCAAAGCAAAGCAAAAGCAAAGTGTTCTGCTTATATACTGCCCCATACCACTACAAGTAGTCTCTGGGCGGTTTACCGTCCACCGGCCATTATGGTTGTCCACCTTGGTGGTAATGACCTAACCCGAATGTTGGGTAAAGCTTTGATTACCCAGGTAATTGCTGACCTGATAGCTTTTAAGGAGTGTTCGCCTTCTACTCGGATAATCTGGTCTGCCATGATCCCTCATTTATTCTGGGGCCCATCTCATCCCCCTCAAAAATGCGTAAGGCCAGAAAAGGTGTTAATCGGGAGGTGATTCATTTTCTTGTTAATTCTGGATGGGGGTCTGTTATTTGGCACCGTAATATCACGGCTGGTGATCTTGGGTTATTCCGACCCGATGGGGTTCACCTGTCTGATAAAGGCCTTCGACTATTTCTTGCCAACTTAAAAGATGGTCTGTTGGCCGAGTTGTTCAGCTGTGTTGGGTAAAGAGACTGTTGGTGCATCTCTTTTTGTGGTGGTTAGGGCAAGCGGTCTTGTAATTTAAGTAGGCACCTCTCATGGATAAAACTTTACAGTTAATTAATGTTATAAATAAATTGTGGCCCATATTAATTCCATAACCTTTGTCTTGTGTCTTTATTTTTTCTGGGGGGGGGCAAGGGAGGCTCCGCTCGAATACCTTGTCTTCGGTGGGGCTTCTTTGCCTCCTTGAAGAAGATGGTGGGTGCAAAGTCCGGCGCCCGTACGCTGGTTGTGTGGCGGGGAGCAGCCTATTTAAGGCTCGGTACGCTCCCCACCCGCAGCCAGCGCAATCTGACAGCTCCCCTCCCGCCCGCCCTATATTGTGGATGATGAGTCTTACTGGTCGCTTCGGGGCCGGAGGGGAATTTTTGGCCGTTGCTCAAATTGGCCGTAGAGCGGCAGCATTTTTTCGCCCATCCATTCATCTGCATGGCGTGTTGGGGTGATTTTAAATAGCTCTTTCACCGGTCGCAATTGGCGGTTAGGGCAAGCGGTCTTGTAATTTAAGTAGGCACCTCTGTTATACAGCACCTGTTTGGTGTTGGGCAGCCCTCATGGATAAAACTTTATAAACTAGGATGTCAATTCTTATTGTTAAAAAGGAGCCCCTGTTAGGTTATGAGGGCTGCCAGTGTTTATGAGATTTGAAGGTAAGATGGTGTAGTTACTGTTTGGCATCTTACCAAAGGCATTATTCATTCATGCCAGTTTTATCTCTTATTATCAAGCAGAGGTGCTGATGAATTATAACATAAAATTATCTACCACTTGCCCTACGGCACAGGCCCTCTTTAACTTGCAGTTATTCTTTACAGTTAATTAATGTTAACTGGCCTCGAACCACCAAGCGGAATCTGTGGCGGGCCCGACCCTCTGGAATCATCTTCCAGCAGAAGTGCGCCTTGCAGAGTCCCTGCCTGCCTTCCGGAAGGCGCTGAAAACTCTTCTCTTCCGGGAGGCGTTTGGGTGACTCAAACAGTGTTTTTTTTTTCCCCCTCAGTCCCGCCATCTGCTGTTGTTGTTTTTGTCTGTTTTTATTAGTTTAGTTACTATTTATTTTGCTGTTTTTGTAATTTTGCTGTGTTGCATAGTCGTTGTAAACCGCCCGGAGTTCCCTTAGGAAGACGGGCGGTATATAAGCTGTATAAATAAATAAATAAATAAATAAATAAATAAATAAATAAATAAATAAATAAATAAATAAATTGCGGCCCATATTAACTCCATAAACTTTGTCTTGTGTCTTTATTTTTTCGGGGGGGGGGCAATGTTTTCAGAACATAATCACTCAGGATGTAAGCACTCAGAGGCTGAAGAAAGAATTCACAGAGCATTAAAATCTCACGAAAAATTGTTAGCCATTATTTTGTTAGTGACTTCTGTGGTGCAACAAAGGGAAACATGGATGCAGGTTTTGGTTGATCTTTCCTGGCAACACAAGAAACTACTTGCTGGACATCATTAGGGATGACAGAAAGTGAGTGCCCACTGGGCACTTGGTTACGGTATGGAAAACCCTGCTCTCTGTTGTGAAAAAAATGTTTCTCCTCAGCTGGTCCAGCCCCTGAAAACCTTTACCTCAAGATCCTTTTCAGAGAATCTCACACATGCAGGCCCCATTCCCAACAAACTAGGAGAGTACTAAGAGAGTGGAGTCATCATAAAGGGATTGAGCAGGGAGAGCTAGGACAAAGGCTACCATATGTGTGAAGTGCTGGGGTTGGGGTTGACATTTTCCCTTGTGTAGAACTGTGACCTGTTTGGCTTTGTCTCTAATATACTTCTCTTTACATCTGAAACAAAATGTAAATATTCCATTTTGTACCCATCTCTAATAATATTTACTTAAACAAGTTTAACTAAAATCCTTAAATACAGCAATATTTAGCCCATTATGTACTTGATTCCCCTCTATAGAGTGATATAAGGGAAAACACGGTATGCAAGAGAATATAAATCAAAAATCATATTTTGTGATCTGACCATATTCTGAGGGAATGAATCTTGGATGTCTGAAGATATTAGTCTCCTTTTCCATTTTTATCTTATATCACAGAAAAAATAAGATTTTTTCAGTGTGTGAATAGAAGTTATTTAACATTCAAGAGATAACCATTTCCCATTCTCATATTGACACACATGTTCTTGGTTCCATTATGAACCCAGCCTTTGTTTGGCACCAATGTACAGTCATAGATTGAAAGTGTAACAGCAACACCATCGTCATTGTCCTCTAAAGAGAATGCCAGACTTTCAGCACTGCTGAGACTCAATTGTCAGGCTAGCCCAAGGCTAGTTGGATTTTCTGAACTCACCATGGCTTTCTGTATCTTGTAACATTGTGCTCTATATGTACTTTCATAATGCCCAGAAGGGAAAGTCAGCATAGGACTTTACCTACATTGACCAGCGGGCCCACGGGCTGGGGCAGTGTGTTGTTGGTTTTTTCTTATCGCGCCAACCAGCTGGCCTGTGGGCCAGGTTGGTGCATTTTTAAATTATTAGTATTTTTTCTTACTGCGCCAACCAGCTCGACCACGGGCTGGGTTGGCAGGTTTTCTTATTTATTTATTTTATTTTATTTTTACTCACGCCAAACAGCTGGCCCGTGGTGTGGGTAGGCACGTTTATTTATTTATTTATTTATTTATTTATTTATTTATTTATTTATTTATTTATTATTATTTATTATTATTATTATTATTATTATTATTATTATTATTATTATTATTATTATTATTATTATTATTATTATTATTATTATTATACTCATGCTGACCAACTAGCCCGCGGCCTGGGTCAGCACGTTTCTTTTTTTCCCTTGTTATTGCACTGACCAGCTGGCCTTTGGGCCGGGTTGGCACATTGTTGTTTTTTCACTCGCACCAACCAGCTGGCCCATGGGCCGGGTTGGTGGGCTTTTATTTATTTATTTATTTATTTATTTATTTATTTATTTTTATTTATTTATTTATTTACTCACACTGACCAACTGGCCCACAGGCCAGGTCAGTGCATTTTTTTAAAAATTAACTTATTTTATTTTTTTCTTATCGCGCTGACCAGCCGGCCCACAGGCCGGGTAGGCACTTTTTAATTTATTATTATTATTATTATTATTATTATTATTATTATTATTATTATTATTATTATTATTATTATTATTATTATTATTATTATTATTATTTTACTCAAGCGCCAATCAGCTGTAGCACGGACTGATCAGCACTTTATTTTTTGCCAGAGGAAGGCCTCCTGGTGGCCTTGGAAGCCCTCCCGACAGGGGCAGGTCAGCAGTAGCCGCGAGTTCCAGCCCGCCATTCAGGTAGGAGAAGACGCTGGATGGGAGAACGAAAAACAAAATGAAACAAAATGAAAATTTCCATTTCATTTCATTTCGTTTCATATTTCTTTGAGGGGGTGGTTTGTTATTCATTTGTTACTTAACAAAACAAATAACGAATAACAAAATGAGTTTTTAATTCATTTTGTGCCCATCTCTAATTATTTTATATGGAATATTGCTTACTACAAGGTCACCAATTAGTGTTAAGCTCACAGTCTCGAGGGCAGTTTAAAAATGGCCTTATTGACACTTCTTCCTTTCTTTTTCTATAGTATCATATGCATGTATATTACGCCTTGGACTAAGCAGGCATTTATTACTCAACAAACCAAATGTAAGTGCAGTTTAGTAATTCAAAATGTAATTGGTTTTCACAGAGAGTAAAAGGAGGAGAATTTGGGAAATCTTGGCACACCAATACTAATGGGTTGTCCCCTGTGCATGCAGATGTACGGCTCTACCTCATTTTGTGCCAAAAGCCTTCTAGCTGCTGCATTAATGAAATGATTAATATTTATGCTTTTCCCTATTAGGCCATATCACAGGACAAATCTACAGTCTTTTTTTCCCTGAAAGAAAAGAAAAAAACTTTGAAAAATCAAACTACAGAGTTTTAACAACCATTTGTTGTTACAGCAACTGGCAAAGGCTCTCTTAACTATCCATCTCTCTAGTAATTGTGAGTGCAGAACAAAACGTATTCACATTTTTATGACCAAATTGCCTTTATCATATTTCACTTGCAGTGAAGCTTCCCCATGCTTTATTTTTCTATTCTGGGGCTACCTTAGAAGCCCTCATTAATTTCTGAAAATAAACAAGGCTTCTGGGATGTGTGTAAAAAGAGAGAGGTTAAGATAGAAGTGGATACAATCTATTCTTTCCCTGTCTGGTGCTACCTCAGCTTCAAATATTTCTGGCATCAGTAAAGACAATGAAGAGCTATTTGAGAACCCTTTGTGTTTGTTCTATACTAGAGATGGGCACAACATGAAAAATGACATGCTGCTTTGTCATTTTGTAAGGTTATGAAACATTACAAAAAGAAACAAAACGAAATAAAACACAAGCAAGCATTCCATCAAGTAATGAAATGAAATATCACTATCTGTTTAAGGAAATGAAATGTTTCATCTTCTCTTGTCAGAACATACCAATAGGGAGTCAGGATAACAGGCTGGAAATTGCAATCTGTGTGCAGAGAGGTGGGACCTAGGAATGGATGATGTACCAGTAAGATATAGTGGTCCATCTGAAAAGCGATGAGCTGTCAGATATACCAGTGTGGAGGATGATTTTATGGTGATTGGGAAAAATCTCATGCAAAAATCATATGAGATCAATAGGATACAGTAAGATCCAGCCTCTTTTACCCATAAACTAATTTTATTTAAATTTAAAGAGAGGGGATGGCAGGGTGTGCCATAAGGCCTGTAGCCACTAACCAATTTCTTCTTCTTTCTTCTTCTTCTTCTTCTTCTTCTTCTTCTTCTTATTATTATTATTATTATTATTATTATTATTATTATTATTATTATTATTATTATTATTATTATTATTATTATTACGATGATGATGATGATGACGATGACGATGACGATGACGATGACGATGACGATGACGATGGCAATGACACAGTGCCTAAAGAGCTAAGCAAGTGTTTAGAACAAATTGAAGTTGACAAAGTCACCATCAGTCAGCTGCAGAAAGCCAATTTACTGGGATCTGCTCGCATAATTCTTTGATACATCATGTAGTCCTAAACACTTGGTAACTTGGTAAGCATTCTACTAGTGATTTGTAATACAAAATCCAGTGTAGTTATCTTGTTTGCTGTGTAATAATAATAATAATAATAATAATAATAATAATAATAATAATAATAATAATAATAATAATAATAATAATAATAATAATAATAATAATAATAGTGTCACAACTATCATCTGCCCGCAGCAAAGAACTGGTGGGATCATAAGCCTGAAAAAGTGATTGAAAATGAGCATGCAAAATTACATTGGGACTTCCGAATACAGACAGACAGGTTTTTAGAAAATAATACCCCAGATAGTATGATGGTGGAGAAGAAAAAAAAGTGTGGATCATTGATATTGCTGTACCAGGTGTTAGTAGAGTCACCAAGAAACAACTTGAATATCAGGATCTGAAAACTGAACTTCAGAGACCCTGGCATAAACCAGTACAGGTGGTCCCAGTGGTAATCGGCACACTGGGTGCGGTGCCTAAAGAGCTAAGCAAGTATTTAGAAGAAATTGGAGTTGACAAAGTCAGCTGCAGAAAGCCACCTTACTGGGATCTGCTCACATAATTCACCGATACATGATTGTGTAAAATTCTGGACACCGCATTTCAAAAAAGACATAGTGGAACTGGAAAAGGTGCAAAGGAGAGTGACTAAAATGATTACTAGGCTGGGGGAACTCCCTTATGAGGAAAGGCTAAAAAACATTAGGGGCTCTTTAGTCTGGAAAAAAGGTGCCTGAGGGGGGATATGATTGAGACTTACAAAATTATGCAGGGCATGAGTGAAGTGGATAGAGGGACACTCTTCTCCCTCTAACTAAATATCAGAACTAGAGATGGGCACAAACTGAAAAAAATATGGCAATTTGTTTTGGTTTGGTTCGTTTTAAGGTTCAGTTTGTTTTGTTTTTTAACGATTTTTAAAAATATATTTGTTTCATTAGTTCATTTTGATTCATTATTCATTTTTTCTTCTCAAGCGCTGACTGCTCAGCCCCTGCATTTCCTTTATTTTAGGGCATTGACCCAGCCACTCCTGGGGCCAGGTCGGTGCTCCTTTATTTTATTTTATTTTATTTTATTTTATTTTATTTTATTTTATTTTATTTTATTTTACTGCATTTATTTTTTTCCAAGCTGCAACCGCGTGGACCTGGGGCTGGGTCGGTGCTGGGCTGTTGTTTTTTTAAGAGGGCCGAACTCTATTTTTATTTTATTTTATTTTTTATTTTTTATTATTTTAAAGAAAATACCGCTGACCACGTGGCCCATGCTACAGCTTTAAAAAATTTTTTTTGCTGGCCTGCAGGCTGGTTCTGCAGCCCGTGGGCCGGTTTGGCGACCCACTGGACTGTTTTTTTGTTTTTGTTTTGCCATCCCATGGGCTGGTTTCGTGGCCCGCAGCCTGGTTCAGCAACCACAGGCCTGTGCTGTTGCTCGCGGGCCGGTACCAGGGCCCACTTGCCGGATCTTTTATTTTATTTTATTTATTATTTATTTTATTTTTATTTTTTTACTGCCAACCACGTGGCCTGCACTACAGCTGTAGCGCAGGCTGGTTGGCTTTTAAAAAATATCTTTTGCTGGCACATGGGCCGGTTCCGCTGTCCACACACTAGATCTTTTATTTTATTTTATTTTATTTTATTTTATTTTATTTTAATGCTGACCACGTCTACCTACCAGCTGTAGAGTGGCCGGTCAGGTTTTCCCCCCTGGATGCCCCCTACCTGCGGCCAGAAGGACCAGACCAGGAAAAGGACCACTCCAGGACACAGGTAGGAGACATCAGCAAACAAAACAAAGCAAAACAAAATGGAAATTTTCATTTCATTTCATTTCATTTCTCTTAGAGGGGGCAGTTCATAATTCATTTCGTTACGTAATGAAACTCTAATCAGAACTAGAGGACATCCACTCAAACTGAGGATTAAAATAGTGAGAACAGACAAAAGACTTTTTTTTTACCCAGTGTGTTGTTAGTCTGTGGAACTCCCTGCCACAGGATGTGGTGATGACATCTGGCCTGGATGCCTTCAAAAGGGAAGTGGACACAGGTTACAAGCCCCAATGGAGATGTGTAATCTCCAGGCTTAAAGCCAGGGTACTTCTAGTTCCAGATGCAGGGAAGTGGTATCAGGAGACCGATATCTAGTCTTTTGTGCTTCCAGACACATTTGGTTGGGCCACTGTGAGACACAGGAAGCTGGACTAGATGAGTCTTTGGCCTGATCCAGCATGGCTCTTCTTATGTTCTTATGGTCTTATGTTCTTATCACGTAGTCCTAAACTCTTGGGAAGTATTCGACTAGTGATTTGTAATACAAAAGCCAGCAATGTTATCTTGTCTGCTGTGATGATGATGATGATGATGATGATGATGATGATGATGATGATGATGATGATGATGACGACGACGACGATGATGATGATGATGATGACAATGATGACAACGACAATAAATATGTAGGTCTCTCTCTCTCTCTCTCTCTCTCTCTCTCTCTCTCTCTGCAATGGCATAGTTCTTTCTGATAGTTTCTTTCATTTCTGTCTTTCCCTCCAATATACATTTAAGGAGGATGAAGCCCTACCAAATTCAATGGGACTTCCATCCCAGTAGGGGAATGTCTGGGTATTGTTAGGCATTTTAATCATTTCAGATTTTATGTTAGTCAGAATTGAGGATCATCTGCCTTGTGAATGGCTTTTGTGCCCTTTCATTTGATTGGTTAACAAGGAAACCACCAAGAGGCTGCATGAATCACTCTGACTCATTACCTTCCAGTAATAGGTTGCCATTTTTTCAATTTCCTCTGGCTGCAAATGTGATTTGAAACTTTTTTCAAAATGTACTATGTTCCAAACTTGAGCTGACAAGAGTATAAATTCAAGACAAGAGGGCTTTAATTTGTCTTTGTGGGTTATGTGATTATGTTGCCCCCCCACCAACAATTCCCACAGTGGTACCACAACTATAATTTATATTAATTATGGGAGGCTATCCTTTTATCAGCTAATGATTAGAGGAAGCAGGACTTGGAGCTTTGTGAATCAGATCTTGAGCTGGTATAAATCAGCACAGCTTCATTGAACTTAATAAGGAGAAATGAATTATTTCAAAAGGAAAATGATCTAAAAGTCTATTACTGACCTTTTAGTACTTTGCACATGTATTTGTTTAAATTAGCTGCATGAATTTCTTATTTCCATCTGGGACATAGCAGTAAAGTGCCTTTCTTCCTCTACATTCCTACAACTCCATTGTTGTGTATACAGAACAATTAATTGAACCTCCTTCACCCTGAAATATAGCCTGCAATCTCATAAACACAAGGATTTAGTTCACCAGCAACAACAGAACACACAACTTGTTTGATTCGATCAAAGCAGCATTTGAAATTCAAACCACCACCACCACCACCACCTGTCCAACCCTTCACATAGTAGTATAGGGAGTAATTTTTTGTTGTTACATTAGAATGGCTAAGTTACAATGCAGAAGATTCAATGACAATTTTAGAAATATAAACCTTTAAGCCAAGCACCCCTTTATTTATATGTCTCCTTTGCCGGCAGTGCCTGATTTTTCTTTAGTTAAACTAGTGCTTCCTGAAAACAAGACATAAAGTCCTCATATAGCTTGATAGTTTAGCTATCTGGCTGCTGAGCCAGGGGTTGGGGCTTAGCACTTTAGCCACTTCATACTGTGAGATTTGATCTTTGAGGTCGCTTGGACTCTGGCCATTTAGTGCTTTGTAGGTTAAAACCAGCACTTTGAATTGTGCTCAATGGCTGATTTATTGAGAAATAACTTTGTTTTAATTACTGCTTATTCCTTATTGACTCGTTTAAAATCACTCACCACAAAACAATATATTAGAATGGTAGTAGGAGTACATTTCTTTTAGAAGATGCAAAGAGAACCAAGTTAAACTCTGTAGACCTCTAAGGAAAAAAAGAAGAAAGTGATCTAATGATAAGGTACAAAACAGCCATAACTGAAATTAACAGAAGCAATAGCTTCTGGAAAAAGTTCCAGAGGTTATAAAAGGCAGAGAAGTGAAGAAGCAGCAGATGGTTAAATCACACATGGAAGAATTGATGACTCTGTGATGCAGAGATTCTAAAAATAAGATTGCAATTATATGCAGGAAATAGTAATGTTATGTTATACAGTAGATGGAGATGTTTTTAGCTTCAGGGCATTAGAAGAAAGGATATTTGGGAGCGATGCACAGCTGCTCTATTTAGAATAACTTTAGATATAAACCAGTTCAGGCTACTGACCAATGTTTTACGGGGACATGGCACTTGAAGAAGAAGTACAGTACATGGGTGTCATTCATAGAGGATGAAGGCATAGACATTCTCTGTTGCTTATAGAAAAGGATTTTCTGCTTGCTGTAGATATGGGGAAAGTCAAGGAGCTCCACAAACACAGAAGAGATCCTTGAAGGCAAATTGAAAGCACTGGACTGCAAATACAAATTTGGAATGGGATGTATTGTAAGTCCTGTCTAAATGTGTATTCCACTTTCAAAGCAGATCATGTGCCCATCCAGTCAAGTATGCTACAGGTTTGAATCTCAGAGTGTGGAAGGAGCTCTAAATGTATTCTTTCTTTCTTTCTTTCTTTCTTTCTTTCTTTCTTTCTTTCTTTCTTTCTTTCTTTCTTTCTTTCTTTCTTTCTTTCTTTATTTCTTTCGTTTGTTTGTTCGTTTGTTCTGAATAACACATACTTTTGAGATGATGGTATTTGACCTTTCAAATGAGACACAGTTTAATACCTCAGCATGTTTCCTGGATCTCTCTTAATGGGATGCTTTCTGACCTTTGGCTGGAAATACTAAATTAGTCCAAGGGATTTCAAAAAGGGCAAGTCGAGGCCTTTTCTCTCCCTTGCAAGGAGCTCTGGATATGTTCAGCACTGCATTGCCAACAAGGGCCAGGTATGCGGTTATCCTATCATGTCCGCCTGCCAGCATAACTCTTCCACTGTAATATTCCAAGGTGAATTGCCACATGTTAAGTGTAGCTTAGTCTTTACTGTTGTAGACAAGTCATAAAATTTGGTGTGTGGTAGCAAGTGCTTATGCTTCCTTCTAAATGTTGGCAGTTCACTTCCAATGGCAACACCTACTGCAAGAGCAACATTTACTACATCAAGGAAATGATGAAGAAAAGAAATAACTTTTGTTACAGTTACTGCTGATGGTGAGCTCTGATCTGGAGAAACTATAACATAATTTCTCCTTTCTCTGGAGGAATATTCAATTATTCAAAAACAACCCAAAAGCCGGTGGTCTATAAATGTAGGTTATTGTGCTTCTGTATCCTTGATTCAAAACATCAGGAAAAGACCCAATATTGATGCACAATGTCATGCCCACATTGCCAGCAGGAAAAAAGATGCCAAGCTTTTCAAAGCAAAGGGCAGCATGAATGTTGATAACACCAATGATAGCACTCAAGGTGGTCTACACTACAGGATATCCTCTTCTGCTCATTGTTGTTGCTGTTGCTGTTGCTGTTGTTGTTGCTGTTGTTGTTGTTGTTCAGTTGTTCAGTCGTGTCTGACTCTTCGTGACCCCATGGACCAGAGCTCGCCAGGCCTCCACTGCCTCCCGGTAGAGATGGGCACGACTTGAAAAAAAAGTTTTTCGAGTTGTCGTTAGTCGGGCTGGTTCCGTTTCGGGTCGTCTCCGTTTTTTGTGAAAATTCGCAAAAATTAGTCGGTTCGTTTTTTTGTTTTTCATTTTTTTGTTTCCGTTAGTACTGGTTTTTTTTGGGGGGAGCGGGCTCCTGGAGGCACCTCTGTGGGGTGGGTGCCTCCTCTGGCCCGCTATAAGGGAAAGTGGGCTCCTGGAGGCACCCGTGGGTGCCTCCTATCCTCACCCACTAGGAAAGGGGAAGCAGGCTCCAAGAGACCCCTCAACATGGGGGTCTCCCCTCCTCACCTGCTGCTGCTGCAAAATGCTATGCAATAGCCATATGGATATTGCATAACAGAATGTGCAGACAGTGACTGTGAAGACTAGTGGATGGCACTGAACCCAGAGCCATAGTGAGATGCCTAACTAAGGCTCTTGCACCACCATGTCTCACACAGAAGGGAATTGTACTTGCTGCGTGTAGTGCAATGCAAGCAAGTAAGGTGGGTTAGTGCAAGGGCTAGGGTTAGGCTAGTGACGGGTAAGGTTACGGTGGGCTAGTGGGTTGCACCTCTGGGTGCCTCTCTGACCCACTAAGAAGACAGTCTGTGACGTATGGGTACGGAGTCAAGGGTTAGGGTTAGGGTTAGGGGGCTAGGGCAGGTTTTAGGGGGCTTTTTGGCACATCCCAGAAGTCTCCATGGCCAAGTGGCCATGCGATTGGTGGGATGGCTCCAAAAATTTGCATGGTCGTCCACTCCCACATGGCTGGCCACTCGGCCAGCCCATCATTGCGCAGGTGTAAATAAAATAAAATAAAATAAAATCAATGGAGGACAGAGGAGGAGAGGAGAGACATTTTGTTGCAAGAAAAAATCCACTGCTACTGTGAAAAATCTGGCAGTTTATAAATGTCCGCGTGTTTCTGTTGTGCTTGTGTGTTTTTGGACCACGATTTCAAAAACAATATTGCGTTCGCCGCCCCATTTTGGATCCCCCGCCCGCACCGCATGGCATGGCGACTCGAGTCCGGCTGCCCAGGATGGGGGGGAGGCGGGACCCCCCTCCAGAAACCACCCCTCCGGTAGGTGCCCTGCGCCCTTAGTCAAGCAGGCATTTTTCCGCCTGCTTTTTTGGCCCGGGAATGGGTGGGGGGAGAGTTTAAAAGTTTTTTCCTGTGCCGTCCGTGCCGCTTGCTTGCGCTTTAATTGCGGCAGCCGGCAGCCGGCGAGACTGGGCTTTTTGCTGGCTGGCTGCGAGCCTGCGGCGAGTGGCGCGAGTCCCACCAGAGCAGCCCAGGACGGGGGATGGGGGGGGAGGCCGGGGACCTCCAGAAACAACCCCTCTGGTAGGTGCCCTGAGGCACAGCAAGCATTTTTCCGCCTGCTTTTCAGCCGGGAACTGGGTTTTTTTTAACTTTTAAAAACTTTTTTTCTGTGCCGCGTGGAATCGCGCGATCGCGCGATGCAAGGAACGAGCACGACAAATCAGACCAAAATTGTTCGTTCGTCGGTTTGAGCTCGAAGTCTGGCGGAGTAATTCCCGTTACCGTTTCCGTAGAGTAACGGAACCGAGTAACGGAAACGGAAACGGGAAAACCGCTAAGTCGTGCCCATCTCTACCTCCCGGAGTTTTGTCAAATTCATTTTGGTTGCATCGATGACACCGTCCAACCATCTCATTCTCTGTCATCCTCTTTTCCTTTTGCCTTCGATTTTTCCCAGCATCAGGGACTTTTCCAAGGAGTCCTCTGTTCTCATGAGGTGGCCAAAGTACTGTAGCCTCAGCTTCAAAATCTGTCCTTTCAGTGAACATTTGGGGTTGATTTATTTCAGAATGGATAGGTTTGATCTCTTTGCAGTCCAGGGGACTCTCAAGACTCTCCTCCAGCACCACAGCTCAAAAGCATCAATTCTGCAGCAATCAGCTTTCTTTATAGTCCAGCTCTCACTTCCATACATCACTACTGGAAAAACCATAGCTTTGACTATCCTGACCTTAGTTGGCAAAGTGATGTCTCTGCTCTTTAGGATGCTATCTAGGTTTGCCATTGCTTTCCTCCCAAGAAGCAGGCGTCTTTTTATTTCGTTGCTGCAGTCGCCATCTGCAGTGATCAAGGAGCCCAAGAAAATAAACTCTGTCATTGCCTCCATTTCTTCCCCTTCTAGTTGCCAGGAGGTGATGGGACCAGTGGCCATGATCTTAGTTTTTTTTATGTTGAGCTTCAGCCCATTTTTTTTCACTCTCCTCTTTCACTCTCATTAAGAGGTTCTTTAATTCCTCCTCACTCTCTGCTATTAGAGTAGTATCATCTGCGTATCTGAGGTTGTTGATATTTCTTCCGGCAATCTTAATTCCGGCTTGTGATTCATTCAGACCTGCCTTTTTCATGATGTACTCTGCATATAAGTTAAATAGGCAAGGTGACAGTATACAGCCTTGTCATACTCCTATCCCAATTCTAAACCAGTCAGTTGTTCCATATCCAGTTCTGACGGTTGCTGCTTGTCCCACATATAGATTACTTAGGAGACAGATAAGGTGGTCAGGCACTCCCATTCCTTTAAGAACTTGCCATAGTTTGTTGTGGTCCACACAGTCAAAGGCTTTGGCATAGTCAATGAAGCAGAAGTAGATGTTTTTCTGGAACTCTCTGGCTTTCTCCATAATCCAGCGCATGTTGGCGATTTGATCTCTAGTTCCTCTGCCCCTTCGAAATCCAGCTTGTACTTCTGGAAGTTCTCTTTCCACATACTGCTGAAGCCTGCCTTGTAGAATTTTGAGCATAACCTTGCTAGCGTGTTAAATGAGTGCAATTGTGCAATAGCTGGAGCATTCTTTGGCGTTTCCTTTCTTTGGTATTGGGATGTAGACCAATCTTTTCCAGTCCTCTGGCCACTGCTGGGTTTTCCAAATTTGCTGGCATATTGTATGCAGCACCTTTACAGCATCCTCTTTTAAGATTTTAAAGAGTTCAATTGGAATGCCGTCACCTCCACTGGCCTTGTTGTTTGCAGTGCTTTCTAAGGCCCACTTGACTTCACTTTCCTGGATGTCTGGCTCCAGGTCAGCAATTACGCTATCTTGGTTATCAGGGACATCCAGATCTTTCTGATATAATTCTTCTGTATATTCTTGTCATCAATTACCATTCACAAAGTGACATGAGCCAAGAGAAAATCACATAACCGAAAGCAGAGGGAGGCCAATGCCAATCAACAGACTGAAAAGACTACAAAAATGCATAAGTTTAGCTGGCAAGTAAAAAATGTTAAAACACAATTTAAAAAATCAAGCATTCATCATAGATACCCATCATGCCACCTTCAGAATTACAAAATAATTCCTGAATCTGACTTCTTTTTTCATCAGTTACTGGTGATCACTTCTTTCCCAACCACAGTGCAATTGACAGAGCTGTTTTTCAACAAGTGTGAATGGTAGTAAGCAGGTGTCCTATAGACTATCTTGATGGCTGCCATTGTTGTTGTCAACATTCAGGCTTTCCTTTGCAGTGTAAAGCTTGGCATCATTTTTACTGCTGGCAATGCAGGCACAATATTGTGCAGGAATACTGGGCTATTTCTTGGCTTTTTGAATTATGGTACAGCTATTTATATATAACCATGGCCAAAATAGGGGATAGCTTATACTGCAAACCCTATGGAAATATTATGGCTATTTCCCTAATTTCCCTAATTTCTCAAAGTCTTACATTTTGCACAACTGTGCAGTAGGATTCAGCCATAGTCATTTTGGAATAAGGGACCTTCTGCTCAGATCATAGTGTGTTCTGTTCACAGAACTCCATTTCAAAAATTGTACAAAAGCTTCAGCAGCAACAAGAACAGCATCAGGTCTAATAAGGATAGTGGAAGAGAGAGCAGAAGCAGCAGAAAAGGACAAAAGCTAGTAAAAGACCAGGGCTTAAAGGGATACATTTTTTCCATTTCTTAACCTGTGAGACTCCCACCTCTCACAACAATGTCAAGTGATGCTAAATGTTTGATGGTTTGATTCCTCCCATATCCAACTTCAACTAGGCCAGTGATGGCGAACCTTTTAGAGACCAAGTGCCCAAACTGCTATTCAAATCGCACTAATTTTTTTGTAGAGTGCCAATACAGCAATTTAACCTGAATACAGATGGCTGTAAAGGGGTGGTGTTGGGTGCCCACAGAAAGGGCTCAGAGTGCCACCTTTGGCACCCGTGCCATAGGTTCTCCAACACTGAACTAGGCTGCAACTTATAAACTAAGAAGTAACATTGGGCCTGTCTGGATTTCTTATCCCGTAGTGCAATCTGGAAATGCAAAAATGGGAATTCCTAATGGTTCTGGAGAAAGGTGGGGTAAAAATATTCTAAATAAATAAATAAAAATAAATCCACAATTTCATGACATCAAACAAAAATTAATGTTCATATTGAAGGACACTTCTGCTTCACTTCCATGTTTGAGTTATGCATATCAAACTAGATTTTTTAGGAATTAAGTCATGTCTAACGGCTAAGCTAAATGATACTCTTACCAAGTCATTAGAAGTAGTGCTCCCTTAGGAGGAAAAGATGGTTTATTCTGTGTAATATGCATTGCCTCAATCAGCATTTAGCAAATCCGCCAGCTTTTGTTTTTGCAACTGGTCAGCAGAAGATAAGGACAGCATATCTAGCTTCAGAGGCACACGATTTTGAAAGATTTCTATGCCCCAAAAGATAATATTATAACAGGAAGAGAACACGTGTGCCTTAATGTGTGGTCTCATTTTATGTAGACTGATCATTAGGAGGAGGAATTGCCATTTTAGCTATGTTAATTCTGTGCAGGACAATTTACCTCAGTGTGAAACTGCTTCTGCTGTATTCATAAATCAGAAAACTGACATTTGTGGTATTTTCAATTTGCTTAGTTAAGCAGAGTCCAACATGAAGCTAATGAGAGTACCTGAATTTTCCTTGGTGTTTTTATCTATTTTCAGCTCTCAGCACCCACGCAAGTGCAGTGATGGCTTTCTCCTTGAGCACAGCCTGACAAGAGCAATAAAGTGTGTGGCCCTTTTATGATGTAGACAACCATCCCTAAGGCCAAGGTTCAGGCAACTGAGCCCATTTTCATTTTTGATGTGACAGCTACAAGCTCATGATGTTCCCAAATTTAAAAATCAAAACATTTGGGTCACTGTTTCATCTCAGCTTCCTATGTGTGTTTATGTGAAAAGGTCACACTAAGAAAACAAGGTATATGAATAAAACCGGAGAATAACATAGCATATACTTTAAGAGTAACTTTAAACCTGCAGGGAGGAATAGGATGTGTGATTTTTTTTCTCTTTTCATGCTTCTTTATTGTAGTCACTCACCCACATTTTCTCCATCAAGAAAATACAAGAGCTCATATTGGAGAAATCTGTTTTGTAGCAACTGGTGACTGACTCAGGGCAATGGTTTCAATCTACAGGAAAAGAGATTCCATTTGAACATTAGGAAGAATTTCATGATTGTTAGAACTGTTCGGCAGTGGAATATGCTGCCATGGAAGGTGGTGGAGTCTCCTTCTTTGGAGGTTTCTAAGCAGAGGCTGGATGGCCACCTGTCGGAAAAACCGTGATGGGGGTTCCTGCATGGGAGGGGGTTGGACTGGATAGCCCTTGAGGTCTCTTCCAACTCTATGATTCTATGATTCTATGATTCTATGATTCTATGATAGAACTCCAGGAAAAAGAAGCAGGACATGGTATGCTAATTAATTTCTTATCAGAGGTAAAGGAGCTTATGAACCAATATCATCATCAGAGGGGGGAAATGTTCAGAGTCTTATTTTTGACGTTCATCCCAACTAAAGTCCTTGCAACCAAATTGATGGATAGACAATAGTAGTAATCTTAAAAATCTTAGAACTATGGTCATGGGGTCCAACCTCCATGATGGAGGCCCAGGACAGCATTGAACCCTCAACCTCTATGCCTAAACCAATAAACTACCAGCATGGATTAGAATCTGAAAGTTTGTAATGTATCTTTTTGCAAATTAGCAAACCAACACCATAGGATGGGTGCCAGAGACTTTCCTTTTTGACTCCTGTAGTCCAGAGCATCTCCCCCTCCCCCAAAGAAACATTTGATCTGTTGTTCATGAAATCTATCCCATATTTTGTTCAGCTCCGGCAAACCATGGGATAACCATTTCAACTGGGAGTCCGCACGAGAGATCTTTGCTTCACTCCTAAACTCTTACAGTATGAAACACTCTTATATTCCATTCACAAACTAACCACTGAACTTCAATGCGAGTGCCTCTCATCTGCTATTAGCTACTCATTGTCCCTTACCAAGATCATATTTTTCTCATCTTATCTTGGTATAAGGACTAATAGAAGGAAGATAGGCAGGGGGCACTTAGAGCATTAAAGCTGAAAGATCGAAGGCTCTCCACATGTTCCTTTTTAATGCTCAAAGCAAGTAAGTAATTTTGCCACCATTGTAGTTTCAAGCTTTGTTCTGACTGACTCGTGGAACAGGAGGAGAAACAAGAACAGTTTGCAAGAGTTCTCCTCAGTAGTGCAGCTCCAGGCATCTTCCATGAGGAAGACAAGGTTTCTTATTCTGAACTGCTCAGTTTCTTACACATTTTTGAATGCTGGGAAGTGCAGGAAAAGAAGATATGAGTGGGATATAGAACACTGGCAGGGGTATGAGACGGTCTCTTATTTTGAGTTTTGCAAAGTTCTTGGGAAGAAGCCCTAACTCTCTTGTCAATAATTCTCTTAAAATGGCTCAGAAAGACCCAGTCTGGGCATTCCAAATCGAAATGGAAAGGTTTTCCGCATCACTAGGTCTGACCATGAGCTGGTCCCAATTTGCAAAGCTCATGGAACAGATGCCTTTACAGAAAGGAAATTCACATTTTTGAAGTTAGGACATCAACATTTCTTTGGAGAGAGAAACATTTCTATTCCTTAGAAATACTGTATTTTACTCATTACATAATATGTGGATTTTTTTTCCTTTTAGACAATAGAGGACATGTGCATAAATCATCTGATAAATCCGTTAAAAAAGAAAGCATTGACCCATCCAGCAGTTCTTTGTTGCTTTATTTCTTCTAATCAGGATAACTTTTTTTAATGCATCGCTTTCAAAGTCTAGAAGCATGTATACGCAGGTGTGCACTTGAGCATACTTACGTTTTAGATGGAAAGAGCAACCTTCTTTGACTCCATGCCATTACTAGCATTCAGGGATACAATAATTTCTGGATACCTTAATAGCTTGTGACTAGAGATGGGCATGAAATGAATTTTTAATATGAAATTTTAATTCATTTCATTATTCATTATTCATTTTGTTAGCTAACAAAATGAATAACGAAAAACCCACCAAAGAAAAATGAAACAAAATGAAACAAAACAGAAATTTCTGTTTCATTCCATTTCATTTTTCATTCCCCAGTGTCACCTTGTTCTGTAGCGTTGGCCTCCTCACCTGGAACTCCAACAGTCAGGGTGGGGAAAAGCCTGTCCTACAGCTGAGAGGTGTGTGTGTGGGGGAAAAGCCTGGCATCCGGGGACTTTTAAAAATAAAAATAAAAATAAAAATAAATTTTAAAAAGCACCAACCTGGCCTGGGAGCTGCATGGTCGGTGCTGTAAAAAAACAAAAAATTAAATTAAATTTAAAAAAAAAAAACACCAACCTGCCCCCTGGGGCTGCGTGGTTGGTACTGTAAAAATTTTTTTTTTTTTTTAAATAAAAAATGGTGCCAGCCCGGCCAACTCTAAAAAAAATAGAAATAAAAAATAAAAACATCCCTCTGGCCTGCTTCCAGCCCACGGGCCAGCAGGGGAAGTGAAAATGAATAAAATAATAAAAAACCAAGGCACTAGCACCTCTAAGCTGTAAAACTAAAAAATAAAATAAAATAAAAGCCCCACAAGGAGGACTTTTTAAAATAATAATAATAATAATAATAATAATAATAATAATAATAAAACATCCCTCCAGCTTGCGTCTGGCCCGCGGGCCATTCGGTCCGGCCCACTGGCCAGTGTGAGGAGGAGAAATTAAAAACTAAGGCACTAGCTCCTCTCAGCTGTAAAAAGTTTTTTAAAAATTAAAAAGCCCCACAAGGGGGACTTTTTAATATAATAAAAAATAAACAAAAAAATAAAAAAATAAAAATGAAATGAAACAAACGAAATACAAAATGATTTTTTTTTAAAAAAAATCATTTTGTATTTAACAAAACAAAATGGGAGAGAAGAAAATTGATAACAAAATGAATCACCATTTTTTCGGTTCGTGTCCATCTCTACTTGTGACTGAGCTAAATATGATGTAATGCATAATACTAAAGGGATTAGTTTAGAACATGCAAATTGATAGGCAATTCTCATTTCTTTTATGGAGGAAATATTATGCTCAAAGCAGATGGGAGGGGAGCATTGAAGCCAGGTTAGGTTTGTGGGGTTTCCTGCACTGTATTTTTGGTAAATGGATCTTAATATTGAATTTCCACTTTCTTGAGTGGGAAGAGCAGAATATAATTTCTGCATTAATTCTGTCTGAGCTGAGGCAAGACCTTGCCAATTGCATTGACACAGAGCAGGAAATATATTCGTAGTTTTGTTAGTATTTCAATAGGACTTTGATAGCAAAAAGAGAGCAGATAATCCATTCATGCTTTTTTAACTTTCTAACAAATGTTTCAGCTCACAGAAGCTTTCCTCAGGTATTAAAACCAAGTTTATTACATACCTGAGGAAGCAGAGTGCACCAATCCCATCCCCATCTCAATTTCACTTCTGCTCCGCATGTGGGAGATGGCTTCTTGAAAGGGGTAGTGCTGCTTCCTCTATCCATGGAGCCTTGAAACTATTTATATCCCAATTTACATTTCATTCAGATTTTTTCAGACTTTAAATGATGCAGTGACCCTTCGAGGATAGAGAAGTTTCTCCTATTCAGAAGATTCCTCTCTTTAGTTAGACAGCAATTGAGAAAGTGATGGAGGGATTGGAGGCAGCACACTGAACCACTTCATGATTTTAATAATCTCGGGCTGCGACCATGCTGGCAATATGAACCACATTTATCTGTCATTTAAATTGATTTATATTTTATTGTTCGCATGACACAAAAGTAAAATTGATCTTTATGGGCAGCAAAGCAAGGTAGGGTTTCCTCCCCAATTGTCTGGCAAGTTGTATGCAAAATACTTTGCTTCTAAAATTAATTTAATTCAATGTGGTTTGTGAATCTGAGCACTGCTGTCGTATCAGTTTGTGCCTATGTGGATTTTGGGTGGTAGAGGCACCACTTTCTTAATTTTTGATAAATTCCATCTTAAGAGGGTCCCTACTGCATCACTTCATCAATACTTTGAACATTAACATTGTTCTCTCCATTTGATCAATGAAGGAGTTGGCAGAGCAGCAGAAATCTAGCAAGCACAAAACATATTCATGAATGGGAAAGGATGGTCTCTGGAGCATTGATTTGCAAAGTAACTGGAAACCCCCACCCCTTCTCATTTTTCCACCATTAATCAGTTGAGGTCACCTATCTGGTTTCCCCCTGTTGTTTCTGGTGACTATTTTGACATCAGGTGACACCTCCTTGAAGATACTCGGTTTACTAATGTATCACTTAAGTTTGTTTGGAAAAAAATAAAATGAACATCTTTAAGAACAGTGTGTCCATAACTAGAAAGGTAGTGAGTTGATTTCTCAGTTATTGGCAGCTTTAATGGGCAGTTTTGTTTTATGGGCAGCTTTAAATCTGTGGTTCCCAACCTTGGGACCTCATCTGTTATTGGACTACGACTCCCAGAAATTCTGGCCTGCATGTCTAATGGTGAAGGCTTCTATGAGATTTAGTCAAAGAACATCTGTGGACATAAGATTGGGAACCACTGCTTTAAAAGAATGTTGAAAAGTACAGAAAACAAAAAAGTGGTATGAGATTTCTCTCTAAGCAAAGTCTGAAGAATTTCAAGAAATGCAGAAGAGGGCTCCGCTTGGACTAGTTTTGGGGCGGGGCCTCTTTGCCACCCAACTGAAGAGGCGTGAAAGTTGCATACCCATACGGAGGCTGCATAGGTGGAGAGCGTGCATATATAAGCCTGCTCCATTACGCTCCCCACCGCTTGCCTCAGCAGCTTGTTTGCAGGCAAGAATGGAGCTTTGCAGCATCGGAGCCTCAGTCCTGCCTCTGTGTCTTGTGCCACTCAGCTCTCATATGAGGGCCAGGAAATCCCAGTGAGACCTAACCATTACCTGTCGGATATCCAACATTCCCCAAGAATGATTCTCCTCCTCCTCCTCCTCCACCACCACCACCACCACCACCAGCAGCAGCATTTTCTGATATTAGTTTTGTGCAAAAACTAGATGCTTCACATATTTTATTTTATTTCTAGTTTTGTATTCCCTCTAGTGGATGTCACCAGCCCGATATGTGTGGTACAATACCAGGACTAGCTGCCACGTGAATAGACGCTA
The DNA here is from genome assembly GCA_037367245.1 of Phrynocephalus guinanensis. Classification (NCBI taxonomy): domain Eukaryota; kingdom Metazoa; phylum Chordata; class Lepidosauria; order Squamata; family Agamidae; genus Phrynocephalus; species Phrynocephalus guinanensis. The sequence goes on along the minus strand of CM074739.1, from coordinate 70,606,830 downwards.
TGCTTCATCCAACACAGGATGGGACAATTAACTATACCAACTTGCACGGGGACATGGTGTGGGTATTCTTGTGCAGGAAATGGTCTGAAGAGCCTCATGATGCAGTAGTTAAACTGCTGTACTGCAGCTATAACTGTGCTTATGACCTGAGGTTCAAACCATGTAGTCATCTCATGGCTGACTCAGGTTGACTTCTTATGTCAGTAAAATGAGTACCCAGTTCACTGGGTTGAGCCATGTGTAGCCTGCATAAATAAATCGTAAAAACTGTCCAGAGAGTGCTTTAAACACTATGGGGCAATGTATAAGCTGAACACTTTGCTTTGCTTTGCTCTGTTGTTGGTGATGACAAGTCCTGTGGGGTTTCCTATAGGATTTCTCTAAAAAAGAGGCATCATAAGGGAAAATCAGTGCAAGAGTTACATCCCTAGAGTAAGAAGATTAAGGGTAAAACATGCCCTAGTTCCCTGTGTTATTGATATATTTATTCTGCATACAGTATCAGAGGAAAAGTAAGTTAGATGTTTCATTAGGACTCCATCAGCATGTTATTCAGATATCTGATTTTGCCAAATGAAAAATTTAATCACTGAATCATGAACCCAAAAATGCTCTAAAAAAGACTGTGGTGCATTCAACATTTATAATAAAGACATATTTCACAAATGTCATTTAAAAACCTCTCAGTATCAATATTTGAAACAGGCAGACATTTTAAATTTTATATGACATTTCCCCCAAGCAGCCAGATGGCTTCTTTGGTTATTATGAGCACCATCAACAAGTATTCAGGAGTTATTTACTGGACATACTAAGCATGATGCAAGAAATATAGCTTGTGCTGCCCTTCAGACTATATGCTAGTGATCTCTTCTTGTTTTGTTTTGATGGCAGATGAAAGGAAGTGAGACTTCTAACAAGGAAAGCATGCTCTCTGAGCATCATTAGTGAATCAGTACCATCAAAGGGAATATGAATTATCATTTTCAGAGAAAAGGAAACAACGTGGCAGACACCAAAGGCTGGGATAAAAAAGTAAGGATGGCAGTGAATATTACAACCATGATGTGTGTGTGTGTGTGAGAGAGAGGGGGGGGTCAGCGGCTGAAGTGGCATTCAACATTAGATCCCTTATGGGAAACACCATGCAGCACATATGTTTATTAAAGAAAGTACTGAAAAATCTGTAACATGTCATCATATCTGGAGCAATGGCACAAAGATTGTGGAAATCAACCTCAAAGGAAGTCTTTTCACTGCCCCCCCCTTTTTTTGGCAGATGATGACAAAACTTCCTTGCAATACGCTCTTCAGTTCTCTGACTTGCGACAACCATCCATCTGGCAGCAATGATACCACGAGGCTGGTATTGGTGGATGTCAGGCCTTAAAAACCCTCCTGTCTAGAGATGGGCATGAAACAATTTTTTTTATTTTGTTTTTCAATTTTCATTTAGTTTCAGAATGAAACAAAAAACATTCTGATATTAAAGACAAACAAAATGAATTATACTCGATATTTTCGGTCGGGTGTGTTGTGGGGGAAAGTGTGGGGCTTTAAGACTATCTTTGAGCCACTGAAGCAATGCTTGCTTCATGGCTCAAAGACCGTTTGAAAACCCTGTGCCTTTCGTCACCAACATGCCCAATTAGGGGGAAATGTATAATGAAAAAAACAAATACAAAAACAATTTTTTAAATTTTTTTATGAACAAAATGAACCAAAACAAGGACAAATGAAACAAAAAACAAAACAAAATGCCATTTTAGCATTTTGTTCCCATCTCTACTCCTGTCCCATCCTCAATGCCAGCAAGGCTATGACTCTCTTACATCATGCACCTGCCTGTTGTGGCGAAAAGGGTTAATACAAGTATGAATATTTATGACTCTAATTTGAATAGCCAATCACTAAGCAGGTGGGAGTGGCTAAGAATGTTATATATGGAACATAACGGATGATGGACAGTTCAGTTGAGTTGGAGTTCAGTTTGAGTTGGTGTTCAGTTCGGGTTAGAGCTGAGAGGAGAGTCAGTTAGATTGTCAGTGGGACCTGCTGCCACTGAAAAGGGTCTGGTTTAGAAAGGAAACACTTTATTATAAGATTACATGTATGCAACTTTGGCTAAAGCTATCAAAATACTGATTATCTAATTGTAAACCAATAAATGTTTCAAATGTTTTTGTTTTAAAACTACATTATTTGGTGTGACTCTCAAATACCTATAAGTATCCAGTGAATCTGGTGGTGGCAGCGAGTGAGTGAAAACCCAATGTGTGAAAGGGGCACGTCACACCCGTCTCCCATTGATGGAAATGGGGGATGTTTTCCCTTTTTCCTAGCTATGCAGCAGCACCAATCTAGAGACAGTTATGGCAATGGTTTGGGTTAATCCTAACTTTCTTTTTTGCAAACTCCTCTCATTTGTCATTTTGTTCCACCCACCAGCTTTTGTAAACTGCCTCGAGTTCCATATTGGAAGATGGGCGGTATAAAACTGAAACAAACAAATAAATAAATAAATAAATATGATTCAGGGGCTCAAGGAAAAAAACTTCTTCTTCTTCTTCTTCTTCTTCTTCTTCTTCTTCTTCATTATTATTATTATTATTATTATTATTATTATTATTATTATTATTATTATTATTATTATTATTAGTCCCACTTGTTTTGGCCCAGTCATGGGCTAGGTCCAGGTGAACCCGGGGCAACTTCATATCATTTTTGAAGGTGTTCATCCTGCACTCTTTTGGATGACCCCCTCAGATCTGCTGACCTGTAGGGTGAGACCCTTTTTGGCCAGAGTTTCCTCACTGGCATGCAAGACATGACCAAAGCAATGCAGTGGGGTCTTGGGCATCGTGTCAGCGATATGTGCAATGCCATATTTTGCTCTGATGTCATTATTGTGCACATGATCCTTTCATGTGAGGCCAGAGGTCCATTGCAGCATCTTCATCTCCATGACACTAAAGCACCATTCAGTTTCTTTAATTGATGGCCAGCACTCTGTACCATAGAGCACAACAGGTCGAACAATGTTGTAATAACTGTTGGTCCTCGATGTCACCTCATGACTTATGCTTCCATTGACTGGGATAATGGAACCAAGGTATTTGAACGTCTCAGTTCTTGGTAGGTCAATACCATCAATTTGGATTCTACCATATTCATTTGGGTTGGTCATCAGATATTCTGTCTTCACATTCAGGCACAGGCCAATACTTGTCAGACAGTCACTCCATACTTGGACTTGGTACTCAAGATCTGCTTACTCTCTCATGCAATCATTACATCATCAGTGTAAAGGTATGTCCAGGGCACTGGATTCTGCAGATATTGAGTAACTGCATCCATAACCAAAATGAAAAGAAGTGGGGAAAGTGCCAATCCTTGGTGGACCCCAACTGTGATACAAAAATCTTTCAGTGTACTAGCAATGGCCTGTACACAACTCTTAAGTGACTCATAGACGTTTGACCCAACTACCAAGTTCCTCTGGGACTCCATAATGTCTCAGTGCATACCAGCTGACGTTATGTCAGACTCAGTCAAATGCTTTCTCGAAGTCAAGGAAAGCTGCATGTACTGGTTTCTGTTTCTCCTTGTGTTTTTCAAATAACATCTGGGCAGCATGGATTGCATCTATTTTCTTGCAGTTCTTTATAAAGCCTGCTTAGCTGACATTTAGGTTGACATCACTGTTTGCGGTCCTGCTTTGGACCGTTATGAAGAAATCTAACCACACGTCCTTTGCGGGATGAGGGGATTTCATCCTGACCACGCCCCCTGAACTGCGATCTAAGAGGGATGAGAGATTCCCCTCCCTGGCCTCAGGAATCTCCTCATCTCGCTTCTCATTTCAATACGAGTGCCCTTGAGGTAAGGCTCGTCACGCAACATGCCATTCTCCATCTAGTGGCAAGCGTGCGAAGTGCCATTCACCAGTACATTACCTATGGAGTCAGCAACACAGTGCAGAGAGATTAAAAGACAAATGCCTCAAACTTAGCTCCGTAACGCATTGAAGGCAAGGCTTCGGAGAATTGAAACATCGAAAAACGGAAGGTCGGGACTGAAAAAAGGGAGAACAAAGGCATGGAATTTCACATCTCATCACAGAACGAGGACATGCAGTAACAGTCATGCCAGTATCATGAATCATGCCTGTGCATACATGGGAACAGGGACAGAACCGGAAGACGACCACGTGACTACGACCAACATCAACACACAATGAAGTTCCTCCTGGGACGAGAATGGACGTGAAGTAATTGTCTTAGCTGAACTATGCTGCAGATTCATGTGGATGACTCGCTCAAAGATTTTAAGAGTATGTGAAAGTAATCTAACTGGTCTGTAGTTGGTGCATTTTAAGGAAACCAGTAAGTAACAAAAACAAATAAACAAACTGTTTCATTGCTATTTACTTTGAACACTTTTCACAAAAAGGTGGAAGGCAAACAAATAATACTAGTAATAATTTTAAAAAACTCAAGACTATGTCTATGAAAAAGAGAACTAAAGCCATGGTAAAACATGAAAACAATAGCACAAATGTAATAGTCCAAAAGGTTTCCATGCAGGTTGAAATGTGAGAGCAAGTCATATGAAAGATTGCATGCTAACCATTCTATATACAGCTATTTGGGAATAAATCTAGGACCTATACCACCCCTACAGTACTGGTCTGGTACCAATGAGAGGAAATGTACTATGAGAAAGGAAAACAAGACCTTGGACAAAAGTGGAAGGGAGATAACACTGTTGCACCTTCTTGTCTGCTTTGGGTGGGCTGATATCAGCTGAGTTTCTGATTCACTGGTTCTCTGCAATTACAGTACAGGTAAGATTTCCCAGGAAGTCATATCTCCATTCAGACTGCACTGAACCACGTTACCATCACTGGCTGTGTTTAATTACATATGAAACCAAATACTAAATGCTTCTTTTTATCTTGTGTTGGAAGGAGAAGGATTAGTTTGTATGTGAACACATTGTAACTGAAGATATTTATTTCGAATTAAGCTAGTTGCTTGAAATGAAACTAATTCCAAGGAGCAGAAGATGTATATGCACCTGCACCTAGTAGTGTGCATTTAAGATTCATAAATAACTTTGAAATGTTGCCCCAGGGGAAATGTGTTATTATTAACATGGAAGTTGCTAGACATTATTATATTATTAAATGCAAGCATATATTGGAAAGCTGCATATTGGAAAGCTATGGATTAGGTCACATATACTTTCACATTTAAAAAAGAAACCTTAATGTTGAAAGCATTTTTTGCTGTTCATAAACTTTTGTCTGAGTACAGCTGGGAATTCAGACAGCTTGGAGAACAGATTGTCTTTTTTTAACTATAATTTCTTCATAATCAAGAATACAAGTTGTGCATCCACAATCTGAGATAATATAGCCTCTGGGACTTAGATCTTGCTCTCTTAATTTACACTGGGAGCTCTGGTGGTATGTAAAAACCATACTACCTTTCATCTGTTTTTCTGTTTCTATTTTTGAGTTAAAAAGAATGAATTCTGTTTCCTCTAATGTATTCTGTAGTTTTCCAAAATGCTTACTGTACCTATACTGAGGAAGGAAATGAAATGGATGCATGCTTTCTTTATCATTTTGTGCTAAGTAGACCTTGCTAAGTATTCTTTTGTTACAGTGAGGTTACAAACATAACTAAAGGAGGTGATCTTATTATTAAGCATATACAGTGGTACCTTGTATAAAGGAATTAATTCATTCCAAATGAAATTATGTTAAGTAAATTTTCCTTTATACAAATTTCCATAGGAATGCATTGAAAATGGAGTAATCCCATTTTTATGTTGTACGGATTTTCCCCATAGGCGATTATGTTAAACAAATTTCCCCTATCTCTGGAATTTTTATGTTGTACAAATTTTATGTTATACAAGCTGTTTGTTATACAAGGGTCCACTGTATTCACAATTTGTGGGCTTCGTGTGATGGTGATATTTTATGGACATGACCATGAGCATTAAAAATGACATGAAATAGCTCAACATTGGCATGCTCTAAATAGTGTCTATGGCTTTAAATATGATTTGTTCTTATAAATTTGTGCTTTGCTATATCTGCAGAGTAGGCTACACAGGGCCATATGTCCAGTACAAATAGTGGTATTGCATTGGCCGTATTATACATACAGAAACACAGACTGTGAATGATGACTAGAGATGGGCACGACTTAGCGGAATTCCCATTTCCGTTTCCGTTACTCGTTTCCGTTATGCAACGGAAACGGTAACGGGAATTACTCCGCCAGAACTCGAACTCGAACCAACTAAAGAATAATTGGGTCTGATTTGTCGTGGTCGTTCCTGGCATCGCGGCGATCCCGCGATGCCAAGCGGCACAGAAAAAAAGTTTTTAAAAGTTAAAAAAAACCTGATTCCTGGCCCTAAAAGCAGGCGAAAACTGTCTGAGGGCACCTACCAGGCCAGAAGGGTGTTTTATTTGGGGGAGGGGTTTCCCCGCCCCCCCTCTCCTTGGCTAGTGCTACTGCTGTGCTGCTGGTACCAGGCCGGGGGGGGGATCGTCTCGTCTGCCTTTGCCATGCGGTGTGCGGGCGGGGGGATCCAAAATGGCAACCGCAATATTTTTTTTTGAAATCGTGGTCCAAAAACCCACCAAAGCACCACAGAAACATGCGAAAATTAGTTATTTTAAATGCTTGAATTTTTACAGTAGCAGCAGTGGGTTTGTCTTGCCAAAATACATCTCCGTTTATTTTATTTTATTTTATTTTATTTTATTTTATTTTATTTTATTTTTTTACAACTGCACATTCGCAATGATGGGCTCGCCCATGGGAGTGGACCATGCAAATTTTCCACCAATCGCATGGCCACTTGGCCAGGTTGACCACAGAGACTTCTGGGATGTGCCAATCAGGCATAAACAGCCCACTAACCGTAGCCCGAACCCGAACCCGAACCCGAACCCTAACCCATACGCCAGTACACTCTCCTTCTAAGTGGGTCAGAGAGGCACCCAGAGGTGCACCCCAATATTCACCCTAACCTCACCCATAACTAGCCTAACCCTAGCCCTTGCGCTAACCCGTCTTAACCCTAAGCCAGATCTACTTGCATTGCACTACACGCAAGTACATTTCCCTTGGAGCGGGTGCAAAGAGTCTGCCAGTCCGTCACTTGTGGCTCTGGCTGACTCCTGCAGCAGCGTTTGTGTCCCATGCAAACCATGCCTGCAAGTGCTGCCTGACTGTGTCTCACCGACTGTTGCAGGGAAGGCACCCCAAAGAGGGGTGCCTCTGCCAGTCTGCTGCGTCTGCAATATGCATATCCATAGCATATGGCTATGCATGCCCTTTTGTAGCAGCACTGGCGGGTGAGGATAGGAGGCACCCACCACAGAGAGGTGCCTCCAGGAGACCGCTACCCCCCCAAAAACCAGTACTAACGACAAATGAAAAAACGAAAAATGAAATGACAAATTTTTGTGAAATTTCACGAAAAACGGAAACGAGTCGAAACGGGCTGCCTCCGACACACGACAACTCGAAAACGTCATTTTCCCTAGTTGTGCCCATCTCTAATGATGACCTCCCTCCATGAATATTATTAAGTTATTCACTGGACTACTCCTTTTGTGGAGCTACTTGGAACAGATATGACTTACTGTACTAGAGATGAAATGAGCCTTTTGCTGTCTGTCCAGACTATGCATCATATTTAGCTGCTGAGCGTGCATCCATGTACCAAAGAGTTTACACGCTCACCATAGCTCCAAGCTCATTAAACCTAAAAATCTGTAACTTAGTGTATACACATCACAGAGTTATTATTTAATTAAAATATTTTATCCAACTTTTTTCTTTAAAAAGGACTCAAGGTGGCTTACAATAAGACCTCCATATCCATGGGGGATCGCTTCCGAAGGGGGGACGGATAACAAAATCCATAGATAAGAGTGAACACTGTCAGCACCACAAAAAATCAATAAATATTGTTTTTGGCCTTTTCTCACAAGTATCACTCTCTTCGCTATCTGGTTAACATTGCCTGGGCATATTTCTAAGTGTGTATGTAGTGTTTTCCCCTTCTTAATGGGGGACAAGCAGCTTCTTTTCCTCTCTCCTCCATGATATAGCATTTCTATCTGAAGAAAATCAAGGGGACAGAGTGCAGTTGAAGTGTGATGAAGTGACACTGTCAGCTGAGAGACAGAGAGAGAGAGAGATGTCTATGAAGATTCTCAGTCATCCAAGTGAGTTTATCTGGAAGTTGAGTCATGGCTACTGGACTTCTTTTTGAGAGATAGAAACGTTTCGCTGTTCATCCAAACAGCTTCATCAAGAGAGTGAGAGAGAGATTTGTATAGAAGACTGCCAAAGAGGGCCAGACAGGGTGCAAGCCAAGGATGCCCATCTTTTTTGAAGGCCTGTAGACAGCTCCAGCTTTATGTCTCCCTGCAAGGTCACCCACTCTTCTGATAATTGAAAGATAGAGAGGGGAATGGTGTTGTTTGGTAATATGGTATGACTCAATTGTAAGATTCTCTTCTGAGGATGATTCAGAATCTCCTGGACTCTAGATCACCTCAATTAAATTGTCCATTTGATTTTCCTCAGAAATGTTGGTGACCAAGGGACAGCAAGAAAAAGGATACCCTACACAAACAGGGAACCCAATGGCACTTGGATAGATGTTTCCACACATACATAAAGCTGTAACAGGAATGATTACATCATTGTGTCAACTCATTAGTTATGTGGAAAGTATTTTTAAAAGTGCAAGAGGATAGTGGAATGCTAATTTCAACTGGCAATATTGCCCTGCAATGGCAGTGTAACTGCAGAAACCTGGTTTATTTCTCTTAAAAATGTGGGACTGACAATATGTGTGCAAACTTTTGATACAGGATATTGATCTTGTAACTGGCTCACTCAACAGATCATGATAGGACAAATTTGAATTAAAAGACGTTTCTGATGTGTGAACCTGGTCTTATATGGCTGTTTGACCTTATCTGCGGAACATGCTTGCCCACCTATTCACACTTTATTTGAACTCTTCTGGCTTAGATACTGCCTTGGGAAGTGGTCCATATTGGAACAGAAAATAAGATGTGTGGTACAGGGAGCAGATGAAAAGGCTGAACATAGATTGGGGTGGTTGGAAAGAAAGAAAGAAAGAAAGAAAGAAAGAAAGAAAGAAAGAAAGAAAGAAAGAAAGATTGGTTGGTTGGTTGGTTGGTTGGCTGGCCGGCTGGCTGGCTGGCTGGCTGGTTGGCTCATCAGTCGGTCAGTCAGTCTGTTGCTTGGTAGGTTGTGGAGTGAGGATAGTAGAGTGAGTGAAGCATGGGGAGAAGACTAAAGGATTCCTGTGGTAAAGCTGGTAGTATTGCTATTTCTACTGAACAATAGAGGCAGAGAGTCTGCTGAAGCTTCATTCCCATGAAGGCTCATATCTGAAATTTGTCATGGATGCTAAGGAAATCTAGAGGTAAGCACATCTGATCTCGCCTGATTTCGGAAGCTAAGCAGGGTCTGCCCTGGTTAGTACTTGAATGGGAGACCACCAGGGAACACCAGGTGCTGTAGGTGCCTGCAGTAGGAACTGGCAAACCAGTCCAGTATTCCTGCCAAGAAAACTCCATGGACATGGGGTCACAAAGAGTCAGTCATGACTGTAACAACACAACACACACACACACACACACACACACACACACACACACAGAGGTAAAGTTTTCCCCCGCACATGTGTGCTAGTCAACGTCCGACTCTAGGGGCGGTGTTCATCTCTATATTCAAGCCGAAGAGCCAGTGTTGTACAAGCCCATGATCACGTGGCTGGCATGGCCGTAAGGAAACACTGTTTTACCTTCCTACTTTTTATTGCGGTACCTATTTATCAACTTGCATTTACATGCTTGTAAACTGCTAGGTTGGCAGGACCTGGGGTTAACAGCGGGAGCTCGCTCCACTGCATGACACCGGGGATTCAAACTGCTGAGCTGCTGACTTTGTAGCCAATAGTTTTCAGTGCTCTAGCCCACTGAGCCACCATGCCCCGATGTCATCTCCTTAGGCATAATTTAAAATTAATTAAATTAATATAATCCATTTAAAATTAAAGTCCCTGTAACTATATAGATTAACATGAGGACATGTGATCTTGAAGACTCCATTTTAAAATCTTATTTCCACATCATGGGATCACCTTGAGTAATCTGATTGAAGCTCCTTCCCTGTAGAATGAAGAATTAATCCTCTTTGTGATATTAAGCCATCTTTGAGAGATATTACTATTTCTGGACTTTTTTGTGAATAATATGCATGGATTAGGAGGTCACATCCCTTGTCAAATTCACAGTTACAACTAAGACATTTCTGTTGACTCGCTGCAGAGGTGGAAAGGGGGTGCCAGGTTCACTGCTGCTTTTTGTAGCTGTTAAGCAGACTTACCTAGCTTAATAAAAATGCTGCCCCAGTGCTTATGGATGCTTCAAAAAGCCATGGGGAAATGGATGAGATTTCTGAACTATTTGCCTGGCAAACACGGAGAACCTCCTTTCTGATACAGGTAAAACTGATCAATATGGATTTTATCTCTACAGTAGAAGGGTTGCACATTCCAGTTGGCAGAGATAAAAGGGAAAATCTTCCTGATCCTTTTCAATTTCTCCTTTCTGGCACAGCAACATCTCAAGAAGGGAAAAGACTTCAGTTTTTAACAAGATAATTGGCACAAGAGGTTGATCATGTACCATTAATACAATTTCCAAGGCTGTCCAGGCTAAATTCATGACTATTACGGTATGTTAAAAAGGAGGGTAGATATCGATGGGAGGGCACTGCATGTACACAATGGCAGGAATCCTATTTGGATACTGTAAGATTCGTAAAATTTGCCCCAGTCATTAAAATGCCTGACTGCATGTTGATAGTTCAGACAGGTGCATGATGAAGTCAACAACCATGATGACACACTCCAATGTCTCATCTATTAGCCACGATCACACAAAAACCAATAGCATTCTGGCCAATTTGTTTGGAACTTTCTGAATGTTTTGTAGACATCTGAAACCAAAAAAGAATAAAAAGAGAAGTACACAGAAATACACAAATGCCACAGATTCCCAACAATGACAATTTGTAGCAATAATGTAGAGCGCAAATATAGTGTGCCTTTGTTGTAGTAGAATTTATGTCCATTTAGAAACAACATGTTTTCAGAGGAACAAACTAGTTTTGGGAAATCCATGGGTAATTCATTTATTTAAAATATTTTTAATCCATCTTTCTCCTTAAAAACAACACTTAAGGCACAGTATTTAAGTTTGAACCTGTCTGCATCTTTCTTGAAATGTGGTGTCCAGAGGCCTAAACAATGTCAAATAAATAATTAGGTCAATAATATAGCTATCAGAAATACTGAATGGCATAATTAAGTGCTCATGCTTACAGCAAATCCAAGAAATCTGCAACATAATGTATAATATAATGAAACACACATTTCATTTATTTGGTTTTGCATTTAAAGTATTTACTTTTACAGGCAAATGAGGATTAAATGTATGCATTTTAATAACCAAGTCTGCTCCTAAGAAGTGACCCTTCACGGGAAACATGATCATTGCCATTTTATTCAGTCTTTAAACTTGACTAATATATTTGCTGGAGTGAGTTTGCAAACATTAAGCTGTGAAAAGTAATTAAATATGCAAATAAAGGGGCCAGCTGGTCATCAGTCTGCAGCTATACAAACTGCTTTATTAAGGGGAAAATGAATAAAAATAAAATGGTAGCTCAGGTGCATTAGCTATCAGTACAGCCTGATGTTTTTTTTTTTTTTTTTACCCAGAAGTAAGTCCCATTGAGTTTAATGACAGTTACTTCCAGGCAGAGCCATAATGAATACTTGCTAATATGCTGTTTCATTTTGAATTCCAGTATCTTGTTAGCTCAGGAGTCCTCAATGACAAGGCTTTTACAGCTACAAGAACAGAAAGAACATGATCACCTCTCAATTTGTGCATAATCCCATGTATTTTCTTTGATGAATATTTGCAATAATTTTAACATTTAAAAAAATAATTTAAATAGTTTAAACAAGAGATATATTTTAAGACACCAAGTCAAAACTTGTGCAAATTGTGTATCTTTCACAATGTGAACTAATTATTAAAATCCGTACCACTGTTGTCCTGTAAGTGTGGAATTTTTAAAAATCTCAAGTATAAAATGCAGCATTTGCATCTTTATAAAAGCATCAGTCCTTCTCTGCTTGCTCTGTGTGGACTTCTTTATCTACACATATTTTGAATTTTGCACATACAGCTAAAATTAATAAAACTATAAACACAACTGCTTTCCCAGTCTGATTTTACAGAGGCATAGGATGGGTTGTTTGCATCATTTCAAACAATCAGCTAGTCTTTCTGTGATTGTGCTTTGCTTTTTTAGAACAAAAAGATACAGATTCATGACTGACAAACAAACACTATTTGAACGTTTCAGAAATATTGATGAAGAAGCAGCCAGTGTCTCCCTCTCATTTTGGAGGCAAGGGATTTATCAAGCACTGTATACCACTTTAGCTATACCTTGAACTAGTAAGAAGCCATCATAAGAGGCAAAAAAACCAAATAAGTTCACCATTATTAAGGCTTCTGCCACAGCTGCCTATTAGTGTTACATGTCTGGCTTTTCCAATTGGCTCCTCATCATTTGATAAATGATTGAGTCTTGCACAATAAACAGACATGCCCTGTGTTTTTCACACAATGGCTGGAATACTACTTATGTTCACTTAAGCTTGCCATAACTTGTGGTAGCTAACTGTGGCTTGTCTGTGAAGATTCTCAGTCATCCAGGTTAGGTTATCCGGATGAGTCCAAGCTACCTCAAAGACTGAATATCGCAGTATGAACCGGCTTGGGTGCTACGTTCATCCAGGAGAGAGCCCTTTCTCTCCATCCTGCCACCTTCACAGGTACATCTCAGAAGAACACATGAAAGGGCCTTCTCTGTAGCTGCTCCCAGACTTTGGAACTCCCTCCCACTGGAGGCTAGAACTGCTCATCTCTGCTGTCTTTCCAGAAGCAGGCAAAGACCTTCCTCTTTAGGCAAGCTTTCCTGGAATGAGGGACTTCCTACTATATAACTTTAAATGGATTATCATACATGATTGCATTGATTGATTTCATAAGAACACCAATGTTTTCCATGTTACTTTCCTTTTTCTTTTATTCTTGTGTGCTCTTTGTAGCTCTACTGTTACCTTTTAATGTTTTAAGATGCCTCCTCTAATAACCTGTTTTTAACTTGAATATATCTTATATGTTCTGGGTTGTATATTGCCCCTCATTACTGTAAGCCAGGTGGGGTAAAATATTCATAATAAAATAAATAAATAAAATAAGTTGAGTCATGAGAACTGGATGTTTTTTCTTGCAAGTAAAAGATTTTGCTGCTCATCCAAGCAGCTTTGTCAGTCTGAGGGAGGTTAGTGGCAAAACCTCCAATTTATAGTTCACCTTGATTTCACATCACCCTGGTCTGAATGCACTCATAAGTTGGACAAAGGGCTGAATAGGCTTGTTAGGTGGACAACAGCCTGGTGTGTGTGAAAGTCCCACCTATGCAACCCTGTGTTGGGAAGGGTTGCATAGGTGGGACTTCCATGCACCTCAGGCCATTGTCCACCTAATGAGCGTATTCAGGCCATTGTCCACCTAATGAGCCTATTCAGGCCATTGTCCACCTAATGAGCCTATTCAGATCAGGTTGGTGTGAAATCAAGGTGAACTATGAATTGGAGATCTTGCTCTAGCTTCCCTTGGACTGATGAAGCTGCTTGGATGTACAGTGAAATGTTTCTCTCTCTCAAGAAAAGAAGTCCAATTGCCATGACTCAACTTCCAGCTAATTGTGGCTTGTTGACAAGTTGCACTATTGGGCTCATAACTAGGCACATGCCTGAGGTATCTTTGTGATTGATTAGGTGCAATTAATCATGAGACAGTTTCACAGCTCTTACACCTAGGCCAACAGGATTCTGGCCAATATGTTGTACAAGAAATTAGCAAAATCTGCACAACTTCCTGCAATTTCCTTTAAAAAAAAAGAGTATCTCTAGCTGAGAATTCTCATAGGGAAAAGGAAAAAAGATAAGAAAGATTTTTATTTCATTTGCCCATTGGAAGTATAATACAAAATTACCCTATTTTTTTAGGAATGTGTGTGCGCGCATGCATGCGTGCAGATGTGTTCATGCACACTGTGAGAGTTGGATGCAGGTCTCATTACACATGTCTGTTCTGCCACCCCGCCACACACAGAGCTTATTATTTTTCTTGTGTTGTCTGGAGAGCTTCATAGTTTAAGTATCTGGCTGCAGAGCCAGAGGGTCGGAATTTGATTCCACATAGTGCTTCTTCTGACCACACGCAGCACTGGGAAAGCTGCATTGTCTCAAGATGCCTTCACAAGAAGGGAACGGCAAACTATATCTTAATATGGTCTACACAGAAAACCCAGAAAAGCGTTGCCATAAGTCAGAAATTGTGTTTCTGATTTATATGGAATGCTTGAAGAAGAGAAAATTATTAGAGAATACTTTATTATAAACACCAGCTCATTATCCTCTATTGTGATGTAAAAATTCATGGATTTGCAATTCAGGAAATTTCTCCATACTTGGTCAGACAAACACAGACTTTACAGCGCCTCATTACTCCCAAAGCTTAAAATTTCCCCCTCTCTGCAACCTTGGCCAGCAACCCAAGTCATTCCTTCATTGTTTCTGGCAGCCCTTGGGAATGTCTGTCTGAGCTGTGCAGACCCAAAAAAGAAAGATGCAATTTTAATGAGCCACTAAAAATTCATGGATTTCATGTGTCAGTATTTTTACATTCTGAGCCAGGGAAGAATCTCTTAGAGAAATTATGCAGATGTGATAATACGGTGAGCATTATATGATGGGGGGGGGAACCATATTCCAAATTGTGATGGGCTTTCTTCTCATGACTGCCATTAGACTGGCTCTGAAGTGAGCCCAGCTACTTGCCAGAAATCAGGAAATAGCTTCGTTCCAAGGCAACTCTAAGCCAATCTGAGTTTTCATCCACTGCTGCAAACTCACCATAGGGTGAGGCCTCACCATAGATTTATAAAGAGGCAAAATGACATTTGCTTACTTATTTTCTATACCCTTCCTAATTATCCCTAGCATTGCTTTTTTCATTTCCGTGGCACACTGGGTTGACACCTTCATTGAGCTGTCCACCAGGATACCAAGGTCCCTTTCCTGATTTGTTGCAGAGAGTTCAGACACTAAGTTTATAAATGTATTCCCCCCCCCCCCAAGTGCATCACTTTGCACTTTTGCCACTGGTTTGCCCACTCCCCCAGTGTCAAGAGATCTCTCTGGAACTCCTCACAATCTCTCTCATTTTTTACTAACCTGTATAATTTAGTGTTGTTAGCAAATTTGGCTACTTTTTAAAAACTCTTCTAGATCATTTATGAAGAGATTGAAAAGCAGGGGTCCCAATACTGAACCTTGGGGGACCCCACCCTTTACCTCCCTCCACTTGGAGAAGTGTCCATTTAGTACTATCCTCTGTTTCCTGTCTCTTAGTCAGTTGCTGATCCAAGACAAGACCTATCCCTTGATTCCATGACTGGAAAGTTTATTCAAGAGCTTTTGCTGTGGGACCTTGTCAAAGCTTTCTGAAAGTCCATATAAACAATGTCAACTGGATCTCCCTTATCCACATGCTTGCTGACACTCTCAAAAAATTCCAACATATGAGGCATGATTTGCCCTTGCAAAAGCCATATTGGCTCTCTTTCAGCAGTGCCTTCTCTCCTACGTGCCTATTAATTTCATTTTTAGGATGGTTTCCATCACTTTACCAGAGACACATGTCAAAATGAATGGTCTATAATTTCCTGGATCACCTCTGGATCCTTTTTTTGGAGACTGGTGTTACATTCACTATCTTCCAGTCATCAGGCACAAACACTGACTTGAGGGAAAGATTATATATTTTGGCTAGGAGCTCAGCAATTTCATCTTTAAATTCCTTGAGAACAAGTTGTGGATGGATACCATCTGGTCCTGGTTATTTGTTAGCAGTTTAACAGCACACTCAAGGACCTCCTCCCTGGTTATTTCTATCTAGCTTAATTCTTCAGTTTTCCTCTCTAGGAAGATAGGCTCTGTTTTGGGTATGTGGTCTCTGTCTTCTTCAGTGAATACTTAAGCAAAGAATTCATTGAGTCTCTCTGCAATCTCTGCTTCCTCTTTAGTAATCCCTTAACTTCCTTTGTCGTCAAATGGTCCAATGGCCTTCCTCGTTGGGTTCTCATTTCTAATGTACTGAAATAAGTCCGTGATTTTTTTTCTTTGAGAGTTTTAACTCTATGCTCCTCAAAGTCTTGCTTTGCTTTCCTGATTGTTGCCTTGCATTTGTTGTGCCAGAATTTATATTTCTGCCTGTTGTTCTCATTCGGACAAGCCTTTCATCTGCTAAATGAGCTTTTTTTGCTTTTGATCAGTTCCTGAACAGCTTCTGTAAGCCAAAATGGAGTCCTCTTGGACCTGCAGTCCTCTTGGACCTGGACCTTGGACCTAGCATACAAAGCAATAACACAAATGGTGTTTATTTTGAATAGTTTCCTGTACAAATTCATTTGGAACACAATCCTTAAACTATCCTCAACAGTGGTGCCTCTTCTTTACTCATGCCCGGCAAAATAAGGATCCTCTTGAGATCTGCTAAGTGTCTAAACTGCCTTTTATTGCCACTTCATATTTGCAATTCAATCATGTTGTTACTCAAACTCACTCTCCTGAAATTCATAGCTGCTTCAACTCACAAGGTTGCAAAAAGGCATCTTTTAAAGTACTCTTCAGTCTCAGTTTTAGTTGTCAAGCAGCCATGGCTTGAACCTTCCTTTCTATGGAAACACTCTCAGTTATTTATTGCTACTGCGATTAGCTGTTCTAACAATTCAAAATGTAAAAGACACCTTCTGTTGTCAAAATGGAAGACAAGTTGTATTTTGTTTAGACAGAAAACATAGGTGGAAGGAGATAAGAGGAAAATAGTGAGAACATACCTAGAGATAAGAGGAAAATAGTGAGACCATATCCCTGAAAAACAGTTTGATTACTCTAGAATATCGATATATTTCAGATTTTCTGAACATTTGTTTTCTCCAAACAGGTGCCCTCTAAATCTGATGGATTATAAGTACCATACTGCCTAGGGTTGGGGAGAGCTGCAGTACAAAATCTCACATGGAAGACAGCAAGTTGTGATCGAAGACTGAATGTTATGCTTCCCACATGTGGTCTTCAACATGAGATTTTTATCCCTCCATGTACAATTCTGTGCAATGTGAAAGTTATGAAAGTTCCACAGGGCAAAGTTCTGTTCTAGATGTGGCAGTTCTGTTTTGCAGTTATTTGGCATGGGGGGATTTCTGTTGTTAGAGTGAAGTATTTTAGACCTACAGGTATTTTACAGTTTGGACAGTGTAGAGGCTTCCCTTTAGAATAAAACACCTAGACAGAAGAACAGCCTGACATGTTCAGTTTTTATCCAAATACACAATTAAATAATTACAGCATTAAAACACAATTAAAGGGGAAAGCACACCAAAAATAAATTTTCAGGAAGTACACCATAGAATCATAGAATCATAGAATTGGAAGAGGCCTCAAGGCCCACCCAGTCCAACCACCTGCCATGCAGTAACCCCTATATAAAAAGCATCTACATATAAAATGCCTGTTTCTCCGTATCCAGTCAATGAAAGAAACTTCTTGAATAAAAAAGGTTATACCTGCTGGTGGAGAATTATTAGGAGCAGTTCAGCCTAGCAGCTGTTAAGAGGGAGCTTCACAAACTGTATGGGACCAAGAAGGTCTTTTCTCATAAACCCATCAAATGTTCCTGTGGAAGTGGAATGACTAAGATGGTTACTTCACGTCCACGCTCATCTGGGAGGAAGTTCGTTGCATGTTGATGTCGGTCACGGTCACATGGTCTTCATGTGGTTCTGTCCCTGTTCCCGTGTACACACAGGCGTGATTGATGATACCGGCATGACTGTTTCCGCACATCCTCGTTCCGTGATGAGATGTGAAATTTCATGCCTTTGTTCTCTGTTTTTTTTGACCTGACCTTCCATTTTTTGATGTTTCGATTCTCCGAAGCCTTGCCTTCAATGTGTTACGGAGCTAAGTTTGAGGCATTTGTCTTTTAATCTCTCTGCACTGCATTGCTGACTCCATAGGGAATGTACTGGCGAATGGCATTTCACACTCCTGCCACTAGATGGAGAATGGTAAGTTGCATGACAAGCCTTACCTCAAGGGCACTCAGAATGAGAAGCGAGATGAGGAGATTCTGGAGGCCAGGGAGGGGAATCTCTCATCCCGCTTAGATCGCAGTTCAGGGGACATGGTCGGGATGAACTCCCTTCATCCTGCAATGGACGTGTGGTTAGATTTCTTTGTACTGGTCCCAAGCGGGACCACGAACAGCGATGGGATGGACATGAAGTATCAGCCTAAGAGAAAGGACTCCCCTGAAGATACTTGAGATGGGGGCACTTATATGGGAGAATATGTTTCTTCAAATAACTTGGGTTCAAGTTGTATGAGAGTCGTGTTGTTGTTGTTGTTGTTGTTGTTGTTGTTGTTGTTGTTGTTGTTGTTGTTGTTGTTGTTGTTGTTGTTGTTAAAATGAGTTGCAGCAGCTCCTGAATGCCAGAGCTGGTGCAGATCTCACACTTCAACCCTGTTTAGATGCCCTCCCGTATTTCCTGTGCTTTCTGCTCCAATTGTACATCTCCATGTTTGTTGGGGGTGGGGAAAAGAGTGTTATTTGAGGGACTCTTTCTGGCTTCTTTCTGGCTGCTACAGGGCCATTTTGTAGCTGTATTTGCTTCCTCTGGTTGAGCCCTTTAATGGCTGTTATTTCCTTCAATTCCTCCCATTCCCTTCTCCCATGCTTCTAGACATCTCACTGGCAAGGCTCAGCTCCCCTGCACATCAATCCCCCTGTCAGCTGTATTGGGCATTTCTCTGCCACCTCTGCATGCACCTTGCTCCCCATCTGTCTTTTCTGGGCTGCTTGCTTTTGGCAACTCTCTGAGCTCTATCTTGCATCCTCTA
Organism: Phrynocephalus guinanensis; assembly: GCA_037367245.1. Lineage (NCBI taxonomy): Eukaryota > Metazoa > Chordata > Lepidosauria > Squamata > Agamidae > Phrynocephalus > Phrynocephalus guinanensis. Next base: position 70,587,633 of record CM074739.1, on the reverse strand, counting down.
AAAGCCGCCTTTTCAGCAAGAAAGGGTGCCTCCCCACAAGGAGCTGGTGTTTCTGAAAGGAAAAAAAAAACAATTTAGCCACGCCCCCTGAAGTGCAGTTTCCTGGAACCACGTCTGGGGCTTCTCTCTTTTTGTGTGTTGGTTAGAAAAGTAGCTCTTTTGGGACAGGAGATAGAGCTCTAACTCTTGGTAGCTCCTCACCCTGCCTCCATGTCCCAAGATGTATCTGCTAGTAGAGACTTGGAGGGGATGATTCTGTAGCTGCCATTCTGTGTGCATTCACAGAAGATGAACTAAGAAGGGACTGCATTGGAAGTTGTTTTTAACAGCTCTGGGACTTGCACAGTTCCCTGCTCCTCACAGCACTTGGATACATATCCTAGTAAATCTGGGTAAATTATTGTGTTGAAATATCTTTTATTGTCACTTTAGCCTTTTAGTTTGATTCCTATTCTCTGGAGCCACAGAAAACAGGCTTGGTTCATTCTCCACAAGACAGGCCTTCAAATACAGTATTTGAAGACCATTTCCTCACCAGTTTCTCTTGTCCTAGCTAAACATACCCATCTCCCCTGCTTCTTCCTTTTAGAACTTGCTTTTTTAGACCTTTAACCATCCTAGTGGGAATTATTCCTCTACTTAACAGGATAAGTGTCTTCATTTTGTTTCCAACAATACATTTCATAATGTCTCAAAGGAATCTGTGGGTTCCAATAAGTGCTACTGTGTATGACCACATGAAGAAATGGTGGGTAGCGAGAAGACACATGCCAGAGAGAAAATACTACACAATGAGGATGTGCAGCATAAAGCCACAATGTACCATTTCATCATCTTCATTTTATTTGGATCTATAATAACCAATCAAAATTTTTGATAGTTGAAAATATAGGAAAGCTTTGATCAGTCGTTATACTGACAGGCTCATTTTGAATTTTCCCTTGTGCTCAGTTAGAAAGAATATTTTGCATAGCTGATGGTGGCTTATTTTAGTATTTGATTTTTAGCTTATTTTAGTATTTGATTTTTTTATATTTTTATGTTTATTTTTCCACTATGTTTCTAGTTGTTTTAAAAGTTTTTTCTCAGGCTTCAGTAGATGATAAAAAAACAAATCCTTCCTATTTCTCTTCTCCAGTGTCTCAGCACGTTAAAAGAAAAATAGAATGCGTCCAGAGCTTCCCTGCTATTTTTGAGGCTTTCCCCCTACAGCACAGTTCCAAATTACAGCAATATATCATTTCTAATAAATGAAAAGTCATTTTGGGGTCAGGCATTGTTTGAATAGGCCATTGGAAAATGGTGCTAATTCAGTATGTAAGTAAGCTGCTTTCTGCCAGTTATTATGCAAGTTACAGTAGGCCCCCTTCTTCTTCTATTGCTCCTAAAAAACTAAAATGCACTCCCCCCCTCCCCCCACACACATTCCTTGCATGTTTCCTTCATTTTTCCTCTGGGTTGGGGAGAACATTTATCTGCAGGAAAAAAAAAAGCCAGCTGTGTGCTTCTAAACTGATGAAGCCAAGAATCTTGCACCGACTGATACAGTCTGAGAACATATATGCCTTTGAATCAATAATACTCTAAATTTGCAATGTTAATATGTATTTGTGCATCTTCTTTACCTTTTTCATACTTGGAGACAGGATAAATAACTCCTTAGGATGGAATCATACCCTGTGAAAGAGAGATGGGAATCTGGAAACCTTCATAAATTGTCTGACTCCTTTCAACCCCAAGAGTCATGGCCAGTGGATAGAGATAGAAGAAATTATGGCTCAATGATAACTGGAATGTCATCGGCTCTCCCTTTGCTTTAAAATACGTACTTAACAGTATGGTCAGGATCCTATTACTTATGTGCCTCAAAGGAAGTCAAATGACATAAATCTGAGCTGTGAATTGCTGCCAATCAAGAAGTCAACACTTGTGTCCCTGCACTATATTACCATCCCGATACCACTCCTGTCCACAGCATCTTCAAGGAGGCACAGCTCAGATAGTAAGCTCTGCCACAAATGGCTGCATATCTAGTGTCAGTCAAATTAATTTGTGCCCTAAACTTGGGTGAGTTGCTTGTTTCATGGTCCCATTCAAAACATGTGCTAATAAAATAAAATTAACATCTTTTTGGTTATCTCAGAGGGTTTCCTTAGGTAGCTGCTATAACATATGACAATTTGCCTACCTTGCTTTTTTTCCATCCTGGCACTGCAGAACAATGTAGAATTCACAGTCTTTAAGGAGTGCAATTATCTTAGCAGATGGCCTATGTCATATGAGCTCTTTATGATTCTCCATTATATTATCCGCATGTGCATATATAACACTTTTCTCATCTCCTTTGCTCATAGGTACTCAACCCTCCTCCCATCTGTCTGTAATTTAAGAGGCACAGAATTAAACCACAAATCTTCAAAGGTAAGTAATTCTAATTAAGCAGAGAAGCACAACAGGAAATACATTTTGAGTCAATTATCATATGGCCTGGGTTGTGTGGCAGAACTGCTATGCCTGGAGTATCTCCTCAAGCGAAGATCACTGACAGTTAATAGGACATTTCCACTTTCATTCTTAAGGCATTCCATTATTCTGTCTTTAAATAATGTGGATTCTAGTCTGCTGCTCATGTCTGCTCATGATGCTGAAAGGTGGATTAGACTGTTGCAGGGACAGGGCCTTTTTGGTGAACGACTCATGGCCCCCTGTCTTGTGAAACATCCTACCAAGTAGAGCCCTTAGTCGTGTTAACATTCAGAGCGAAAACCCCCACTGCTACACATCATTTTAAAAATCATGCATTTGTATCGGGCATCATGTCATTTGGTTGCTAAAACTTTGGGAATGGTTTCCTACTGGAAGTTTTGGAGAGGGTAGCCATGTTAGTCTTTTCAAGAATTTCAAGCAAAATCAAAGAGAAACAAAACGAAATGAAAGTCACAACACATGGGCACCTTAAAGACTAACTTTCATATTTTAATGTAACTTTTGTGGACTACACATCCATTTCTTTAGACATATAGCAGCAGAATGAGGTGCACAATATAATATAATATTTATTGGCTGTAGTTATCTGTATTTGCATGTCCTCCCCATCATCTTTACAAACCCCCTCCTCCTCTTCCCTCTCCCCTATACACTGCCTCTATAGGAACTTAAAACCAGGCTGACATGCAAATACAGATACTACAGCCAATGAATATTTGGTATGAAATGTAGATCTCATCACATATTATATTGCACACCTCATTCTGCTGCTTTATGTCTGAAGAAGTGGACATGTAGTCCATGAAATGTTACATTAAAATATGAAAGTTAGTCTTTAAGGTGCCACATGTTTTGTGTCTTTTGTTTTGTTTCCAACTAGCTGTAACAGTGCATTTATTGCATTTTCTAAAATTACAAAAACTAGTATTCATGGGATTGCATGTGTTTGCACTATTAGGGGAGGTGCATCTAGAACTGTTTATATGAATGGTTGTTCAACAACTAAACTTTCAGCCAATTGCGCAACAGATATCTTGTGAAATATGGCAGCCCCTGGTCCAAGGTTATGTATAGACTAATCATGTGTACAAAACTCTCAACAAGTTGCTGGTATAAGTTGCTGTACTGACATTGCATTGTTGTATCTGGCTTTTATACTATTTCATTTTTTAGACATGGTCTTGAGAGGGAGTTTAAAGGCATTTAAAATGATGAATAAAATAAATTCTAGGCGGTGGTTGAAGCCAAAGTAGTAGCTTAATAGCGAGGAAAGGATATTCTTTAAGTGTATGGAGGTACCGGGGTGGGGGGGGGGCAACAGTTGCCTTTCCTGCTCTTCTTCCTTTTTACAGCTGAAATCTTGACTTATAGTCCCTTCCTATGATTTCCACGTAAATTGGGCTAAATCAACTAGTCTATATAGGTTACACTGCCATGTGCAGGTATGCTTTGGCAACAGTACAAGTATGACAGAAGAATGAGTAAAAGAAAGACTGACAGCAGGGGCAAGGCAGAATGATGAGTGCAGTCAGTTGAGAAAGGAAATTGGATCAAAGCATGATCTGACAGAGATAGGAGGGGGTTAGGGTCACAGAGAGTCAGTTGAATTAGGATTGCACTATTAAGCATGTGCTTTCAGGAGGCTTCACGCTGAATTCTATGTGACTTCTACCTTCTTCTTGGATTGCGCTTTATTTGGACATAAAAATGTTGATGCCTCCATAGCATTTTTTTTTATATAAAATGCTTGCACTATGACTGTCTAATACAGGTTGACTCATTTTCCAGACAGCACAGTGGATTGTGGCTCTAATCAAATGGGTCCGTTGCTATGTCCACATCATTTTGCAAGATTTGCAAAATCCCATTTGTGATTCTTTTGTAAAACTTTCATACAACCTCGATAAAAGAGTCACTTTTATTGTTTCATAAGTGTTTGGCAGATGTACTCCCTTCCACCCCATCTGTCCCTTCCCAGATGGTCATTTTGAACCATTTAAGAAAAATATAGTTTTGAAAATGAACTCTCTATGCCAAAATCTTCAGTAATGAGTTTCATCCCATCTGCCCTGTCTCTTTTCCCATCTTCACCAGATGCCTATCCCTAACGTGAGTCTGTCTGCTAAACATAATAACCCAGAGTTATAAATTTTTTATATAATCCTGCTTGTTTTTTTGAATTGCATCTTATCCACTTTAATATATGATGGCTGCCTTGAATTTAAATCAAGGTAGGATTTCCAGATCAACAGCACACTGTTTCAAGAACAAACCCAGAGATCAGGGAGAGGCTCAATATGATGTCACTGAAGAAGAAGAGACAAGGGTTGGGAGGGAAGACACACATAGAAACAGCATATCCTTGAAACTGCCTGAGACTGGGTGGAAAAGAACACCCAGATGTTAAAGAAATCTCAGATACACAAATCACATTTTCTTCTCCTGGATTCAAATGTGAAGTCCCAAGGAAACATTGCATTTCCCTGAGATCTGAGGTGATGCCCTGCAATGTGTCAATCTAAGGTTAACTGTCCAAGAAAAGATTCCAATACAACAGGGGTGACCAAACGTTTTGCAAGGAGGGCCAGATTTGGTGAGGTGAAAATGTGTGGGGGCTGACCATTCAGCCACATTTGGCCCCCAGGCCGGAATTTGGACAAGGCTCTATAACATGCAAGGATGCGGGGAGGATGCTGCAGCAAGGGAGCCAGGGGTGGGTAGGCTGGGCAGGTGCCTGGGGGGATGGACAGAGGAAGGGAGGGCAGGCAAACCATAAAACTGCAGCTCACATCTCCATCCGGTATGGAGAGGGGCCAGATGGTGGGAATGTGTGACAGGCTGAGCTGGCGGGGAGAAGGCTGCTCTAAATTTGAAAACGGGCCGCATTTGGCCCCTGGGCCTGACTTTGGACATGCCTGCAATACAAGGTTAGTGACATATCATAATTAGAAGGAATGATTTGCAGTGTTGCTGAGAAGTGCTTGATAAATTTTCCTTTAAATTGTTGTAACGAATTATAGTAATACCTCGGTTTAAGAGTAACTTGGTTTAAGATAATTTTGCAAGGCAAGAAAACACTTATTCTAAAAATTGCCTTGATCAACAAGCAATGTCTCGTAATACAAGTAACTGGATCAGGTCACATGATTGCAAGTGAGCCAGTGGTGGCTAGAGATGTAAAATTTCTGGAAATTTTGAAGCTCAGAAAAAAACCCCATTTTTTTCAGATTTTTTTTTTGGGGGGGGGAGATTTTTTTTTTTTTGAAAATACTCTCCCCACCCCATTTTCGAGCTTGAAAGTCATTCTGTTACTTTAGGAACATAAAATATGACTATGGACAATTTTACTTGGCATAAAATGATCACAACTAGAGATGGGCACGAATAGAAAAAATGGAGTTTCGTTTGTCGTTTGGAGGGTCCGTTTCAGTTCGTTTCCATTTTTTGCAATTTTTTTGCAAAAAGTTTGTTTTTGTTTTCATTCGTTTCGTTACCATTTCGTTACCATTAATTTCAATTTTTTAAATTTTTTTAGCATTTAAAGCAGTTCACTGTATTGTAGTAACGGAAATGAAATGGACGACAAAATTTCTGGTGTTTCTGTTCGTTTCGTTTCATTTTGGAGACAAAATTTGTTTGTCATTTTGTTACGTAATGAAACAAAAAAACAAAAACGGAAATGAAAAATTGTTCGTTTCGTGCCCATCTCTAATCACAACTGTCATATTAAATAATGTATCCAAATAATTATTACAAAAAAACTCTCTACCAAACAATGTTTAAAACCCCAGAATTAACAACTCGTACTTATTTCCTCTCCACAGTATTAATTAAAAATAAAATAAAAACCTCATTCTCGTAAAAAGAATTGAAGACAATAAAAGATATTTCAACACAATAATTTAGCCAGATTTACTAGGATATGTATCCAAGTGCTGTGAGGACCAGGGAACTGTGCAAGTCCCAGAGCTGTTAAAAAACAACTTCTAAAGCAGTCCCTTCTTAGTTCATCTTCTGTGAATGCACACAGAATGGCATCTACAGATTCATCCCCTCTAAGTCTCTACTGAGAGATACATCTTGGGGTATGGGGGAAGCAGTGAAGATGAGGAGCTAACAAGAGTAAGAGCTCTATCTCATGTCCCCTAAGAGCCACTTAAAAAAAAAGGTACCCTTATCCCTGCCATGATCACATGATCAAAAAAGTGCTCCCATTGTCCCAACAAACATGAACCCAGGTACAAGTGATTTGGAATCTATTGAGCCAGTAAAGTTTGGGGGATTTAAGACAACTTCCACTTTTTCTGTTTGCAGTGGAAAATAAGTTTCTCTGACCTTGCACCTGGATTTTGGATACATATGTCAAAGTGGGTTTCAAGTTTTGCTGGCTTGTTCTGTTCTGATTCTCAAGTTCTCTGACCCAGTTTGTCTACTTACAAATCTACTTAGTCAATACTTTCCAGAAGCTTTGCTATGCAAATAGGAAGAAATTACAATAAAAGAAACTTCTCTAATAAAATCCAAGGAATGACTCAGCTAAAAGCCTGATCCGGAACAGCATTAATCAGGATTTCTTGGGTTTAAATTATTTTGGTCCCACTGCAATTGTGGGAGGTTTGAGCAGTGTCAAAGCATAGAGATGGCAAATCAGAAAAGTCTCTATTTTATGTAACAATTCAGAAAAACTTGAAATGTTGCTTTTAAAAATGATATTTATTACATTTATGACAAATATTATCTTAGTGTCACTTGTGAATGTACATGCCATCCTTTAATGTGGAGGAGAACAAGTATGACTGTTGTATCACATGTATGCCTCTGGTCCTCTCCCACATGCCCACACTGCTTTAATGACATGTTTTGCGCACAATCTTACATGTACCTTGGTAAAAATAAATCTTATTGTGTTGTGCATAGGCTATGACTGTTTAGATAGGCGGATACAGGACCACAACTAAGGTATGTGTCACCTGGACAAACATGGATTCTGCTCTCCATGAGTTGATGAAGGAAGAAGCCACACCTGTGAAGGTAGTGTGGGAGGCAGAAGATGCTGCCACCTGTGGTGGTGGTGGTAGTGGTGCCTGTAGTGGTGGTGCCTGTGCTCAGTGGAGGAGTGCAGTTGCCTGTCAGCTAGCCAGCTTGCCCTGCATAGCCTGACCACGTTCAAGGTGGCCCTGGTAGCAATGGTGGTGCCCTTGATGTCCTGACACTAGGAAGCCATCAGTGGCACTGGGCTGTGCTCAGTCACAATGTGCACTCAAATATACCTTCCCTCCTCTTGTCCTCACTTGATCACTTCAAGTTTCTATTTCTAGCCTCACAGTTGGCAGCAGTGCAACCTTAGATATTCTGCCAGGGGAGAGTGTTGAGGAGGAGGAATCAAATAACACAGGCAGGCAGGTGAGTGGGCAAGCAGACAGGTCAGCACAGAGGTGGTGGATTGGTGGTACCAGGTGGTTAGAGGGTAGGCAGTGGGAAGAGCTTACCCCTTGAGCCAATCATTGGGAGCCACTCTAAGAGCCCCACATCTGATCACAACCATAGCTGTCATCACCATCACCATAGATGGCCTGTAGGGCCTATAGTGTGGGTATTCCTTTTAAGCTTCTTAGCTTAATACATATGAAGCACCACATTTTAAGTAGCACCCCTAATGTCTGCTCCGCTGCCGCTTGTCGGCTTGCCCCCCCCCGCGCGCACGAAGCCTCGCGAGAGGGAGGCAATGAGATTACTGGCCTGGGTGCGCCCGCCCAGGCCCAAGCCTCTTTCAGCGTTGAGCGTCACCTGCCCACCCACCACTTTGGTAGTACCAGCATGAGTTTATCTGGTCGCAATTTGGGCCGGAGAGGAATTTTTGCCTCCTTCCTAGATTGAATGTGTGGAAGGAGGATTTTTCGCCTATTCCATGCTGGTGCTTGGGGGGTTGGGCTAGTAGGGCAGCCCTGGTTTATTGGTCACACTGGCGGTAGCACTGGGGGGTTAGAGCCGGCGAGTTAAATTCTAAGATCCCCTGTGGGGCATCCTGCTCTGATCGCTGCGGATTGAGAGGTCATAGTGTGGGGCATGGATCCCTCTAACAGGCCTTGCTTGGGCTGTGGAGAGCAGGTAAAGCTCCCTGGGGAGCCAGGCAAGGGGTGGGAATTTGCCGGCCCTGCAGATCTGCTGAGGTAGCAGATCTGCAGGGGGTATGACTCGCCCGAATGCTCTTGAGTCGGAAGGGTGCTGGGAGACCCTCTGGCGCCGACTCTAACCTGCACTTCTGCAGGCCCCTCAAAGGTTTATGTTGTCTGTTATGCTATTTTACTTGAATGGTTGAATAAAGTGTGGCCCTAGTTCAACCCATATAGTGGTCTCGCATGGTCTTTCGCCGTTGGGGGGCAATAGGGCATGTTCAGCATATCACCACAAGATGGATGTTCTTGCCACCTAAGGAAAGGAGCTTTGAAGGCTTCCAACGTCAGAGGATCTCCATGGGATCAAATCTCATGGTGATCCATGAGCATTGTGCTCCATGGTGCTCCATTCCCCCCTTTATCTCATTGTGCTCCATGGTGCTCTATTGCCCCCTTTCTCTGTTTTATTGTGATGATATTGTGATGTTCACTTATTGATTACTTTGTTACTCTTCTTATTTGTATTTGTTGTAAACCGCCCGGAGCTCTTCCTGGAAGACGGGCGGTATATAAGTACTAAAAATAAATAAATATATAAATATATGCAGGTCCTGAAAGGCACACAGGGTGTATCAATATGTATGAGAACAGGTTAACAGGCTCCCAGTCCTATGCACAAATCTGCATAGTGTCAGTCTGTCATGTTTGGCACACACACACCCAACACACCAGGGAACATGTGCCATCTGCATGCCCACTTTTGGCCCTGGATGGATATCATTGCTTTCTCACTATGGGAGAGGCCCTTCTCTTCATCCCGCGACCCTCATAGGTACGTCTCGTGGGAACCCATGAAAGGGCCTTCTCAACTGCTGCGTCCAGACCTCCCTTCCCACTAGAGGCCAGGACTGCCTCATCTCTGTTGTCCTTCCGGAAACAGGCAAAGACCTTTCTCTTTAGGCAAGATTTCCCTGAATGATGGACTAGCATATGTATTTTATATGAATCTATAGGCTCACATACTTTGTGTTTGTAACTACTTATAACCTTGTAGCTTTAATGTAATGTTGTCCATTAATGCTGTAAGACGTCCCTCAATTCCTTGTTCTCAAATACTTAAACATGTCTTAATTGTACTGGACTGTATATTATCCCTCATTACTGTAAGTCACCTTGGGCCCTTTTCCAAGGAGAAAGGTGGGGTACAAATACTCTAAAATAAATAAATAAAAATAAATATAGCTAGTTTTTGATCCAAGATGTAGGTGGACTACAGTGGTTTTTTGCTGCATGCAAAATAAAATGGTTAATAATCCATTTAAAGGTATTAGAAATACAGTGCTCAGCATTTTCTCTTCAAAGGAAAATATTGCACTCACGTCTACTTAATAAGCCAAATTCTTTTTTCTTTTTTCTTTCCATATTGGCTGGCATCTTAGGATGAAGGTGTGCAGGCATGCTAAAACCATGAATGCACTCAGAAGGGGTCTGACAGTCTAGTATTGTTTTGCATTCACTTGGCACAAACCAGAAACCTCTTTTGCTTTCTTTGTTTGCTGCATTTAAACCCATGCAATATATTTAGCAAGATGAACACCTTACCCATTCAGCAAGATATAATCCTAATATGAAAAAACTAAAAGCACTAAAACTCATCTCACATTTCTCACACATATGGCCTGAAAGAAGGATCATGCATCCATTTACATACTCACTTATTTGTTAATTTAAAAAAAACTAATTTGTGCTGGGCTGGTGCATTGCTAACAGGGTGCTACACTTGAGCACCTCTATGCCGCAGATCTGTCAGCGCTGTCCGCGTCAGGCCTTTAAATACAAGATTTTTGGCTGGATGGACCAATGATTCAATTAAGATTCATGTCTTCATATCCCTGCATAGGACTGTGGCCACAGTTACTGGCTATAGCCATCCCTTGCTGACATGGATAATTTAAGGGAACAGATCTTTGTGAACTCAGACACTCACTGCCCTGGTCCTGCTCTTCTAGACCAGTGGCAATCCAACTCCCTTCCTCGCATAGGGAATGTGCTACCTCCGCTCCCATCATTACTGCCATTTTTAACACCTCACAGTCACTTTCACCTCTCCTCTGCTGAAAACAGCATCAGCTGATTAAATGACAAGCGCTGCTGTCCCCAGAGCTACCTTGATCCAAGTGCTCATCTTTGAGGGACCCTACCTCCGAGCCAGATCTGGTGGGCGGAACTCCGTAAGAAATTGCAAAGGTTGGTTTGGGAAAGGCAACCTCTTTGGACTCCGTTCCCCTATTTAATATTGCCAGATGTAGAAAAAAAGCTAGTGAGGTCTCTTGAAGCCTTCTAGTGCCTTCTAGTGCTTCACTAGGCCTATCACTTCTAACTGCCAGCATTTGGAGGAAGGTCTCCAAGCACGGCCAGAAAGGCCATGACAGGAGTCTTTCTCATACATTCATGTGTCTGTGGTACGATTCATTGCATTTCCTGCCTCTGTTACCTGAAATGAATACTCTGCCTGACAAAAATGCTGGCTTTATCCTTGTGTTTTTTTTCCTTTTTCAAGTGTTTATTGTGATTATATTTACACAATGAGCATGCATCAATAAAAATCAAGGCAGGGGGAAAGATATTGGTACATTGTTACGATTACAGTCAGTGTCTTCACATTTGAAAGTTTTCAGAGGAAAAAGGAAACTATATTTCAGTTCAAAAGTCAACCAGTGTCTATATAGTTACTCCCCCCTAGTCTAACTTTGTGGATTTTTATGGTTATATTGCCACCTCCTCTTTTACACTGTCTTTGGTATTTCATGGCTTGTTATATTGTTTATTTTGATCACAATTCTCCCACGAATTTCATTTGTCTAGTCTCTTATTGTACCACTCATAAAATAGTTGCCAAGTTTGTGCGTAAACGTTTTCTTCTTTGTTATGTATTGCATTTGTCAATTTATTCATCTCCGCACAGTCTAAAATTTTGGAGATTATTTCTTCATCCTTGGGAGATGTTTTCAGTTTCCACTTTTGGGCCCAAGCTAACCTTGCTGCTGTTAATATATGTATTATTAAATAATTTATTTCTTTGGGATGTTCACCAGTGTTCATTCCTAATAGAAAATATTGTGGCTTAAAGCTTATTGTTCTTTTTGTTATTTCCTGTAGCCATTTATATATTTTGATCCAATTTTTTTTGCTTTTTTACAAGTCCACCAGCAGTGGAAGAAGGTTCCCTTCATTTCTTTACATTTCCAGCACTTATCAGATATTTGCCGATTGATTTTGTGTAGCCGCTCAGGAGTTATGAACCATCTATGGAACATCTTCAATAGATTTTCTTTATAAGATGCAGCTATGGTTGCTTTGTAGTTAATCTTCCATAACCTTCCCCACTGCTCTAGATTTATTTCCTGACGGATGTTTCTTGCCCATTTAATCATAGCATCTTTTACTTCCTCATCCTTTAACTCCCAATCTAACATAAATGTATATAGCTTGCTGATGACTTTAGCCTCCGTGCCCAGTAGTAACTTATCTAGTTCTAATTCATGATTTTCTATCCCAATTTCCTTTCCATCTAGTTTATATCTCGCATTAATTTGGTGATACGGCAACCATGATTTAATGGTTCCTGATGTGTGTAGTTGGTCATATGATTTTAACTGTCCTTTACCATCTAATAGGTGTTTATATGTGGGTAGTGTTCCCCGTTCTATTAAGTTGGGATGCATAGTTGCCTCTAGTGGCGAAAACCATCTAGGTATTTTCCTATAATATTTCCTTTTAATCCCTTTCCAACTTTGAGCGAGGGAACTCCTAATAAAGTGACTATTGAAGATCTTATTTTCAGCTCCCCTATGCCATAAATAAAAATGCCAACCCCTCTGAAGGTTAAAACCCTCTAGAGTTAATAATCTATTGTCTCTCAGCAAGATCCAGGCCTTTAGCCAAGTCAATAGACACGCTTGATGATAAAAGTGCCAGTTAGGTACTCCCCAGCCTCCTTTGTCCTTTGACTCCTGCATTAATTTGAGTTTGATCCTTGGTTTCTTCCCCGCCCAAATAAATTTATTTGTCATTTTGTTCAATTCTTCAAAAAATTTCCGCCCTAAATTAATAGGGAGAGTTTGAAATAAGAAAAGTAATTTTGGAAGCACGTTCATCTTTACTGTGGCTATTCTTCCTAAAGTTGACAAGTGTAGTCTATCCCATTTTTTTAAATCCTCTTTTATTTGATTTAGTAGGTTATTATAATTGTCCTCTTTCAAAGATATACATCTCGACGTCAATTGGATTCCTAAATATCTAATTTTCTTTATTATCTTTATTCCTGTTCTTTCCTCCAGTTGATATTTACGTTGGCTTGTGATATTTTTCGTGATAAATTTGGTCTTATCTCTGTTTATCCTCAAGCCCATAAAACACATTTCACAGGCGTTTAAAGTCAAAAACTGGGTTGAAACATGTGGATCTCTCATGTCCTGTCTGAGCAGTCAACCAGGATAAAAATGCTGGCTTTATCCTGGGTGACTGTTCAGACAGGACATGAGAGATCCACATGTTTTCAACCCAGTTTTTGACTTTAAACGCCTGTGAAATGTGTTTTAAAACATATGCTTTGAGAGCAAATATATTTAAAATACTCATTTATATGCAAACATTCAAACATTTTTAAATGTTTAAAAGTCCCATTAAGTCCCGTTTCCACATATATACATGGAAATGGGACTTAAAGGGTGCATACATGAAGTTAACACTGACCAGAAACAGATTGGTTTGCTCATAGCAAAGTAACCATGATGTGAAACATATTTTGGGTTGCACGTTTACCACTTCAAGGCCATCTCTGCATTTTAATGTACTAAATATTCATTGCATTACCAATGTTAGCCTTGTGTTTCTCTGTTGAAATAATAGTGTTTTTCCCATGTAAAATACTCCATAAATATTACTTAATAACCTTTATCAGTCATTAGCTGACAAAAATAAAAGGTAGTTACAGTTTAAAAGATAAGCATATTTGAGTTTATGCTGGAATAACAGATTGTGTGTATTAGTTTCCTAGCCATAATAGATCATACCTAGTTGTAAACAGTTGGTGCATCTTTGTTATTTGTATTGTTATATCTCCAGAGAACAGCATTAAAGAAAGTTGCTGTGATGGCTATTTTCCATTAATATATAGGCACTGGGTTTCTGCCAAATAAGCTTTTTCACTAGATGTATAATTACTTGAGTTGTTTTGTTTTCCCAGCCATTCTCAGGCACTAATCGGGCACGTTATATGACAAATACTGAAGGTCTTCCTTGGATTTGACAAATCAGATTTGATACCATCAGTGAAATGATACGAGCCATTTTTGTAATTTATGAAGGACAGTTAGAGGTACCAGTGAGGCACAAAGTTGCCAACGGAAAATAATAGTTGATTCCCAGTTTGTCAAGGATCTTGAGAACCCTGTTATAAAGTGAATCACCAGATAAATGACATCAATAGCAAGGCATAGAAACTCAAGAGTCTGCTCTTTCTGTCAGCTGAGGATAATGAACTTGTACTCTTGGGGGAAATGCAGAATGTCATCCCTACACCCTATTGCAGCAGGCAATTTTCACTGTGATGCTTCAGATTTGTTAGCACAGATCTTTGGTGCTGCAGAGATAGGAGGGTGAATGAAGATATATGCAAAGCCTTTTCTAGTAGTGAAACAGGATGGTTGTTTGGAAGAAATTTCTATACATTTTTTCCCTGTAAAATCTCCAAGGTGGTTATAGAAATGTACATGATTCCTTTCATTTTCCAAGTTTTTGTCATTACAACATCTATTGTAGGTTAACCTTAATTATCCACAGGTCCCATGGGTTCCATGGCTGATAATGTCTACTGCCTCCACAGTCTACCTGATGTTCATGATCCCCAATGAGTGGTATGGATGGTCCCTCCAGATTTTGGACTGCAGTGTCTGTCAGTCCTATTCAGTCTAACCAGTGCTGAGTAATAATGACAGCTGAAGTCAAGCAAAACTTTACACCCATTGCCAGAAGATTTGCATAACGTGTCATGGCAAACTGCAGCTAAGTGAAAAATATCTCAGTCACATGGCTAGTCATATGCTTGATCATGTAACCAAATGTACCGTGGCATCTGATTGTGTGTCAGATGATAGTGGTCTTCCACGGATTTGATAGACAAATCAAATTTAATGTCATCAGCAAAATGATGTGAGCATTTTTGTCTTTTATGAAGGGCATTTATTGGTGCCATGAAATGAAATGAATCTCATCCTTGTGCTGTGTAGTTCCAGTTCTCTAAGGGAAATCTTTAGCCCTGCATGACTACCATGGCCATGGAAATAGAAATGGAGGTCCAATTGGAGTTGACACTTTGGCTCTTCACCCTGAAGGTTTGATAGGCATTGACATTGATTTTATTTCAGTGTCAAGTTCATGTTTAAATCTGTTTAAATTTAAGGATCTTAACTTCAGTGGCTGTGGAGTGTTCTTTAAGTCTAACACTTTATACTTATAAAATGATTTTAAATTACTCATACTATTTTATACGTCCCACATTGCTTCAAATTCTTTTAAGTTAGTTTATTTATTTTACCTTTTTTAATTTAAAAAAATATACAAATTACATTTAAAAAGACAAACATCAAGAACAGTGTGCCCCTTCACCAACAGGATCACTCTTCATATTTACATTAATTATCCTCCCCTCCAGAACAAAATTGATTGTTGCGCGGAAAACTTACCCTTATCCCGTACAAGCACATATTCAATAAATCTACCCCATATATCATAGGAAATATCTCTTTTTAACTCTCCCTTTTAACCTTTAGAGAACATGTCAATTTATCATTTAAAGAAATATTCCATACTTCATTATACCATTGTTCTAAGCATAGTTCATATTTAGATTTCCAATTTCTAGCAATTATTAATCTAGCCGCTGTCAACAAATTTGTAATCAACTCTTTTAGTTTTAACATCATAACTATGATCCACAAATATTGATACATCCCACATTGCTTCAAATTCTCTTAAGTTAGTTTAGTCACAAGTGGTGTGGTGGCTCAGTTGGCCAGAGTGCTGAAACTGTCAGCTGCAAAGTCAGCAGCTTGGCAGTTTGAATCCCGAGTGCCACGCAGCAGAGTGAACTCCCATTGTTAACCCCAGCTCCTGCCAACCTGGCAGTTTGAAAGCATGTAAAATGCAAGTAGATAAATAGGTATTGCCTTAAAAAAGCAGGAAGACATGTGTTCCATGTGCAGAAATGCATTCTGCCATGCACAATTAAGACTAGTATGCAAGTTACGCCTGTTTCTTGAGAAACCAGCTCTGGCCGTGGTGACACATGCCCTAGTGACATCCTGGCTAGGCTACTGTAATGAACTCTATGTGGGGCTACTGATGAAAAGCCTCAGAAAACTTCAATGGGTCCAAAATGCAGCAGCCAGACTGCTGACTGGGAAAGGTACAGAGATCACATTACACCCCTATTAAAGCAGCTCCACTGGCTGCCAATCAGTTATCAGGCACAATTCAAGGAGCTGACCTTGACCTACAAAGCACTATATTACCTGGGTCCTAGCTACCTCAAAGATCGAATCTCAGTATGAACCAACTTGGCTGTTAATGTCATCAGGAGAGGCCCTTCTCTTCATCCCACTACCCTCACAGATACGTCTCATGGCAACCCATAAAAGGGCCTTCTCAGCTGCTGAGCCCAGACTCTGGAACTCCCTCTCACTAAAGGCCAGGACTTCCTCATCTTTGTTGCCCTTCCAGAAACAGGCAAAGACCTTTCTCTTCAGGCAAGCTTTCCCATGAATGATGGTCTACCTATTATGTGTCTTTTATATGAATCTACTGGATCATATAGACTTTGTGTTTATAACTACTTACAGTTACAACCTTATGTGTTTACATTGACACTAGAGATGGGCATGAATCGAAAAAATGGCATTTCGGTTTTTTGTTTTTTGTTGAGGGGTCCATTTTGGTTCATTTTCATTTTTTGTGAATTTTTGAAAAAAATTGTTTTTGTTTTTGTTTTTGTTTTTTTCATTTTTACCCGCTTTTTGTGTAATTTTTAAAGCATTTCTGTGCGCGGGCGTCGCCCAACCCCCAGACCAGAGGGAAAACACTAAAAAAAATTGATGCTTGCAGAGACACAATATAGACTAGGTACGCAGGGAGGCTGCAAAGGCAGTGGCGAGCATTGCCCAGGGTGCAAGGCAGCTGCAGAGTGACTGTATTGTGGGGCAGGGGAGGGTACTCACCGAGCAGTACGCACGCGCGCACACACACAGGGAGGCTGCAAGAGAAATCTCTCTCTCCCCTAAGAGGCAGGCTGCATCCGGCAGGAACACAGAGAAATGCACCTGCCTGGCTGGCCTAAAGTGAAAATAACGAGTCGCAGAGACAGCAATCCCACCCTAACTCCCACTGGAGACTGCAAGGAGGATGGGGGCTGCCAGAGCTTTTTATGCCCTCTGTGGCTGCCAGACCTGTCCAGTCTGCAACCTGAGCATGCTATTGGTTGAAGTTGTCCAAGAATTTACATGATCCCATCACATGGCTTGCCTCCATTTTTTTGGCTGGCGATGGTGACATCCATTTTGTCATCCTTAAAGGGAAAAGAAAAATACATCGCAATGGGAGAAGACAAAAACAAACGTTTTAAGGACCCCAACCCCCTGGTAGGTAATAATTTCAAATAATTATCGCTGCATTTTTACGGATGTCCAGGGCCTTTTAATACCCAAGAAATCAATATTAGGCATCTGGGAGCCATTTTGGGTTGAAATCCCCTAACTCCCCTTAAAGAAAAAAAAAATACAGCGATCTGAGAAAAACATAAATACACATTTTAAGGACCCCAACCCCCCTGGTAGGTATTATCAGGCAGAGTAAATAATTATCGCTGGGTTTTTACCCATATTCAGGACGGTTTTTAACATTTAAAAACAGCTCATTTCATTGTGCGTCGCCATTAATGAAAACAAAACATAACAAACCTAATTTTCGTGGTTCTGTTCATTTCGTTCCAATATCACCACAATTTTCATTATTCATTTCATTACGTAATAAAACGAATAATGAATAACGGAAATGAAAAAAAGTTCATTTCGTGCCCATCTCTAATTGACACTATGTTTTCAAAGTTAGTTTATTTTCCATCACTCATAACTTTACATGGAACTTTACTCCCCTTTAACTGCTTGCATTCTCTTGTCACTTTAATGTAATGTTGTCTATTAATGCTGTAAGATGTCCCTCAATTCCCTGTTCTCAGTACTTGAACATGTCTTAATTGTACTGGGCTGTATATTATCCCTCATTCTTTAAGCCAGTGTTTTTCAACCTTTTTTGGGCAAAGGCACACTTGTTTCATGAAAAAAATCACGAGGCACACCACCATTAGAAAATGTTAAAAAAATTTAACTCTGTGCCTATCACACACACACAAACACACTTCTCACCCCCCCAAAAAAACCCAACAACAAATCCATCCTCCGGCCCAGGCCCTCCCAAGGCATCCCTATCAAAATGTCCGCCTGCCCTCACCTTCCCCCTCCCTCCTCCTGGCACTTTTTTTCAGAAGAACTTGCAAACCCAGGAAGGTGGGGCTGGGGGAGGCTCTTCATATACGACCCCAAACCCCCATCTTTTACCCCTTCCAGTATAAGCCTCCCTTCTCTCCCCCCCGCCTCCTTCCAGCCAGGCAGCTACAGGGCCCGGAAGGGACCCCCCATCCCCGTCTCCTCCCTGGGTCCTAGGAATCCCCTCCTCAGCCTCCCACATCCTCCCCTTTATTTACCCCCCCCAAATGACCATTGTCAACGGCCGGCCGCTCCCCACCCTTAAAAGAGGGGTGCGCACGCGCGCTCCTACCTGGCTCGGCAGGGGTGCGCACCCACCCTCGGGAGGTAAACAGCAAGTACGCGAGGCGGGGGAGGGAGGGAGGGGGGTTCAGTGAGCGAGGAGGGGGAACCAACCCCAAGAACCTTTAAGAGCGGCTTCTGGAGCGCCCTTCGCCGCAATGCGCCTGCGCGGCTCTCCCGGCTCTCTCTCACTCTCTCGCTCTCCAGTCTCCTCCTTCTCCTCCTCCTCCCTTATTTCTTCTCCTTCCCTGCCCACGGCCAGCCTTTCCTCGCCAGCGCGCAAAGCACGCCGGGAAAGGTAGTCCGCTCTCCTCCCCAGGACCGCGTCTCAGACCTGCGGGAGGAACTACATCTCCCAAGGAAGCCTTGTGGTAGCCGGCTTCTTTCTGGACGCCCCGCCTTCCTCTGACTCGCCGGCGCCGCACCACTGCCTTGGTCGCGAGCGGGATGCGGGGGGGGCATTGCTGGTGTAGGAAGAATTTTTCCCACGGCACACCAGGCAACATCTCGCGGCACACTACTGTGCCACGGAATAGTGGTTGAAAAACACTGCTTTAAGCCATCTTGGGTCCTTTTTCCAAGGAGAAAAGTTGGTGTATGACATCCTTTGCCGAGCCAGGTTGAAAGAAAGAGGCGACACACATTCCGCTTGGGTTAAATAAGGGCCACAACTTTATTAACTACAGTAACGAATTTTAAATTACTTATCAATGAACAATAACTTTAGGAGGGCCTGAGCCGTAGCGCATCATCAAAATGATAACAACAAATTGATTAGGTCCCGCTACTCCACCAATTTCCTGCGGCCCGTTGAACTGCCGCAGTGAGGATGCCAACGAGATCTTTTGGCATCAACGCTTGATTAAAGGTTGGCAGCCCTCCTAGGGTTTTGGGTTATTATTATTATTTACTCCCTAACTAAATCCTATTGGGTTATTAATGGAAGGCTGCCGAAGACGTGATGATGTAATTAGATTCGGAACCTAAATGGTTTGCTTTTTATGCGCTACCCGCCAGTTGTGACCAGGGTTATTACCTACAACACCCACCGCCAATATGTGAATGGTGGGATGGGCGAAAAAACACCACCGCTCAAGGCCAATCAGAGAAATGGTCAAAAATTCCCATCCGGCCCCGAAGTGACCAGCAAAGCATCACCAGCACATCGAAAACAGTGGCGGGAGGGCGGGGAAACTGGCGATTGCGGAGGCAGACTGGGGGAAGCGCGCCAAGGACTTATAAAGGGCGCGCTCCCCTACCGTAGGCTACGCTAATAGTGGAGCCAATAGCCGCCTCCCTCAACCGTCCGGCAAAGGTGCCCCTGCTCGGCACGCGGCCGGGCGGAGCAGCCATTGCCGAGCCAGGTTGAAAGAAAGAGGCGACACACATTCCGCTTGGGTTAAATAAGGGCCACAACTTTATTAACTACAGTAACGAATTTTAAATTACTTATCAATGAACAATAACTTTAGGAGGGCCTGAGCCGTAGCGCATCATCAAAATGATAACAACAAATTGATTAGGTCCCGCTACTCCACCAATTTCCTGCGGCCCGTTGAACTGCCGCAGTGAGGATGCCAACGAGATCTTTTGGCATCAACGCTTGATTAAAGGTTGGCAGCCCTCCTAGGGTTTTGGGTTATTATTATTATTTACTCCCTAACTAAATCCTATTGGGTTATTAATGGAAGGCTGCCGAAGACGTGACAATGTAATTAGATTCGGAACCTAAATGGTTAACTTTTTATGCGCTACCCGCCACCAAAGAGGCGCACTGCGGCTCTTTACCCCACAGCCGAACAATTCGGCCCTCAGGCCCTCCTTAGTAATCTGAATAAGGATATCCAGGCCCTTGTCCAATAAATGGACACCATCCGGACGAATTAAGGTGGGTTCCCCAGCAGGGACGTTGGAGTGCCAAAGGACAGCTCCCGCTTCAGCCTGCACAACGCGGGCAAATAACTCGTATACGCCCTTACAGGCCTAGTGCATGTTTGCGGATGGTGGCACGAACCCCCGTTCAACCGGGAAATGATCACAGACCAAACGACACGAACCAATGAGCGAGTACGCTGGAACACTCTCAGATCCACGCGGATCTTTAGCATGAGGGACTTGCCCGCCATGCGAGCCGCCAATGGGCGAGTACGATGGAGCGCACTCAGATCCACAAGGATCTTGAGAATGAGGGACTTGCCCGACTTATGAGTCAAGTCAATTCCTCCCAAAATGGGCAACCACGATGCTCGGCAAGGTGGCAGGGGGGGGTTACTGAGAGCCACAATAAGAGAGGCGTGTCAAGGCATCACCTTCTTGCCCTTCCACAGGGAACCGGCCCATTGGCCAAGGCCGAAAGCGCGGCCACGTCCCAGGCCGAAAGCGCGGCCACGTCCCAGGCTGAAAGGGCGGCGACGTCCAAGGCCCAAAGTGCGGCCACATCCCAGGCCGAAATCGCGGCCACATCCAAGGCCGAAAGCGCGGCCACATCCAAGGCCGAAAGCGCGGCCACATCCAGACTGGGTAGCAACTCAGAGGCCCCGTAAACAAAAACTGAGGCCGTAAACCAACGCTCGAACCCGGCTCCCGGGAGGTAGAAGCTGTAACAAGAAAGAAAAGAACAGCTGGCCCGGTTTTACCGGTCCATTAGTAAATGTACAGAAGATTTAAAGTCTCTGGATCTCCATCACCCAATTCGTTGGTTGCCAACCCAATCAGCGCCAAAGGCAGCTGCTGTGGAAGCAGCGCCTATCCGGAGCGAATGACGCCCAAAATGCCAGCCCGATATGCCAGCGACCTGGAGTGCCCGCAGTGAAATTGTCCAATATTGGGAACCTGTCAAAGGCGACCCATCTTTGCACAGAAATAGGTACCCCGGATAAGTGTAAGCGAGCAGGGCGGACCTATAACGCTAGGACTGAGCAAATTTGGAGCACAGAATACCTACGAAGGTATATCGTGCCAGCCTTACCTCGCTGGTCAGCCTTCAGACTACAAATATGCTGAAAGACAAGATCCTGCTCGTGGACCAGACCCGACCAACGTAATGCATAAGCGAGGAGTCGGGTTTTTTTTTTTTTTTTTTTTTGGATTGGGCAAGCAGCTCGCTAACGCCTGAGGCGACGAAAAAAAAAAAAGGGGGTACCAAAGTGGCAGCTTGAAACAAGGCAACCTCATAACTGGAGGTACAAACTCGAGGCTATGCAGTAAGCAGCCTACATAACCTATTAGGAGCGATCGGAATCTTCAGAGTAACTCGAAAATTGGGTTAGGTCCGGGTAATGCCACTGCGCTGCCACCCCAGGGGGAACGAGGCAGCACACTAAATTTCGGCCGAAATGCAGTGCGTATGATGAGGACTACGAAGTCCCACAATACTATAGCACAATCTGCGCAAAAATGGACGACCAGGCGCCGCAACTCCATAACGGGTAGATGCCGGACTGCCGTATCCGACTTACCACACAAATACGCAGCCCCGGCTAAAACCAGGGCCGGAAGCGATGAGTCTTCAGTGCCAGGCGGGAACGCGACTACGTTGGAAGACACAGCTACTGGGGGGGCAGCGCGGAGCATGTGATGACGCGGCTACCTCAGTAGTCACAGATGGCGTACCTGCAGAAACGCTACTGGCAAATCCTGCTAAAGCGGACTCAAGAGAAGAATTGCATGTCACCATTAGCCATCATTAGTTTACGCTCCGCCCTCCCCTGAGCCTTAGCCTCGCTCGTAGAGAGCCCGCTCCCATAAGACACGGCCTTCCCTTGCCTTTCAGCGTGCTTGCGCTCCCACGAGGCAGCTTCTACCAAGCTGCCAAAAGACTAGGCGACTCATCACCTGATGAAGATGATGGATGAGTAAGGGGCTGCTGACTAGGCCTTTTCTTGGCAGGGGGTTTACCCTTCCCAATAGAACCTCCCTCCTTAGACAGCGTAGCCGAATCTAAGGGGCAAACAGGTGGAAAGTAACTCCGTGGCGTGGGCATGGCGCAAACCGTAAATGGATTCAAGGAGAATGGGAAGGCTGGCCCTGGTATGCAGCAGCCAACCCAAAATGTGGTGTGTAACGGCCCGCACGATTCGTGGCGCCTGACTTCATGACAGAGGACCTGAGTGGATTCCGCTGCCTGAGGCGCCCCTCTTGGCTAAAGAATTAAATCAAATACAGGCTGGAAGAGAGGAGGTCTTAGGACTAATCGGTAAATTGAATATTAACAAGCGTAAAGGAGCTGGAGACCGGGATAAGCAGTGAGGGGGGGGCAGTTTACAGATGACACAAAACTTTTCTGAGCGATGGAAACCAGAGAAGATTGCGACGAGCTCCAGAAGGATCTCCCCCAAACTGTGGGAATGGGCCGAGAAATGGCAAATGTGTTTTAATGTAACCAAATGTAAGGTAATGCCTCTTGGGGCAAAAATTCCAAGTTCATCTATCAACTCATGGGCTCTGACCCATCCGTGACGGACCAGGAAAGAGATCTTGGTGTACTGGTGGACAGCTCCACGAAGGTGTCACCCCAACGTGCGGCAGCAGTGAATAAGGCCAGTTCCCTGCTAGGGACCATCGAAAAAGGGGTCCGAAAACCAAACCGTCAACATTATAATGCCATTATACAGAACAATAGTAAGGCCCCACCTGGGGTATTGTGCGCAACTCTGATCCCCGCATCTCAAGAAAGACCTAAAAAAAAAAAAATATGGGCCTCTTTAGTCTGGAAAAAAGGCGCCTGAGGGGGGATATGATCGAGACATACAGAATCATGCAGGGCATGAGCAAAGAGGCTAGAGAGAAGCTCCTCTCTCTCTCCCACATACCTGAACCAGGGCATAAACTCAAATTGAGGGCTGGGAGAGTAAGAACTGACAAAAGAAATTATTCATTTATTTGTTTATGTATTTATTTATTTTACCCAGCGCGTTGTAAGTCTATGGAACTCCCTGGCACAGGAAGTGGTGGTAGCATCTGGCCTGGATGCCTCCAAAAGGGGGGAGGGGCTGGACAGTTTCCTGGGGAAACAGTCGAGCACAGGTTACAAACCATGATGGAGAAACCAGGGTCCTTCAAGGGCCAGACGCAGGTGAGTAGTATCAGGAGACAGACATCTAGTCTCATGCGCTCCCAAACACATCTGGTGGGGCCTAGACGGCATAGCCGAACAGAAGGCAAACAGGCGACAAGTAACTCAGCCGCGTGGGTGCGGCACGGACCCCAAATGGATTCCAAGAGTATCCGACGGATGGCCCTATTATGTGACTGCCAAAACAAATTGTGGCACGGGTGTAACAACAATGAATAAAGAGAATGGATGCATATTACACCCACCCCCATACACACTGACAGATGATGTGCACAAGATGGCCGAACGGGTGGGCAGGCATGCCACCACCGAAGTTGAAAAATTACCGCCAATTAACTTTGGATAAAAATACAAGCACGCTAGACTCCCCTAATAAGTCAACAAACAGACAGAGGGGTTCAGAGCCACTCAGGATGTGCAGCCGGGCAGATGGATGTAGATCGATGCCTAAGGGGTGAGCCCATGAGGCATGGCCAAAATGGCCACCGGGTACCAAGCCAGATCGGCCTCCCTGAGTCACCCCCAATAGAAGGGTGTAATATCCCCTAAACAAAGCTAAAAGCCCACAGCCCAGGATAGCTGGAGGTAGGTAGAGCCGCCCAGGGCGCCCAGCCCGACGGATGGGGATGGATTGAAGAGCTAAGAGTAGGCCCAGAACGTCCAACCAAAATGGCCGCCGAGTGGCAAAGCAGAAAAAGGCCGCCCAACCCAAAGGCACAGGTTACAAACCAAGCTGGAGATATGTAATCTCCAGGTTTAAGAGCCAGGGTACTTCAAGGGCCAGAGGAAGGATGGAGAGCGATTACGCCAAACCCCAGGACACCCAAAGATTGGCAATCAAAATGGCCGACCTTGCAATCCCACCATGTGGCTGCAAGGGCATAAAGGCCCAAGGGAACTAAAGGTGAGAGGGAGAATACAAGCACCCAGCCCTCCCCACAGAAAGCACCACAAGGGACTAGAAATAAACAGCGACCTAGGATGGCTAGCCAAACAGATGAGGATGGATGACCATTCAAAAGAGGCCCAGGAGATCTGGCCCAAAATGGCCGCCAACCGCAAAAGCAGGGAAAAATGGCCGCCCAGCCAAATGCCCTAGACAAAGCCACACACCCTACACCAAAGGATGTCAGATAAAAGGGAACGGCCAAAAGATACCGAAATGCAATACCCTAGGCAAGCTGACCACAAGTATCCAACAGGGGGAGGACACTAGGCCAGCGAGATGGCAGCGAGGACTAGCAACACGAGCCCACAGAGGGCAGGAAAATAAGTATAACCCCCTGCACTCCGCAAGCGCACAGGCTTTGCCCAAGTTCTGCGGCTAAACCACCCACCTCCCGCCGGCGGCGGCAAGAACAAGCCTGGACAGGGGCTCGAGGAAGCGGAAAAATGCAACCTGCAACGGTCACTCTAACAGGCAGGAGCCTGTCCGGGCCAAACCGCCCTCCCCCCTTCCAAACCCACAGGGAGAAGCGGTAGAGCGCTTATCAAAGCACTTATCCAAGCGCTCAACTGCTTGTCGGGAATGCTCCGACAAGCAGCTAAGATAACAGGAGGGAGAGGGGCTGAATTCGCCGCTCTCACCAGCGCCCGGACGCTAGAAAACCCCGCCTCCGAGCCCGCTCCCCAGAACAACACAACCTGACAGCTCCGGAGGCGAAGAGAAAGACGCGGCTACTCCCGACAATCAGCTGATCGTCGGGACGGGACGCAAGAAGCGAGCGGCCGCTTGCCCTGAGCAAGCCAGCCGGCACTCTTGACAGGCGTGCCGATCCGGGAGGGGTCAAGACAAGGCTTCTCCCGACAATCAGCTAATTGTCGGGAAAGCAGTAGCAAGCGGCGGTTTACACGGCGAAAAAACAGAGCAACAGAGCGCTCCCGGGATGAGGTGCCACTCGCTACAAGGCAGAAACCGGCGATTGCGGAGGCAGACTGGGGGAAGCGCGCCAAGGACTTATAAAGGGCGCGCTCCCCTACCTTAGGCTACGCTAATAGCGGAGCCAATAGCCGCCTCCCTCAACCGTCCGGCAAAGGTGCCCCTGCTCGGCACGCGGCCGGGCGGAGCAGCCATTTTGGGGGTGGGGACAGGAAAAGAGCTGATGAAAGTTGGCCCCTTTGTGTGTCCTTCCACAAGATGTGTGCACAGAGATGTATTCCTGATTCTAGGACAACTTGGATGTTTTCAACTAAGGAATACATTCCACAACCTGCTCACATTCTACATCCTGTCACTCAAGTCCATCAGCAGCAGTTGAGGTCGTTCAATGAGCTGAAGACTCGTAATTCAGGCTGTCAAAAGAGGTTACAGCAAATAGTGTTGGAGGGAAGCAAAGCTATGAAGGAAAGAGGCAGCTGAAATAAGATTAAGTCAGTGTTTGGAATTGTAACATCCACTGTGCATGCAGAGAGAGTAGAAAGAATTCTGTCATCGGGGGGGGGGGAACTATACAGAGCCAAACCATCTATTGCTCTTAGTATTATAAACTGCTTTGGAAAGATCATTTCAATGGAAAGATAAAAGAAAACATACAGTGACACCCCCTGCACCTGACTTGTTATTAAGAAATCTGTGTTACTTTTTGTAATGACAGCATTGCTAGTTAAATAATTGCAGACTGATTGCCTAATTATTTGTTACAGGATCTTGCCAGGAACTGAAGTCAAACTGACTGGGTGATGATTATTTGGGTCCTCTTTTTTCCCTTTTTTGAAGATAGGGACTATATTTGCCCTCAACCAATCTATGGGGACTTCCCCTGTTCTCCGGGACTTCTCAAATATTATTGCCAATGTTCTAAAATTACTTCCACCAGTTTTTTAATATCCTTGGTTGTAATTCATCTGGACCAGGAAACTTAAATTCATTTAATGTTTCCAGGTGTTCCTGTACTACCTCTCTACCTATTCTATGTTGCAATTCCCATCCTACCTCATCTACTCTTTGTGTCAAGCGAACAGTTTTTTTTTACTTTTTGGAGAAGACTAAGGCAAAGAAGGTGTTGAGTAGTTCTGCCTTTTACTTGTCTCCTGTTAGTAACTGGTTATCATCACCACACAGAGAGCCTATCATTTCCTTATTTTTCCTTTTGCTGCGGACACAACTAAAGAATCTCTTTTTAATCTCTCTGGCAAGTATAAGTTAATTTTGTTCTTTGGCGTTTTTTACTATCACCGTGCATATATTAGCTATTTGTTTATATTCCTCTTTGATGCACTCCCTATTCTTTATTTCTTGTGCTTGTTTTTCTTCATACTTAGCTGAGTTGAAAGTTCTTTAGTAAACTATTGTGGGTTTTTTAAAGACATCTCCTATTTCTTCTTCTTCTTGGAACAGTTTTAGATTGTGTCTTTCATATCTCGCTTTTAAGGAACTCCCATCCATCTTGGACTCCCTTCTCTTCCAATGTTTCTGCCCTTCTGCCATTTAACCCTAAATGTTTATATCCTTTCTTAAAGTTTTGTCTCTCACACATGATGTACAGACATACTGATAGAAACACAGGGGGAGAAAGGCTCAACAAATCATTCTGAGATGAGAAAGGCTCAACAAATCATTCTGAGATGAGAGAAATAGATTGCTAGAGGTGTAAAAATGTCCTTGTGACAGAAAACGTTTTGTGATCACCTTAGGAACAGTCTCATTTTCATAGGAGGGCTTGAAAGTTATAGTGAACCATTTTGCTTGCATGTGGCCTTTCCTAAAATTAATTGGAATGGACAGCAAAAATGAAAAGCCTGTATGGAAAATGAATGAAGCTGAGAAATCTATGAATTAGAGATGGGCACGGAACCAACATTTTTTCATTTCCGTTACCGTTTGTCGTTTCCATTACGCAACGAAACGACAAATGAAAATTGTGATGAAAATGAAACGAAATGAACAGAACCACGAAAATTGAGGTCGTTACGTTTTGTTTCCGTTAATGGTGACGCGCAATGAAATGAGCTGCTTTAAATGTTAAAAAACGCCCTGGACATCCATAAAAACGCTGCGATAATTATTTATATTGTCTGATAACCTACCAGGGGGGTTGGGGTCCTTAAAACATTTGTTTTAGTCTTCTCCTATTGCAATGCATTATTCTTTTCCCTTTAAAATGGATGTCGCCACCAGCCACAAAATGGAGGCAAGCCATGTGATGGGATCATGTTCAACCAATAGCATGCCCAGGTTGCAGACTGGGTGGGCAGGTCTGGCAGCCACAGAAGGCATAAAAAGCTCTGGCAGCCCCCATCCTCCTTGCACTCTCTGGTGGGAGTTAGGGTGGGATTGCTGTCTCTGCTGCACCTCTAGCTTCAGTCCTGCTGCCTCCCTGTGTGTGTGTGTGCTGCGTACCTCTCGGTGAGTACCCTCCCTTGCCCTGCAGTGCAGTCACTCTGTGGCTGCCTTGCACCCTGGGCAACGCCCACCACTGCCTTTGCAGCCTCCCTGCATACCTAGTCTATACTGTGTCTCTGCCAGCATCCATTTTTTTTAGTGTTTTCCCTCTGGTCTGGGGCGTTGGGGGATGCCTGCACACGGAATGCTTTAAAAATCGTGCAAAAAGCGGGTAGAAACGACAAATGAAAAAAAGAAAAACAGTAACGAAATTTTTCCAAAAATTCCCGACAAACAGAAACGAACCGAAACAGACCTCTCAATGACAAACGAAAAACCGAAATGCCATTTTTCTGTTTCGTGCCCATCTCTACTATGAATATAATTCTTATATGGCCTTATAGATGTCTTGTTTGATGTATCTTTTAAGGCACATTTGTTAAGATTGTGGGAGATATGATTGAGATTCCATGGGCACTTATGGTTGTTAGTTGGTTCAGTAGCAGAAACAATGGTTAGAATCTTGATCGTATATTTTCATGCAGTAAGCGAAACTGAACAAGGCAGTGACTACAGTGGTTCCCCCGCCATTTCGTGGTTCATATACTGCTTGGGCCTGTTTGAGGCCTCCTGCACTTACCCCAGGCCTGACGCTGCCCCAAATGGGCCTCCAACTGGCTTCTTGGGCCTGTTGGAGGCCCTAGAAGTGGTTTCTGGTGAACTGGAAGTCACTTCTGGATCACTGGAAAGCACTTCTGAGGCCTCCGACAGGCCAGTGAAGCCTGTTGGAGGTTGTTTGGGGCAGCGCCAGGCCTCAGCTAAGTGTTGGAGACTCCAAAGAGGCCCCCCAGTCCCGACTCAACCCAGCATCTGCATATTGTGGGTTTTCAATTATTGCGAGTCTGGTCAGGCCCTAACCCCTGCTATAAGTGGAGGATTACTGTAGTTTATTTTAGTTTAATTAATGCTGACCATTTTTATCCTTTTTGTGAATGCTCAATTTGATGCAAAGGGGTAGCCATGTGGTTTTAGTAGGAGACATTAGTTTTTCCCTAACTGACAATCTACTGCCTCTTATTTTCCAAACATTTTAAAATCATGTTTGCCAGAGGTAGCATTGTGCCAGATAAGCATTATATCACTTCAGAATAAATTTAAAATAGATATCTTAAAGAGTATGAAAAGAAGGAGTTGCCTCAGTGGAAATTGCCAATCAGCAAAGATTCTGTGGAGTCCTGGAATGTACAGGTGGCTGCAGCGATTTTTCACACGGAAGCCAAAAGGGTCCCAATATGAAAATCTTCAAATTCATCCAGGTTTTCCCCGCTGCATTATCAGACCCTAAGTAGTAATTCTGGAGAAAGCAAAACCATGTGAGTCATACTAGCTGAATACAACATTGTATACAACTAGCTGAATACAACATAATTAACAAGGTGCCAACCATATAATTAAACAGATATGTGAATTGTACTGTGTTAATGACTGCAATTAGCCACTGCAACTAACACAATTCTGCATATTCCAGAGTAAAATCCCAATCAAATTTTAGCCAATGTCAGAAAAAACAAAAATCCAACACCAGCTATTAGATAGGTATCAATACTGGCTAAAATATTAAAATGTGCCTTGGCAGATCCAAGGCAGGATGTTTGTAGTGCTTCTTTATTATGAAATGTTTAAAATTTTGTAAAAAAAAATTAAATATGGTAATGTGAGTACACAAAGCACACACAAAGTAATGAAACTCCATGCTGTGCTCCACTGCCAGGAGTGCCTCTCCCAACATTTCAAAATGAGGCAAACGGTGGAGGCAACAGCTATTTCAGATGTAGGGATTCAGCCACAAAACTGCACACATTCCTCCAAATGGGACCCCATGATTTTGAAGCAATGCATCCCTATGGGAAACCGATCAGGAATGGAAAACGGTGGGCTTTTAAAACTTTTTCCCCTCCTCCAAGCCCCGCACACCAGCTGATTGGCACTGGGGGGGACCTCATTCCCCCCCTACCCCAGCACTGATCATCTAATGTGTGGGGCTTGGGGAGGGGGACAAAAGTACCTGCAACTTTTCCCCAGTGCACCCCATGGGGGGAAGGTATGGGGTTTTAAAAATGCCTTTGAGCCACCGAGGCAGCCTTGGTAGGCTCAAAGACATTTTAAAGGACCCGCACCTCCCCCCCCAAACATCTCCCATTGGGAGGGAAAGGTGGGGGGGTTATAATGTCTTACAGCCACCAAACATGGGGACCCCACCAAACATGGGGACCATGGGGTTTTAAAACCGCTTGGTTTGGTGGCTATAAAAAAGTTTAAAAACCTCACGCTTCATCCCCCCCCTTCCCAATTGGGCACATTGGGGAAATGGTGTGTGGGTTTTAAACCAATGAAAAATGAAAACACATGAAAAATGAAGTGATTTTTTTTAAAAAAAAATCATTTCAAATGAAACAAAAAATAAGAAAATAAATGAAAGGCAAAACAAAACACCATTTTGCCCATCTCTACTCAGAATGCTGGCCAGGAAGGTAATGTCTGTACAGTGCTACAAGTTGTTCCTCAGTTGCACTTATATCTGATTAGCAACTGACAAACTGAACAATTTCTGAAAGGAAAATGTCCAATTACAGACCTCTGAGTTTCAGTGTCAGTATTAACCTTCCAATCAACTTGCTTGTAAAGCAAAGCAATAGACTGCTAAGTGATAACATTAAATATGTCCTATAAGAAGATACTGCCCAGCCTTCAGGGCTGTTTAGTTCACATAACTCATGAGGCATTATGTTTATAAATTGTGTTGTTATCATGGACACCTTTCCATGTACTTTATTTGTCCTTGTAGTCTTAAAAAGGCATGCATTACTTATCAGTCAAAGCTGCAGGAAAGGAAGTGTCATACAAGGTCACCCATCTCAAAACAGATGTTCCTATAATTTATGACAATAAACATGTGCTTGGGCTTCATTCAATTAAATAATAGGCAATAAATTAGGAGAAACATTATTTTGCAGGAAATTCAACTGCCCAAGTTCGAGGGCACAGTCATTTATTTCACCGAGAAATCAAAAGGTTCTAAAATGTGCTTCTAAATATTTTAAAAGGTATTTGTTCCCTTACATACAAACATGGCAGTAGCAGGGAATAAAAGTCCCTGCATTTATTTGTAACTTCTGTCAGACACCACTTTAGAATATTATCAGTCATATTTCCAAAAACGTCTAATTGCAAAATTGGTAATATTCTGGAGATGGCGCCTTTGTTCTGTTCCTTTATTTCATTGTTTGAGAACCTGTAAGTCCCAAGGAACTGGGGTATGAAGGAATATGTGATAAGGGAACCATCTTAGAAGAAACCTAATTTGCCTAGAAACATGAGGAGAAACACTTGTCCCTTATCTCCTGGAAATGGATAGACTGGTATTGTGTTAATTAGATATTAGGGGTAACTGGAAGGATGGGGAGCAAGATATTTTGTCTGTCTTTGTGAACCTTTTAGAAGAATGAGAGCTTATGCTTGAATATATGGATGAGCCTAGAAGTAATGGTCAGAGTTACACCTGTTGAATTATTGTAGCCTTGCTTATGTTTTAGGAGAATGATGTCCTGTCATACCAAAATGAGATGCACTCTGTGTAAGCTCTGAAGCTATGCTGTGTTCTATGTTAGAATGTAAGTACTGTATTAGATAAGCAGTTTTCTTTTATTAAAGAAACATTTCATTTATTTTCTACACTGAATCAAATGAAACAAAAATGTTGCTTGTCTCATATCGTGTTACCAATTCAATCACAATTTCCCCCAACATTGCAGCCCAGTATAATTCATATATCCTTTCCCAACTTAAAAGAACATACTTTCATAGTTAGTTTCCTTACTGTCTCATCCATATTCTATCTATCTTTATTTACATCTATTTTCTAATATAAATTATATATCCCATCTAATCTCAACAGTATATTCAATCTCAATGTTTAATTCTTCAATTAGATAGACAATTTAGGATAGATTTTAGCTAATATATATAACAAATGTCATCCATGATAAATTTACCTATTCTTCTAAAAATATCTAATTTCAAAAGCCTTCATTAACTATTATAAAAGAGCTACCTTGGTCTACAGATATCACTTTATGCATAGAAGTTCTAATCTGTATCTAACTACCACAATTCTTTTAAGGGGCTAACAAATTAACATTTCTATTTCAGCTTAGTACTCACAGTTCCATTTTCAATTTTCCATATCATGCCAATCCATTAGTAGCTTTTGACAATCAAAATAGAGATAAGCAGATTTCTTGTTGTGGTCTCCTGGTTCCCCATCCGAAACTTGTCTTTACTGGTGAATTTTAGCCTTTTTGATTTTTCTGGTATTTTGTTCTAAAGTTACTCCCCCCCACCCAAATTCCTTAATAAATATAATGTTTTCTTCATGTTGAGCACTGGTTCTTGAGGGTACAGCTACACAACAAGGGAAATGTGAATGCTTGTGTTCTCTCACTGTAAAGTTGCACTGGGCCACCTGATTTCCTTCAAGTGGCGATACAGGCAGATGAGAGAGAAAAAATCCTTCTAATCGCACTCCAGATTGAAGCACCTTCAAAAGAACTGCTCTAAGAGGACTTTCCATTCCCTGCTGCTATATTTCCTCATCTTGTCTTGCTGACGGGCCAGTTAAGCTGTAAAATAAATAAATAAACAGGAGGTCTGCCCAGGATAAGTTGTTTTTTTAAAACAAAATAATGTATTGGGAGAGAAGCTTTGCAGAGAGAGATGAGTGCTGTCACCGCGGTGTTGGGTCCCTTCAGGGAGAAAGGCAGCATAAAAATAAAGTTCATTATTATTATTATTATTATTATTATTATTATTATTATTATTATTATTATTATTATTATTATTATTATTATTATTATTATTATTATTATTGGATGGCTGGCTGGCTGGCCAGCCAGCCACACAAGCAGGCAAGGGAGTGTTGCAGGAGGAGCAATGGGGCAATCTGGCTGGCTGGCTTGGAGGCCTCTCAGGGCCAAAGACACAGGACCAGCATTCCTCCTCCTCCTCCTCCTCCTCCTCTGCCCAGTCATCCAGGAGAAGTGGTGGCCTGGCTCCTCCACCTGCCTGCCCAATGGCTCCTTCCCAGGTGGGACAGCCTTGGTGGCATGAAGGGCAGGCTGACTGCCATGCGGCACCCCCACTTTTGCCCTCACCACCCCACCACTGCTGTCACTACTCCTCCCTTGCCACCAGCACCACCCTCCATGCTGCCCAGTGTAGATGGTGGGGTGCTGGGAGGGGGGGAAGTGCCACCCAGTCCACTGCCCAGGCACAGCTTTTGCCCCTGGCACCCCACCACTCCCACCACCAATTGCTAACCATGGAAAACTAAATCTATGGATGGCGAATCAGCAAATATGGGGGTGATGCTGTAAAATGTAGAAGGGTCCTTAATGGGGAGGAAAATATGAATTGGGGCTGAGAGAATACAGGCTGATTGATATTTCTTGTTCCATCATGAAATTAAAGGGGAAATGTGAATGTCGTTGTGATGAATCGGGGCTTTCACATTTTGGCTGTACTTTAAAAATGTGTTGTAACCTTGTGTATATTTGCTGCCATCATTTATTAATACCTTAAGTTCTTATTGTTATGAATAAACAGGAATCAACACGTGTGTTAAATCTACAAAGCAACTTTGTGGTTTATTTTCTTTACAACATCCATGAATCATTAACATGTGCTACTGAATTGAAGTTTGCATTGTTCTTTAGCTGTAACTTAACCAACAGTTATACATTCATGTTCTTGTGTAGCTGTTACTTAAACAATTCCCTAACCATACCCTAGCCAGTCCCTAGCCAGTCCCTGGCTCTTGTCTGTCTGACAGTTTAACAGTCATCTCCTTATATATGGCACAACCCTGCCCACAAACTCAGTGATTGGCCATACATATTGAATAATCATGACCTCATTTTTAAGGTTCCATCACAAGAGTCACTTCAAACCTCATAGTATTTCTCACACTTTTCCCTGTGTCCTTAGGCTCTATGTTAAACATTACTAATCACTTATTTCCCCCCCCCAAAAAAAGGATAAATCTAACCTGACTACTAACCATTTCAGCCAACTTTTAAATAAAGCTGGCGAACCATCTGTCAAGGCAGGATCTTAGAGTTTATAATCCATCAGTGTTGCTTCCAAATCTGTGATGTTATAATTGGATGTTTTCAAGAAACCCAAACAAAAGAAATAAACCACCCAGTGTGGCTGAATACCAGGCAGCTGAAATTTCAGGAGGTTTATTTCTTCCTGGATTCCTACATTTTATTCAGCCTTGTATCTGGGTTATTTTTGTTGTAGTAGAAAAGAAAACACACCTCAAAATCTCAAGCTGTTTTGCTTTCAGAATGTGAGGAGCCTTGAAGTCTCCCGTGGTCAGAGGAAACAGCTAGAGGATGACTCCTTCCTTCTCCTCACCCCCAAGAAAAAGCAGCAGCAATAAACAAGTTTTGATCATTTAACGCCTGCTCTGACACAGTACCTGTCTTTTTGAAGCAGCACATGACAAGAAAGTTTTCACAATGATGTGACGTCTTTGTGTAAACATCAAAGAGGCTTATAAATATATGTAAGAATACAGTCTGTGTACCTGCTGGCGGTGCTGAGTTTACATGACATGTCAGAGTGGTGTGCTTGCACGGATGTGCAAACACACATAACACTTTCAGATACACACACACACACACATCAAAGACAACATGTAGACCAATGCTTTATTCCATAAATTCCATTGAAAAAATGAATCAAGGTATATGCAGATAAGAAGGGAAGCTCTTTGAAAACAAGATGCTGCAAATGATTTAAAACTTATATTTTTATTATTTACCTCACTATAATCATGGCATTTGTATGCTGCTCCAATATATAGACCTATCTGGATGGTGTACAACTAGGGATGTGGAAATCTCTTGATTTTTGTGCACATATCCAAATTTCACCCACATTTTCTTCCTCTATTTTTGTTGAGTTGTGGGGTTTAATTATCTTATATCTGATTACCAGTATAACTGAATCAACTGTTGAATAATGAGTCAATGCTTATGCAAATCCATATCCAAATTTTACCCACATTTTCTTCCTCTATTTTGTTGAGTTGTGGGGTTTAATTATCTTATATCTGATTACCAGTATAACTGAATCAACTGTTGAATAATGAGTCAATGCTTATGCAAATCCATATCCAAATTTCACCCACATCTTCTTCCTCTATTTTGTGTTGAGTTGTGGGATTTAATTATCTTATATCTAATTACCAGTATAGACTCACTGAATCAACTGTTGAATAATGAGTCAATGCTTATGCAAATCCCATTGATTCAGTGGGTCCGCTCTATTTAGACCATAAAGTGGGAGAAACAATGCCAGAGAACCAGAATATCATATGCACATGCTGTTGTTAATGGCCCCACAGACAGATGTATCTGATATAATTACTAACATTTAAATGTATGAACTAATACAGAACACTTGCATCCTGTCTCTCAAGTCTAGCATAATTCCACTGTGCACTTGACCTTCTCCAAATTACCCTGGTCCTCAG
Organism: Phrynocephalus guinanensis; assembly: GCA_037367245.1. NCBI lineage: Eukaryota > Metazoa > Chordata > Lepidosauria > Squamata > Agamidae > Phrynocephalus > Phrynocephalus guinanensis. The sequence continues at coordinate 70,552,154 of CM074739.1, read as the reverse complement.
GAAAGACTTTTAATAGACCCGGAGTGTTAGTACTGACAGAAGAACCAGAAAACATATCTTTTACAAACACCTCTGCTTTCAGACTTTGTTTGAGGCAATCTCTTGTGTTTTATTTAACAGAAGATTATGGGATGTTTTTTTCTATTGTTTCCAGTTCATCCATGCATATCATGATTTAATGTGGTCAATGAACAATGACCATGGAGAGTAGGGATGGGCACCATACCAAAAACAACACATTGTTTCATCATTTTGTTAGCTAATTAAATGAAACAAAGCAGGGAAGGAGTGTTTTGTTACAAATGAAATGAAACACCATTTTTCTCCTCTACAATGAAATGATTCATTCTAGAGGAAATGGCAGGGGAGCTTCCTCAAGCTCTTCCCCGAAAGACCCTGAAATTAGGAAATATTTTGGGGTCAGGGAAATGAGTTATGTAGCTCCAAAGGGGATATCCCTAGGGAAAAAAAACCTTCTAATTGGAATTGGAAGATGACTGGGCAAGCGATAGCGCTGCCACCACTTCCCATTTGATTCCAATTAGAAGGTTTTTTCCCCTAAGGGGCACCACTTTGGAGCTTCATAACTCAGCCCCTTAGCCCCAAATGTTTCCAAATTTCAGAGGGTTCTCTAAAATTGCTTTCTGAAAATACTTCTGCTACTTTGGTGCCCCAAGGTAAGTAATATTTGAGTGCATATTTTCAAAAATAATGCACCCAATAATTATTTTTAAAATATCAAATCAAAATTTACTCATCTTGGGGCTCCATAGTAGCAGGGGTACCTTCCCTAAACCCCCTGAAATCTGGAAAAAAATTGGGGTAAGGGGACAGTTATGAAGCTCTAAAGGGGATGGGGTAGTTAATTGGCAAAGTGTGCTGCAGCATGGAGGTGATCAGGGAGTTTCCTCTATGGTATTAACTCACTAATTGTCTCCATACTTCCAGCATAGAAGCAGCGAGGACTTTTTCACAGGTTGAGGTTTGGAGAGGGGCACCCCTGCCCCCACACCAAACTGTTAAATAGCCCCGGCTTGTAGGCAATGGGAGGGATGAAAGGCAGACAGGATCAGTCCCCCCCCCCCCCCGCTCCTTTCTGTGTTTTGCTCCTCCTCCCACTTCCCAGCTTGAGATTTTTGAAAGGTTGGGGTGGGGGCTAGGGGTGTTCCCCTCTCCAAGCCCTGACTTGTGAAAAAGCCCCAGCTGGTAGGCGTGGGGAGGGGGCAAAAGGCAAAACAGAGCATCAAGGGAAAAAACCTTGGGACATACAGTTCTAATTAGTTCCAATTAGTTGAGTGAAAAACTGAGTTGCTACCTGCAGGTCAAATTATAATTTATTCCTCAGTGGGTTAATTATCACTGCACAAGAGTGCAGTGAGGTTATTGTGATAGCAGAGCAAACAAAAATTCTATGAGCCAATTCTAAAATGGGGGACAGCCAAAATGATATATTTATATATATGGTTTTCAATTTTAGAATTGCATCATAGAATTTTGAGAAAGTGAGAGAGGGGGGGAGAGAGGGAGAGAGAGAGAATGAGATTTTGCTCATCTTGAAACAGAATGGTTGGCCATGACTGCTTCACCCCCCTTTAATTTGGAAGTCTGCAGGGGATAAAATATTGAAATATTGATCCTAAAATAGTATTTGAAAAGAGTAAAACAGTGACATTCTTATGAACCAAGCATGTATGAAATCTGCTTACCCCTAAGACCACTCCAAAGTAGATACATTGTTGCAGTTTTGTGGCCCAGCAAGATAGGTATTTGGAGGGCAATAGGGATGGGCACAAAATGAAAAATGAAATGCTATTTCATTGTGCCATTACGTAATATGAAACAAAACGAAACAAAACGAAATGAGGAAGCAGCATTTCATTACAGAAGAAATGAAATGGTGGGTGTTTTTTTAAAATGAACCATTCCATTCCATCTGTAAGCTGCATTGTTATTTTATTTATTTTGCAGTATTTTTACCCTGCCTTTCCCTGTGGAAAAGGACCCAAGGTGGCTTACAGCAATGAGGGACAATATACAGTTGCATGCGGGCTTGGGGGAGGGAAAAAAGTTTTTTAAAAAGCTTTGGGCTTTTAAAAAAAGTTTTTTAACCTCCCCCAATCCCCACACACCAGCTATTTTATTTATTTATTTATTTATTTATTTATTTATTTATTTATTTATTTATTTATTTATTTATTATACCGCCCGTCTTCCCGAAGGAACTCCGGGCGGTTTACAACATAAATACAAATAAGGAAAACAATAATTCAAAACAGCGATAGTAATAGACAAGCAACATCAGCATTAGCTAACAATGTAAGAAAAGAGGCCACAAAAAACAAGATAATATTAAAAAAATTCCCCACCCCAGTGCCATTCAGCTGGCAGGCAGGGCTTGGGGGATGAAAAAAAGTTTTTTTAAAAAAGCAGTGAGCTTTTTAAAAAAAACATTTTCCTTCCTCCTGCCCTGCCTACCAGCTGACTTTCGCTAGAGTGGGGGGGGGAGAGTTTTTTCCCACCCCAGCACAGATCAGTTGGCAGGCGGGGCTTGGAGGAGTGTTAAAAGTTTTTTAAAAAGCCCTGGGCTTTTTTTAAAAAAAAAAAAAACATTTTCCCTCCCCAAGCCCCACCTGCCAGCTGATCAGCACTAGGCTGAGAGGAGAAAAACCTTTCCCCCCCACACTAGCACCGATCAGCTGACAGGCAGGGCTTGGGTGAGGGAAAGTTTAAATGTTATCATCCGTGGAGTTGTGTTTGGATGACAAAGCAAAGTGTTCTGCTTATATATTAGTTAGCTGATAAAAAAGGAATCCGCTTCTGGGATTTTCCCTTGCTCAATGTCACTTTGTGAATGGCAACCAGCATAAGAAGGTATCCTGCAGTGTGGACCATCTTGACTGCTGTCACTGGTGTTTTCAACATTCAGACAGCCCTTTGCTATGGAAAGCTTGGATCTTTTTCCTATTGGCAATACAGACAGCAATATTGGGCAATTTCCTGAATTATGGATTCATTTTGATTCATGGATACAGAAGCAAAATACAATGGTACCTTGGTTTATGAGTAAGTTGGTTTACAAGTATTTCACAAAATAAGCAAAAAATTAAACTTTAATAAAAAATTAATAAAATTTTGCTTCAGTTTTGCTTCATGTCTTGCAAAATGAGCACCTCCTCCTCTTCACTGTTGCCGCCACCATCTTGGGATGGCACCCGGATGTTGCCTAGAAGTCTCCCAAGATGGCAGCAGGCCAGGATGAGGAAGAAGAGGTGAGCCAAGTGTGAGGGAGTGAGGGAGGAGATGGACCCCTAGCACCCTGCTGCCATCAAGGCACTAGGCAGACACCCCTGGCCTGTGCAGCTGGCAACCCTTCCTCATTGTGGACCCAATGGTGCCCGAAGGCAGCCTCTGGTGCACGTGTTGGCCGGCACTCAGCCTTGGCCTTCATCATAGGCCCAGTGCTGGATAATGGCAGGCTCTGGCCTTAGCCGCAATCCTAGCAGTGCCTAGCGGCAGCCTCCAACCCCCACTGAAGGTTCACGCTGCCACGTTTCCCATATATCAAAGCAAATATCCCCATAGGAAATAATGGAAACTGGTCCCCAGAATGAATCATTTAAGTTTCCGTTATTTCCAATGGGGAAATTTACTTTGATATACAAGTATTTTGGTTTATGAGCATGCTTCCAGAACGAAGAGATGTCTCATTTAGCATCTTGTACAGTATTTACTTTTGCTCATTAGAACCTTTAAAACATTTTCAACCTCCCACCATCCTTGCAAATATCAGGATCCATTCTACAAATATTAAAATAAGATTACAATAAGATTCTTCCATGCTTCCAAACTTAAATTCATAAAACAAAGGCAGCAGATGGAATGCAACAAGCAGAGTCATGCAGCTAAAGTTCCTATACAAACAAATAAGGCTCTGAGCTGGCAATAAAAGAGTGTAGATGAGGAGTATTTTATGAACAAATATTGCATACCACAGAAGGTGGTAATTACATAATAAGGGCATCACACAACTGATATATTCTTTCCTAGTGCAATTTAAAAAAACAAAACAAAACCAAAAACAAGGAGAAGCAGCTAAAGGTTATTACCTTCTGATCTCCTGCAGTTACCATTCCAGCATATGTTTGGCCAATGATATGTTGAGCTCACACCTGTATTTTGTCGTACCATACAGAACAACAGAGTCAGTTAACAGCATGATACTAAATATTGAAGACCAAAATGAATCAGGAAATCAGGATGAATATTATTTCAATTTCAGCACTACATTTTGAGGCACTGTGTGGTCTTTGGATAATCACACTATCTATATATTATTTTTCCTTTCATTAGCCTAGCCTTCCTCACTGCAAATAACATGGGTTATGCTTCAGGGCTCTGCCTGCAACTTGATTTTTTTAAAAAAAATGCTTGAAAATTGCTTAGAAAGCTGCTGGTCCCGTGGGTGGGTGATTGTAGATGTATTTCTTCCTACCTGGGAGTAATGAAATGCTTGATGAGTCACTTCCTCACTTTCCTGGCATGCTGCCAAATGCTTAAAATAGTTTTTTGAAGCCCTGCTGAGGCTGCCTAGCCAGTGAAAGGATAACTGGGCCATGTTTTTAATATGACTGTTAAGTGCTGTGTTTCTAATACAATAGACTCTTGACTGTTTCTCAGGCAGACATAACAAAGCTCTTGCAAAATCATCCACCCACCAATTTGGCTGGGATCACTGTCACTGTGCCTTGTTATGTTTGCTCAGCAGGCAAAACAGATTGCTTTAGCAATCATCCACCCACAAACCACTTCAGAAATTAAAACATACAACACTCACACACACAGAAAGAGAGAAAGGGGGGGATAGAAAATGATTAGATAAATGTGTTCAATGATAGTGAAGTGTACCAAGCAGAAGATATGAGACGAGAGGTTAGCCAAAATATGGAATTGGGTCAAAGATGCACATTATTTCTTAGTGAAAGTGATACACTGACCGAGGAACTCAATATTTAGCTACCTGCCTTTTGATACAAGTTATTTTGGAAATTTTCACCACAGACAGGATGGTTTAAAACCAAAGCTGTCCAAAGAACTAGAGAGCTTGTACTGGCAAGTTTATACTCCTGAAGCAAATTAAAAACAAACAAACAAACTCTTCCTTCCCCAGATGAGATTTCCCCCACTAACTTCTCTCTTTCCCTTTTCTAAGCCATTTCCCTCCCTCTGAAAGAAGTGACATATCAGTTGCAAGATGTAAAGGGCACTCTTATAGAAGCTACTTTGACTTTAGACACTTAGGGCCTTTTTACACGACACCTAAACTCCACCGCAAATGGCTCCCAGCTCCGGAGCTTAAAATTGTTTACCCACCAGCTCCGGAGTTTACTGAAAATGAAGTGCGACCATGCCCACCTAAGCATGTCCCAGCACACTTTTCATGTACCTGCTCTCCGAGGGTGAAAAATCTTGATGCGGATGTGCCGGGCTCTCCTTGCTTCTTTTTGCTGTTGTTTTTTGCCTCCCACCCCTTTAAGAGAAGGAATCACAACGACGGGGCAGCGTCCACTGGCACCGGAGGTAAGCCTGCATTCTTCTGTCCCTTTTTTTCTCCCTCCCCTCACGCAGCCAGCAGCCAGGAAGTGCAGAGGGGTGGGGACACAGGAAGAGCGACAAACCCCTAAGATCTCTGGTTCGAATTTAAGGGACCAGCGGATCTTAGGGGTTGTGTAAAAGCGCCCTTACTTGCATGTCACTTCCATGTAGGCCTTAAAAACCTGCTTTTGATACTTCTTTATTTCTTCGGATGTAATGCCTGATGTCATAGTCTCATCAAAAGAAACTCAGCAGTGTCTTGACTATTTGGGTGAAGGGCATCGGACACAGAATTAACAGATTTGTCATAAATACACTAAGTTGACATAAAGAACTGCCATTCTCAACCAGCATGTTTTTTGTGGGAGAAATCACTGCAAGCCGTATACACAATTTGGAAAGAAACAACACTCTCACTCTCTACACTTGCTGTTTGTGAATCTCTTTCTAAGCAAATACTGATGGAGGCAATCCTATCCAAGGCCCCTTCAGCTAGATCTCAAGATGACCCAGCTTCCCTTTATATGAAGGACAGGCCCTTGACTTCAAGATCTGCATTGATGCCTTTAGCTTCTCCATAGCCTCCAACTCACTGATATCAGCACATTACTCCTGTTGGTACAAGGTACAAATGGGATTGATATTGAGGTCACTAGAAGTGAGGCATAGATGTTTAGGGTGCAAATCACCAATATCAAAAAGACCTTGCAAACCCACTGTAACCTCCCTGATACAACAGCTCCAATGGCTGATGATCCATTTCTGGGTACAATTCAAAGTGCTGGTTTTAAGCTATAAGCTCTAAACAGCTTGGGTCCAAATCACCCCAAAGACTGTGTCTCACATTATGAATCTGCTCAGGTCTTAAGATCACGAGGAGAGGCTTCTCTCTTGGTCCCATCCTTTACAGGTATGGTTGGTGGGGACAAAGGACAGGGCCTTCTCTGTTGCTGCTCCCAGACTTTGGAACTCCTTTCCAGAGGAGAACAGCCTGGCCCCATCTTTGCTGTCATTCCACAACCAGTGAAAGACCTCTTCAGGCAACCTTTATCTCAGTGGCTGGCCACCTGAGTGGGATTTTAAAATGGATTGTTATGTGATACTAATTTGGATGTGTTTTTTGGATTGCTTTTCCTTACCATTTGTCAAGAGTGGTATTTGTTTGATCCTTTTTAGTATTTATATCCTTTTTATTATTTGTATGCTTACTGATTTTATCTTTAAATAATGTATTTTAATGATGTAAGCTACCTTGGGTACTTTTAAAGGAGAAAAGTGGGGTAGAAAATATTTTAAACAAACATTAAACAAACATATTCTTTCTTTCTTTTTAAATTAAACATCTGACCCTGATGGTAGAGGGGAGGAAGAAATATCTCAGAAGCACCTTCTTGGGTATGCCCCCTTGGAGGGGGGCAAAGAGAGGCAGTATCTCGAGGCTGCGAAGAATGTGGAGACAGACTTCGCAATTAGAGATGGGCACGACTTAGCGGTATTCCCGTTTCTGTTTCCGTTACTCGGTTCCGTTACTCTACGGAAACGGTAACGGGAATTACTCCCCCAGACTTCGAGCTCGAACCGACGAACGAACAATTTTGGTCTGATTTGTCGTGCTCGTTACTTGCATCGCGAGATCGCGCGATGCCACACGCGGCACAGAAAAAAGGTTTTTAAAAGTTAAAAAAACCCGGTTCCCGGCCGAAAAGCAGGCGGGAAAATGCCTGCCGTGCCTCAGGGCACCTACCAGAGGGGTTGTTTCTGGAGGTCCCCGGCCTCCCCCCTCATCCCCCGTCCTCGGCTGCTCTGGTGGGACTCGCCGCAGGCTCGCAGCCAGCAAAAAGCCCAGTCTCGCCGGCCGCCGGCCGCCGCAATTAAAGCGCAAGCAAGCGGCACGGACGGCACAGGAAAAAACTTTTAAACTCTCCCCCCACCCATTCCCGGGCCAAAAAAGCAGGCGGAAAAATGCCTGCTTGACTAAGGGCGCAGGGCACCTACCGGAGGGGTGGTTTCTGGAGGGGGGGTCCCGCCTCCCCCCCGTCCTGGGCAGCCGGACTCGCGAGTCACCATCGCCATGCCATGCGGTGCGGGCGGGGGATCCAAAATGGGGCGGCGAACGCAATATTGTTTTTGAAATCGTGGTCCAAAAACACACAAGCACAACAGAAACACGCGAAAATTTATAAACTGCCAGATTTTTCACAGTAGCAGTGGGTTTTTTCTTGCAACAAAATGTCTCTCCTCTCCTCCTCTGTCCTCCATTGATTTTATTTTATTTTATTTTATTTACACCTGCGCAGTGCGCAATGATGGGCTGGCCAAGTGGCCAGCCATGTGGGAGTGGACAACCATGCAAATTTCTGGAGCCATCCCACCAGTCGCATGGCCACTTGGCCATGGAGACTTCTGGGATGTGCCAAAAAGCCCCCTAAAACCTGCCCTAGCCGTAACCCTAACCCTTGACTCCGTACCCATACGTCACAGACTGTCTTCTTAGTGGGTCAGAGAGGCACCCAGAGGTGCAACCCACTAGCCCACCGTAACCTTACCCGTCACTAGCCTAACCCTAGCTCTTGCACTAAGGCACCTTAAAGCCAGATCTACTTGCTTGCATTGCACTACACGCAGCAAGTACAATTCCCTTCTGTGTGAGACATGGTGGTGCCAGAGCCTTGTGAAGGGCGGGTATGACCCTATCACTCTCACACTGGTCTCACTGTCTGCACATTATGTTATGCAATATCCATATGGCTATTGCATAGCATTTTGCAGCAGCAGCAGGTGAGGAAGGGAGACCCCCATGTAGAGGGGTGTCTCTTGGAGCCTGCTTCCCCTTCCTAGTGGCAGGAGGCACCCACGGGTGCCTCCAGAAGCCCACTTTCCCTTTATAGCGGGCCAGAGGAGGCACCCACCCCACAGAGGTGCCTCCAGGAGCCCGCTACCCCCCCAAAAAACCAGTACTAACGACAACGAAAAAACGAAAAAACGAACCAACTAATTTTTGCGAATTTTCGCGAAAACCGGAAACGACCCGAAATGGGACTGGCCCGACTAACAACAACTCGAAAATTTTTTTTTTCAAGTCGTGCCCATCTCTATTCGCAATTCCAGAAATAGCCTCATCTCCCTGCTGGGGGAAGTCCGGCAGCCGTAATGGCAAACGGCCTTCAGCTGCAGGCTCTGGAGTATGTAAATAATTTTGGACTCTATGAAGCTTTATTGCCTTAAAGCAATTTCTTTTTTCTCTGCTTTACCCCATCACTCTATGAGAGAGATATCTTGGTGATACCCTGGTTTCCATTCTTCCTTAAGCTTCTTCAATAAGCTTTGATACCCCCCTTCCTGAAATGGTGGCTACAATTATGAGAGGAGAATAAATAATTATTTCGTGATGCTAACACAGAAGTGACTTTTCTGAATTACTGCAGCATGTATTTTTCTGCTTTCAGCATTTTCAGCTGGTAAATCACTTTGAAGAAAAAAGAAAGCTTCCTTTTACAATATAAAACTCCTTTCATATACAAAGACGGTGTAAGTGGCAAAGCAGCAGTCTCTGACCTTGGACAGTCTAAATGCTTAATGTTTTCAAAAAAAAAATTAGATATCAGACTTGGAACATTTTTCTCTCTCTCACTCCCTCCCTGCTTTCTCTCCTACACCCCTCCCTCCTTGAAGCTCAGTAGAACTGAAGACCATTGAAACTTTGGAGAGGAGTGTGCAACCTAGCTTTACTGGGGAAGCTTCTACTTCACGAGAAGTATGTCTGGATAGGTCAGGTCTCGAGAGGATGGGAATGGACAGATCTGTAAAGTTCATAGGGGCAATTGATCTATTAGGAAAGATGAAAACTTGGCTTAATAATGAGTCAATTACTTAGAAGGTCTGTTTTTGTGTTTGGCCGATGATGGTGTGCCTTTGAAGCCCTGGTTGTCTGGTGTATTTGAGATACACCACCTATTACCTATTGGTTATTAATGGATTATAATGGATAATAATGACATGGAAACCAGTGAATAGACCAGTTAAGAGTATTACTAAGCTAACATAATATTTGCCAAACCAGATAGGTCACTCTAATGCAGAAATATTTGTATTTGGACCATCCTTAAAATATTAAATGAATATTAAGATGTGAAAATGGAAAGAGGAATGTGATTACCAGCTTGAAATGTTAATCTGTCTGACCTCCAAGAGGAATATATTAGCCAAGAATAGAAACTTTCATATGCATTACAAAACTGAGAGAGCAAGATACAACTCTTTTTTTTTAAAAAAAAATAGCCCATTAAGTATTAGTCTCAGCCATATTGATATAGTATTTGAAATTTGATAGAATTTAGGTGAATAGATAAAATATAATGGGTTGATGATTATTATTTACTAAGTCTTATAGATTAGATAAGATATCATAAGTCAAATCTTCACCCTTTGTATTAGATGAAAACTGATATAAATGTATGCCTATCATATATTGAGCTAGACAAATGGATTCTAAGCTTCTTAGTAAAATGAAGAATTAAGATTAAATTGGCTAGTTTAATATTGTACTTTGTTATTTTCATTTTTTTGCACTAGATGGAGATAAGTAACTATGAATATAATGATGGAAAAGAAACACACAAATTTGGAATATTCCAAACACTTGGGCCGAAATATTGGGAAAATATTTGTGTTTGAACTATGTAACATGGCAACACACAAGCAATGCATTTGTTTTAATTTGTTATGTGTAGAAAATTCAATAAAATATTTAAAAAGAAGTACCTTCTTGTTATACCTAATGCGTACTCATATCTTCCGCTTTACTTTTCCTTCAATAAATGTATGTGTAGATAGCTAGCTAGCTAGCTAGCTAGCTAGCTAGATAGATAGATAGATAGATAGATAGATAGATAGATAGATAGATATTAGTACTAATACATACATGAATACATAATGTATTTCATACATATCCAGGCATACAAAATAAGCAGATAAAATATAGAAAAGACAGAGTGGGGAGAAGGAAGGACAAATATTGGTATCCTACCAGGAGGTACAGTTCAGGGCACAATAACACCCTTGCATCTCTTGGAACTCAGCAATATGCACTTTCCATTCTGCATTACCCACCAGTGTGACCTAGTAAAACACAACACCACTTACAGACCTGCAGTGTCCCATGGATAAAGCAGTGTGGGATAGGCAAATATATACTCATCAATAAATGAAAGAGGTCCAGCTTGAGTGTGAGCTGGGCATACAAAGGCCCTCTTTTTTCCAGCTAGCCATGTAGACAACACCTACAGCTGTTCTAGCCAGCCTTGTAAGTAAGAGCTATTGGCGTCCCCACCTGTCTGTTTCCCACCAAGAGGGAAGGTCTAAAAATCCTCAGTTCATCATTATTCAGCTTTGGTAGAGAGAACAGTATTCTTGAAATATGGTGGTAGTTTGGACAAGGTTTGGAGACTCAGCAGCCCAAACTCCCACAAAATAAAGCCAGGTCACACTAGAATAGAATAGAATAGAATAGAATAGAATAGAATAGAATAGAATAGAATAGAATAGAATACTTTTATTGGCCAAGTGTGGTTAGACACACCCAGAATTTGTTTTGGTAAAAATGCTCTCTCTATATAAAAGGAAATATAAGAATCATATAGTCAACAATAAAAACACAGTACAATACTACAATATAACCTATTATTTAAAAAGGAAGAAGAAATGTAAAAATTAATTATTCAACAGTTTGATAGCACTTGTAAAGAAACTATCTCTATATCTAGTTGTCCTAGTATGCAATGCCCTAAAACGTCATCCTGAGGGTAACAATTGAAACAGATTATGTCCAGGGTGTGTGGAATCTGTATATATTTTCATCGCCCTCTTTTTAACTCGTCTGGTATACAATTCCACAATAGATGGCAAATTAGTAGCAATATTTTTTTCTGCAGTTCCAATTATCCTTTAAAGTCTATATCTGTCATGCTTAGTCGCAGAGCTAAACCAGACAGTTATAGAGGAACAGATAATAGATTCAATAACACCTCTATAGAATTGAATCAACAGTTCTTTTGGTAGTCTAAACTTCCTAAGTTGACGCAGAAAAAACATTCTTTGTTGTGCTTTCTTAATAATACTTTCAATATTAGATGACCATTTTAAATCTTGAGATATAATAGTACCTAAAAATTTAAAGGACTCCACTATTGACACTAAGTTATTTGATATCATAAGAGGTGGCTGTATAGAACGAGTCCTCCTAAAATCTACCACCATTTCAACAGTTTTGCATGTATTTAATTCAAGATTATTTTGCGTACACCATAAAACTAGTTGTTCAATCTCTTGCCTATAGGCAGATTCATCATTGTCTCGAATGAGACCAATCACCGTAGTGTCATCTGCAAACTTCACTATTTTAAACAGAGGAATCCTTTGAGGTACAATCATTAGTATATAAGGAAAACAGAAATGGAGAAAGCACACAGCCCTGAGGGGCTCCTATGCTAACCTTGCTAATATCTGATATAATTTTACCTAACTTCACCTGCTGCTTTCTGTCTGTTAGGAAGCTTACAATCCATTTACAAATGTGATCAGGTACAGCCAGCTGTTTTAATTTAGTCATAAGGATACCTGGATAATAGTGTTAAATGCAGAACTAAAATCAACAAAAAGAACCCTTGCATAAGATTTTGGAGATTCAAGATGTTGCAATATATAGTGTAAGGACATATTAATAGCATCATCTATTTATCTATTTGCACGATAAGCAAATTGCAATGGATCTAATGACAAATCCATGGTAGATTTCAGGTGAGCCAACACTAGTCTCTCAAAAGTTTTCATGACCACAGAAGTTAAAGCAACTGGTCTATAATCATTCAATTCCTTGACAGAAGATTTTTTTGCTACTGGAATAATCAATGAATGTTTGAAGCAAGAAGGAACATAACATATCTCCAGTGATCTATTAAAGATGCGGGTAAAAATAGGAGCCAGTTGTTCAGCACAGACTCTTAAACAACAAGAAGAGATTTTATCTGGACCTGGTGCTTTTCTTAACTTCTGATTGTGAAACAGACTTTGCACCTCCTTCTCTGTGATCACCAAAGATGGAGGACCCGATAACATGGGATAAATTTCCACAGGCTCAGTTGTTGTTGTTAAATCTGAGATAGACATTTCAGGAATAGATGGCTGCAGTTTCCTCTCAAACCTGCAGTAAAACATATTCAAGTCATTCACCAGTTGATGATTTCCTTCAACATGGAGAGGGGTCTTACTATGACCAGTAATGGTTTTAAGAGTTTTCCACATATTTGCTGATTCATTTGTCGAAAACTGGTTTTTTAACTTTTCAGTGTAGTTCCTTTTTGCTGCTCTAATTTCTCTGTTCAGTATATTCCTAGCCTGATTATACAATGTTCTATCACCATTTTTATAGGCTTCTTCTTTGGCATGACGTAGCTGTTTGAGTTTAGTTGTAAACCACGGTTTGTTATTACTGTAAATTTTCACATTCCTAGATGGCACACATAAGTCCTCACAAAAGCTGACATATGATGTTATAGTGTCTGTGAGCTCATCCAAATCAGCAGAAGTGCTTTCAAAATAGGTCCCAATCAGTGCAGTCAAAACATGCTTGCAACTTTAACTTTGCTTCCTCAGTCCAAGTTTTCACTGTTTTAATTGTTGGTTTTAGAGTTTTAAGCTTTTGTTTGTAAACAGGTACAAGGTGAACCATGCAGTGATCAGAATGTCCCACAGCTGAGTGTAATAAAGAGCGATAAGCATCCTTTAAAGTTGTATAACAATGATCCAAAATATTTTCCCCTCTAGTATGGCATTTAACATGCTGGAAGAACTTTGGTGGCATTTGAACTTAACTGCCCCATTCATTTCTGTTTCAGAACAGCTTGGCTTCTGAGCATAGAAAATGGAATTTACATACATGTGTCCTAAACTAGCATTAGTAACAGTGTCGGGGGGACATACACAGATCTAAGAATCTCTCATGCAGCAGAACAACAGAAATCTGCACCATTCTACTGCCAAACCATCTTAATCAGATGCTGCAGAGTTCAGAGTTGCTTCTTCACTCATTTGTTAGTAAATTTTTACCAGATTGTGGAGAGTGGACATTCAAGTGGTATTTCATAACTTGCAGTGTTGAGGCAGGTGAATGCACTGTCATACACTCAAGAATAACTGTAATTTCCCACTGGTCTGTGTAACCTTTCAGCAGGTAAAATCCTACCAATATTATAGTCATTTTTATAAATCAAGGGAAAGGATTGTGAAAGCCAAGCAGTTAAGTACCTGGCTCTCACAGATCACATTTCCCCCTTTCTTTCACTGTAGAATAAATAGCTCTGTGATGTATTAAATAGCTGACGTGCCTTGCAACCTATATACTGGAAGACAGATTTTACTTAAAGGATTAAATACCATGTCTCCCCCATCCCTTGCAATGGCAGGGAAGTGTCAAAATGGTTTGTTGTTAATAACTTCTAACATTGCTCCAAGTCCAAGAGCAAAATCCTTTCTATTTTATTTGCATTCCTAAGATTGATTTCCACTACTGCTTTATGAGAATTGGTGTGACTTGTTCCATGAATGGATAATTAGTGTGCAGTAGAGCCAGTTGAGATTACAAATGACAGATGTACCTGCACAGACCAGAGGATATTAGATTTCTGTGATTGGAAGAGAGCAATAGACTTCCATTGCCGTTGTGTGTGTTTTTAAGTCTATTAATAATAAAGGATTTATTTTCCATATAGGAGAGCCAGAGGAAAGGATAAGACAAAGAAGGTCACTGTGACATTGATAGACATTAGAAATTGACATCTGTTCATATCCAACATAACACTATGGAATGATTAAATTAACATTCTTACTTTGGGGGGGGAAACCCACAGAATCACAAACTGTTTGCAGAGATTTCACATGCTGTGATTCACAGTTGTTTCCTCTCAAACCAAATATGCCAAAAGATAATGAAATGTTGCAAAGCTCTCTCCCACTCCCTCTCCTCCACCCTCTTTGTGTGTGTGTGTGTTTAATGAGATACTAAAAATGGACTTTTCCCTAAGGGGATGACTCAAAGTGCAATTCAAATGTTTATGGAAATTACTTATAAATGAAGAATAGAGGGTAATTCATACAACTACCTCTCTTAAAGTCCTCAGTGTACCTAATATAAGAAATTAAGGAGAATGGTGCTGGACCAGACCAAAGCTCTACTTAGCCAGCAGTCTACATGTGATGCAGGCGTTCAATAAGGGCCTTTTCACACTATCCCTAAGATCCGCTGGCCACTTAAATTCGAACCAGAGATCTTAGGGGTTTGTCGCTGTTCCTGTGTTCCCACCCCCTCCGCACTCCTGGCTGCTGGCTGCGTGAGGGGAGGGAGAAAAAAAGGAAGAAAAGAATGCCACTCACCTCCGTTCTGCCGTCCCGGCACTGCATTCAGATCTCTTAAAGGGGCGGGGGGCAAAAAAAAAAAGGACAAACAGAAGCAAGGAGAGCCGGGCAGTCACTACGTTATATCCGCATCAGGAAATTTCACCTCCAGAGAGCAGGTACCTGAAAAGTGCGCTGGGATGCGCTTAGGTGAGCGTGGTCGCACTTAATTATCTGTAAACTCCGGAGCTGGTGGGGAAACAATTTTAAGCTCCGGAGCTGGGAGCCATTTGCGGTGGAGTTTAGGGGTTGTGTCCAAAGGGCCTAAGTGGGTTAATCTTGTCTCACAAGTGGAGGAAGGATGCTATCTTCACCCCTTCCATCCAGGTGTAACACTAACTCAGAATTAGCTCTTCATCCATGACAACTACCATGAAGGGTGTCAGGGATAGTCTGCTCATGATACAGTTGCCAACCGGTTGTCCTTCAGAAGCCCACATATGGGCCAAGAATGCAATAGCATCTTCCTGCTGATATTCTCAGGAGACACACAGGCTCTCTCTGAGACTGAAGGGAGAGTACCTTATTTTGACCAGTAGCCACTAGGAGCCCCATCCTTCATGAGGTTCTCTGGTCCTCTTTAAAAGCCATTCATATTGTCAGCCATCAAGTTGTGTGATCCTTGTGTTCAACATCCTGCCTTGCTTGATGCAGCACCGTGGGCCTAAATGTATGTCTAAGAGAAGCAAATTCAAACTCAGCTAGTGAGCTCTAGTGCCAATACAATGGGTGGACAAAAGTATCTAACCTCTGAAGCCGCGTCACACAGAATTTTTATTTTTTATTTTATTCTATTTTATGCTTCAAGCACTGCTCACCCTGACATTTGTGTTCCTATTTGGAAAGCATAGTAATTACCTGAGACTTCACCTGGTGCCCTGAGATTTGGCAAACCAAGTTGAAAACCTTAGTCTGAACATAACCTATTGAGCTACTGTGGCCTGTGAATTTTTAATCTAATAGCCTTCTCCAGGTACAGAAAGGAATCTCATAATGCATAACTGTTCTTTCCAGTGGGTAGATAATTGTACTGTGGCTTGGCAAATTCTGTAGGAAATAATTGGTTTGCTGCCCTACCTTGCTTGATCAATAAGCCAGTACCTTTATGCTTACTGCACTATACATTCTTCAGATTTGTTTTTGGAAGGTCTGCTGCTCAATGGTAGAGCACAAGATCTGCATCCAGAGGATCCAAACTCCAAAGTTCAAGTAACAAGCTAGGAAAGCCTCCCTTATCAAGTCCTGGAGATCCACAGGTAGGAAATGGAGACAATATAAAGGTAAATTAATCAACATTCCCACAGTACAAAATTGCTTCCCATGTTTTTCACAGTCTTACTCAAAGCAGCTGATCTCTATAATCATAAGATACAATGTTTGGATGTAGATAACATAATAATTATGTACCATCAAAACCAGTGTTGACTTATCTTGGTCCCCATAAAAGTGTCTAGGTATATATCAACAAACTTAGGAGTGTTTACCAGTCCCTCCTTCTACATAAGAACATAAGAACATAAGAAGAGCCATGCTGGATCAGGCCAAAGGCCCATCTAGTCCAGCTTCCAGTATCTCACAGTGGCCCCACCAAATGTATCTGGGCGCACACGAGACTAGATATCTGTCTCCTGATACCACTCCTCTGCATCTGGTTCTTGAAGTACCTCGGTTTTAAGCCTGAAGATTACACATCTTCATCATGGTTTGTAACCTGCGATGGACTTATCCTGAAAGAATCTGTCCAATCCCCTTTTGAAGGCATCCAGGCTAGATGCCATCACCACATTTTGTGGCAGGGAGTTCCACAGACTAACACCACACCTAGTTGCACATAGATGGAAAGGTAAGTAGCTACATTGGTCACATATGTTCCAGGTGATCTGAGAAGACCCCTCTTCTGGGAGGCACAAACTCCCAGTCCCTGCCTCTCTGTTCAGTATTCCAATCCACTGTGTTATACCAGCTCATGCACAACACTGAAATGGCAACCTTGATAGCAGCATCTTCCCATGATGCACTCATTTCTCTCCCTGTGATCACAGTTTATCTCAGTTTCCTTGTATATTATTAACCACAGCACTGTGAACCAGTAGGACATACAGCAGATTCCTAGTTCTAAGTATACATTAGTGCTCAAAGCACCACCCAAACAGAAATCTGAGAATTCTAGATATAATGTGACATAATGTGTTTGTGCACATTTCACATTTCCCCTGATTTTTGCATAAATGCCAAAATGTAATTGGGAACATCTTAAAGCCCTGCAGCTGTTTTCTGGTTTCTAGGCAAATTTCCTGTTGGTGAACATTTGCTGACAAATAGACACCCAGATGATTTCTAAGGCAAACTAGAAAACAACCAAGTTCTCTGAGGTATGTGCTAATCCAAACTGATAGCACCATCTGAAGAAAACTAAGATGACATAGCCATTATTAGCTAAGGGAACAGACAGGTGAGTGTAATGACATGCCAGCTTGAACAGTGAGGAGAAAATAAGCAGAGAGCAGTTCCAAAGGTGCTATAATCATCAATCTGAGGTACAAAAAAATAATAAAAAAGAAAGAAAGAAAAGTAGCAGGACTGCAAACATGGGTTATTTTTGGTGCCTGTGTGGTATATTTTGAAAACAATAACAGTGTGCCATTAACCCCCTCTGGAAATAAAAGAAGCTTCAATTTTACAATACTGAAAGTAGGATGAGGGAACAACCCAAATAGACTTGGAACATACACATCTCTTTGTCTTCACTGAATTCACCAGGAATGCCAGAGGAACAAAGAAATTATAGGTAAAGGGTACCACTGTGCTAGCCACCATTATTTCAAAGATGTTATTTTCCCATACACATTTGTGTGTGTGTGTGTGTGTGTGTGTGTGTGTGTGTGTGTGTGTGTGTGTGTGTGTGTGTGTGTGTGTCTGTGTGTTGTGTCGTTACAGTCGTAACCGACTCTTTGTGACTCCATGTCCATGGAGTTTTCTTGGCAGGAATACTGGAATGGTTTGCCAGTTCCTACTCCAGGCGCCTACAGCACCTGGTATTCCCTGGTGGTCACCCATCCAAGTACTAACCAGGCCAGACCCTGCCTAGCTTCTGAAATCAGGCGAGATCAGATGTGCTTAGGGCATCTAGGCAGCTTCCCATACAAATTTACCTTCCCCCATTACCCCATTCTCAGGGTGCTACAGAATGCTAATTGAGTTTATTTTGATGGAAGGTTTAAACATTGTTTTTTTCTTTTTGTTCCACAGATGGGTGAAGCTGTCTCTGGCCATTACTTCACATCCATTTTGTCGCTCTAGAAAGTGTGCTGAGTTGTGGAATAAAAATTGTTCCCCCATGTCCGTCGCACTTCAAGAAAAATAAAGTGTGACCACGTCCCCCAAAGTTGTACCTGGTCTAGGGGTAGCGTTTTTCTTGTCACTCTTCTGGTGCAGCTTTTAATACCAGTACAAGGTGCTGCGGGGTAATGTTTGTTCCACATCCTTTCCTTTTTCATTGCCATTTGGCAGAACAATGAAACAAGAATGCACTTTGATGCGGCATTACCCGTGAGTAGACATGGGCACGACTCGGCGAAATTGTCGTTTCCGTTTTCGGTTATTGTTTCCGTTACGTAACAGAAACGGTAACGATAATTAAGCCGTCAGAACTCAAACTCGAACTGAAAAAAGAAAAATTTGGTCGGTTTTTTGTTTCCATTTGTGGCATCACGGCGATCACACGATGCGAAGCACAGAAAAAGTTTGTAAAAGTTTTTTTTTTTTTAAAAAAAACCTGACTCCCGGCCAAAAAAGCAGGCGAAAATATGCCTGCCTCAGGCTTTGCCACCTACCAGAGGGGTGGTTTCTGGGGGGATCCCCGGCCTTTCCCCCCCTCTTCTCCTGTCCTGGGCTGCTTGCACCAGGCTGGGAGGGGGGTTCATCCTCGTCGTCTGTCTCGCTGCATGCCATGCGGTGGGGGGAATCCAAAATGGCAACCACAATTTTTCTTTTGAAATTGTGGTCAAAAAACACACCAAATCACCACAGAAACATGTGAAATTTATTTATTTTAAATGCCTGAATTTTTATAGTAGCAGCAGTGGGTTTTTAATAGCAATAAAACGTCATATTGATTTTATTTTATTTTTTTTTATTTTTTTTAGACCTGCCCATTTGGGTTGGGCATGGGATGGGACCATGCAATTTTTTTGAACCATTCCACCAATGGCATCGCCAGGTTTTTGACTGACACGTCTGGATGTCTCGGAGGGCATAAAAAGCCGAGGCACCTTCCAGAAATTGCAGTTGGGTGTATGGATGTGGTTGAGGGAGGAGGGCTGGCTGCTGGTGCTGATGTGATCCGATCGAGATTGAGGAGGGAGGCTGGAGGCTTTAGGATTTAAGTTAGGCAGGGAGGGAGGGAATTGAATTTAGAAAATAATTTCTTTGATTCCCTGCAGCTTTGTCTGCTGAAGGGAATAGCAGTTTATTCTTTATTTCTTCTCTGGCAGTTTGAGGATTTTTTTCTGATATTGGATAAAGGGGGAGGTTCGAGTGGGAGTGGGAGGTGTGGATTTATTTTAAAAATATATTATATACTATCATTTATTTTCTATTTTCCCAACTTCAATTTGCTTGCACACACACACATTTGGGGTGTAAGCCAAGAACAGAACCTCTGTCCTAAGTGATATCCTAACTGCCCACTTGCCCGTCCGCCCGTGCCGCCACCCGCCTGCGGCCCACGCTGCCGTCCACCCACTGACCCGCCTGAGGCCGCCACCCGCCCCCGCCCCGCCCGCCGCCTAGGGAGCAAAAACACCTAGCACCGGCCCTGATTGCGGGACGCCCCTATGCTCTGGGAAGTCAAATCGCGCTAAATTGCAATGGAAACGACAACTGACAAACAACAAACGGGAATGGCAAATTTTTGAAAAATTTCACAACAAACGGAAACGACCTGAAATGGACTCGTTCCGACAAATGAAAACTCGAAACGTCATTTTTTCTGGTCGTGCCCATGTCTACCCATGAGGTTACATAAGTTTTCTAACAATAAAGTGTGACCTTGGGGATGCAGGAAGAGCAACAAAACCATGTGCTCACAAGAAATTATATTACACAATATAATGTGTTGCGGTACAAAATGGATGTGAAGTAACGGCCTCTGCTATCCACTTATATTAATGCAACCTTTTTTGTTTTCAATACTTCCTGATGTGGAAAAAATATCCATGGGATATAGAAGGAAGAACATGGGTTACCCTCATGCCATCCTCACCTGAAAATTGACTGAAACATGGGAAGTTAAAAGGAGGTGATATTGTGGTATATCATCGTACCCTTGGCAAAGTTTCATTCTCAACTACAATTTCACATACATTTTCTTCCTTTTTGAATATTTGTCTCTCTAGTAGTTTCTCCTATTATTTGAAATGATATTGTAAACAAATACAGAAGATCTGATACAGTATTGCAGAGAAATTCCAATATCAGTCATTAAATGCTTCCTACTGAGGGCCAACACATCACTGAGGAACTGAAATGTGACTGAGGACATTTTCTGTTCAAGAGAAGGGGGTTTTGTCTCCTGAACTGTAGCACAGAACAGCTGAGCTGAAAATCCCATTAAATGCTTGGATTTCAACTACTGTAAACAGTTACATTTACCTAAGATCACAACATAGTCAAGAGACCAGTGATTCATGCTGAAATTTTGTAGTGTTTCCAAATCCTTGTATATTTCCCATATTCTGTGCCTGGAGGTCGGATGAGAGGACCAGATGTTAATTGCTGTCCACAGACACACCTAGGTCTGAGTGGGTGACAGTTAATTGCTGATGCATTCAGGGATGAATCTACTATGAAATAATGCTTACGCATCAGGGTTCCTATATATATATATAATGTGGTGATCTGCCATGGAACAACCTTATTGAAGAAGCTTAAAACTTATACCTTGTTTCTGGTTGTGAAGGGGTGGATGAAAGTTTATGTTCTGGGGACCCAGATATGTTGATTCATCACTGGATGCCTTTCACTAGCATCCAGAGATTTCTTAACATTTGGGAAGAAAAGGATTTTAAATTTAGTCCAGTTACATGCATTTGGAAAAAGTTCAGGAAAAGGAAAAACACAGAAACACATGTTATATAAACTAGTTCAGATGACAGAAAGATCCCTCTGATATTCCAGTGTTGTTGTTGTTGTTGTTGTTGTTGTTGCTGCTGCTGCTGCTGCTGCTGCTGCTGCTGCTGCTGCTATGGTGACGTAATTTCTTAAACTAAGTAAACATTGCAAGGAAATCTTATACCTTCTACATATAATTCTGTTTTGACTTGTGAATGCTCCATATAGAAGCCAAAATGTAAGCCAATGGTCATTAAGTACTGTATTAGACAAGCTGTTCAAAGTCTCTTTGGCTATTAAAATTATGACATGCTCAATGGCCTTAGAAGTTCAATTAATTTACCACACAGATAAAGTAGTTATTGCTTTTCTATCAATACACCAGGCATTAAAATTCAAGTCTAGGCATCCTACCAAACATGATGAGGTAACATAATATTAACCAACATTAAACAGAGTATGTTTTTGCTGTTGAGCAAATAAAGTGAAGACATGAATATATATAAAACCACATTTGGTAACAAATGGGTTAATTCTACAACCTTAAATCCATGTGCTATGGAGTAATCCTCAATGGAATTAGTGTGAAGTACTTTTGGGGAAATGTGGAAAGGAAATGTGGCACAACTCTATGTTTATGAGGTAAGAATAACATCTTGAAGCATCATGATGCAGTGCATTCAGGGAAACCAACTCCAATCATTTATACAAACTCATGAAAATGTACCCCCTCCCATTGGAACTGTACTCCTGCCAAGTTCATTAACTCCACTGGCAAATGCAGAACAGTAAAGGCCAGAAGCCTCTTTAAACTTGTTAAACATCAGTGAAAATCATCATAATATGAAACCCTGAAGCACAGCTTTAAAAATTTAAGAGATGGAGTTAGTTTTTTATATTTGACAGGGCTCATTGCCATCTAGAGAGTATTGTGGGGGATTTGGAATACAAGAACATTCCCCTTCCTGCTGCCATATGCTTTGGCATCAGAACACCCATGCAAAAACCACATGAATGTCAGGGCTACGTTGGGTTTATTTGATCAGTAGTTTCTTGTATTTAAAATACGTCTATGCAGCTGTTCTTTAGCCTCTCAGAGAAGTGTATAGAGCAATATCAAAGAAAATAAAACAAAACCATATAAAAAAGAGGAAAGAAGACTCCAGAGTGGTTAAGAAAACATTGTCAGTATAAGAAGAATTAAAGTGGGAAGGGACTGAGGTAGAGATGGAAAGTTGTCAATTGCTGGATAACTAAACATCCTTAACCAGAATACATCAATCGAATCAATTACTGAATAAGTAGTACATCATCACTACTTATTCCAGTTCCCTCTGCTTCAATGAGCCTGCAGTAGCTGGGACTAATTACTAGCTTTCTGTCATAGTACAGATTTGATGTTTCCCATGGTACCAAATAAGCCTCTTCAGGGAGCATATTCCAGATCCAATGCAACACAGCCAAGATGTCTCTATCCCAGGTCCCAAACTCTAGGCTTTGAGGATGTGGGAGTAGGAGGAACATCAAGAAAGGCCTCTGCGGATTGGTTTAATGCCAGAATCCTATTTCATTGATTCAAGTGGGCTCTCTCTAACTGCAACTTAGGCTGCAGTTCGAGTAGACCTATTTAAATCAATATAACCTACAAAAGAGCTGACTCACTGAGTCCCCATTAATTCAGTGGGTCTACTATAATGTGGTTGGGTTTGCAATATAATTTTGGCTAATAACACAATGGGATTATGCCAGAAAATTTGGCACTTCTACATTTCTCTGAATACAGACTATCCAGCAGATCACTCCAATATCACAATAGTTCTTACACTTGTTAAAAAAAAGTCTGTTTTTCTTCTTGTACAAGTGTCAAGTCTAGTATCTAGAGTCTACTTATACTAGCCACAATGGAAGCCTTTTAAGAAGCCATGTCATAAGACTGTGATGGTGAACCTTCTGCACTCCAGATGTTTTGGATCACAACTCCCAGAATTCCGACCTTAGATTGCCACTGACAAAGGACTGTGGGAATTGTGATCCAAAACATCTGGAGTGCCAAAGGTTCGCCACCACTGTCATATGACATTCCATAAGATGCTATGGATATGTCATTTTAAAAATAACTTACACATTCTACATTCTGCTTTTATACCGCTCAAAGCACTCAGGTTGTGAGCAGAGGCTTGAACTGCAGTATTGACAAACATCTATCTATCTATCTATCTATCTATCTATCTATCTATCTATCTATCTATCTATCTATCTATCTATCTATCTATCTATCTATCTCTTTCTTTCTTTCTTTCTTTCTTTCTTTCTTTCTTTCTTTCTTTCTTTCTTTCTTTCTTTCTTTTTCTTTCTTTCTTTCTCTGCATGAGAACCCCAAACACCTTATTAAAATAAACAATATTAAAAGCTTTAAAAACGATTACAATATTACAATCATTTAAATAGTGGTTCACTGCTAGCAGAGGCTGGGCTGGGCTGGGCTGGCTGGGCTGCTTCTCAGTGCGTTGCTACGGAAGAAGGCCCGAGGTGGCATGTGGTAAGTGGCCCAGCCCTCTGGAGCCATGGAGCACCTGTGGGGTCCATACCTACAGCTTCATACAAAGCTATTGAGAGCAACATAATTATTAAATATAACACAAATATTTGTACCAAAAATCATTTCTAAAACACACACACTACAGAAATAACAAAGCACAATGGGCCGTTAAAAAGCCATCAGGTTGTTAGTCACTAAGAGAAAGCGTGGTGAAAGACATGTAGCACTCTGTCTGCTTGCAGAAGAACTATTAAAAGAGCCTAGTCTCCCATAGGAAGACGTTCCAGAACTTGGAATCAAAATCAGAGCAGGACCTTTCTTGAGTTTTCACCAAATGCACCTTTGAAGATAGTGGGACCAAGAGAAAGGCCTCCTCCAGAAACCTACCGTACATCTGCCTCACCTGACAGAAGCACAGAAGTTGGAAGACTTCATCACCTAGTATAGGCCTACCTCCACTAACTTGTTCTACCTGTTCAAAAAGAACTATGCACCATGCTTGCTGTGAACTACTTTGAGTTCATGAAGCCTTCTACTTTAGACTCTTCTGCCAAGTGAGCTGTATTTAGGTGTCTTAGTTATCTGGCTGTCAGGTGGGAGAAATTTTGGATTTGTAGTCCAAAAATAATCAATTCACCAAAAAAAAAAACCTCCATTTTGTGAATGTGGGATATTATGGTTCTATATCCGTGATGCAAAACACCAGGAAATGGCCCAATATTGCTGTGCAATATTGTTCCTTTGTTGCCAGCAGGATAAAAGGATCCCAAGCCTTACATAGAAAAGGATAGCCTGAATGTTGATGATACCAATGGCAGCAATCAATATGGTCTATTGGATACCATTTTTGTGCTCACTACCATTCATGACAAGATACCAATAAAGGGAAGATCCCTGAACCTGTCTCCTTTTTTTCATTAGTTAACCACTTCTTACCCAAACATAAAGGAAGTGTCAAGTTTTGTTTTTAATTTTTCTAGACATCAATTGCTTTGGGTTACAAAGTCCATCCAAATGATTGAAATGAAAGTGTTTTTTGTTTGTTTGTTTCGGTCCCCCCTTATAATTAACAATTCAGTGATGTACATGGCTGGCCATCTGTCTGATTGCACATTTGGGATTCCCCATTGGCACCTGGTAAATTAGCCTCAATAAGCCACATACATTTACAAAAACTTAGGTGGATCCCAGTAGGATCCCAGCCAATATGTTATTTGTAGCTCATTATTGAGTCTGAAACAATTTAAATATGCTTGAAAGAATATTGGATCAATGAGAAGAAGGTTATAAATACCACTCAGTCATGAAATTCCTTGTGTGATATTAGCCTAAGCATTCTCATTAGGAATGGGCACCTTACAAAAAATGGCATGCTGTTTCGTTGTTTTGTAAGTTTATGAAATGAAATGAAATGAAACGAAATGGCAGACAGTGTGTCCTTATGAACTGAAGCAAGATGATATTTTCGGTTCATTTCATCCAAACCAGGAAGCTATCACCAGATACCAAGGGGCTGCAAACCTGCAGCTATTTCCCAATTCTCACCAGCACCTCCCAGATTGACTGAGTCATTTGGGTCCAGAATCTTCATTTCACGAGAGGGAACACCCTCCTGGGGAGGCTGCTGAATCCACATGTTTGCAGACCTTGTTATCCCCCCAAACCAGCTTGGATAAACTTTGTTCACCTATTACTATTTAGCTGAAGCATCAGTTACTTTTAATTTACTCAGCTTTTAATCTATCTTTGTTGCAGTGCTCTGTCCCTACTTGCCTGAAGACATCTATTATAGTGCCAGTCCCTAAGCAGTCAGTAGTGGCATCTCTCAATGACTATAGACCAATAGTTTTAACATCTGTTATTATGAAATGTTTTGAGAGATTGGTGCTAGATTATATTAAGGCTAGACTTCCATCTACTCTGGACCTGTTTCAGTTTGCATACAGGAATAACAGATCCACTGATGATGCTATATCCATTATTGTCCATACTGTACTGAGCCATTTAGAACAACAGGGAACATATGCAAGGCTGTTATTTGTGGATTATAGCTCTAATTTTAATACAATTCTACCCAATAGATTGTTTTTAAAATGGCCAATTTGGGTATACATCAGAAGATTTGTTTCTGGGTAAGGAATTTTCAGACTGATAGGCCACAGTCAGTAAGGATGGAATCCCACCATTCTTCTACTCTAGTATTAAGTACAGGAGCTCCTCAGGGTTGTGTGCTAAGCCCCTTCCTCTACTCCTTGTACACACATGATTGCACCCCACTGTATAACACCAACACAATCATCAAATTTGCAGATGATACAACAGTGGTAGGGCTCATTAGTAAGAATGAGTCTGCTTATAGGAAAGAAGTACAAGGGTTGACTCAGTGGTGTAAAGAAAATAATCTTATACTTAACACCAAAAAAAACCTAAAGAACTTATAATTGATTTTAGGAGGAAGAAAGATGTACATTTACCATTGTATATAAATGGTGAGGAGGTGGAGAGGGTTGGTAGCTTTAAATATCTGGGCACTTACATCTCAGAGGACCTCTCATGGACTGCAAACACCAATATGGTTGTGAAGAAGGCACAGAAGAGGCTGTATTTCCTGAGAATGCTCAGGAAGATGAATTTATCTCAGCATCTACTTCTTCTTTTTTTTTTTTTTTTTAAATTTTATTTATAATTTTAAAGACAAAATAACAATAATAAACAATTAAAAAAAACAGTAATAGACAATAGACAATCATAAACAATACATAAACAATACAAAGTGCCCCCCACCCCCAAGAAACCGTCCGGTATTCTTGCATCTTCTCTTTCTTCTTCATCTTCTTCCAATAGGCTTCTTAAGGCCCTTTACGCCAGAACTGTGTTGGGTTATAAGTTGGTTGTATCCCTTTCCCTTTTAATAATACATGATCTATAAATTTCCCCCAAACATCATAGAAAATATCCTTTTTTATTTCACCTCTCAAAACTTTTATATTACAAGATAGTTTATCATTTAACGCTATGTCCCACACTTCCTTATACCATTCAGCAATTTTTAGGTCTGATTTCAATTTCCAGTTCCTAGCAATAATCAGTCTAGCTCCTGTCATAAGATTTGCTATTAATTCTTTAGTTTTCACATCATATTCATTAATAGGTGGTAATGATAACAAAGCAATTTCCGGTACACATTTAATATCAGTTTGTATTATTTCTCTTATCTCCTCAATAATCTCTTGCCAAAACTTTTGAACTATTTCACATTCCCACCATAAATGAATATAAGTACCTGTCTTTTTTTCGCATTTCCAGCAGAGCTTAGAATATTTGGGATTCATTCTATTCATTCTGACTGGAGTCATATACCATCTTAAAACTAGTTTGAAGTAGTTTTCTTTTATTCTGACTGATAATGACCGTAGAATCCTCAAAAATTCCAAATTCTTTTCCACTCGTCATTATTTATTTCTTTCTCTATGTCTTGTTTCCATAGCTCTCTTATTGTGTCCTGTTCCCTATTCTCAAATGAATCTTGAATTATTTTATATAATTTAGCAACTGTTCCTTTCCCTGTATTTCCTTTCTCTAATTCATATGTTGACAGAAATTGCTCAAATTTTGTATATCCTCTAAGTTGTGTATTTCTCCTAATCCATTCTTTCGTCCAGCTTTCTAACTGAGCGTAATTCAACCAGGACAATTCCTGAGTTTGCAGAATACGTTTAATTTCTTGTTTTGATGTCATCTTTTTAATCCAATCTTTTAGTCTTGCCACTTTCCTTAATTTAAATAAGTCTCCCAATTTCTTCATGTTCGTGGGGAAATTTATCTGATCGATCACCGCGCCAAGTGGGGAGCCTTCCTGTATCAATTTCTTTCCATACTTTTTCCAAGTGAGCAATAGGGAACTTAGAAGAGGGTTTTTAATTGGGTAACTTTTCCTTTTTGGGGGGAAACTAAACACATATTTTTATTTATGTCTTCATTTAGTTCCTCTGATTGAAGTTCCCACCATATTAGTTTCTGAGGTTTAAATAGTATTTCCCCCAGGGAACTAAGCTGATTAGCTATGTAATATATTCTAAGATTAGGTATGCCTATACCTCCCTCTTTTTGAGATCTGTACCATAAGCTTTTATTTAATCTTGCTTTTTTTTCCACCATTGCAGAATTTATTTATAAGATCTTGATAGACTTTAATTTCAATTTCTGTGTATTGAATAGGTAACATTCTAAAAAGAAAATTAATTTTAGGAAGTATTTTCATTTTTACCATTGCTATTCTACCAAACCATGATAAGTTTAATTTGGAGTAATTTTGTAATTTATTTCTAATCTCTTCCTTTATTTTTGTGTAATTTCGTTCTTTCGTTTTGCTAATGTCTTTATCTAAAAGTATCCCTAGGTATTTTATACATTTACAAATTTTCAGTTCGTAATTGGAGATTCTCTTCCATGTCTCGATTTTCCTGATTGAAAAGCATGATTTCTGATTTCTGCCAGTTGACACATAATCCGGTTGTTTCACCAAATTCCTTTAGATGTGCTTTTATTCTTAATATATTTTCTACCGGATTTTTTATTGTTAACAAAGCGTCATCCGCAAATAAACTGATTTTTATCTTGCCTTCCTTACCCATACCTTTAATAAGTTGGTCCTCCCTTATTGCATTAGCTAGTAGCTCGATCACTATGCAAAACAGAACTGGCGATAAAGGACATCCCTGTCTTGTTCCTCGGCCTAGGGTAATTTTTTCTGTCATCCCATCATTGACAATGATTGATGAGGTACTATGAGAATAGAGTTGGTTTATTACACTTAGAAATTTTTCGCCAAATCCCCATTTCACTAATAAAAGTTTTAACGCAGGCCATTGGACACAATCAAAGGCTTTAAATAAATCTAGAGACAAAATGCATGCTTTATCCTGTGATCTTCCCATCTCATAAAGAACATTCAAGACTCTTCTTACAGTGTCTGACATTTGTCTGCCTTTGATAAAGCCTGTTTGGTCTTCTTTAATATATTTGTCTATAAATGTGTACATTCTTTTGGCTAGAATTGCTGTAAAAATCTTGGCATCTTGATTTATAAGTGATATTGGTCTATAGGATCCAACATCTGTTGGATCTTTATTAGGCTTGAGAATTAAAATAGTTAAGGTATGTTTCCAGGAGGGAGGAACTTGCTCGCCCTCCAATATCTCATTATAAAGTTTCTTTAACTTAGGAATTAACATTGATTTGAATACCTTGTAAAATTCTGGTCCCAATCCGTCGTCTCCTGGAGTTTTGGCATTCTTTAGCTTGTTTATAACATCGTCTATCTCCTCCTCTTTAATAGCTTTTTCCATTACAAGCCTATCTTCTTCCGCTAGTCTTACTTTTAAATTTTTGTCAATATATTGTTCCATAACTTCCTTACTACTTCTATTGGCTGTATATAAGTTTTGATAAAATTCTTGAATAGCTTTTAATTTTTCTTTCATTTGAGTAAAAATATTGCCGCTTAAATCCTTTATCCTTCCTATCATGCTTTTTTCTTTCCTTTTCTGTGCTAATTTTGCTAGCATCTTGGAGTTTTTATTACTGTATTCGAAAAAGTTTCTTTTCAAATATAGTAGATTTCTTTGGGTTTGTTGTAGATCTATATCTTCTAATTCCCTTTTCCTGGCCTCAACCTGAATTAAAAATTTTTTGTCTTTGGTTAGAAAAAATTGAGATTCAAGGTCTGCTATAGTAGCCTCCAATTTTTTTTTATTTTGCTGATCTCGACTTTTAATAATAGCACTTTCTTTTATTATGTAACCTCTAGCCGCTGCCTTCAGAGTGTCCCAGATAACTCCTATTTGACCACCACCTTCTTCATTGATATTCCAGGTTTCTAGCCATTCTCTTTGTATTTTTTGTACTGTATCTGGGGTTTGAAAAAATTCTAGGGTTTATTGTCCACCTTCTTGCTTCCTTATAATTCTTCTT
The DNA here is from genome assembly GCA_037367245.1 of Phrynocephalus guinanensis. Lineage (NCBI taxonomy): Eukaryota > Metazoa > Chordata > Lepidosauria > Squamata > Agamidae > Phrynocephalus > Phrynocephalus guinanensis. The sequence continues at coordinate 70,522,492 of CM074739.1, read as the reverse complement.
ATTTTCTATTTCAATAGACATTAAAGCATGATCAGAAATTTTTATCAATTCTATATTTGTATTTACAACTTTAGATAGCAAACTTTGTGAGATAAATATAAAATCTATTCTTGAATAAGCTTTATGGGCTGATGAATAAAAAGTAAATTTTCTTTCATCGCCCTTTAATTCTCTCCAAACATCCTTTAGTCCTGTATTTGCGATGAATTTTGTTAAGATTGTATGTCTAGCCCTGAAGTCTACCTTCCTAGTCATTGTTTTATCTTTTATTTTGTCCATAACCATGTTGAAATCTCCTGCCAAAATCACATGTCCTTTCTGTACCTTTTCTATCTGCTCCCATACCTCTTTGTAAAACAGGTTGTGATTAGCATTTGGTGCATAAACATTTATCAATGTATATTGTTCTAGTCCAATTGTGGCCTGAAGAATAATATATCTACCTTCCAAGTCTTTCACAGTTTTTTCAAACAATACAATCACAGTGCTTTGATATTAAGATTGCCACCCCCCTTGCTTTAGATGTACCAAAACTTTTTTCATAGATGTTGATGTTGGGTAGTTTCAGTTCGTTTTGGCCATCTTTCGCTTGGTGTGTTTCTTGAAGAAAAACGATGTCCGGTTTATTCTTCTTGATTAATGACTCTATTCTTTTTCTCTTCGTGACAGTTCCTAGACCCTTGGCATTCAATGTAACCAATTTTAACAGTCTACCCATATTTTCATTCTATTATCGATCTGGAACGGTCTCTTTGTGCACATATTCAAACAAACATTACATATAATAAAAAAAAAAGGCAATGATTAGCCAAACCCTACCACCTACATTTATTTTCTGTTCTCCCATCCTCTTGGCTCTCACACACATTCTGTATGCGCCCTTATAGGAGGGAGGGGGAAAGCACCCGTACACTTCCCGATGGCTAAATAATGATTCAGAAGCTCTAAGTTAGCGTTAGCACTGTCTAATCTTGTTTACAGTTATATACGTGAAAAGTTGAAAACAAAGAATGTATTGAAAGAGATAACATAATAATATAAATTTTAAGATCCTTCTATTCACCTCCTTTCCTCCCTCAGTCCCCTCCCCCCCCCAAAAAAAAAAAAAAAAAAAAAAAAAAAAAAAAAATAAATAAAAATAAAAATAAGAATAAAAAAAATAGAGAAAAAATAAGGGGGGAAAGGAAAAATATACTGGGAAAGAATAAAGGATAAGGAATAGGATGAGAGTGGAGAATTAAGGGACGGGCAAGTCCAAATATAACCAAAATAAAACAAAATGGGCTGAAAAAAAAAAAAAAAAAAAAAAAAGGGGGGGAAGATAAAAAAAACGGGAGGGAAGGGAAGGGAGAGACAGGAAAAGAGAGAAAAGAGAGAAAAGGAGGGCTGTCTTCTGTAGTGCAATACTCTTCAAATCGGTCTCCATTTTGTTTGCCCATTGAAAGATTTAAAGAGTTAAAGGGTGACAGTGTCTTCACTGCAGATGCTGAATTTGGAGTTCTCTATTCTTCTTCGATTTGAATGTTCCATGCCTTGAGAAGTTGTTCACCTTCTTCCAAAGAATAGATTTTGTGTAGAGTTGGACCCTTCCACACCTTGAGAAAGATCGGGAATCCCCAGTTGTATCTATAGTTGTTGTTTCTCAGAGCATTTGTGACAGGCCTCATGGTTTTCCTCCATTCAAAAGTCTCCCTGGAGATATCCTGATAAACTTGTAGAACTCTTCCTTCACGCTTCAGCAGGTCAGGCTTTGCCCTAAGAGTTGACATCAGTTGTTCTTTGATGGCATAAGCAGTAAATCTAATAAGAATTGGTCTTGGGGTAGCTTTCATAGCACTACCTATAAAGTGTATCCTTTCAATATCAGTCTCAGCAAGATGTTGGGGGAGGATAGAATTAAGCCAAATGAGGATTTCTTTCTTCATTTCTTTTTTATCCTGGAGTTCAAAATTAATTAATTTCAGATTAGACCCTTCGAGAATAATCCTCCATATAGATAAGCTTCCGCTGTATGGCATCAATCTCTTCATCATGTGCAGCGATAGCTCTTTCGTTCTTGGAGGCTAGAGTTTGAACTTGATTGATTTCTCCTGCTAGTTTTTTCAGTTCAATGCCGTTATTAGATACCTGTGACTGCAGGGTTTGTATTTCTTGTAAAAGGTCCTTCCTTAAGTCTTTATTCTGTGATGATAAGGACTGGAAACGGTCTTCGATAGTAGAAGTTACATCTTTTAGAGCTGATTTAATAAGGGAGCTGACTTCTGCTTTCAAGTTTTTAAACTCCCTTGAGAAATCTGGCTGATGTGCTGGCACTTTGCCAGAATCAGACGCCATTGTGTCAGCTTCAGCAGCAGCTTCTGCTCTCTCAAGACGAGCTCGTTGATACGAGGCGTCTGAGGGTTTACGTACCCACTTTTTTATCACAGTAGGACCCTTTTTCTTGGGTGGCATGCAGAAAAACCAAGTAAGTAGAATTTTTTTCTTTCTTTCTAGCCTCAAAGCAAAGAAAAACAACTTCTCTCACAGTCTCTCACAGCCCGTCTGCCTGGGACGTGACTTCGGCAGAAAGCGAAAGTAAATCACTGCTTCAGTAATTCATTGTTATCTCTCCCCTTAAAGATACACAGTTTTCAGCCTGTCCTCCCCAATGGTTTATGATCTTTTACTCACGATTTTGGTGTCATTAAAGACAGTATTTCAAGTTTTATTCTTCACATTAAGCAGAGCTGCCGAATCACCCAGCCATCTCGTCGTGGGCCGGAAGTGCCCCCCTTCCTCAGCATCTACTTCTGTCCTACTATCGCAGCACCACTGAGAGTGTCTTAACTTATGACATGCTATCATGGTATGGGAGCAGCTCTGTAGCGGACAAAAAAGCTCTACAGAGAATAATTAAAATTGCCCAGAATGTTACCGGGTTCCAACTACCAACCCTGGATGACATCTTCACATCTCGCTGTTTGAGGAAGTCACTCAACATTCTGAGAGACTCTACTCATCCTGCTCACAATTTCTTCAAACTGTTGCCTTCTGGCAGAAGATACACAACAATTAAAACTTGGACCACAAGTTTTCTGAACAGTTTTTATCCCAGAGCTATAATTGCACTTAATAATGAACTCAAGGACCACCAGCAGTGAGCACTTGGACAGAATTACCTAGCCTGTGGTGTAGATGCTTGTGTTTTTAGGGTGGGTAGGTGGGGGAGTGTTCGGGGATTTTTTATGTGTGTGTGTTGAAGGTTTTTTTTAATGTGTGTGAGAGTGTTTGGGGATTTGTGTGTGTGTGTGTGTGTGTGTGTTGAATCTGGTCTCTGCGTGTCTGAATTTCGTTGTATGTGTATACTGTGTATATACACACAATGACATATTATTATTATTATTATTATTATTATTATTATTATTATTATTATTATTATTATTATTATTATTATTATTATTATTATTATTATTATTATTGTGTAAACACTTTGACTCTGCCCTGCTCATCTCTCAGTTATTTACTCTTGGTTACTGGGAGAATTCCACTTCTAAATTATGTTAGTTTACCATTTCCTTTACCTAATCTTGTCTTCCCTTCATCTATTCTTCTCTACTTCTCATTAACTCACCTCCTGTCTGTAAACAGCAAGGACATGTGTGATTGTAATTAGACATGGGCACAACTTGGTGAAATTCTCGTTTCCATTTCCGTTCCTCGTTTCCGTTACGCAACGGAAACGGTAACGACAATTAAGCCGTCAGAACTCGAACTCAAACCGATAAAAGAAAAATTGGGTCTGATTTGTCGTTGTCGTTCATGGCATTGCGGCGATCGCGCGATGCCAAGCAGCACAGAAAAAAAGTTTTTTAAAAAAAACCCCGATTCCCGGCCAAAAAAGCAGGCGAAAATATGCCTGCCTGAGTGAGGGCACCTACCAGAGAGGTGGTTTCTGGGAGGGGGGGGTCCCCGGCCTCCCCCCCTCTCCTGTCCTGGGCTGCTCTGGTGGGGGGCATCCTCGTCGTCTTGCCGTGCCATGCGGTGTGGAGGGATCCAAAATGGCGACTGCAATATTTTTTTTGAAATCGTGGTCCAAAAACCCACCAAAGCACCACACATAAACATGCGAAAATTAGGTATTTTAACTGCCTGAATTTTTACAGTAGCAGCAGTGGGTTTTTCTTGCAATAAACGTCTGTCTCCAATCCCAATGATTTTATTTTATTTTATTTTTATTTTTATTTTTTTACATCTGCGCAATGATGGGCTGGCCATGGGATGGGACCATGCAAATTTTTGGAGCCATTCCACCAATCGCAGGGCCACTTGGCCAGGTTTTGACTGAGACTTCTGGGTTGTGCCAGTCGGGCATAAAAAGCCCACTATAACCCTAGCCCTAACCCTAACCCTAACCCTAACCCATACGCCAGTACACTGTCCTTCTTAGTGGGTCAGAGGCACCCAGAGGTGCAGCCCACTAACTTACCCTAACCTTACCCGTAATAACCCTAAGCCTAGCCCTTGCCCTAACCCCAACCCTAAGCCAGATCTGTACTCGCATTGCACTACACGCAAGTACACTGTCCTTCTTGGTGAGTCAGAGGGCACCCAGCAGAGGCATTCTTCTCTCACCTTGCTCACAGTCCAAAGTTCCAAAAAACTCCAAACCTGTACGCCAGTATGCTGTCCTTCTTAGTGAGCTAGAGGCACCCAAAAGAGAGGTGCTTCTGCCAGTGCCACTTGGTATGAAATGGCTACACAGTCATGTACCCTTCGTTTTCCCTTTGTAGCGGGCCAGAGGAGGCATCCACCCCAGAGAGGTGCCTCCAGGAGCCTGCTAAATGCCTTCCCTTCGTAGCGGGCCAGAGGAGGCACCCACCCCAGAGAGGTGCCTCCAGGAGCCCACTACCCTACCCCCCTATACCAGTACCAACGACAGACGACAAACGAAATGACAAATTTTTGAAAAATTTCGTGACAAACCGAAACGAGCCGAAACGGGCTGGCTCCGACACACAACAACCCAAAACGTCATTTTTCCTGGTCGTGCCCATCTCTAATTGTAATCAATAACTGGGCAAAAGCATGCTCTGTTCACGAGGCAATTCTAGCCAACCAGCATATGTAACGTTTCCCTTGTAACTAATCACTGATTCTGTGCATACTGTGAGATGTAAATTATATGTAATAAAACGTTGCAATGGCAAGGGGCGAGAGATCGCTCCACTGGTCGGACAACTGGACTCGAGTCTTCCTTCTTTCATCAGGATCCTCCCACACCAGATGATTTTGATAGCTGTCAAAAAAGCCAGCTGGACGTTGGTGGGGAATCCCCTAGCAGGGGGCTGAGAGGGCAGTGCTGTCAGTGTGCTACCCTCTCGGATCCCTGCTGGGGGGATTCCCTTACTGGAGAGAGCACCTGTTCCTGCTCTGTCTGGTAAGGGAATCCCATTTTATAAAGACTCTCGCCCTAGCAGCTTTTTAAAATGTCCTGCCTACAACATGGAGAGCATGATTTGCCTCTCCACCCCCACCTCCAGACCCTCAGAAGAGAAAATCTTCTACCACTGCTACTATCGCCATTGCAGCAGCAGCAGCAGCAGCAAGAGGGAAGAGGAAAAGAAAGTTTGAGAGGTGAGATCATAGAGAAAAACATCTTATTTTTCCTCTTTTCCCCCACCCCTCGCTTCCTTGGTTCCTCTCTCCCTCTGGCTCACTTTCTTGCATGCTCCCTGCCTCCCTCCCTTTCTCTTCCCCTGTCACACACACAGAGACTCACTTATGTTCTCTCTCATATCACACCCCCAGAGGCATTGGTAGAGTTTGGAACACCTGGGGACAAAATCAGTTTTTACGCCGGGGGAGAAAGTCAGTTTTTGTGCCGTGTCCTTCCCCCACAACCATATCTTACCCACCCAGAAGCAAGGGGGGCAGGTGGATTATCTGCACCTGCTTTACTTGCAATGTTTTCCTGCACTCTGGCCAGAGAGGGGAACCTCTTAACAAGTCCTCATGCTCTCTCTCTCTCTCTCTCTCTCTCTCTCTCTCTCTCTCTCTCTCTCTCTCTCTCTCTCTCTCTCTCTCTCTCTCTCTCTCTCTCTCTCTCTCTCTGGGTGTTTATACACGACCCCTAAACTCCGGGGCAAATGGCTCCCAGCTCCGGAGCTTTAAAATGTTTACCCACCAGCTCTGGAGTTAACAGGAAATTAAGTGTGACCACACCCACTTTAGCGCGTCCCAGCGCACCTTTCAAGTACCTGCTCTTTGGAGGTGAAAATTATTTGATCCGGTGTAATTATAGTGAGTCCGGGGCTCTCCTTGCTTCTGTTTGTTGTTTTTTGGCTCCCGCCCCTTTAAGAGCTACTTTTACAGAGACGAGAGGCAGAACGGAGGTGAGTGGCATGCTTTTCTTTCTCTTTTTCTCCCTCCCCTCACGCAGCCAGCAGCCAGGAAGTGCGGAGGGGGTGGGAACGCAGGAAGAGCGATGAACCCCTAAGATCTCTGGTCCAAATTTAAGTGGCCAGCGGATCTTAGGGGTCATGTAAAAAGGCCCTCTGTCCTTTTCTATGAAGCCAGCAAAACATGCCATTGTAACGAGTGCTCTTCTTTACAGACCCAGTGCCCTGTCCTCGCTTCACAGAGTCGAAAAAAGGAGAAAGAGAGAGAGAGAGAGAGAGAGAGAGAGAGAGAGAGAGAGAGAGAGAGAGAGAGAGAGAGAGAGGGAGAGTTGAGGTGGGTGTGTGGGAACTGGGGTGGGATGGGAGAGGAAAGGGGAGAGAGAGAGGAGAGAAGAAAAGGAAAAAGAAGAGAGCAAGCCACACGTGGGTCTGGAAGAAGCACCACACAGAGAGGGTCTGGAAGAAGTACCGCCTGCGCCCACACTTTGTGTATAGATATGGGTGGGTGGGCATGCATAAATGTGTGTATCTTGCATTTGACGGCACCCAGATGCCTTTGCAAAAAAGACAAAAAGCAGTGGGTGTCCTTCAATGTGTACATCTGGGTGTCCACACACATGTATGTGAAGAACTCCCTCTGCTTCTTCATCACACTGCCACTCATGCCACTGCTGCTGCCATCCTCTCCCACCCATTTCACCAGGCTCATGAGTGTGCGTTACTCCCTTTTTTGTCCTGGTGAGCACAAGAGCAAGATAGAGAGAGATGGGCACCGGGAAAAGGGCACCGAGAGAAGGGCAGATGATGAAGGTCATTGCACAGGGCAAATGCAGCCCCCGCCACCCTAGATATGCCCCTGCACACTCCTTCCTCACTCCTCCTCTCTTTCTTTCTCCCCCTCTCATTCGCTCTCACTTTTGCTCTCTCTGGGTCTCAACTTTTTTAATACATCAAAGAAGGAAGATCCCTGTCCTTCTGTTTAAGCAGGCTGACACCGTTCAATATGCCAGCCAGGCGGCAGGGGTGGGTGGGTGTAGCCTCTCACTGTTGCAGGCAGGACATTATTTTTTAAAAAATGAGAGAGGGGGAGGGAGGGAGGAGTGTAATGTGTGTGAGCGAGCGAGCATTTGAGTGAGTGTGTGTGTGACAGAGAGAGGGGGAGGGAGTAAACATATGAGAGAACAAGCAAGAGGGAGAGAGGAACCGAGCAAGCAAAGGGGGGGAAGGAAGAAGATTTCCTTCCATCTTGCTGCTGTTGTTGCAGTAGCCAAGGTGGCAGCTTTTCTCTTTGAAGGGTCTGGAGGGGGAAAAAAAGCACCCAACACACACACACACACATACACAGAGAGAGAGAGAGAGAGAGAGAGAGAGAGAGAGAGAAAGAGAGAGAGATACAGAGTAGAGATGGGCACGACTTAGCGGTATTCCCGTTTCCATTACTCATTTCCGTTACTCTACGGAAACGGTAACGGGAATTACTCCGCCAGACTTCGAGCTCGAACCGACGAACGAACAATTTTTGTCTGATTTGTCGTGCTCGTTACTTGCATCGCGGCGATCGCGCAATGCCAAGCGGCACAGAAAAAAAGTTTTTAAAAGTTAAAAAAAAACCCGATTCCCGGCCCTAAAAGTAGGCGAAAACTGTCTGAGGGCACCTACCAGGCCAGAAGGGTGTTTTATTTGGGGGGGTTTCCCCGCCCCCCTCTCCTTGGCTATTGCTTGCTACTGCTGCGCTGCTGGTGCCAGGCTGGGAGGGCGCATCCATTTGCCATGCAGTGTGGGGGATCCAAAATGGCGACCGCAATATTTTTTTTTGAAATCGTTGCCCAAAACCCCACCAAAGCACCACAGAAACATGCGAAAATTAGCTATTTTAAATGCTTGAATTTTTACAGTAGCAGCAGTGGGTTTTTCTTGCAAAAAAAAGTCTCCGTTGATTTTATTTTATTTTATTTTATTTTATTTTATTTTATTTTATTTTTTTACACCTGCGCATTTGCAATGATGGGCTCGCCCATGGGAGTGGTCCATGCAAAGTTTTGGAGCCATTCCACCAATCGCATGGCCAGGTTTTGCTGACTGTACCAGGCTGGGAGGGCGCATCCATTTGCCATGCAGTGCGGGGGATCCAAAATGGCGACCACAATATTTTTTTTTGAAATCGTTGCCCAAAACCCCACCAAAGCACCACAGAAACATGCGAAAATTAGCTATTTTAAATGCTTGAATTTTTACAGTAGCAGCAGTGGGTTTTTCTTGCAAAAAAAGTCTCTGTTTATTTTATTTTATTTTATTTTATTTTATTTTATTTTATTTTATTTTATTTTATTTTATTTTTTTTTTACACCTGCACATTCGCAATGATGGGCTCGCCCATGGGAGTGGACCATGCAGATTTTCCACCAATCGCATGGCCACTTGGCCAGGTTGACCACAGAGACTTCTGGGATGTGCCAATTGTGCATGAACAGCCCACTAATCGTAGCCCAAACCCGAACCCTAAGCCTAACCCATACGCCAGTGCACTGTCCTTCTAAGTGGGTCAGAGAGGCACCCAGATGCACCCCAATACTCACCCTAACCTCACCCGTAACTAGCCTAACCCTAGCCCTTGCGCTAAGCTGTCTTAACCCTAAGCCAGATCTACTTGCATTGCACTACATGCAAGTACGTGAGACACAGCGGGTGCAAAGAGTCTGCCAGTCCGTCACTTGTGGCTCTGGCTGACTCCTGCAGCTCCCTCCAGGAGCCCGCTACCCTCCCCAAACCAGTACTAACGACAACGAAAAAACGAAAAAATGAACCGACTAATTTTTGTGAAATTTCGCGAAAAACGGAAACGAGCCGAAACAGACTGCCTCCGACACACGACAACTCGAAAACATCATTTTCCCGAGTCGTGCCCATCTCTAATACAGAGACACACGCAGCACAGAGCTAGCCATGTTGCGGGTGGGACATTTTAAAAAAGGCTCAAGCCGGTGCCTTGGCTCCAGCTGCAGCCTTTAAAAAAATTTGCCACGGCACATTTTGGAAAGTCTCCAGCCCACCCACCCCCAGGTGGTGAGCTAGAGCCTTAGAAAGGAGTAGTCAGGCAGGGAATTGACTTCTGCCTGGCTGCTCTTCTCCCTAGCTGCCCGCCTCCCAGCTGGGATTTTTTGACAGCTCCATCGGTTGGGAAGTGGTAGTGAGAAGGCTTTTGAATCTCCCACCACACCAGCTAGAACTCTGGTGCTGCAGGGGATTCATTTTAGTTTTGTTTCATAAGTAACAATTTTTTTTGTGTGAAACATTTCGTTACTATACGAAATGAAACGCAGGGGGACAAAACAGAACCAAATGAAACACTTTGTTTCTACTTCCTTCCCATCCCCAATTCTCATACATAAAGAGGTTTAGGGATAAAATCCGGGAAATTCCATTTATACAGTACTCTATCAGAGATTTTAAAAGATGTTGTGCGTATGTGTGTTTCCATATTACAACCTTGGAACTATGCTTATTCAAAGTAACTTCTTCAGGGTCTGTGCAAGACAGAAAATAACAGCTAGGATCCTTCTCAGCACCAGCAGTGCCAAAGGACCCACCAACATGATAATGTAGAGTCTCTCTGCTCGGCGTATGAAATGCAGAGACAACCATGTGAGCATAGGGGAATTCCACTTGATATCAGATACCGACTTGGGGCAACTGGTAGAAATGCCAAATTCACCATGGAACAGACAATTATAGAAACAATTTGAGTTTGACTGAAAACAGCCCTAGCCACTATATTTACACACATGATGTTTACAGGTAAGCAAAGAAGAGCATGGACTATGGCATGCCAAGTCTGTTTTTAGATGTATATCTGCTTAGTTTAGGGGCAATTTAGCAAAGGAGCTTATCCTATTTCACCCAGTAAGAGAGAGGATGGTGCTGATAGCAATTTCACACCATGTGAATAGCCTGATAGTCACCGTCCAGAGGGTGAATTCGATGTGCACAGCTGGGACTTCCCTGCTGTTGCTGATGGAACAGCTTGTGCTTGTGGGCTTTGACATAATAGATTTAATTGGACCCAATTGAGCACATAGTTTTCAGGATCATGGCCAAGTATAATTCAGTATCACTCATACATGTTGTCAAGACAACCAGCTCATCAGTGAATTGTACTATCTAACGTGGATGCTAATGAGGTACCTATTCCCGTTTATCACTTACATGAACATTGTAGGAAGTTAGTGCATGGCATTAAATTGTGAGATGGTGGGCATGGTTCTGGCAGAAGAGAAGATCCACTCTCCTGCATGTCATCCAAATTTATTCCAACCTTTGCGAGGCAATTCAAGCTGTATCAGTTTAGGTACTTATGTACTTCACAGAGGTGAGGAAACCTGCTTGAAAAATATTGAAACTGACATGCAGTACAGCAAGTGCCACTAGACTGACTTACCTCTCTTGACTTGTGCAGCAAGGAGTAGCCTTCTGGTAATGGTGCCACACAACCATCTGTATATACTTACAGCTACAGCTCTCTTTTGGATTAATATGGCAGTCCCATAGAAATTAAAGAGACCACCTGTAGTCCAAGCTTTCTTGTTCATTAAAAATATATATTTGGTACAAAAGAAAGACCACTTCCTGGTAGCTGGGAAAGCTGTTCTTTGTCAGATGAGCAATAACATGCTTCAAGGGACAATCTTTTGATACAGCATACAAAGTAGTCAAATTTGTTGAATATTGACTGCTTTGTATTGCAGCAGGCCTTTCAGTAATAACAATAAATACAGATATGGGCACAAAGCACTTCATAGCTCTTTGTGCTGATTCATACACATGGGGCCACAGGTGCCATGCATTCCCTCGACCACTCCCTGGCCAGCTGCCTATGTGCGTGGTCATGGTCATCCTGTGTCACAAGCAGGATCTCAGGCTTCCCTTCTCCACCTCCTCCAGCAGCTAACCATTCATACAAGTAGGCAGGACAGGGATTCTCCCTGTGCAGTTGGTGCATGGTCAGCTACTGGAGGAGGCAGGGAAGGGAAGCATCCCAGTACAGCTGGCTTTTCTGGGTAGCACAGTGGGGAACTGAACTGTCAACCTCTAGCTCTGCAGCTGGATACCTTATTCACTGAGCTACCCTGCTAGCTCAATAAGGTAATAATAATAATTAAAAATCTGCATAACTTCTAAGACAAACAACCAAAAGGACACCTGAAACATGGCATATATACTTTGGTAGTAGTGGTACCAGGCCGGTAGCAGAAGACTGACCTGGCACCACCGGCCATATATGTGACAGGGATGGACTAGCATCATTCACAGCTTTGGCCGTTACTTCATGTTCATTTTGTACTGCAACAAATTATATAGGCTAGTATAATTTGTTGCAGTCATGTGGTTTTTTGCTGTCCCTGCACCCCCAAGGTCACAAGTGCATTCTTGTTTCGTGGTTCAGCAAATACATGCTCTGTGCTGACACCTAGTGTCATGATCATCCTGTAAAGTGCTACAGTGTTTGGAAATGAAAATCAGCTTAAAGGGCTGCAATTTACTCTTTGAAACAGTAACGGAGGGAACCAGCCATTTCAATATATCTACTGAGTCAAACAAAATTATCAGGGTATATGAGTGGGGGGAAATAACCAAATGGGGATGTTAACGGAAAAGATGCAGAACAAACATTACTCCACTGTGCCTTATACCGGTATAAAAACTGCAACAAAACAGCGACAAGAAAAACACTACCCCTAGACCAGGTACAACTTTAATGTGCTGAGTTGCACTTCAGGGGGCGTGGGTGCACTTTATTTTGAATATAGAATGACTGACATGGGGGAACAATTGTATATCCCACAACACAATGCTCTTTCTAGAGCAAGAAACTGGACATGAAGTAATGGCTTTACTGGACACTATTTTAACATGGATTCTTAGGCATGTCATTCCTCCACCCTGAAAAAGGCTTACATGAGAAGGTCAGCAATCATTGTGCAAAATTCAAATCCTTCTAGCTCTGATTTACTGGAAATTATTGCCTCTCCTTTGTACTGTAGTGAATCCCTGGGCTGGAGGAGGCTTGGATCTTGCAAAATTCTAATCACCCCTCCCTTCTCCACTTCTTTTTGGTTCTCTTCCTGGCAAATTTTACCCAGAAAAGCAGTTATATTTAAAAGATGTCCCATTTGCAGAGTTCTGGGACTATACAGCAGAAAGGCATTTCTGCCACCCAAAAGTTTTTTTTGTGTGTGTCTAACCCTAAATCCCTGCAGCTGCTATAGGTTTAAATTGGAAGTATAGTGTTAGGCCGGATACAACCTGACATAGTAATTCAGCTGCAACTTCAAACACTGTGTTGACAATCAGGAAAAACTTCCAAAGTGTTAGAGCATTTTGACAGCTTTGGAAAATGGTGAGCTCTACAAAATTGGAGACATTCGAGATATTGACAGCTATCTGTCAGCCATACTTTAGCTTGGATTCCTGCACTGAGCAGAGGGTCAGACTTGATGGTCTTATGAACATCTCCTGATTAATTATTCTACAATTCTACAATTGTACAAATGTTTCTCACTATTGCATAGTTGAATAACCAGATTTGACCCTCATAAGTAGTGTATGGAAAGGGTCTGATGATGGCATCACATTATTGTGATATAACATATAACATACTTGTTAATGAGAAAGCAGAACATGTGGCTAATGGTATAATAACACTAATATTTCCACTTCTTTCTACCTTAATATGATGAATTCTATTTTAAGCATTTTTATTGTTTTGAACCTTCTGTATAATTTTGGCCCTTAAAACCACAGAAGGCATATACAATGTCTCACTAACATTGTTCTGCTCATAGATATATCATTGTTTTTCCCAATCTGGGGAACAGATTTTTCTCAGCTTTGCCCTAGCTTGCAAACTCCAATTGATATGATTGTGTCAAATGTAAAATTCATTCCTGTTAAGGCTTGTTGTGCTTGTCCCTGCCAGCCAGAGGCTTGTGTCGATTGCAGATAAGTAACATTATTATCTTAGTTTTTTGTCGTTGCAGGCATGGTCCCTTGCTCCCCACCAGTAAGAAAGAAGAACATTCTGAGTTCTGAGCTTAGCTACACATCTTATCATCGTCTTGGCAGGATGCAATTTTAACTAATGCTTGTATCTGGCTTTCATACATGTTCCTGGGATTCCGGCTAAAAAAGAGAAGAGAAGAGAAGAGAAGAGAAAAGAAGAGAAGAGAAGAGAGAAGGATATTAGAGATGGGCACCAAATTAAAAACAAAACACTGTTTCATTGTTTCATTATGTACTGAATGGTTTTGTTATGAAATGAAATGAAATGAAATGACAGAAACAATTTTGTGACTAAACGAAATCAACCACCTTTTTTTGGTTCGGGAAACGAAACGGGGAAGCTTCCTCGCGTTCTTCCCTGTAAGCCCCCAAAATCTATAGAGATTTAGGGTTCAGAGGCCTTAGTTATTCAACTGCAAAGACGGTTTCCCCTAGCAGTAATTGGCAAAATGTTGTGCATGCGCTGCGCCAGCAATAGGATGCTTAACCCTTATACTGTATTGGCAGCACGTGTCATACAGAAGTTTTGCAATTAGCTAGGGGAACCCTCTTTGCAGTTGAATAACTCAGCCCCCTGAACCCCAAACCTCTCCAAATTTGGGTGGCTTACAGGGAAGAGTCCAAAGAAGCTGCCCTTCCCCAGTTTGGTGCTTCTAGGACCCAGGGGAGCTATTATATAGAGTAACGAATCATTTTCTCCCTTTACTGTAGAATGCTAAGTGAAGAAAGTTTCAGCTTTAGTATTAGGGAAGGAAAGAGGAAAACAGTTTTTCTCCCACAGCTGATTCAGATTTTGGTAATTAATTAATTTCACTTCCATTCAGCATTCATTGGTATGGCAATTCTACAATGTTGGTGGTAGAATTCTGTATGTACTGTATATCAGTGAAGCAAAAGCAGAATGTTTTAAAAATGCATATTTTCCATCTTAATTTAAGACATTTTGCTTCCTTCTATTTCATTTTAAACCTCTTGTCATTGCACTGTCATGGAGCCACATAAATAGCTACTTCTCCATTTGGACATTTGCCATAGATTTTATCTAGGAAAACAGAAGCTATCCTTTGCTGGATTTAGCTTTTTATAAAATCCTTAATAAAGGTAATGTAGAAAGCAACATTTGACAGCAATGGAAAAGGAGAGTGTTGTAAATGCAATATCTGTATCAATGGGGAAATTAAAACAAAAAGATAATATTAATTATGGTGTATCTCAGTGTTGGCAAACCTATGGCACAGGTGCCAAAGGTGACACTTGGAGCCCTTTCTGTGGGCCCCCAACATTACCCCTTCACAGCCACCTGTACTCAGGTTAAATTGCTGTATTGTTCCCCCCTCCTCTCTCTCTCTCCTGCCCGGCCATCCCGCCATAGACCCTCTTGCAGTATTATTATGATTTTTTCTCCTTTGTTATTGTTTTTATTTGTTGTAAACTGCCCAGAGTTCTCACCGGAAGATGAGCAGCATATAAATATTAAAATAAATAAATAAATAAATAAATAAATAAATACATAAATAAATAAATAAATAAATAAATGGCACTTTGCGAATAATTAGTGGGTTTTGAATTGCAGTTTGGGCACTTGGTCTCTAAAAGGTTTGCCATCACTGGTCTATCTGATGATGAACCTAGCATGTGTTTTGAAAAAGTGTTCCTTTAAGCAGGAGAAGACATCTGTTAGTCATATCAGATGCTTTCGCTCAGCTTTGCTGTGTGACTGGCCATTGGAAGATAAACATGAACTATCCTTGCAAGTCTGATGGTTGATTCTTGACTCTCAGAGCAAATCCCATAATAGAAATAAATACATATTCATCTTAGCATGTAGTTTGACCTCATTTTCTACAGTATTCTTTTGGAGGGGGAATGCTTAAAAGAGTATGAAGACCCACAGTAACCTGTTGCAAAACATCAGTCAGATTTTAACAAGCATAGGGTTATTTTACCATTGGTTTTCAACTCCAAAACATCAAAGACCCTTTTCTCCTCCAGCGATCTCAACAATGCCACCTACATAATGATTATTCTATCCACTTCAATATCCAGAATTTCTGTACGAGTTCCTTTCATTTCATTTCTCTTAATGCCTGGGTTCTCTTGAAGTCATTGAATTAAAATGTGCAAATGAAATGTTAGAACATTCTGACCTTTACGTAATTGTAGGTTTTTTCTTTATAACATTGAATGGTAAGGGCAAAATAGAAAAGAAAAGAAAAGAAAATTGCAATTCACACAAGCTATTAGCAATGTTTGTGTTTTGTGAAAGGTGTGCGGGGAAGACCACAAGCCTGAGAATGAAACAAGTTCTGTTTCAAAAAAGAAAAAGAAAAAGAAAAGAAAATCCAGGTTTAAAATGTATCTATCTGCTGCAGCTTTTTGCAAAACTTTTTATTTTAAAAATGCATTATGAAGCAAGAACAAGTATCGATTTGAATGATATCAGTCTTTAAAGCAATGGGGGGGGGAACTAAAATTCTTCCTCAAAATCTTAGAGATGTTTGATCTCATTGTGTTCAAATGTTCTCTTATCCTCCCAGTTAAATTCGGAAAGGCTGTCTGTCAAGTGTTTCCTTAGTAGAGTTTTTTAGAAAAAAAATTGGATTTCTAAATTACCAACTCTTATATGTTTACATATATACTTGAATGGTTAAGGTTGTTGCCATCTCCACCAGTTCAGATGTCTGAGTTGGGAGCTGATTTATAATGTTTGTGCTTGTAAATGTACGTGCATGCATAAAATGGCAGGGCTGTGTTTCCATTCTCTTTCCCTGTATAATAGTCCCAAACGAGACAAATGTGTTTGTGCCAACAGAACTCTTGCCAAGTTATTTTAAGCTAAATTCTGTTTGCAGCCTAAACAAAATGCCTCTTAGTTCCTTTGTGTTAAAAATTGAGGTGGTGTTTGACTGATTGTCACATTATTACTCTTCTCATGGATTAGTGAATGAATCATGGTTTTCTCTTAATTCTCTTTATCAGTGAAATATGCAGTAGGGGTTATTCCTCTGTGAGTGAACAGAAGAGAGGGATTCAGATGAACCAATGTGATGAACTGCATGATCAACAAGTATGCCCCCCTCCATGTCACTAAGCATTTGTTGAGTGTAACGTAGACTCAGAGAATAATTGAATTTGATGGGACTATAAGGCTGTCGAGTCTAATCCCTACTCAATGTAGAAATCCAAATCAAAAGCAGATCCAACAGATAGCTGTCCAACTTTCTCTTGGATGCCTCCTGCACTGGAATGCTCATCCCCTTCCTGAGATGTCATACTACTGTAAAAATTAACCCCCCCCCCCCGATTTACAGCTGAAATCTGGCTTCCTGTAACAAATGCATCAATAGCTACAGGTACAGTTTCTCCATGCAAGAGGGGATTTTTATTTACCTACATTATCTTCCTCTGCGGGGGGGGGGGGGACATGCTTGTATTTAATTTTGAGTGCAGTGCATCCAATTGTTTGTTTGAACTGTCTTTTGTATAGATATAAATTGCTCAGTTTCCCTGCTACCAGATGGGTAGTAAATAAATAAATAAATAAATAAATAAATAAATAAATAAATAAATCTTATGAAGCAAACATAATATGAGACACAGAAAGTGAATATAGCCTCACTCTTTCATCAACACATGAAGGATGTTAATTATCTCTGTTTCAGGGGAGTCCTGAAAAGTACACTCCCAGACTAAGAGTCACTTTCCTCATTAATTTAAACAGCACCAAGCAGTCACTGCATGTTGAAAATGGTAAGATAATCTTCCTTCGTAGGCCTATCTTTATGCCTTTGAGAAATGCAACAAATATCAATATTAAAAGAAAGAAAGAATGGTCCAGTGAGAATCAAGTGGTGGAAACTATGACAAAAGTAGACAAGAACGGTCTCGCAAATACAACTGCCTCTCATTACAACAGTAGACAGTCAATGGACCGAAGCAAAATAGGTGATTAAAATAGCTGTCTGGGCTGAACCTGGTGTGACAAACATACATGACTTTGGACAGAAGTCAAAGCTACTGTCCATGAGAAAAAGTGACTCTATCACATTTTTTCTAGCTGAGAAGACATCTGGCAACTGGTAGAACTACCGTGACACTCAACGTAGTATAATGACATCTGCACATTTTGAGGAATTGTACAGAAACCTCAATACGTGCAAAGGTGAACATGACATTTACCAGCTAGTGAAAGCGCACACACAAAGACTGAGGATATTCCTTTTCCATGGGGTCAATTATGAGAACAGAAAACTGATCAAGGATTGTTTCAAGGTAACAAAGTGTTAGCAGGATTACTTCAAGAAAGTGCCCACAGAAGAGTTCCCACACTTGCCAATCCCATATGTTCCTCCATATGTTTTAGGGCCTGTGTAACCTATCACACATGAAATCTATCACATCTGATTAACTTGCTGCAGCAATGAAGTAGATGAAAACATTTAAGGCCACAGGACCAGCTAATGTAGCAATGGAACACTGGAATCCCTAAGAGTGACTGACGGAGCTCTTTAACCAGACTGTGCTAGAGAAGAAGATACCCATTGAATGGCAACATAGCATGGCCGTACCAATCTGGAAAATGAAGGGAAACCTGCTGAATGCGTCAATTACAGACAAATTAGATTACCTTCATATACTCTTCAAATCTTTGAGTGAATCATCAACACACAAATCCATACCATAGTCCAATTAAGTGTCAGTCAAGCTGGCTTCATCAAGAACTGTGGAGTGATAGACACAATCCATGCTGCCCAGCTGCTTCTAAAAAAAAACACAGGGAGAAATGGAAACCAGTGCATGCATCATTCCTCAACCTCGAGAAAGCTTTTGACTGAGTTCCACATGATGTCATCTGCTATGTGCTGCAACATCATGGAGTCCTAGAGGAACATCTTAGTTGGGTTAAACTGTTCTATGAGTTACCAAAGAGTCATGTGCAGTCTGTTGCTGGTACATAGAAGGATTTTCATATCATGGTTGGAGTCCACCAAGGAGCAACACTCTCCCCACTTATTTTCATTCTGGTTATGGATGAAGTCACTCTTGATTTTCAGAATCCAGTGCCCTGGACACTCCTTTATGCTGATGATGTCATGATTGCATTGGAGAGTAAGACAGATCTTGTCTTAGAGTGACTGTCTGGCCTGAATGTAAAGAAAATGAAGTATCCAACAACCAACCCAAATGAATTGGGTATGATCCAAATTGAAGATGTTGACCTACAAAGAACTGAAGAGTTCAAATGCCTCAGTTCTATGATAAAAGCTGACAGGAGTATGAACTGTGAAGTCACATCAAGGATCAATGCTGCCTGGAAAAAATAGTGTACGACATCAAGTGCCATGTGCAGCAAAAAGATCTGTGACCAGTTAAGGTCAAAGATCTATCGTACTGTCATATGACCTGCTGCACTCTATGGTGTTGAATGCTGGTGAGTGACTAAAGACGTTGAATGCCAACTTGGTATCATGGAGACAAAGATGCTACAATGGACCTCTGGCCTAATGCAAAATGATTGTGTGCGTAATGAAGATATCCATCAATATAAAGATGGCATTGCACTAGTCACCAACAAGATGTGTGAAAAACCCAACTCTATTGGTATAGACATGTCTTGCGTGCTAATGAGGAAACTCTGTCCAACAAGGGTCTCACCTGGAGGGCAGTTTATCCCGATGGAGGGGACAACCAAAACAGCGCTGGATGAATAGCCTTGACAATGACATGAAGTTGTCCCAGGTTCACCCAGACCTAGCCTGTGATTATGCAAACTTGAGGAGGAAAAACAGAATAGTGGATCATGCCCCCAAGTGGGACAGACACTAAGAAAGAATAAATTCAAAGAAAGATAGAAAGTGCTATAAAGTGTTTTTTTAAGTTTTGAAATCTATCTATCTATCTATCTATCTATCTATCTATCTATCTATCTATCTATCTATCTATCTATCTATCTATCTATCTATCTATCATTTTAAAGGAAACACTCTTCAAACAACTGCCACTTTCAAGAAGCAGCTTCTTTTTCTCCTTTGTATTAACTACAGAAAACACAGGTTCCAGAAACCTCAAAGGTAAGCCCTGGTCCAGTGAGAAGAATGTAGGTGTTTGTAGGTTTGGGTCTGTGAACTGAAATTTTGCCTGGGGAATGCAAGGAGAATTCTGGAAAGTGAAATCCAAAGGAATTTAATGACACATTTCTAGAATAAGATGAATGATAACAGTAGAACTAATTTTTCAAAGAAAAGTAAAGTGGACAAAACGTCAACTGGGCAGATTCCTGACATTCAGTAAGAGGGAAATTTATTGCCAACTGTACCAGGGCCACAACTCTTTAAGTAGATGTAGCCATGTTTGTTACCTGACATTTTGGTTTCAGTCATATTTAGGTTGACTACATAGGCTACTTGGTAGAGGTTTGTATTTATTTATTTATTTATTTATTTATTTATTTATTTATTTATTTCATTTTTATACCGCCCATCTTCCGATATGGAACTCTGGGCGGTTCACAAGATTAAAAAAGAAAATAATACAAGACAATACAGCAAGATGGATCAGCAGGCAGTAGGCAATAATAATAATAATAATAATAATAATAATAATAATAATAATAATAATAATAATAATAATAATAATAATAATAATAATAATAATAATAATAATAAATTAAATTAGGTCGCCCTATGCCTCCTGAAAAGCAGAGTTTTCAAAGCCTTTCTGAAGGCGGGCAGGGACTGTGCAAGGCGCAGCTCACTCGGGAGGTGTTTCCATAATGAGGGGCCCACAACAGAGAAGGCGCAGTTGTGCGTGGCAGACCTCCGCGCCTCCCTAGGAGTGGGCACCTGGAGTGAGCGTGCCTGCGACATCCGAGTGGGTGTGGCCTCAGATGACCTCTGGGAGATACGCTCCAACAGGTATTCAGGTCCCAAGCCGTGGAGGGTTTTGAAGACCAAAACCAAGACCTTGAAACTTATCCAGAGGGCCACAGGCAACCAGTGCAAGTGGGGCAGCACTGGGGTGATGTGCTCGTATCAACGAGCACCCACCACCAGTCTGGCCACTGTGTTCTGAACCCATTGGCGTCTCCGGATAAGGGTCAAGGGCAAACCCACGTAGAGTGGGGTTGTACTGTGAATACAAGCGAATACCCCCTATTTTGAAGTGAGTAGTCTGTGAGTTTTCTTTTACCATATGGGTTTTGTTCAGGTGTTTTGGCTGGATGACACTGAATGCCAAAAGCAAGCCCCTTAAGACAATGCCAGGGAGAGGGGATGTCATATAGACTTTGTGCTCACCAGCCCAATAACATCGGACTGGAAATGAGTAGGTATCACAACACATATCCCATCACCTTCTCTGTTTTTATTTTCAATGCAAACAACACATCTGATTTTTTTTACAACAACAACACTGCTAGCAACAACACTTTTCCAGCATGCAATTTAAAATTCCATGCTGGAGATTTGAAAGATTTAACCATATGAGTGAGTGAGTGAGTGAGCAAGTGAGCAAGTGAGTGAAGGGGACAGAGAAAGAAACAACTCCTTTGTCAATGAATACATATTGCAAATTAGTTTCATTATTATGTAGAAATTAAGGAATAGTTAAATTTGGAGGAGTTAATGCATATATCTTGTGTATATATTAGAGATGGGCATGAAATGAATTTTTTCATTTCATTTTTTATTTTTCATTTTGTTTTCTAGCAAAAACAAAAAACTCGCTTTTTTAAAAAATGAAATGAAATGAAACAATTTTTTTTGTTGGTTCCATTTCATTTTTCATTTCCTCCCCAGTCAGGCATATTGTGGGGAAAGTGCAAGCTTTTTAAACGTTTCTTTTCTTTTTTGCCACCAAAGCTACGACAATGGCAGCCACCGCAGCTTGCTTTGGGGGCAAAAAAAAAGTTTTAAAAGACAGCACTTTCCCACCAATTGGGCGTGTTGAAATGAAACGAGGACAACTGAAACAAAAAACAAAATTGAATGCCATTTTAGCATTCCGTGCCCATCTCTAGTATAGATATACATATATACATAAACCCATGCTAGCACTGGACTTTTAAAAGGTCTTTCAAGGTGTCTTGCAGTAATAACAGTGGCTTTAATTCAATTGCTAGTGTTAAGTAGACCCATGTGATCATGATGGGTTACCTAACTGCTCATTCAGCTTTCAGAAGCTGGTTTAATGAATCTATCCTAGTTAGGACTAGCATGTGGATTTTGAGTGGTAGAGTAAACTTTAAAGAAAAGTTAAACAGAAGCCCATTCAAAAATAAAATGGTACCATCCATAATCCAGCAACTGAACAAGCTAAGAAGTGCTAAGAGGAGCAGCATTAAAAATTCATTGCACAAGCCCTGAAGGCTTTCCAAAATAAGATTTTACCAGCTTCTTTAAAAGTCTTGAGTAATACAAATCTCCCCAGAAGGAAGGTTCCACAGAGACTTAATAGAATCAGTTAGATATTGCAATTAATACTATCAAATAAACAAACCTAATGAAAGTTGTATGGAGTTGAGGGCCATCTCTACTCGCAAATAAATGGCCTTCTATCTGGGACTATATATTATATCTGATAGAACGGATTCACGATTTTTGCTTTCTTTCACTTACATAAATCAGAAAAGACAGAAACTGGAAATAGCCTATATATCATATAATTGGATTCATCATGTATGCAGAATATATGAGAGAGAAACCACAAATCTGCACAGATTGGGTTGCACTATGAATCACAGCAGTGAGTTCAAAAAGAAGAAGAAGCAAACACTGCATTTGCCATCCCTCTAATGCTGGCTGACAAAAACCTCAACAATGCATGAATAATGTCAGATTCATGTGCAGTATTCACAAAAGACCGTCTGGAAGGATTTCTGGAGAACAATCTCGACTCTAATGGTCAATGCAGATGAGGTTTCCAGTGTCCCTGATGTGAGGCTTAACAAAAATTCACATAACAGTATTTGTTTCCAAAGGCTGCTGCACAAATGTTTTATGTCTTTCAAAAAGGAAAAGGTCACATAAATCATGAAACTGGAAGAAAGAGAGGTGGAAAAATAAATTTGCTTGTTTTTTTATTTACACTGAAAGATGCATTCCTGGGATTCTCAATAAAATGAAGTACATTTGGTCTTGGACATTTGCACTTTGGAAGGGTGAGGAAACAATGCACATGAAACCATGAAACCATAGATGCATTTAAATGTGTATGATTAAAACACAGTATGTACAGTTGAAAAATCCATGAGGAAAAAGCCTAGATCAATGGTGCATTCATTTGGAAAAAGCATAAGAAGTATGCATATGATTGAAAGCCCCATGAAAGAGCGCCATGCTAGAGATGGGTTTTTCTTTGGAACGAACTTGATAAATGAACTACAAACTGGTTTGTTTTCAGTATATGTGTGATTGTAGTAGTTGGTTTATGAGTAACCATGAATCACAAACCATCACAAACCACTGCTTTTCCAACTCAGGCCAATCCCTAGTGCATGTTTTTTCCCATAAAGCCAGAACTCAATAGCCCTTTACACAATGAAGATGGACAAGACGATGAACAGGATATTGAGAAAAGCACTGAGACTCTAGTTGGAAGGTTATAAGCTTTTCATAATTATGGACAGAGGACTTCTACTAACAGAGCAGTGAAATCAAACAGAATTGGAAGAGAGCAATCATCCCTCTATAGCACCTAAGGTAGCCCAAAACTCTTTTAGAGAGCAGGGCAATCTTTCAAAGCCAGTTTCTTAGGAGAGGGGAGAAGTGTGTGGTGGGAAGGGAAGAGATCTCTGTTGTTTCATTATTTTGTTTAATAGTTTTTTGTTAGCCCCCTTTTGAAATCTTGCTATCAGAGCTAGGAATAAATCAAATAAATGCATCAGAACAAGCTCATGGACCCCTTCTTCTCAGGCTTCGTACAGGTAAATGCATACATCCCAATTTGCTTCAGTGAGCAAGGACACTGTAGTGAAATACATCAGGATAGAATCCTCATAGAATGGGTTATTCAATGTGGTTCACAGTAGAGATGGGCACGACTTGAAAAAAAAAATTCGAGTTGTCGTTAGTCGGGCCAGTCCCGTTTCGGGTCGTTTCCGGTTTTCGCGAAAATTCGCAAAAATTTAGTCGGTTCGTTTTTTTTTCGTTTTTTCATTGTCGTTAGTACTGGTTTTTTTTGGGGGGGGGAGCGGGCTCCTGGAGGCAGCTCTGTGGGTTGGGTGCCTCCTCTGGCCCGCTATAAATGGAAAGTGGGCTCCTGGAGGCACCCGGGGTGCCTCCTGCCACTAGGAAGGGAAGCAGGCTCCAAGAGACCCCTCTACATGGGGGTCTCCCTTCCTCACCTGCTGCTGCTGCAAAAAAACTATGCAATAGCCATATGGATATTGCATAACATAATGTGCAGACGTGAGACCAGTGTGAGAATGATAGGGTCATGCCCGCCCTTCACAAGGCTCTGGCACCACCATGTCTCACACAGAAGGGAATTGTCCTTGCTGCGTGTAGTGCAATGCAAGCAAGTAGATCTGGCTTTAAGGTGGCTTAGTGCAAGAGCTAGGGTTAGGCTAGTGACGGGTAAGGTTACGGTGGGCTAGTGGGTTGCACCTCTGGGTGCCTCTCTGACCCACTAAGAAGACAGTCTGTGACGTATGGGTACGGAGTCAAGGGTTAGGGTTAGGGCTAGGACAGGTTTTAGGGGGCTTTTTGGCACATCCCAGAAGTCTCCATGGCCAAGTGGCCATGCGACTGGTGGGATGGCTCCAAAAAAATTTGCATGGTTGTCCACTCCCACATGGCTGGCCACTTGGCCAGCCCATCATTGCGCAGGTGTAAAAAAAAAGGTAAAATAAAATAAAATCAATGGAGGACAGAGGAGGAGAGGAGAGACATTTTGTTGCAAGAAAAAACCCACTGCTACTGTGAAAAATCTGGCAGTTTATAAATTTTCGCGTGTTTCTGTTGTGCTTGTGTGTATTTGGACCACGATTTCAAAAACAATATTGCGTTTGCCGCCCCATTTTGGATCCCCCGCCCGCACCGCATGGCATGGCGATGGCGACTCGCGAGTCCGGCTGCCCAGGACGGGGGGGAGGCGTGACCCCCCCCTCCAGAAACCACCCCTCCGGTAGGTTCCCTGCGCCCTTAGTCAAGCAGGCATTTTTCTGCCTGCTTTTTTGGCCCGGGAACGGGTGGGGGGGTTTGTTTTCAAGTTTTTTTGTGCCGTCCGTGCCGCTTGCTTGCACTTTAATTGCGGCGGCCGGCGGCGAGACTGGGCTTTTTGCTGGCTGCGAGCCTGCGGCGAGTCCCACAGAGCAGCCCATTAGGACGGGGGATGGGGGGGAGGCCGGGGACCTCCAGAAACAACCCCTCCGGTAGGTGCCCTGCGCCCTTAGTCAAGCAGGCATTTTTCCGCCTGCTTTTTTTTGCCCGGGAATGGGTGGGGGGATAGTTTAAAAGTTTTTTCCTGTGCCGTCCGTGCCGCTTGCTTGCACTTTAATTGCGAGCGGCCGGCGGCGAGACTGGGCATTTTGGTGGCTGCGAGCCTGCGGCGAGTCCCACCAGAGCAGCCGAGGACGGGGGATGAGGGGGGAGGCCGGGGACCTCCAGAAACAACCCTTTCTGGTAGGTGCCCTGAGGCACGGCAGGCATTTTCCCGCCTGCTTTTTGGCCGGGAACCGGGTTTTTTTAACTTTTAAAAACTTTTTTTCTGTGCCGCGTGTGGCATCGCGCGATCTCGCAATGCAAGTAACGAGCACGACAAATCAGACCAAAATTGTTCGTTCGTCGGTTCGAGCTCGAAGTCTGGGGGAGTAATTCCCGTTACCGTTTCCGTAGAGTAACGGAACCGAGTAACGGAAACGGAAACGGAAATACCGCTAAGTCGTGCCCATCTCTAGTTCACAGAGATAAGCAAGGACAACTACCGCTGGTGCAGCTAAAAGGCTTGTACGGCCTTCTTGAATCAATCTAACGTGGTGATGGTGGGTGAGGAAGCATTTTCACATATCATAATCAGCAACCAGTCAACCTCCAAGCATTAGCAGAACCTTGCCTGTGAAAATTTGCCAAGGGGAAATTAAATTTTGGTCCAGAGGGTAAATTCATTTCTAAAGGCTGAAGAATGGGAAACAGAATCTTATTTTCCCCTTCTAAATAAGTGGCTAATTGGCTGATGTGGGGATATGTTCTTGATACTGGGCTGCACTTAATTATGGATTCTGATGTGCATATTTGATAATCCATACAATAATATTGGAACTTGGTAAAGTAATGCCAGTCAAAATGATGCTTGTAGTGCAAATCCAGCATAAACTGTGAAGCTATGATTACAATGTCTTATTATAATTTCAGTTCATGAATAATATTTGTCCTTATGGGACTTGATTCAATAATTTAGTGCTGTCTCAAAAAGGGAGGAGACATTCATAGGAAAGACAGGATTTTTTTCTGCCCAGATGAAAGGTATATTTGTCAGGACAATAAGACAGACATGTTAATAGGACTATTCTTCCCTGCCCAGTTCTATCTTGTGGACAGGAGGGATTCCCAAATAACTTGAAATTGATCATGACCTAAAAAGGATTTGCAGCCTATTTCAGCAAGCAGAAATAGGGTCTCAGTAATTGAAACTCATCCAATAATACTGGACCTAAGCACGGTGCACTGGACACATCCCTTGATTCTGCACCAATAGTGGAGTCCAATTCACTGCAAATCTGAGCAACTTTTCCTTCTTCCCAACTGAAGAAGATCCTGAACCACCTGAAACAGGTCTGCTGGATGGCACTCTGAGGAAGCAATATGGTTGGTGAAATATTGCCTTTTCGCCAACCGTATTGCCACAGAATAGGCCCAATAGTGGGTTCTAAGCTGTGTTCGATCAGACTCACAGCAATATTTTCTCCACCTGCGCACCAGCCATATCCCCTCTCGTTTCATTGCCTGCAGCTCAGATATATACCAAGGAGCCATTTTGGTTCTCCATATAGGGAGAGGACACTACGGCGCGATCATGTCAACTGCCTGTATCATCTCCCTATTCCACAGGGCGACCTGAGCTTTTTAATGGATCTCCCACCCTTGCAGAGGGTCGGAGTAGCTAATACCCTAAACTTGACCAGGAAGTGGTTTGACCATGACAATGGGGTAAAGCCCACCCTTCCACATCCAAACCACCATTCTCCAGTCCTGTTGAGAAGACCAGGTCCACAGTATGGCCTTTTTCATGTGTTGGGCGATGACATGTTGAGACAGACCCATGGTGTCCTGAACACCAGGTCCAAGACCACCTCCGTCAGCTCAGGCAGGGAGACTGTTGGGATGCAGCAGGGTGGGCGGTACACCAACAGAATCCCCAATCTGTCTTGGGAGCCCAACACACAATACAGGCCCTCCATACCTCCTCCCAAAGAAACAGGAAGCCTGGTCAAGGAGATAGAACTCCTATAGACTACAGGAACTCCCCCTCCACAACCCTTCGAGTGACACTGGTGCTGGACTGAGAACCCAGGTGGGCATAGCTGGGAAAGGGGAACCCTACCTTCCTTTCCCACCCAGGTCTCAGTATTACATGCCAGGTCAGCACGCTCATCCAGAATAGCATCATGGATGAGGGTGGTCTTATTTTGTACCGACCTGGCATTCAATAACAGTACTGTGTGGCTCGTGGGCTCACTGATATGGTCACCTGATACCTTCTGGTTGGGAGTTGAACCAGGAGAGGGGATAGATGTGAGATCTAACCTGTCTTCTCCTACACAGGCATATTCCACTCCAACCCCCATACCTTCCCCTACTCAACACAAGCTCAATGTAACGAGGATGCAAGCAGAAGGCTGCCTGAACAGCTGCAGTGTGTAGGAACTAAAGCAACTATTAGGCTGTCTCTTTTCACTTCCCTGTTTAACATTTCTTATTTATGTGCTTCTCTCATCACAAGTGCCTTGCTTGTTAGCTTCACTAGCTAGTTGAGTATCCCTATCTTTCTCATTTTTCCACATCACAAGAGCCCTCTTGGTGGAATTTTTGATTTAGTTTGCATCTCTTATGCACGAGCCTCTTTTATGATCAATGTGTGACAGAATTACCTTCTTGTTTATATTTCCACAAACCTGCACTGGGATTTAACTGAATCCTCATAGTTATAGCTTCAAAAACCAGCCAGGAAGGAATTTAAGAAGCTTCACATTAGTCAGAGTCACAAAGGGAGGTCTTTGTTTTACAAGGGGAATGTTTTCTATCTAAGGTCCTATCTCACATGCTTCAAAAATCCATCAGGATGAGCCAAGTTCTACCCTTTTATAGTTCTCTGAAATAAGAAAATCTATTTGGGGAGGGAATATCTTAATAGGGGAAATGCATCTTGTAAAAGAGATTTATGGCAATAAATAAAAGTAGCAGGTGCGAAATGTTTACTCATTTATGCACTTATATAATAGAGGAAAATAAAAGGGAAAGTTGCTGTGTTTTTATTGTATTCTGTGGTTGAAATAAATCACTGTGTAAAATAAAATTTAATCTTGGTGGGATATGATTATCACACAGATAAAAATGCTGTGGATTTGATCTAGTTATACTATTCAGTCGAAAACCAGAAGTCCTGTAGCAGAGTAAAATCTACACTTATTCACACTGACAGGTACTTGAAATAACAAGAAATACTATTCAAACTAAGTTCCACATAGTTTCCTGAAAGCTAAGACATTGTGTAATAACCCTTCTAATTATGACACTTTTTAAAAAGGCTTGGAACCAGAGGTAAGTTAACTTAATGAGTTTCTGTGGAGGAAATGTTTCTGCTGTCCTCCTTTCCTTCTGTCTTCTACCACCTATGCCACACAGAAATCTCCCCAGAGGACTGAGAGTCCTTCCTAAAAACAATGGAAGACAGGGAGTGGGAGGCTGCTGGGCCAATGAGAAACATTGCAATTGCTTTAAGATTCTGCTTACTAAACTGAAACTGGTTCTCATTTCAGACACAAGGGCCACCAACAGCTTAATGTAGCCAGGATGCAAGCAGAAGGAGTCATGGAAAGGAGTGGAAAGAGATGACACAGTCTTATTGGTCAATTGCAGAAAGACAAGAACCATGCATTCTGCACTCAGTTGGAGACTGAATTCATAATCAGAGTTGGGTTTAATTTAAATGGTATGGACTCTGCATGCCATTTAAATTGATAAATGTATGTTTATGGGCATTCATTTTCAGTCATGTGCATGGCTGAAAAGTTTGCCCCTTCATTGCAAGCTTCACCGATGTATGGACTTCCAGGGCAACGATTTGTGAACAGGAGTTTTACATATGGAAATGTGGAGCCAACAATTTTTATCTGATTTCCATTCCTCATTATGCTTTACATTGATCCTCCATATAATTTCCCAATACTTCCACTTATCTCACTTGCTTTTAATGAGAACATAACTCCTTCCCTCCACTTATCTCTCTTTATGCAAATATAACTGCTTAACTATGACATCTCTTTGCAAGGAGCATACACTTTTTCTAGAATTACATGGACTTTAAGATAAGGGATTTGACCCTGTTACTCTTTTAGCCAAATTATGTTCTTCTGCTCCGGTTTGTAGCTCTGTGTTATACTTTCATCTGATGGCTCTCATTGATATCAAAGGGGGTTCTCTAGATGGGCAATGAGTGTAGAATATGCACGAGATGGCTGTAGTGCCGATCAGAGAGAAGGTTGTAATTACCTACTGTGTTAATTAAAATTTGACACCTGTACTCTGAGAAGCTTATTCCCTATGTACTGCATAGAATCTGGCAGCACAATTTTGATTAGAGTTTCACAGCTTTCCAGGATGTATTATCTGCATGACAACATTACAGTAAACCTCTTCTTTAAATACAACTCCTTTTGGTTATTTGTGTGTGTGTTATAAATCAGATACAGTAAATTCGTATGCAAAGTCTTTCTTTGGGTTCTTCTCAGAATATATGTTCTGTGGTTTTAAGAACATCTTCTGGGGCTTCATGATTCTCTCTCCCCCCTCCCCAGATTTAGTCTGCATCATCACATGACTTTACTCTTAGTTACCTGCAGCTCCTTAATCATCATTCCCTAATAACCAGAATTCTCTGGCCATTGCAATTTACATTGGCTGAAATGCAAAAATAAAACAATGGAACATTGTCTAAAGACTATGGATTATAAAACCAGCAGGAAGTTTAATCTCAAGGACTAGAGGCAAAATAATTCCTTGCAAGAACTGCAACATTATTATCATTGCTGACATGGATGGTGAGGAATTTCAGAGAGCTTAAGACACAGTTTTATGGATCAGTTTCTTATATAATCTTACAGACAGCACAGTAATATCTCTGAACCAGCAGCAAAGTATATATGTGAATGAGTGAGGGAACACCATACTGCTGCTTGTCAAGTAGACATTTGATTAGGGCATCAAAAGAAGGGTGATGCAAAACCCTTTAAGGTCCAGCAGTTTGTTCCCCCAGAGATCAGTGAGATGTCCTTGAAAAAGCAAAAAACACTGGTAATCACTGATGACCTTGATTTACAATTAATTTATCTATTCCCCCTTTAAAGCTTTGCAACAAGCTATGGGTTGTTTTCTTGTCTGTTTGTGTGAGTTATGGAGTGCTTGGGAAAGTTATTTTTTAGTAATTGTTAGCATGCTGACTGGGTATTCTAAGAACAGGGTTTTTTTTTTAACTTAAGAACTTCTGATTCCCTCCCCTCTCAACAGTCCCAAGACTCTGTGCAATCCTCCTTGATATGGGGTGTGATCTTGGGGGTTGGTAGTGATATTCAGAAATTAAAGACTTCTGCAGTCGTATTTAATTTTCCAACAACAACAACAAACAATAACAACAACAACAAAAACAAAAACAGCAGCAGCAACAA
Source organism: Phrynocephalus guinanensis (assembly GCA_037367245.1). Classification (NCBI taxonomy): domain Eukaryota; kingdom Metazoa; phylum Chordata; class Lepidosauria; order Squamata; family Agamidae; genus Phrynocephalus; species Phrynocephalus guinanensis. Next base: position 70,492,180 of record CM074739.1, on the reverse strand, counting down.
TAAATACCCTGGATATTGTGATTGTGGAGAAGAAAAAAGTGTGGATTATTGATGTTGCTATACCAGGTGCTAGTAGAGTCACAGAAAAACAACTTGAAAAGATTACCCGATATCAGGATCTGAAAACTGTAACTTCAGAGACTCTGGCATAAACTGGTACAGGTGGTCCCAGTGGTAATCGGCACACTGGGTGAGGTGTCTAAAGAGCTGAGCAAGTATTTAGAAGAGAATGGAGTTGACAAAGTCACCATCAGTCAGATGCAGAAAGCCACCTCATTGGGATCTACTCACATAATTTGCCGATACATCACGTAGTCCTAAACACTTGGGAAGCGTTTGACTAGTGATTTGTAATAGATGTGTGGTTAATAATAATAATAATAATAATAATAATAATAATAATAATAATAATAATAATAATAATAATAATAATAATAATAATAATAATGCCTAATAAATGCCTTGTATGTATCTTGATGGAATGTTTACAAAACCAGACTGCAAAATAATTGAGGACTAATCATGGATCATAAATCACTGAAGTGCAACCATATACTACTGTCCTTTAGAGTCCGGGATGAATGTTTTACTTTGTGATCTCTATATTGTACCTCATATATATGAACAATAGACAAAGGTCCGTGAAAGCTTGTATTAAAATATAGCAGTGAATCTTTGCTCTGTGAATCACAGTATTTTTGAAGTATATATATGCCTGATACACAGTATATATATATGCCTGATACACTGAGATAAACTGATACAGATATTTCAAATAATTCACCTCCGAGTTTTGCAGGGTTTGGTGCTTCTTCCAGGATCCACTCTTTCCATCTATTTAAAGCATTTTGTGCTTCCTTAACCCTTCTATAAGTTTTACAGAACTAAAGACACAGTGGGTAAAATCTGGTAAGTAAAAAAAAAAAGAGTAGGACAATTGAATCACTGAAACTTACAGAGGAGTTGATTCAAGATGTTTTCAGTGATTCAATAGGCCTATACTAGTTGCCATGGATGACTAGATTTTAGCCAGCACTGGAAGAAGAAAAATATGAAGGAAGTGAAACTGACCGGTCCACCCACCCAGCCACAGGGGATTTGAGTATTATTAAGCTTTGGTTTCCAATGTGCTGGGTTTGGGATGCCACATTTAATTTAATTTAATTTAATTTAATTTAATTTAATTTTTTCACGTGGAACAGTTACAGAGCTAACAGATATGACCCTCTTCTCTGCCTTAGGTATTGCTTTACCTGTTAAATATGCCCCATGCAAGTACTTGAGAATTGTGTTCAATTCTCTCTTGCCACCCCCCACCCAGGATTTACTTAAACTCATTTAATTCATTATATACTTGATATAAAAACCTTGAAAGTAAAAAAAATATTTGAATGTCACTGGATCCCCTTGGTTGTGAACAGGAGAACTGCTCATTTTAATTTTGCTCCCTGTTCAGTAGTAAGTGCATAAATATCCATGATCAAGTCACAGGTGTTTCCTCCAAAGATATGGTGGGTCTCTTGCACATAAACCATAAGTCCCTTCCATAGACTGAGTAAATCTTTTATGTCTATGTTTTCTCTGTTCTTCTCATGGTTATCGTTCAATGCAGCAGTGACAGCAAAGAACACCTGATTTATTATTCTCTGAAGCACTGCGCGTATATTGAATATACTCTATATGCTAATGCATCATGCACAAACAACCCTATGTGAATGTGTGTGTTGAAATTAAGGAGTCCAGTTTGCCACCTCTATACATCTGTATACTCCCTGAGGCATCAAACTGCTTGAGCCTCGAGATTCTGATAATACGAATAATGAGCAATATTAGTGTCCCATTGATCTGGTTACTCATGAAAGGCAATTCTTTGCAAAGAGACAGAATTACAGAGACACAGATTCTCAAATGAATATAGGTATTGTACTGAAAGAGGCATCTGAGCTTCTAAAATATTGCAACAAAACAAAAGGCCCTGTCTTGCATCAGTTATTGTATGAAGAGAAGTAGTGAGAAAGTAGTACAAAAAGGAACGTGGGAACATTGCTTCCTTATAAATAAATTGGTGTGGGTGCCTGCCAGCGATCCTAAATTTCCATCCTTCATGCTATCATCTATTATTGGCCTTGTACTCCAAGTCTGTTGTTCGTTTTATTTATTTATTTATTTATTTATTTATTATTAGATTTATAACCCGCCCATCTTCCCATAGCAACTCTGGGTGGCTTAGAGAAGTTGACAAGTCAACTAATAACATAATAATAAAAAAGAAACAATAACAACAGTATAAAGCAATAACTTTAGACAACTTTAAAACAGCTTGGTGCCCTGGCATCAGATACAAAACCCAACAACAAGACTTCTCGGTGGGAAACGAGAATGTGGATGGCGGGGGGGGGGGGGGAGAAACTACAAAAACTCGCCGAAGGCCTCACAAAAAAGCAGAGTTTTTAGCGCTTTGCAGAAGGCCAGCAGGGACTGCAGAGCGCACTTCTCTTGGAAGGCTGTTCCAAAGAGAGGGGGCTGCCACCGAGAAGGCCCGGTTACGTGTGGAGGTTTTCCGGGCCTCTCTAGGGGTGGCAACCCGAAGCGAGTGTGCTCGCAACTGCCGGACTGGATGGGCCGAGGTTGATCGCTGGACGATCCACTCTGACAGGTAGTCCGGGCCCAAGCCATGGAGGGTTTTATAAACTAAAACCAAGACCTTGAATCTGATCCGGGATGCAATAGGCAACCAATGCAGGCGAGCCAGAACTGGGGTGATGTGGTTGTAGCGACGCGCACCCACCACCAGCCTGGCTGCCATATTTTGTACCCGCTTCAGGCACCAGAGGAGAGTCAAGGGCAAACCCATGTAAAGAGCGTTGCAGTAGTCCAACCTCGAGATCACCAGCGGTTGAACCACAGTTCTCAGAGAGTCGCCATCTAGATATGGGCGGACCTGGGCAATTTGACGAAGATGGTAAAATGTGGTTCTCGTCATGGCAGCCACCTGGGCTTCCAAGGTAAGCGCCGGATCCAGAATCACACCCAGATTCCGAACCCTATCTGCCAGTTGGAGAGAAACTCCCTCCAGACAAGGGAGAGGGCCTCCATACCCAGATGGTGAACTCCCAAAGAACATAACCTCTGTCTTCTCGGGGTTGAGCTTGAGCCTGTTGGCCCTGGTCCATGTCAACGCCTCCAGGCACTCGTCGAGAGTCCAAACAGCTTCCACTGCAGAGGTGGAAAAGGAGAGATAGAGCTGCGTGTCATCAGCGTACTGATGACAGCAGACTCCAAAACTCCTAATGACCCAAGCCAGCGGCCTCACATAGATGTTCAACAACATGGGGAAGAGAGGCAAACCCTGCGGAACCCCACAAGGGAGTATCCACGGAGCCGAAAACTCTCCACCATGTTGCACATACTGGGGACGGCACTCCAAGAAGGACCGGAGCCAACTGCGAGCAGTGCCTCCGATTCCTAACTCAGACAGCCGGTCCAGTAAGATACCGTGGTCGACGGTATCGAAGGCCACTGACAAATCCAGGAGAACCAACAGGGTAGAGCAACCCCTGTCGGCCGCCTGGGTTAGGTAATCTTGCAGCGTGACCAGAGCTGTTTCGGTCCCCCGGCCGGGCCTGAACCTGGATTGGCATGGGTCAAGGCACTGCTGTTCCTCCAGATAAGACTGAATCCGGGTCGTGGCCACCCGCTCGATAACCTTGTCCATAAAAGGGACGCTGGCAATCGGACGATAGTTCGCCAATTGGTCTGATGCCAGGCCAGGTTTTTTAAGATTGGGCTTGACCACCGTCTCCTTCAAACGGGAGGGAAAAAACCCCTCGCTGAAGGAGGTGGTGGCGATGGCAGATGCCCATTCTGGGATACTCCCGCCGGCAGCTTTTATCAGCCAGGCAGGGCAAGGATCGAAGGGGGTGGACATGGGCCAGCAGTGGGAAATTGCCCTGGAGGCCTCCAAAGAGGAAACAGGCCCAAGCTCATCCAACCGAGGAGAGTGAGGTGGCACAGCGGCAGGGGATGGCGGGGAAGGGCTAGTACAGGGGTCTGCAACCTTTCAGACATAAAGAGCCACTTGGACCCGTTTCCGATGGGAAAAAAAACTGGGAGCCGCAAAACCATTGCAACATTTAAAACAAATAAAACACTGCATATATTGTTTCTTACCTTAATGCTATATACAGGATCGTGCAGTCAGCTGTCAATCTGAAGAAGAAAAAGGACTTTTTCACTTAACAATGTAAAATATATTTTTGCAAATTAATAGCTAATTAAAATATTTAATTTACCTGGTTAATGGGATTTTTGATCCTGAACCTCAGTGCACAGTGTCTGCACATCAGGGCTGTAAGATGTCACCTTCATTTTCACACACGCTTGCAAGCTGTCATCTGTGAGGCGTGGTCAACATTTGTTTTTAATATAGTTCATGTTGGAGAAGACCTGCTCACATACATATGTGGAGCCGAAGATCGACAGGACTCCAAAAGCATACTTTTTCATGTTCATATAAGTGTTGAGGATGGCATTCCATGTTTCGAATACAAGTTGGTCCTGTTTGGGAAGGTTTTCAATATCACTCCACTGATGATTCTGAGCCAGAATGGCCTTCTGACGGGCAACATCCTCAAGAGTAGCGGTCAAGCATTTGAACTTGGACACCCATATATCTTTGTCAGCTATATCGGCCAATTCCATCTCAAGATCAGGTTGACTTACACCTGCAAATGCAGTCATATTCAATAGTGATGGATCGATCGCCAGGGGAGTGATAGGGAAGGACAATGTGTTTTCTCCTCTCTGAACTCACAGAATCATTTCCCAAACGAGCTTTGCATTGCAGTGATTGCAGACTTGAAATATTCCAAATTTATTGTATCATGTCTTTGAACTCTCTCAAAGAGGGAAAGTGAGACAGTGTACCTCTCTGTAAATCTTTGACAAGTACTGTCAACTTGCGCTCGAATGCCAAAACCTCCTCCAGCATGTGCAGGGCTGTGCCTCCTTTCCCCTGAAGGGTTGTATTTAGCGTGTTTAGATGTGCTGTCATGTCTACCATAAAATGTAATTTTTCCAGCCACTCTGGCTGTTCCAGCTCAGGAAAGGTGAGCTCTTTGCTGCCCAGGAAGGTTTTTACTTCTTCTAAACATGTGACAAAACGTTTTAGCACCTCGCCTCTGGACAGCCACCGGACCTTGTTGTAGAGCAGGAGGTCAGAATATGTGCTTTCCACCTCATCCAATAGCAAACGGAACTGGCAGTGGTTTAAACCCTTTGCCATTATCTTATTAACAATCTGAATGACCACATCCATCACTTTTGTGCATTCCGGGGGAAATGTTTGAGCACACAACGCCTCTTGGTGCAGGATGCAATGAAATGACAGCAGCGTTCTACCCAGCGCCTTCTGCAGTAGAGCCACAAAGCCCTTCTGTGCTCCTCTCATGCTGGGTGCCCCATCAGTAGCCACTGAGACCAGGTGGTTGGTGTTTATTTTTTTAGCACTTAAATAGTCCAGGACAGCCTTACAGACATCCTCACCACTTGTTTGGTCTTTTAGTGGTATCAGCTCAATCAGTTCTTCCTGTGGCCCAAAAGAGTTCACATATCGGCAGAACAGCGCTATTTGTTCAATATCACCTTTATCTTTGGAATCATCACAGGCGATGGAGTACGCCACAGCTGAATTAATGTCTTGAATTTGCTGTTTGCTAATGTTTTCTGCCATTTTTAGGGTTCTGTCTTTGACAGTCTTCGCAGAGAGAGGCATGTCTTTGATTTTCTGCACAATTTCATTCTTGTTTTTGAAGTCCACGTATAGATGTTCCGAAATCTTAATGAATGCTTCTTTTATATACTCTCCATCTGTGAATGGCTTCCCGTGCTTGACTATTTCCTGAGCGGCCAAAAAACTAGCATATGTTGTGGAATTTGCAGACTTCACCCACTTCTTGTAATTGTTTTTGCTCCTATCAACCTTCCTCATAAGTTCTGCAATGGCTTTTCGTCTCTCATCTCCATCTGGATATTTTTCACCAAAGGCTGTGTGTTTATTCTGGAAATGTCTTGCAATATTTGACTTTTTGTTATTTGCAAATTTCTCACTACATATTAAGCATACTGGTAAACCAGTCTCGTCAGCAGTGAATGCAAATGATTCTGTCCATGTATCATTAAACACTCTGTTTTCTTCAGAAAATTTTCTGTTCTTGCCTTTATCCATGGCTGGCCTGGGGGGGGGGTCAAAAACAGGGATGTAATTAGAAATCACAGGGCCCCATAGCAAAATTTGCTATGCCCACCCCCCTCAAGCTCCAGCCACACCCTCCCCTTCCTTTCCCTGCAACCTACTCTAACCAAACACCAAAATGGCAAGTTAGTGCAAAGCCATGGGTTTTTTTGGGGGGCTGTAGCGAAGCAAAAGGAGGGGGCTGCTCGAGGGGTAGTAGTCTAATTAGAAATCACAGGGCCCCATAGCACCCCCCTCAAGCAGGGGGGAAGGGGGGAAGGACGGAAGGAAGGGTTTTCCTGTCCAAAGAAGCATCCCATCCGCTGCCCCCCCAAACACACACACACACACACACACACACACACACACACACACACACACACACACACACACACACACACACACAGAGAGAGAGAGAGAGAGAGAGAGAGAGAGAGGTCACTTCTCCCCCCTCCCGAGATATTTCTCAACCCCAATCCATGGGGTCGTGAAGCCTTCAGATTGTTTTTTTATTTATTTTAAAAGGGAATTCACCCACCCACCCCTTCCACCGAGCTGGCGGTGGGGTTGGGGGTGGGGGGAAGAGAAGAAAGGAAGGGGGAAGGATGGAAGGAAGGGTTTTCCTGTCCAAAGAAGTGTCCCATCCGCTGCCCCCCCAAACACACACAGACACACACACCTCGCTGTGAAGCCTTCAGATTGTTTTTAATTTTAAATTTAAAAGGGAATTCCCCCCTCTGCCTCGTGCCCCATTTTTTCTGCCTACCTACCTGCCTCCTCCACCTCCTCCTCTTCTCTTCCCTCTGCTAGCCCCAAGTTGTTGTTCTCCTCCTGTCTTTTTTTCTTCGTGGGGGGAAGGGGGGCCCTCCTTCAAGCTCCTTGCGACGGTATGGAAGGGTGCCATTTGGAGGGCACTTTCCACCACGCCTCCCTCTCTCTCTTGCTCTGAAGAAAGCGCGGGAAGGTAGAGCGGGAGAGTGTGGGACCGGCTGTCCTCGCGAGATTTGGCGCCTCCCTCCTCCCGTTGGTCACCTTCCCATCACTTGCAAGGAAGTTGCGGTGCAAGGAGAGGGATGGTGTTTTGAACTCCCGGAGCCACAGCAAAGGTTGCAAGGAGCCGCATGCGGCTCCGGAGCCGCGGGTTGCCGACCCCCGGGCTAGTACAACCGGAGTCGAAGCCAGCCCAGATGGTCTCTATTTTAGATCGAAAAAAGACTGCAAAGTTCTCACTACTGAACTCAGTAGGAGGAGGCCTCGCCAGACCAGAATTGGTGAGGTCCCAAACCATCCAGAAGAGCTCCGCCTGGCGGTTCGAGGCCTCATGAATTCTCAGGGAGAAATAGGATGACTTGGCCTCCCTGATTGCTCGGGAATAGCGCCTAGTCTGGATAACAACTGCAGTCTTGTTAATTGCCATCCGGCTTCATCTCCAGCTGCTCTCCAGCCTTCTCCATTCCTGCTTCATCGCTCTCAACTCCACCATGAACCACAGCGAAGGTCGAGCTCTGCTGCGGAGAAGGTGCTTGGGGGCGATCCGGTCGATGGTGCGGACAGCTGTTTCAAACCATTGGTCAGCCGGAGCATGAGTCAAGCCACCAGAAAGCTCCCCGAAGGCTTCCCGGAACCGAGCAGGATCCATGAGCCTCTGGGGGTGGGCCAAAACAGGAGGCCGAGGGTCCCCAGCGGGGGGTGCACAATCAACAGGGAGAAAGACAGCAGGTGATGGTCTGACGATGACACAGGTAGGGAAACAATGTCCCCTACCTCCAGATTGAAATCCCCTGACATGGAGGTAAATACCATGTCAAGGGTATGCCCTGACCTGTGAGTAGGACATAAAACATGCTGGGATAGGCTCATGGAGGCCATCAACTCCATGAAATCCAGAGCTGCACCAGAAAGTTCACCGCCAGCCTGCACATTGAAGTCCCCCACAACCAATAGGCGAGGGGACTTCAGAAGTGCAGCCGCAATGAACTCCAAGAGCTCTGGGAGGGATTGTGCTGTGTTGCGGGGAGCACGGTAGGCCAGCACAATGCCGAAACTATCCCGCTCTCCTACTAGCAGGTGAAGGCATTCTAAACCCTTGACTAACCAATGTCGAGGCCCTGCTAACATGAAGAGAGTCCCTGTAAACAATGGCGACCCCCACTTCTGACCCTCCAACCTTCCCACTCCCTGAACCAGAAACCCAGGTGGGCACAGTTAGGTGAGCGAAGCCCCCCCCCCCCCCGCACCCACCCAGGTCTCGGTAATACAAGCCAGGTCAGCCCTCCCATCAATGATGGAATCATAAATGATGGGGATCTTATTATGGACTGACCTGGCATTCATGAGGAGACAGGAAAGGTTGGAGGCGCTGTTGGGATGGCTCCTGGATACGTGGCAGTGAGCCGAGGGGTCAGAACGTGGGACAGACACAAGATGCCTGACCCGAGTTCTTCTGATCTGACTAATCCCTCGACTACAAACGTACCGTACACGGCCCGGCACAGTCGGAATGTGAGTCCCTGCAATCATGGCGGTTGAAAAAAAAATTCAAGAATAGAAAATACAACAATAACAACTAAGAATAAGCGATAGACAATATACAATTCACCTAGAAAACAATAAAATGTACAATATAAATAAATACAAATAAAATAAAATAAGGATAAAAATATAACATGGGCACAGAACCGCATGATGGATGGAACACATGGGGGGGAGGGGGGAGGGCAGGAGGCTAGAGACAGGCCACAAAGATGGTAAATAATAACAGTGGTCTGTACTATTATAGATGAAAGATCAGAAAGCTAATCTCAGCAGCCGCCTCCACCAACTCTACACAGGTTACAGAATGTGTCCAAGGCACATCTCTTGGATGGAATAGCTCTTCAGCCAGGGTGGCCACATGGTGCCAGAGCCAAAGGGGTTTGACGGAAACGGCTCAGTGAGAGCCCTCAAATCGGGGTCAGCAGCCTCTTGGCCCGATTGATCCCGGGGGAAGCCCACACTGGGCTGGCTGGGAGCCCCTCAGTGATCTCATGATTACTATGGCAGCCCCCGCTGGTAGAAAGGTTCAAGTCGTAATGACGGCCAAACTGGCAAAACAGAAGATGAAACTTAGAACCCCTCCAGCGCCACACAGTGGGAAGGGGAGAGCGCTGGCGGCCGATGTGCCGCCCGATCTCCAAGGCACATGGAGCCTCGCCAAGGGGGAAGGAAAATGCTGGTGGCCGGCCTGCCCCCCAATCTCCGGGCCCAGGTGCCGGGACCCACAAACACAGAGAGAGTGGGCGGGAAAGACGCCAGCGGCCAGCTCGCCGCCCGAGCTCCAAAGCCTACAGCAGGGGGCGGCCTCAAGCTGAAGCGGAGACCGCCGAGAACAACGGTCAGGCAGATGTTCAATGCCGGCAGCTGGTCCGCCGCCCAAAATCCAAAGCCCACGGGGGGGGCAGAGGGCTGCGGGAAGCTGGAACATCCGCGCCCAGCTCCCCCGGCATGCAGACGCCGGCAGCCGGTCTGCTGCCCAAGATCCAAGGGCCACGGGGGGGGGGAGGGCTGCGGAAAGCTGGTACGTCTGCACCCAGCCCCCCCAGCATGCAGACGCTGGCGGCCGGTCTGACCCCCAAAATCCAAAGCCCAGGAGGGGGGCAGAGGGCTGCGGAAAGCTGGAACATCAGTGTCCAGCCCCCCCAGCATGTAGATGCCAGTGGCCGGTCTGCCACCCGAAATCCAAGGCCCACAGGGGGCAAAGGGCTGCGGAAAGCTAGAACGTCCGCGCCCAGCCTCCCGGCATGCAGATGCCAGCGGCCAGTCTGCCGCCCGAAATCCAAAGCCCATGGCATGCAGACCGGTCTGCCAGACGAGGGCCGGCATCGGTCAAGATAGTGGAGGGGAGAGCAGCATCAGTGGTCCTCCGGCCATGCAGGGGGTGAGCAGCATCGGCTGTCCTCCACCCTGCTTCAGAGTCCAGGCCCGGTGAGAGGTGGAAAATGGCGGCAGTGGAGCAGCGAGATATGTCCGCTCAAAGGGCTACCCCACCAAGGTGGGTGCCCACAGACTGCCCAGGTAGATCCTCTGCCCAAGAGGCAAAGGCAGAGGCGATGGGGAAGGTGGGGGGGAGAAGGGACGCTCAGGATAACAATACCGTGCCTCAGCGTCCGAAGGAGACTCGGCGTCCGAAGAAGACTCAGCATCCGAAGGAGACTCAGCGTCTTGGCGAAAGCCCCTGCATCTCAGTGTGGAGAAGTCGACTTCAGAACCGCTTCAACTCGGTGAGCCCCCTTTTTACCCCCCTTGTTCTTCTTGGCTTGAACAATGCAACTGTGTTACCAAGGCCAATTCTTCAGAATCTATATCTGGGATTTTTTTTTCATTCAATGACTGTGGAACTCCCTAGAAAATTGAAAGGGTGATCATAGAGGTACAAAATGAAACAAACAAAACCAAATTGGCATGAAGGAAGAGTCAGTGTAAATAGCTTGTATTTGCTTTCAAAGAGTAATATGCTTGCTTGTTTGTTTACCCACCTTACAAATATTTCCACACATTCCAAGTGGGAATGTATACCTATTTGGTTTCTTCCAGGAGCTGCAGCTTGCTTTACTTTCAGTAACATTTGGAAGGGGAAAAATAGGACATAGGAGAAATCACCAGAGTCATGGCTTTTCTTTGGAGCCTTTAAGTGAGGGCTGATTCAGGCATCTGTGCGCAGATGCCTGAAACAGACATATGGTACAAGGAATTCTTCAGAAACTTTAGTGGGGTGAAAATTGTGTCATTCCTTGCAGCCATCAGTCATTACAACATGGAACAAACCTCATCAAATATGTAGCTTGCATTCTTCTCAGCTATTTCTCCTATCTCTGAGTGGTTTTCCCCTCAGACTAAGATAGATGGTTTAGTCAGACGACTGGTCCATGCAGAGGGCTCATTTCCCAACCCAAGCTATCTATCCAAATTTGTAGGTTTTTTGAATTTGCTTGAAACATAAATATCAAGAGTCCAAATCACAGATTTCCTGAGTCATTTGTGGGTAGTTCCGAGTTTTACAGGGAGCCCAGAGGGAACTTGTGGGATATTTTGCCCCAATACTCAACATCACTGATGCAAGAGTATAATCAGGTTTCTATTTGGTGGCATTTTGTATTTGGCATTTTATAGGAATCTTTGACCAAGAATTGTATTTTAAAATATAAAAGGGGGCCTATACAAGTCTGAGCAGTTGATACAAGGAGCAGGCTGTCAACTTTCTGATCCCTAGTATTTCTATTGGAAAAATGGTAGCATGAAGCTTGCAGCAAGGATACTTTTACAGCCATGTTTCAGTTGTGCCAAAGTTTTGTTTGAACACAGAAAAGTGCATTACGGGATGCAATATAGGATTTTTTTGTTATTTGATACACCATGTACAATATGCCGACCAAGCTAATAAACCAATTATTACAGTATGGTATATCAGGCTTTCAGACACCTAATAAGATTAACTGAGCTATCTAAATGCAGTGTGGTTTAAAATGTTTCTCTAAATGTTTAAATATTTCATGAGATGTCACACTTCCCTTTTGGAATGGGAACCAAAATGATTCAGTGTTAAATGTATGGGAAAACATACTTAGGTCTTAAAAGTGTCCTTTTTATTACAACAGAAGGTTCACATTTCTTGAATTAATATTTTATTCAGAATACTGTATTACTTTCCTAAACACAGGTTTGCTTATCTCTTTATTATATATGCACACGTACAAACATGTACACATGTACATGTGCACACACACGCATCACACACACACACACACACACACACACACACACACACAAGCATTATAGCATTAGGAGTAGAGATGGGCACAAAATGCTAACCTTTCGTTATTCATTGCTCTGGCCCCGTTTTGTTTCGCTTGGTACTTACTTGCATCTTTGGTGGGAATGTGAAATAGGGTTTGGAAAAAAGTGTTTTTTAAGTAAATGATTAAGATGGATCATTTTGCATTATTATCATTTTAACAAGTTTATGTGGTTACAACAAAGGAACTAATTTTTATGACAGCTGCTAGATTAATTATAGATTGGAAGTCAAAACTTTCAAGATGGAAGACTGGTACAATGAACTTTGGGATATAGCTATAAACGATAAACTGTCCAGTTTAAAGGTTAAATGAGGAGAAATGAAAAAAGACATTTTCTACGATATCTGGGGTAAATTTTTAGATTATGTACTAGTCGAAGGAAAAGGGAAAGAGTCCAACGAATATCTCACAACAATTCTGGAGAAGAGAACTTTAAGAAGACTACTAGAAGAATAGAAGATGGAGCAACGAATAAGAATGTATCGATGGACCCGTGGGATGGGGGTGCACTTATATTGTTTGTTGTAGTTTTTTTTATTTCCATTTTTTATGTCGTTGTATGTAGTTGAAAATTTAATTAAAAAAAACATTTAAAAATAATAATAATACGAAATGGTTTTTTTTAAAAAAATCATTTTGTATTTCATTTATTTTGTTTATTTTTTTAACTTTTCTATTTGATTTTTTCTGGTCGGGCACGGGCCAGAGGCACATGTTTATTTTTTTTTTGGGGGGGGTTATTATTTTAAATAGTCCCAGTTGCGGGACTTTTTATTTTATTTTTTTATTTTTACAGGATACAGCTGAGAAGCGCTGGCTTGGGGCCAGTGCTTCCCAGCTGAGAGGTGGTAGTGCCTCTGTGTTATTTTATTTTTTTAGTTTACTCCTGCTGGCATCCACTCAGAGTGGCAGGAGGGACATGGCGTGGCCAAACCTGGCTGGCCTGGGGCGGGACATGGCAGAATTACATGGCATGGCCAGACCATCTGGCCTGCTGCAGGGTGTGGCAGAAGGATGTGGTGCTGGCCTGCAGGGGACATAGCGGACGGACACAGCACCAGCCCAACAAGCCCGCCAGGAGAGCGTTCCCACGGCTGCGGGGAGCCCTCTGGGGGCTGGGCACCGCCGAAGCCAGTGGCATGCCAGCTGGGAGAGCCGTCCCGCGGCTGCGAGGAGCCCTTCCAGGGCCAAGCGCCACTGGGGCTGGCAGCAAGCTGGCCGGGAGAGTGGTCCCATGGATGCGGGGAACCCGCCTGGGGCCAGGTGCCACTGTCAAGCCAGCCAGGAGAGCACTCCCACAGCCAGGCGCCACCAGAGCTGCCCAGCAAACCAACCAGGAGAGCGGTCCTACAGCTATGGGAGCGCTCTCCTGGCCAGCTTGCCGGTGCCAGCGGCACCCCTGGAGGGCTGGGGGGAGATTTATAAAGCCCACTCTTTCCCCACCCCCTCAGGACTGCTGTCTGGGTGCTGGCTCCAGGAGGGGGGAAAGTGGTAGGGAGAGCACACTCTTCTTCCCTCCACCCCACGTGGTGGAGGGAAAAGCAAGTTCTTTAGACTGATTTCCAGCCTCCCGAAGGTAGCAGTAAGCAGCTATTTGTTGCTATTTTTGGGATGGAGGCTGGAAAAGAGTTTAAAGAGTGCGCTCTCCCCACCACCACAAGGGGTGGAGGGAAAAGCGAGCTCTTTAAACTTGTTTCCAGCCCCCCAAAGGTAGCAGCAAGTGGCTGCTTGTTGCTATCTTCAGGAGGAGGCTGGAAAAGAGTTTAAAGAGTGCGCTCTCCCCACCACCACAAGGGGTGGAGGGAAAAGTGAGGTCTTTAAACTCGTTTCCAGCCTCCCAAAGGTAGCAGAAGCAGCTGCTTGTTGCTATCTTCAGGAGGCTGGAAACAAGCTTAAAGAGTGTGCTCTCGCACCCCCCCCCACTTTCCCCCCTCCTGAAGCCGGCGCCCAGTAGGCGCTGGGTGCTAGCTTTGGGAGGGGACAAAATTTAAAAAGCCTGCTCTCTCCTCCCACCTGATGGGGTGGGGAAGAGTGGGCTTTTTAAATCTCCCCCAGCCTGTGCCCATCAGCTGTTGGGCGCTGGCTTCAGGCCAGTGGCAATCAGCTGCTAGGCGCTTGCTTCCCTGCTGGGGGTGGAAGGAAATCTTAGCAATGCATTCCTATGGGAAAACAAAAAGTGAAGCAGAACAAAGTGCAAATTTCTGCTCCATTTTGTTTTGTTTTTCTGTGATGGGTCAGTTCATTATTCATTTTGTTCCCTAACAAAATGAATAATGAATAACAAAATGAATAATAAATTCATTTCGTGCCCATCTCTAGTTAGGAGGTATCTGTAGATTAACTTCTGTTGATGGTTCATTTATTTCATATCAAAATGTAAGTACAGGAAATACTGCATGGAACATTTAGAAGGGCAATTTCTCTGAAGAGGATCATGCAACATTAGATCTTGCATAAAACAAATTAAAAGGTATTCCTTGCTGTCCCTATTGTCATCTTCATTAAATATGTAGACAAGTAAAAATGTAATGTGTGACTTGTTCAACTGCAAAACATCTGCACATTATATCCACCCCACCCCATCCTGCTGAGGCACCTTAAGGGTACTAAACCAGATATGCCTCTTCAATTAGTACAACAGGTTTTATATGGATGCTTCTTGCCTACTTGCAGGACTGAGGCTCCTGAAAAATGGTGTAAGTCTCTGCAGGCATCATGTCCCAAAGGTTTCAGGAGGCCACAACTCTGTTGCAGGACTCTGTGCTCAATGAGAAATGAAATCATTGGCAGTGGCAAACTGTCACTAATCAAACACCTCATTTTGCAAATGGTCCACAAAGAATGTGATATAGATGCATAATGAATTTGAAAAGGGAAGTCTTCATCCTTTTTTATTGTGCAGTTTCAACTCCCTCAACAGGATGTCAATCACACAGTATAAAGCAGTCAATATGCTGAGCTATTCAGTTAACAGAAAATAGTGTAACCCATTTTCGTTAACAAAGAGCTAGAAAGTTGCCAGATTAGGCCATAAAACAGAAGCTGTTGCCATCAGGCCAACTGAAGTCTGCAGTCATGAAAAGAGCATTGTTGGAGAGAGAGGTAAATCATCTTTGTGGGGAAAGGACAAGGAACTAGGAGGCTGTGTGGGTTTCAGGAGATACATAATGTCCAAGAAAGGGGCAATGGATAATTAGTTCTCCGAAGGCTTCCGACATGCTTATTGTGTATCACAGTGTTGGGTGTCTTTTTTTTGTTTGCCCACTGACATTTGAATTACAGCTGGTTACAGAAGGCTAACCTTTCCTCACAATAAAGAATAAATGGTTGCACATTTACTGACATTAGCTTGCTTAAAAATCTTAGCAGAAGTGGTACTATAATGCCACTTGAAAGGGCTCCTGCCAAACTATCAATGGATGGAGCCCTTTAAAACTGGGTCAGATGGCACCACCACCCGCAGTACTGACAGGGTCAGGTTTAAATTGCTCCAGCCTTTGACAGCTGGGCAGGAGCCCTCTGAAAAAGGTCAGGTTAGGCAGTTCGCGCTCCCTACCTGACTGATTTCTTAGGGCTCCTGCCGAGCTGTCAATGGCTGGAGCCCTTTAAATCTGGCCCAGTTTATACCAGAGGGTACCCCGGTACTGACTGGGCCAGTTTTAAAGTGCTCCAGCCATTGACAGCTCGGCAGGAGCCTGAAAACGATGGAACAAAACAGTTCATTTCAATGGGAAAACGACAATGTTGATTAATCTATAACGAAATGCTGCTTCCTCATTTCATTTCATTTATTTTTGTTTCATTACGTAACAAAACAATGAAACAGCATTTCATTTTTCATTTCCTGCCCATCCCTAGTAAACATATAACTGCAGAAAATAACTGGTGACTTGATCCTAACTTATCCTTGCCTCAGTGCTACATCTTAGTTTTAATACTGAATTTTCAGGTATTATTCAGGGAAAACGCACATTTCCACATTCCCATTACCCTTTTAACTCTCCCCAAGATTTCAGAGATAATGCTTTTAAGTGGAAACTAATATGCAGAGCTGTCCAGTCATCATTTTTCTTCGTAACATATGATTTATCATCAACTGAGATGCGCTACAGTGAATAAGTAATAGTGGATGGGGAGGAAACAAAAACAAACCATCAAAAGTAGAGGAGAAATAACTGTCTGTATGTAGGCCTTTTGGTGATAGGTTTCAGCAGAAACTTTCAACCCTTTATTTCTACATACCCAGAGTGAGCTAAGCTAATGTTTAACTGAGATGGTCTTTTGCCCCTTTTTCAATATGTAGTTGCCCTGACTCCCACCCCACATGACCTTGCCTTTACGCTGTACACAGAAAATATATTTAAAATTAGATCAGGTAGCCTAGTGAATATATCATGATTGATCTGAATCTTCCCAAGGGCTCCATGATCTGGAGGTGTTTTTTTTTTCTGAAGAAGAATTTGACTGTCATTGGTGCCTGAGCTCTCAGTCTTTTGTTTTGGTGCTTCCTGAATTTGCTACTCTTACACTATAGTTTTCCAAATGAAACTGAATGACATCATTTTCTTTTCCCACTTTTGAACATGTCAACCATTTTAATATTGAAGCAAACTTCACATGGTCCATCAGATCTGAAGCCTTCATTAGCCCCACCAAGGATAGTCAAAGGTCAGTGTGGCCAGAGTTGTCACTAGAACAGCATCTATAAGTCCACAGGTTATCCACTGCTGCCTTTAAAAGTGGACATCAATGGAATCCAATATAGAAAAACTTATAGTCTAGCAAATGTGTTAGTATTTAAAGTCCCTTAAGACCCCTTGCTGTTTCTAATGCAACATCCATCGCTCTGAAAATTTCACCGCTTGCTCCATTGTGTTAATGCAATGACCATGTACATCACACTAGTACAATAGCAGCAGTTGGGAATTCTGTGTAATTGATCTCCCTCATCATCTTTATTTAGAAACAATGAGACATATTCCTTTTGTTCCCCTTGAAGAGGCATAACATTGCTTATTTGAAATCCATGAGCCACTTCTACAACCAGCCTATAAGTGGCTTATTTGAAATCCATGGCCCTTGCTATCTTAAGCCACTATATATTAATTTTGTTTTAGAGACAGAAAAGACAAGGTATAACAAGGAGTTTGTGATGGTGTTGATGATGACATTTTAGAATTGAGTTTCAAAGTAAAAATCAAATGTCTTGTGCTTATGGTGTCTCCCAGGGGCTAACGGTACACGCTGGGGACGTTTTGCATCCCCAGACCAAGCCGGGGAAATTGGAACTCACATAGTCCACTTGTGCAGGCTCTTACAGCCTTAAAAAGGCAAAACATGAATGGATCATCCTCCTTCGCCACTTGCCAGCCCTCCCACCCGCCAACCCCAGTGGTAATGAGAATGAGAGTAGCTGGTTGCTTTGGGGCCGGATGGGAATTTTTGACCATCACCCTAATTGGCTATTGGGTGGTGGCGAGATTTCTCTCATCCCATTCTCATTACCAAGTTTTAGAGGCAGGGATTTACCATTAAACAGTCACATTTATGCAGGTAGTGCAAAGTGTTCTGATATACAGTAAATGAGTTCATGTTTTGGTCCCATTAAGGAAAAGACTTTAATAGAACATTAGCTAATCTGGGTTAAGGAGAATAGAACTTTAATAAGATATTAGAATTTTGAAAAATGGTTTATGGCTGCCCTGGGGAGAATTAGTTTCTTGAAATAGGCTCTGATACTGTTTAACATCAGTTGGGACATTAGGCAGGTAAGAACTCATGTAATTTGCTTATGGCCTTAAGGCAAGTTCATTTAGAGCAAAGTATTTGCACTAGGGTAGGCCCCCCTTTAAAATTTTCTTGAAGAACAAATTCTAAAATAAGTTCTAATAAAGTTGTGGCCCAATTTAAAATCCAACTGTTTGGTGTTATGTATTTATTTCGGGACTGGGGTATGTGTGCAATGTCTGTTGTATATTCTGTTTGACATCAGTCCCATGTAAGTATATGAAAAGATATGTGTTTCTGAAATCCCATCAAGATACACTGTCTTGGCATAATGAGATAAATATCAAGGACTCTACAAACTCCAACCCCAGTAACTTGGCTCCAGCACAAGACTTAGACACCAAGCATATTTTATTCTTTGCTGCTGTTGCTATTTATACACTGTCTTTGTCCATAATGTAACCAATGTCTTATCCCTTTGAAATGCTAAATTCCCCTTCAACTGCAAACACAAAAGAATACATTGATTAATCACATGAACTCAAACAACCCATCCAAGGATACCATTCTTACAAGTTTGTGCACCAAGACAGCAGACATTGTTTTATACAGCCAGGTGCTTTTTACAGAAATCTGCCAAAACTAGTCTTAAAAATGCACAAAATATCTACAGGATCAGCAAAACAAATCAACAAATAAAACCTGCTATCTTCTCCTCAGGAATATTTTCTTGTTGCTATTCTGATTATTATGTGGCTGAAACCAAGTCTGTATGTATAGCTCCAGGCCCCAAGTTCTGTGTAAAAAAAAATTCCAAAGACAGCAGTCCCTGAATGCATAACAAGCAACCCTCTTCAGATTCTTCATGTGCACAGTTCCTGATTTATTTGAGGAATAAACATGGGTAATAGCACAGGGGCTGATGTCTCCAATGTCAGCAAAACAGTGAATCCATTTTTTATTATATTCCACAATATATAAATGCTAAACTGTGTCTTCAAAGCACAGTCTGGCTCCTGTGGTAGTTTTCTTAAAGTTTTGCCCTGTTTATTTATTTATTTATTTATTTATTATCTATTTATTTATCATCTATCTATCTATCTACCTACCTACCTACTATCTACCTCTTCTTTCTCCATAAAAACAAGCACAAGGTGACATACATAATTAAAAAGATAATATTTAAAAGTCAAAATTAGCAGCTATGAAAATATTAAGGGAATTAAACAAACATATAAAATAGTAGATAAAATCAATACTAAAAGCAAATTTAGAAACAAGAAGACACACACACACACACACACACACACACACACACACAGATTTTTTTTGACAAATTGGTGAATTGATTTATAAAGTTTTTACTTATAACCCTATAAAATTGTCCCCAAGGCAACCTACAGACACCTACAATTTCATGGAAGCTTCCCCTGGAAGTTCTGTACAATCCCTCAAAGTGAAGGTGAGTTTCAGGCTTCTAAGTTGTACACCCACAAAGAGTCCCTCTATCCAGGAGAGTGCCCGTTTGCAACTGCCTTGGAGGAAACCCAAATTGTCATCAAACTTGGAGTGATTGTATAGGAGAGTCAGAGGAAGCTTCTATGCAAGATTGGTTATCCTAGTGCATGCATAACTCATTGTCCGGGCTCAGGCAAAAGGACCCAGTTTAGGATCGGGCTGTAGGATCAAGTTGCAATAATCCCTCCACCAAAGGCACCTACTAGACTAGTAGATCAGGTCAAGGGGAGCAATGACCAAGCTAAAGGGGTTAGGCAAACCAGAGTCAGACAGAACAAGAGCCAGGAGCCAGGCGGATCAACTAGGGGAGCAGGTATCAGCAGGGTCCAGGACTACAAAGGAAGGTGAGGAAGGAACAGGGAATGGATGGGACTAGAGCAGAGTTGCTATCTGGGTGGCAGGAATTCAGGCCAAGCCAAAGCAAGAAGACCTGAGCAGAAGCCACAAGCCTTGTTACTCAGGCCAAGATCCGAAGGGAGAAACCAGTTCTTATATAGAAACACTATATAAGACCTCAGGCTCCACAGGTAACAATCCCAGGGAGCTCAGTAACTGTTGCAGGGAGAGAGAGACCAATCCAGTCCTATAAGTTTTAGAGCAGCTTTCTTCCACAGGAGTAGAGCTGATCCTGCACAAATTAGACTAATTTTATAGCCCAATGAATAAATGAATCAAAAATCATTAACAATTCATCAATTTATATTTGTTGGGGATATTGATTCATACAAATACAAATACATGAATTAGTGATCTTTAAATGAATGTTTCAATTTATTTTTTTAATTTTGCCCATCTCTAGTACCCACAAAAGGTACCAAAGTTGGTGGTACTGAGATAAAGCCCACCCCTGATGATCTTAAAATTCATACAGGCTCCTAATGGGATATGAAGTCTTTGAGATAGTTTGGACTCAAGTCATTTAAGTCCTTGTAGGTTAAAATCAGCACTTTGAATTGTGCTCAGAAACAGATTGGCAGCCAGTGGAACTGTGATCCTTGTAATAATTTTCAGTTAAAAAACTGGCTGCAGCATTTTGGACCTGCTGATATTTCTGAACACTTTCCAAGAGTAGCACCATGAAGAATGTGTTACAGTAATCCAGCTCAGATGTAACTAAAGCTTGTGCAACCATGGCCAGATCAGACCACTCCAAGAAATGTGTTCACTACTTCATTAACATTGGAGTCACCCATCTCCATTGGATAATGGTGAAGCATTCTCCCTTCAGCCAGAAAAATTTGGGAGCTAATGTAATGTGGATTTTCACACTGCATTTAATTACTATCTTACATTGCTTTTCTTTGATACTTTTTGGTGGAGAATTTGAAATATTTTCCTGTGCCAAAATTGGCCTAGGAAAGCTTCCTTTCCCAGATCCTTATGGATTTATGGAAATGTAAACTTTGTATAAACCCTTCTCATGTAGATGTGATTAATTCCATGCTGGGGGTGTTGGATGGAGCCTTCTTGCCTGAAATATATATATATATATATATATATATATATATATATATATATATATGCATGTTAGGGTGGATTCGGGTTTCTTCCCGTGTAGAAATCTGGTTGTTTTGGCGACGTTTCGACGAGGTCTCACTCGTCATCTTCAGGCTGGTGTTCTGGCTTCTTGAAGAAAGAAGCCAGAACACCAGCCTGAAGATGACGAGTGAGACCTCGTCGAAACGTCGCCAAAACAACCAGATTTCTACACGGGAAGAAACCCGAATCCACCCTAACATGCATACCTATACCCGTGAAAATCTACGAAAACATATATATATATATATATATATATATATATATATATATATATATATCTTGAAAATGAAACTGGCTTCTTCATTCAAGAGCTACAGTGGGATGAACTTACCAGATAAATAATGAATCCTGCTGACTTCACACAGTAATTGGACAGCTTGAATGAAGGTGGCACTTGCTATCTTCATGAATATAATTCACAGCAGAACAAGTGCTGGATTCATTAGTTGTGCTCAAAACTGTTTTTCTTTTAACTTGTTCTCTTTGTATCAACAATTTTAATGAAAACTTTTGCTGTAACATAATTTGGATTCAGCTTTTCAAGGGCTGCTTTGGGTGTCATAATAATGCAGAATTATATGTATTTCATAAGCACATCTCACCATTCCTACCTTTATTTATTGCTTGCTACTCTGCATGGTGCTTACTAGGTGACATTTTCCTGAAACAATCAAATTGTTTTATCCTGGCATATCCTGATAAGCAAAGCAATTCAAAATAAATAAGAAATGCACTTGAGGTTCATACTGGGGGGGGATTGTACATACCATCTACAAGGATGAGTCTTTTAGGAAGGTTATAGCTGTTTGTATGCAGGAAATGCACAATTGTAAGAATCACGTATCAGTGAAAGCCAACAATACTGAGAAAATCTGAACTGAAGAAGGAGTATTGGTGTGAAGAAATGGGGAAAACAACTGTGACCTCTGAAGACCCTTAATACTAGTCAAAAACTGGCATTGTCACATACTTTGTAATCTTAGCCATTAAATGAGTTACCATGGCAGCCTTTGTTCACAAACAAAGTAAGGTGAAGAGAACTTTTTTACTTTAATTAAATTATCCAATATACTAATAGTAGGCAAATAACCCAGAAATCCACAGGCTGAAAGAATAAGCATGAAAGGCCATCCCAGTATAAACACAAACTTTTCCTGCAGGCAATGATAAACATGGAACTAGAATGACATTGGCAATGGATGCTTTGAAGCTTCATAACCAATCCAAACATACACAGTCTCATTTCAGATATTTTGTCTGCTGAAGTTTTATCAATAGGCCCAGATAAGTGGGTAGTTAGAACAGAAGCTGACTCATGCTGAATCAGACCATTGGGCCATCTGGCAATAATTTCTTTCTTAGTCCTACCTGGAGACACCTGTCGTGCTCTTGTGTTCTCCCATGCAGGTAATTACTGGTCCCAGACCTGCTGAGTTTCCAAATCAGGTAAGATCAGAAGTGCTCAGTGTGGTGTGGTAAGCTTTAGTTTTTGCTTTTTTTAAAAAAAAATGTGCTCACTTTATGTTATGCGGTGTAGTGATCTGTTTGATTCCATTCAAACTGTTGGGATTATTCCAATGAATAAGTGATCAAATCAATCTCTGCTTTTCTTGAGAGGTATCAGATACCTTGAGAGGTATCTGAAGCTATCGCTGAAGGTAACAAGACCCTGTTTCATCCTGTTGCTTTTGTTGGGGAAGTGGTCCAGTTCAATTTGTGTACTGCTGATCACATGACACATGGAGAAATGTGCTCCAGCCAATGTTCCCTAAAAGGAGTGTGCTCACACACTCCCACAGAGCTCCATGCAGTGACAGCCAGGGGTTAATGCCTGTTTATCTCTGTGTTTTGAATAAAACCCACACCCCATGCATGCAGATAAGCAAATCTCCCACACAGCCAGGATGAAAATTGGAAGGAACATTGCAGCCCAGCCCTGATCCATGCCCAAACTGCCTTTTTTGGTCCAGCTATTGGGCTTCTACTTTTTGGACGACTGAGCTGGACTGATTTCTTGGCCAAGATCACCCCCATTAAAGTGACCTTTTAATAGCACCCTGTGTTTGCCTTAACAAGGTCACTAGAGACTACTTTAACCTTTGGCAATCCTTACTTCTCGAGAAATCTTGTTCTTTTATTGTTCAGAGTAGAAAAACATTGTTTTCTTTACATAATGAAATTTCTTCACAAGAAGTCTGATTTGGTAGAATACAGAGGTAACATCAGTTTACAGCAATTCAGTATGTTTAAATTCACATATGAAATGAAAATACAAGCACCTGTGGTCAGATGCTGTAGTTTGATTTTTTTTTATCTTGGTGCCCAATTTCTAACACCAGTTCCAAAATATGGCATGGTTTTTTTTTCTTTATTCAGTCATGGTTTTATGAACTAGCTTAAGCATTTTTACATTTGTTCCTAGATTATTTTACAGCCAAGAAACAAAGTAAGTGTAGCTATTTCAAGACCTGTTTAGTTGTGTCCACAGCCATTTGGCACTGACCAGTACTAGGGAATCAAACTACTTGTCCAATTTAAATAATCATAAGCGCTGATCCTGCTTAAAATGAAATGTGGGAATTAGCTATTCTTCTTAGGGAATTTTGCATTTTGATTAGTGGTGGATCTATTGCCCTGATGGAGCTATGCAAGCAAAACTGCAATGCTACAGAAGCAGAAAAAGCAGGTGCGGTATAGTAAAGTGCTTACAGAGCAAAGAGGTTGAGATGATTTATACAATTGAGCCAAGCTAAAATCAACCAACCTTTCCCTCCCACTCCATTCCAGCACATGCACTTGTACTCACAAAGATCTCAGCCAATTTCCCCCAAATAATGGGAAAACATTTGCTTACATAGGTTAGATTAGTAATAAGTCTCTACTGGATGGTTCAAATGTGTGCTTCAGAGAAGGAATTCTTACAATGCATCATTCTCTGGTAGTTTTCAAAGCGTTCACTACAATAATATGAATAGAAGCCATTCTTCCTATAAGTGCTCACATTTTTCACACAAACCAGCACTGAACAATGCAGTTTATAGGCAGTTGTTACCAGTTGACTTTGAACAGTAAAAGAAAAGAAAAATGTTCCAAAGCAGGCCTATTTACCTTTTGCCATGAACTTTGGTTCTATTCAAAATTTGGAGGTTATAATAAAACTACAGAACAAACAAGAAATAAATGTTTAAATAGCAGCGTATCCTCTCAGAAAACCCAGAAAAGGGCTGCCATAAGTTGGAAGCAACTTGACAGCACACAATTACATTATTATTCGGAATACATGAGAAAACTCCATAGTAGTATTATAGCCTAATGCCCTTCTCTCTTTCTCTCACTCTTTTGTATGTTTCGCCTTCTGTGTGCTCATTAACACATATACAAGCAGACTTATCTTTGCCTTGCAGGTGTAATGTATCTATCTAGGCACTACCATGGCACTGTGTCTCCATTCCATTTCTGGAAGCATATAATCTAGGGGGAAATGAAATTTATTTAAACCTGAGCTGAGCCAAACATGAAACAAGGCAACAACATTATATAGCTTTCCTGGCTAACCATCTGCCTATAAATTTATACTACGAAACTTCCCAGAACTGAACAGTATTCTACTTCTGCAGGAGTCTTCCTGTTACTACAATTGATAATTAATTAATGATAAAAGAGACATGGAATAGGAATTAATTAGATTTAAACTACACAATCTCTTCTTCAACATCACAAGCAGCTTTTAATTGAAGAGAGAATAGGGTATTGTTTAATCTTTAATTGCAATTATGAAAGCCAATGAAAATTCATTTCATAGATATTTAAATTTACAAGATATTGGAAGGAAGGCATCTTGGAGAATGCTGTAAAGATGTGAGCTGATTATATTCACTGGAAAATAAGTGCTGGTTTATATTTATCAGGATTTTTTTATTTTATTTATTTATGTATTTTTGAACTTGTATCCCGCCCATTTTCCCGAGGGAACTCTGGGCGGTTTACAGCGAGCTAACCATTGCAGCAAATTTTCAATACAGTAACACTAACAATACAATCACAGTATAAACAAACAAGTAAAATTTAAATTTTAAAACATATGCAGCACCCTTAGCTAGAGCGATGTCATCGCAACAGCATCTTACTTATTAGTATAAACAGCAAATAGCAGCAGACGGCGGAGAGATAAAAGGAAGGGAATTCCACAACAAGGGGGCCACCACCGAGAAGGCCCGGTTACGGGTGATGGTTTTCCGGGCCTCTCTAGGGGGGACGACCCTCAGCGAGTGCACTTGCGACTGCCGAACTGGACGGGCCGAGGTTGATCGCTGGGCGATACGCTCTGTCAGGTAATCTGGGCCCAAGCCATGGAGGGTTTTATAAACTAAAACCAAGACCTTGAATCTGATCCGGTATGCAACGGGCAACCAGTGCAGGCAAGCCAGGACTGGGGTGATGCGGTCGTAACGACGTGCACCAGCCACCAGCCTGGCTGACGCATTTTGTACGGATATGGTTATAAGAAAGACTAGTTCACTATAACTGAAATCCTATGTCTACAGTCTGCAATATAAACATCACTGATTTCAGTAGGAGTTGTTGAAGATATCAATTTACCAGCAACTGCTTCACTTTCCATAAGCCGGGTAAAACTTGGATGCCTGCCTTGGCACCCCAGTGAATCTTTTACAGTATAGCCATCCACATTGTAGTTCACACTGTGCACATCATAAGCTCCCCCCTCCAAGTTTTCAAACATTGTGAATTATGTCCATTGGAGTCCACAACTGCCAATGACGAGTATATTCAGGAGATCAGACTGGTCTTCTCCCTTTTATTCTTCCATCTACAGTTGGTCACATCTTTCCATGTAGGCTATTAACGACCATGATTAAGTTATTGAATACTATATTTAAATTAAGATATTTTGTAATGTTTATCTGTTGTTAATTATTCAATTGTATTTTAATTAGTATATACTATACTCTATCGTTTAAATTGTTTTTAAACGTTTAACTCATCATCCTTTTAATTTTGTTCTTTTAATATTATGAGACAACTTGGGTTCCCTTGCCACAGGAAAGGCAGACTGTAAATGATAGATAGATAGATAGATAGATAGATAGATAGATAGATAGATAGATAGATAGATAGATAGATAGATAGATAGATGGGTGGATGGATGTTGGGTGCATATTTAGAGTTCATGGCATGATGGTAGGCACTACCATAGTAAGAACTAGAGATGGGCATGGAACGAACATTTTTTCGTTTCCATAACCATTTGTCGTTTCCATTACGTAACGAAATGACAAACGAAAATTGTGATGAAAATGCAACGAAACGAACAGAACCACGAAAATTGTGGTCGTTACGTTTCGTTTCTGTTAATGGCGACGCGCAATGAAATGAGCTGTTTTAAATGTTAAAAAACGCCCTGGACATCCATAAAAACACAGCGATAATTATTTATATTGTCTGATAATACCTACCAGGGGGGTCGGGGTCCTTAAAACGTTTGTTTTTGTCTTCTCCTATCGCAATGTATTTTTCTTTTCCCTTTAAAATGGATGTCGCCAACAGCCACAAAATGGAGGCAAGCCATGTGATGGGATCATGTTCAACCAATAGCATGCCCAGGTTGCAGACTGAGTGGGCAGGTCTGGCAGCCACAGAGGGCATAAAAAGCTCTGGCAGCCCCCGTCCTCCTTGCAGTCTCTGGTGGGAGTTAGGGTGGGATTGCTGTCTCTGTGACTCTAGCTTCAGTCCTGCAGCCTCCCTGTGTGCGTGCGTGCTGCGTACCTCTCAGTGAATACCCTCCCCTGCCCCACAGTGCAGTCACTCTGTGGCTGCCTTGCAACCTGGGCAACGCTCGCTGATGCCTTTGTGTGTGTGTGTGTGTGTGTGTGTGTGTGTGTGTGTGTGTGTGTGTGTGTGTGTGTGTGTGTGTGTGTGTGTGTGTTGTGTCATTACAGTCGTGACCGACTCTTTGTGACTCCATGTCCATGGAGTTTTATTGGCAGGAATACTGGAGTGGTATTGTATGCCAAATCTAAACAATTCTGCAAGGACTGGAATGACCACTAGTTCATTTAAACTTGGTTGTAGAGTCCAGAAGTTTTCCAGTTGTTTTTATATATTTGTGGATGTCTGTTCCCCTAACAGTGGTGAACATGAATAGAAGGTGAAGGAAGTAGCAAACCTTTGTTTCCCCAAGAGCCCCATGCCTTGGGCACAGTGATCTATAGCAGGTAGACATGGGCACGACCAGAAAAAATGACATTTCGAGTTTTCATTTGTCGGAACGGGTCTGTTTCGGGTCGTTTCTGTTTGTCGTGAATTTTTCCAAAATTTGTCGTTTCGTTTGTCGTTTGTCGTTTCAACCGTGATTTAGCGTGATATGACTTCCCCCAGAGCATAGGGGCGTCCCGCAATCAGGGACGGCACTAGGTGTTTTTGCACCCTAGGCAGTGGGTGGAGTGGGGGGGCGGGCGGCGGGGGGAGGTGCGGGCGGGCGGCGGTGGCGGGGGGCCATGGGCGGGTGGCGACAGCGGCAGGGGGGAGGCACGGGTGGGCGAGCGGGTGAGTGGGCAGTTAGGATATCTCTTAGGATAGAGGTTCTGTTCTTGGCTTGCACCCCAAATGTGTGTGTGTGCAAGCAAATTGAAGTTGGGAAAACAGAAAATAAATGGTAGTATATAATATATTTTTAAAATAAATCCACACCTCCCACTCCCAGTCGAACCTCCCCCTTTATCCAATATCAGAAAAAAATCCTCACAAACTGCCAGAGAAGAAATAAAGAATAAACTGCTATTCCCTTCAGCAGACAAAGCTGCAGGGAATCAAAGAAATTATTTTCTAAATTCAATTCCCTCCCTGCCTGCCTAACTTAAATCCTATAGCCTCCAGCCTCCCTCCTCAATCTTGATCGGATCACACTAGCAGCAGCAGCCAGCCCTCCTCCCTCAACCACATCCATACACCCAACTGCGATTTCTGGAAGGTGCCTCGGCTTTTTATGCCCTCCGAGACATCCAGAAGTGTTAGTCAAAAACCTGGTGATGCCATTGGTGGAATGGTTCAAAAAAATTGCATGGTCCCATCCCATGCCCAGACCAAATGGACAGGTCTAAAAAAATAAAAAATAAAATAAAATAAAATAAAATCAATACGACATTTTATTGCTATAAAAAAACCCACTGCTGCTACTATTAAAATTCAGGCATTTAAAATAAATAAATTCCACATGTTTCTGTGGTGATTTGGTGTGTTTTTTGACCACAATTTCAAAAGAAAAATTGTGTTCGCCATTTTGGATCCCCCCACTGCATGGCATGCAGCGAGACAGGCAACGACAATGACCCCCCCCCAGCCTGGTGCAAGCAGCCGAGGACAGGAGAGGGGGGGAAGGCCGGGGACCCCCCCAGAACCCCCCCTCTGGTAGGTGTCCTTAGGCAGGCATATTTTCGCCTGCTTTTTGGGCCAGGAGTTGGGGTTTTCTTTTTTTACTTTTTAAAACTTTTTTTCTGTGCTGCTTGGCATCATGTGATCGCCGCAATGCCATTAACGACAACGAAAAAAACGACCCAATTTTTCTTTTTTCGGGTCGGGTTTGAGCTGGAGCAGCGTAATTATCGTTACCGTTTCCATTACATAACGGAAACGATAACCGAAAAAGGAAACGACAATTTCACTGCTCCATGCCCATGTCTAATAGCAGGATGTTCAAATTAGCTGGAAGTTGAACCATGGCAACTGGACTTCTTTTCTTGAGAGATTGAAACATTTCGCAAATCATCCAAGCAGCTTCATCAGACTGCAATTCCACATTAGGAATAGCAGCCTCATCCCACCTTGTGATTTGATGGGACTGACATAACTATTGACTTACATTCAGCAACTGATGTTATGGCCCAGCAAGGAAATTAAGAATGATGGGACACAGAGGGATTTCTTAAACTGTAAGATTAATGACACAGTTCGTTCTGCATTAGAATTCTTTATCTAAGGAATGTATGAAGTTAGCAATAACAATCCTTTCAGCCCAGAGAGGTACAGCTGCCATTGGACAGTTCACATCACATGCCATCTGGAGGCTTCTGGGAACAACAAGAAGAGAGAAGAGTAGACATTAATAAGTTCACTTGGCACTGCTTTGGGATGATGCCTGACTCAGTTAGTTAGTATTAGGTCTATCCAGCTTAAGCAGAATGGCTAAATGTAACCAGTTAGAGAGAATAACTTAGACCGCTATCACATGACTAAAAAATGTGGTTGATATTAAAGTGTTCTTCTCTGCTACAGGGCATGTGGTATAAGATGCACATTTCCATTCCCACGGCAGCAGTTTAATGAGCCACATTTTATGTGCCCCCTGTAGAGAAATTAGCATGATGGGACATAGTGTGAATTGCTAAGCTGAATATTAACAGCACATTTTGGTATGTATTAGACCTTATCTGAAGAATGCAGAGCAACAGACATAACCAGCTAGCAGTATAGACAACAGTCAGCTAACATTGGTCAATTATGTCATGTGACATCTGGAAGCTGTGAGAAGATCTGGAGACAGAGAGGAGCCATTTTTATTCTGATTATTGTGCTGATGATTGTGCTGATGATATTAGGATCACCTTGAGCAATTGATCTCTCTCTCTCTCTCTCTCTCTGCCAACATAATGCTTGGCTCAGGTGAGCTGGCATTTGTTTTTGGTTGGGTGGGAGGTGGCAAATATGTTGGCAGAGAGACGGCCAGGAGACCTAGGGTCACCTGCTGAAAAGAAATGCCAGCTCACATTGGGGTTGCCCAAGCTGAGTCAACTCTTAGGGCGTTTATACACGACCCCTAAGCTGCGCTGCAAATGGCTCCCAGCTCCGGAGCTTAGAAATGTTTCCCCACCAGCTCCAGAGCTAACAGAAAATTAAGTGCGACCACGCCCCCATAAGCGCGACCCAGCGCATCTTTCATGTACTTGCTCTCAGCAGATGAAAATTCCTTTATGCGGATAAGAGTGCCGGGCTCTCCTCGCTTGTCTGTTGTTGTTTTTTGCCTCCCGCCCCTTTAAGAGCCCCTTGAGAAGGAACCAGGAAGTAAC
This sequence comes from Phrynocephalus guinanensis, assembly GCA_037367245.1. NCBI lineage: Eukaryota > Metazoa > Chordata > Lepidosauria > Squamata > Agamidae > Phrynocephalus > Phrynocephalus guinanensis. Next base: position 70,462,250 of record CM074739.1, on the reverse strand, counting down.
GGGGCTCCTGGCAACTTCGACCGGCACCGGCAGGTTAGTAAAGGCTTCTTTTGTCCTTTTTTCCCCTCCCTCCCCTCACACCGACAGGAGCAGGAAGTGCTGAGGGGTGGGGACGCAGGAACAGAAACGAACCCCCAAGATCTCTGGTCCGAATTGAAGGGACCAGCGGATCTTAGGGGTGGTGTGAAAAGGCCCTTAGGCCAGTGGCTCCCGATTGCCCAAGCAAGGCTTGCTGCAAACTCTTCCAACCTCCCTCTGCCACACACATACACTCACATATGTCTTGGGTTTCATTTTATTTTATTTCGTAGTGAAGGCTTTGGGAGGTGGGTTGGTGCTCTGCCAGGCAAGAAGGGCTAGGGCTTGGCAATCCTTGGTAGCGGGGAGGAGGAGAGGGAAGCTTAGGATGGTGAGGTGCTGCCTGAGCAAAAGGAATAAGAAGCAGCTCAAATAATTACTACCCCCAGAGCTAGGAACAGAAATATGTGGTCGGTCACGCTTCAGGGGGGTGTGGTCAAGGATTTTATTTTTTTGAACTGGCTCCTGGTTGGGATAAGATTTTTGGTGCATTTTTTTAAAGAAATAAAAAGAAATTTTAAAGGGTCATGTGATAGTGGACTTAGTTCTTTTATTGTTTTCTAGGGAAATGAGATCATATCTTGAGTCTAATATATATTTTTAACATTTTTCTGAATCTTTTTCCAGTACCACTTTTGTTTTGTAACTTAGTGTAGTAATAAAGCTCCATATAAATATATTTTGCCTTGCATGGATCATTTGTAAGAACCCAACAGAAACAATTATTGCCTTTTTGGAATTTTTGTTTTGTTTTTCGGAATATTTGCTTAAGAGAGAAAGCATTTTCCCTGACTGGAGTCTAAATTTCCTGCCATGGCCTAAGGGTGCAAAATAGGTTTTGGTGTAGGCCCTGCTGTAGTTGAAGCAATGGGACGGAGGGCTTAGTGTGGAATAAGTCGAATATGCATTGAGCTTGGAAGTATGCATTAGGAACACACAGAAAGGTAGGATTTCATGCTGGTCACCAGCCATTTTCTTGCCTGAAGTAGAAGACCAATTGGCATACCCTGTTCCACTCCCCATGCTTTTTTTTTTAAAAAAATGCTCTGTATTGTTGAGATAATTATTCCCGCCATCATTTATTTCCTAACTGCTGTCATCTTGAGCAGCCTAATTTGTTGTGTTCTGTTACAAATCATTGGTTCTAGTCTACAATTAGAATTTCTTCTGGTGAATTTTGTAATCTTTGTGTCAATACCACAGGATGCTTTGTTTATTTTGTGATGGCAAGCTATTTCTCTGAACTTGAGAGGAAATCAAGCAGACTTCCTTTGGAGAAAGCTTGATATATGATTGTACAACATGGAGTTCAAATTGGATGAAAATCATATTGTATTTAATTGCTCTGTTAAATAAAGTGACCAAAATCAGAAGTTTAAGAGAGTGCCTTGAAAACTTCACATCTGGAGTATGCAACAGTATGCCATGATATGTGCCTTATAACTCAGAAGTCAAGGGCTGGGTTATCCCTGATCAAATTTAAGAGGAAAACAGCAGAACCAAAACGGGGGGAGGGATTAAAAATTCTCAAGTTGAAGATATAAAGCAGGAGAAGCTTGATGTTGTTTTCAAAGGCTAGATTTAATTCTGGGGAAAGTATTTATATAAAGATCTCCCAGAAGTCAGAGTTCTCAGTAGTGACAAAACTAGTCAGCCAAGCAACAACAGAATGTCACCCTGGAATGGAATTTAATATCAGAGAAGAAACAAGAAAATGTGATAATAATAGTTCTTTCTACTACTCAAATGCTACAGGTTGCTCTCTGGCTTTTCTAAAGAATAAAACACTACTGTATTGTTTGTTGAGGGGGGCACTTTGGAAAGTGCATAGTTAAATCTTGCAATGAATTCTTAGGCTTAACAGTAAATATGGTTTGAAAAATAGGGGTGAAAGCCATCCTGAGATCATTAAGCATTGACATCATTGGGAAAGGTACAGCTACGGGGTGTTAGTTTCAAAATTTAAATTGAACCCATATGCATATAGCAGGGATTCAAATGAAGCCTGCATCCCTACCTCCTGCACAATTGTAGCTAGTCCTAATATGTTACTGAACTTCAGCTGAGTCCAGTAGCATAGTCTGGAGACTGGACATCAAGAACAGCCTCATTGGGTTCAGAACTTTGGGTTCTAGTCCAACATTATGTTTCAACAGAGGCCAGTTAATTCCTAATGGGAAGCCTGCTAGTACAACATTAGTACAATTCTCTCTACCATCTCACATGCCTTGCTGTCTCTTGAAAACTGCTACCAGGTGTAAAAATCTGTACTTTTTTGTTGGTAGTGGAACAGTTCCAGGCATTGCACTCTTCTCTTAGGACAACGTTGGTCCATTCCCCATGGTGATCTTGGTTGCTCTTCTTTGCAGCTAAGCAGATTCCTTATGAGTCTTTTTTTTATATAAACTCCTCTTGTTCCTCTTTTACTCTACTCCATTGCTGTCTCAGTGATAATGGAACTACTGAAATTGGAGTTAGGACACTTGAAGTGAGTACTACAGCTGTTGCCATGCAGTGCTACCCTTATAGACCTAGCAATACACCATCTAAATTACAACATAAGCCAAACATTTTCAGGGGAAGTGAAAAATTTGAACTGAGGTAATGTCCAGATTAACTGTTGTAATGCTATTAAACAATAACAAAATAATCATACGTTAACACATATTAGTGAATGTGGTATGAAGTGTACATGATTTTAAAAGCAGACTCTGGAATGAAATGTGCTTAATGAAGCATACAAACAACATTAAGATGAAAACTATTCTACCTTAATAGCCCCTGGTGATGATAGAACCAGTGTTAATTTCTCAATACAACTAGCATTCCAAAGAAAAGAAAACAAAGAATACTGTATGTAAATCTGTTACAGCAAGGAGAAAAGTATCTCCATTGACTCTGTTTGATTTGTTTCTAATTATTTTCTCTTGTTTTTGATTCTGTAAAATCCCCGCCCCTACCACCATTAGAGCATTAGCATAAGAACATAGCATAAAAGAAGAGCCATCCATCTAGTCCAGTTTCCTGTATCTCAAAGTAGCCCCGTATAATGCCTCTGGGAGTGCATGAGAATAGAGATCTGTCTCCTGATACCACTCCCCTGCATCTGGTCTTTGAAGTACTCTGCTTTTAAGCCTGGAGATTACACATCCCCCTCATGGCTTGTCTATATTCCAGCCCAGTTTGCAGTCATTAGTTTGCATACAAGTATGTTTCACTTTTAGCCTGAATATTCTGAAAAGCAGGATTAAAGATAGTTTATGCCAAGGAGGTGGGAGATGAAGTCCATCTTAATAGTCACATTGGGCAGGCTTTGTATTTTTCAAACTAGCCCTTTAAGAGAATAAGTTAACTGGGATTTGACAATACAAAAAAGAATGCTGAAAAGTTGAAAAATGTGCAGAATATGTGCAAAACTTGTGAAAAGAAGCAGAGGAACCGTTTGATTGGGGGGGGGAACCCAAGAGATACTGAGATAGTAAAAACAAAAAAAAAAAAAAACCTAATATTTGGGTCCAAGATGTCAGATAAATTGATGACAAAAAGGAATGGAAAGGCATCTACATGATTAATCCCTATAATGGAAATTAGAGTCAAAGTTGTGTGGGCAGATCAAGATGGAGACTGTAAGATTGTGGCAAAAACAGATTAAAGTCATGCAGTGGTGGCGAACCTTCAGGACTCCAGAAATTTGAGCCCACAAGTCCCACTTGTCACTGGCAATACCGGCTTGGAATTCTGGGAGTTGTGGGTCAAAACCATCTGGAGTGCCAAATGTTTGCCATCACTGATAAGGAATGCTGCTTAAAATGTAGATCAAATAAAGCCCCTTTGAAAGAAATGTAAAATGAATTATAGAAACTGCAAGGAACTCTCTGCTGGTTATTTTAAAGATGTTGACTCTGCAGTTCTAAGATTATTATTATCATATTATCATATTATCATATCATCATATTATTTTATAATTTTATTATCTCCTTTAACCTCATCAGCCCACATGTACACATACTCCTTGAGGTCCTATCTTGCTTTACTATCATTCTGTCCATTATGGTAGCCCATAATGGTCAGCAGATTTCTGGGGGAGGGATAAAGACACTCTCTACTTCCATCCACAACCTTCTTCACCAACAGCTGCAATCAGAATGGAAATGATGATACAGATCTCTCTTTTTCCTTTTTCCTTTTTTAATTGTTAATGTTTCTGTAGCAATGCATTTTGGTGGTATTGGAGAAACAAATGGCCATTTATGTTTCTTCTTCTCTTTCTTTTTCCCTTTAATAAGAACAAGAACATACTTCAATTCTTAAAAGAAATATTTCGGTCACTGCCACATTGCTGACAGCTGGTAGCAGCTGAAGTTCCTGTGGAAATTTAGGGCATTGGTGGATGGGCTCATGTGGTGACTGTGAAATGACATGGGGCCACTCACAATCTATAACTCATATAATGGCCCACCCTTGACTCTCTGTCCTTCTAGTAAATAGCTCACATGTTCTCTTGGCCATGAATCAGAATTTATCATGAATTGGAGATGTTTTAAGGATTACAGTTGAAGTTCCACTTGATCTCTTTGAATAAATGAGACCTTTTATGTCAAAACTTCATTCAGTAATCCTACATTCAATAAGACTAATAACTAGATTTAGCCTAAAATATACTTATGAAGAATCATAATGTGAAAGGCAATAGTACTAATTATTGGTATATTGTGGTGACTTTCAAAAAATTCAAGTTAAGTGGATTTTTAAAAACCAATTTTAATTATGAGGCTTTCACGGCTATCAATAATGATAAAAATACAATATGTAGTTAATATTAATTTATGTCTGAATGGGTTTAAGAATGTAAAGTGTTGTAGTGTGGTCAAATTTAACAAGGTTACCAAGGCAGAAAGGCAGGAAGAAGGCAGGCAGAAAGGAGAATGGATATGAAATGATTATGTTACAGAACATGATTTTTGCTCTCTAAATTGGCTGTTAACTTTCATATTATTCACTGGGAAAATAAGACTGTCCTGTTAACAAATAACAGAAGTATCAAGCAATTAAGTTGGCAAGCAATTAGAGAAATGAATAATAATCAATTTAGTAGGCAGGTTGACAAATATCTAAGCACTTTCAAATTCGAATACACAAGGAATGGGGTGGATTGAAGCACATAAACTAATTAAAATTTTAGTAGATTGAACAAAAGTAATGTTATCCCATTTTAACTATCAAAATGAGACAGGAAGTTAAAGCAGAATGAAAGTTAAACCAGTTGATAACTGATTAATTAATATTGGGTAAAAGTACAGCAATACTTTGGTTTAAGAATACCTTGGTTTAAGAGAATTTTCCAAAACAAGCAAATATTTCTTCTCAATTTTGCCTTGATCAACAAGCAATGTCTTGATATACAAGCACGGAAGCAGGTTACATGATCACAAGTGAACCAATGGTGGCTCTCTCTCCCTCCCTCCCGCTGCTGGATTGTGAATGATAATCTGGAATATTTCGTCTCAGGCAGCCTTCAAAGCAGATGGAGGAGAGAGGAATAGAGGTCTCCCTTGAACCAACCAAGAACATTTTCAAAGGAGAGTACAAGTTAGGGTTTTATTTTTCTTTATATTTATATTTATATTCAATTTGTTTTCAACATTGTTTCTTATTTTTCCATCCATTTCTAGTGATGGGTAGAGATGGGCATGAAATGAAAAAAAGGTTTTTTGTTTTGTGTTTTGTTTTGTATTTCTTCATTTCATTTCATTTTGTTTTTACCAAATTTTTACTTAAAATTTATTTTGTTTGTCATTCTGCTTCATTTTTCATTTTTCACTACACTGTATCTCACCGCTGCTTGCTTTGGTGGCTCAAAGACAGTTTAAAAACTACGCACCTCCCCCCAATCAGGTGTCTTTGAGCCACCAAAGCAAGTGGAATGGCCGCAGTCTCTGCTTGCTTTGGTAGCTCAAGGACAGTTTTAAAACTCTTAGCCCCCCCCCCCCCAAAAAAATCAGGCACATTGGGAGGAATGACAGTTTAAAACCACCACACATCCCCCCCCCCAATCGGGTATGTTGGGGGAATAGCACGGGGTTTTAAAACTGTCTTTGAGCCACCAAAGCAAGCGGTGGCGAGAGACAGTGTAGTGTTTTAAGAAAAAAATTAAAATGAAACCGAACAAACTGAAAATTTTCAGTTTGTTTCATTTCATTTTTTTAAAAAATCAGTTCATTTTTTTGTTTCATTCTGAAATGAAACAAAAAGCAAAAATGAAACAAAAAATCATTTCATGTCCATCTCTAGTCATGGGGCATCTTGTCAAGTGTGTATATGGCTACAAATTGCATTTTATTGCCACATTAAAAACACAGAGTAAAATCCAGTTGTTAGTCCCAAGCAGAGCAGATGCCGCAGCCAGGTACCTAAACTATGGTGTGGACGTGAACTTCTGGCCAACTTCATTTTTTAATGTTGGCATTTTGTGTGTACAGTTTGTGGTTTATGGGATTCCAGAATGAATCATCTGAGTTTCCATTATTTCTTAGGAGGAAATTTGATTTATGAGTGTTTTGGTTTACAAGCATGTTTCCAGAATGAATTATGCTTGTAAACCAAGATATTACTGTATGCTTTCAGGGCACAAAGTTAACAAACAAACAAAAAAGATTAGGAATATGTACAGAATATTAAAGCTGTTGTCTGGACAAAGTACCAAGATATTGCTTGGCATTAAAAGCCCTGTTAAGAGGTCTGTTGAAGTTTACACTGAAATTCCCTCCAATTTCCTTGGATGTCATCTGCTCTTCCAGAACTGTCAATGAGTATAGACAGGGTCTCTCAGATTGTCTTCCAGTTTCTTTAATACCCTGAGAAAATTTTAAAAAGTTGTGAGATAAAATAAATATGTCATTAAAATACAACCTATTTATATTCTTATTGGAAATCTAACTAGTTTTCTGTCTTCTTTTGTGGGGGAGGGTGTTTCTGACTCCAAGTAGAGCGCAGCTGAGGGATTAAAGCTGAGGCAGAGCCAGGGAGTGAGCGACCAGAGTGAATGAACAGGGAGAGCAAAGAGGAGTTTCCCAGGGGAGTTCACTGGAGAGGCCACTAACAAATTTTTAATAAAACATATTTATTTATTTATTTTATTCAAAGGGCAAAGATAAGTGCTATGAAAGAACATGAAAGCCAGGCCACCTTGAAGCCAGGCCCTCAGATATTACAATGTAGTCTACAAAGAGGGTTCACAAACCTCTCAATAACCTCCAGCATGCAGTCAGACAGCCACCAGGGGTATGGGGGGGCTGTCAAGTGTTTTGCACTGCGTGCCATATGTACAATTATTTGCCACTTGGGCAAAAGTCATGGGTATGCCCTAGCTGCAATGAGCTCCAACAGCTCAGGGAACAACTTCATTCCCTTGATGCCTTGGTTGGGACCAGGAGAAGCAGAGGCAGGGAGAGAGGGACCATAGCAAGACTTCCAGGGACATTCAGGCATCGTCCTACCCACAGGCAGGCAGCTCTGCAGCTGCTCAGAGTGGAAGTCTCCAGGCTAGAGGACATCCTTTTTAACAAGAGAGAAGCTATCCCCTCGTGAGAACCCCTTATTCAGGAGGTGGGACAGTATCTAGTTGCAGTGAGGATACTCCTCGAGGGGAAGTGGAAAGGGGGCTTCTGGTATTGGGCGATTCAATTATCAGGAACATAGAGTGGGGGTCCGTGATGGATGTGAGTTCTGCACAGTGACTTGGCTGTCTGGTGTGAAAATTATAGACATCACCTCTTGTCTAGATAGGTTGCTAGAGAGTGCCAGGGACCAGATAGCAGTGGTGATGCATGTCGGCACCAGTAATGTTGGCAAATGTTGCCACATGCTCCTGGAGGACAAATTTAGGTTACTATGGAGGGAGCTAAAAGCCAGGACCTCAAAGTAGAGATGGGCACGACTTGAAAAAAATTTTTTTCGAGTTGTCGTTAGTCGGGCCAGTCCCAATTCGGGTCGTTTCCGGTTTTCGTGAAAATTCGCAAAAATTAGTCGATTCGTTTTTTCGTTGTCGTTAGTACTGTTTTTTTGGGGGGGAGCGGGCTCCTGGAGGCACCTCTGTGGGGTGGGTGCCTCCTCTGGCCCGCTATAAAGGGAAAGTGGGCTCCTGGAGGCACCCGTGGGTGCCTCCTATCCTCACCCACTAGGAAAGGGAAGTGAGACCAGTGTGAGAGTGATAGCGTCATGCCCGCCCTTCACAAGGCTCTGGCACCACCATGTCTCACACAGAAGGGAATTGTACTTGCTGCGTGTAGTGCAATGCAAGCAAGTAGATCTGGCTTTAAGGTGGCTTAGTGCAAGAGCTAGGGTTAGGCTAGTGACGGGTAAGGTTACAGTGGGCTAGTGGGTTGCACCTCTGGGTGCCTCTCTGACCCACTAAGAAGACAGTCTGTGACGTATGGGTACGGAGTCAAGGGTTAGGGTTAGGGCTAGGGCAGGTTTTAGGGGGCTTTTTGGCACATCCCAGAAGTCTCCATGGCCAAGTGGCCATGCGACTGGTGGGATGGCTCCAAAAATTTGCATGGTTGTCCACTCCCACATGGCTGGCCACTCGGCCAGCCCATCATTGCGCAGGTGTAAATAAAATAAAATAAAATCAATGGAGGACAGAGGAGGAGAGGAGAGACATTTTGTTGCAAGAAAAAACCCACTGCTACTGTGAAAAATCTGGCAGTTTATAAATTTTCGCGTGTTTCTGTTGTGCTTGTGTGTTTTTGGACCACGATTTCAAAAACAATATTGCGTTTGCCGCCCCATTTTGGATCCCCCGCCCGCACCGCATGGCATGGCGATGGCGACTCGCGAGTCCGGCTGCCCAGGACGGGGGGGAGGCGGGACCCCCCCTCCAGAAACCACCCCTCCGGTAGGTGCCCTGCGCCCTTAGTCAAGCAGGCATTTTTCCGCCTGCTTTTTTGGCCCGGGAATGGGTGGGGGGAGAGTTTAAAAAGTTTTTTCCTGTGCCGTCCGTGCCGCTTGCTTGCGCTTTAATTGCGGCGGGCGGCGGCGAGACTGGGCTTTTTGCTGGCTGCGAGCTGCGGCGAGTCCCACCAGAGCAGCCCAGGATGGGGGATGAGGGGGGAGGCCGGGGACCTCCAGAAACAACCCCTCTGGTAGGTGCCCTGAGGCACGGCAGGCATTTTCCCGCCTGCTTTTTGGCCGGGAACCGGGTTTTTTTAACTTTTAAAAACTTTTTTTCTGTGCCGCGTGTGGCATCGCGCAATCTCGCGATGCAAGGAACGAGCACGACAAATCAGACCAAAATTGTTCGTTCGTCGGTTCGAGCTCGAAGTCTGGGGGAGTAATTCCCGTTACCGTTTCCGTAGAGTAACGGAACCGAGTAACGGAAACGGAAACGGAAACACCGCTAAGTCGTGCCCATCTCTACCTCAAAGCTAGCATTCTCAGAAGTGTTACCTGTTCCATGAGCAGGACCAGTTAGGCAGGCATAGCTCAGGGGTCTCAATGCATGTATGAGAAGGAGGTGCCAGAGGGAGGGGTTTAGATTCATTAGGTATGTGGGGAACTTTTTGGGACCAATCGGGCCTGTATAAGACAGATGGGCTTCACTTGAATGATAATGGAAACAGACTCCTGGCTCATAATATAAAAAGGGTGGCGAGCAGCTTTTAAACTGAATCTTGGGTGAAAGCCAACAGGGACTGAGTGGCATCCAGTTCAGAAAATCTCATCCATGTGGAATGAGGCTGGAGAGAGTAGAGAACCACAAAGTGATGACATTGTAGTTACTAGCACTGGGATAATAATGGAATGTGGTAGATTGTCTATTGGAATTTAAAGCTGCAGGGGGAGGGAGAACAAATGAGCAGCCCTTCTTAGGGGACCCACTGTAGAGGTTCTTATACACAAATACTTGAAGCCTCCGAGTGCAGATAGGAGAGATTGAACATTTAGTGGCTAGGGATAATAGTGATATAGTGGCCATGACAAAAACCTGGTGGAATCCAGAGAGCCAGTGGGAGATTGCAATCTCAGACTATAAACTCTACAGGAGGGATAGAGAGGGGTGAGTTGGAGGTAGAGTGGCCATCTATGTCACAGAAGGGGTAAAATCCAGCAGAATGGAGATTGAAGGTGGGTCTGACACCACCATAGAATCACTGTGGGTTAAACTACCAGGTCCAAGGAGCAATATGATAGTGGGGGTGTGCGGGGGACCTTGAAATGAGGAGACAAATCATGGAGGTGTCTAAGAGGGACAGGATAGTAATCATGGGGGACTTCAATTATCCCCACATTGACTGGGCCAATGCAAGCTCATGGCAAGAAACAGAAACCAAGTTTCTCGACATGTTGAATGACTGTGCCTTAGAATAGTCATGGAGTCCATCCAAGAACAGGCAACTATGGAGCTAATATAGTGGTACCTCTACTTACGAGTGGCTCTATTTATGAGAAAATCTACTTACAAGTGAGAAACCTCCCCTTTTTTAACTGACGCCTTATCAATTTTAGATGCAGTTTGCTCTACTTACGAGGGCCCGCAGCACTGGCCAGCTGGGCAGCAGGATGGGTGGGAGAGGTGGGATTGCGCTGCCTCACTGGATCGCTCAGTGCTGGCCAGTGGGTGGGGTGGGAGAATTATGCTGCTGCCTCACTGGCTCCCCTCTCCAGCTCTTCCACAGCCCAGCCTTGCTTGTGGTGGTGAGCGTGTGAGTTTCAAAGAGCTAGAGAGAGAGCTGTCATGGCTCTATCCCTTTGAAACCCACTTCCCCCTCCCCAGCGAGGAAGTCACGGTGGCGGGGGAGCAGGTTTCAAAGGGATAGAGCCATAAGAGGTCATATCTAGCCCTTCGAATCTCAGACTCTTTTCACCGCAACCCCATTGTGGTGGCAGAGGGAATGGGTTCCAAATGGAAAGAGATGAGCTGTCATAGCTCTAGCCCTTTGAAATCCGCTCCCCCCACCAACGTGAGGGAGTCACGGTGGTGGGGGGAGTGGGTTTCAAAGGCTATGTCTGTGGAACTCCCTGACATAGGCTGTGGTGATGGCATCTGGCCTGGATGCCTTCAAAAGGGGATTGGACAGATTCCTGGAGGAAAAGTTCATCACAAGTTACAAACCATGATGGAGATGTGTAATCTCCAGGCTTAAGAATAGGGTACTTCAAGGGCCAGATGCAGAGTAGTGATATCATGAGACAGACATCTAGTCTTGTGTGCTCCCAGAGGCATTTGGCAGGGCCACTGTGAGATACAGGAAGCTGGACTAGATGGGCCTTATTCTGATCCAACATTGCTCTTCTTATGTTCTTATACGTCAGTGGAGAAATGGGTTATAATGCCTGTTCATTAGAATAGTCATTTAGAGGAAATGTTTGTGTCTATTACAACTTTTTACAAACTGAACATACTGGTTTTCTACCAGTTCAGCTTTTAAAAAAAATGAACAAAATACAGTAGCATGGTGTGTTCTCTTCACAGAACACAATACTGACATTTAATCCTTGCTAACTCACCCATCCTCCATTTCCCATCAATGGAATAGATCAAACCAGAATAAACACTTAAGTGAAGGACAGTCTTTATTGTTGTTTTTTGTACTTATCACAGTAAAGCTATGCAGGGGTTTTTTTTTTTTTTTTTTGGCTCTTTCTGTGAAAGAATCACCAGTAATATAGGTCTGGAGATGTTACTGCACCAGGTACTTGATTTAAGCTGGTTTAGCTCCCAGAGACCAATCATGAAGTAATTAATGTATACATTTTGGGAGATGAAAGCTTCCCTCTTTCAGTACTTGAGGGATTTCTTCCTCTAATGATAAAATATCTTTAATGTGTAGTTTGAACAACGGTCTTATCCTTAACAGCTACATGGCAGACAAGCATAGTCTTGCTCTTTGAATATGCTGCAGCTATTGAATTTAAGAAGTGCAGATGCTTGAGAGTTTGCCCTGCTTTAAATGTGTGAGCAAACAAAACACACAGTCAGGCTATCCTCACATGTTTGGCCTTCTGATTTCAATCCCCCAACCCGACAAGCAAATTTTGTCCTGCAGGTACAGATGTTGATTGCTGAGGGGGCAAGAGGGATATATCATAGAGCAGGCATGTCCAAAGTCAGGCCTGGGGGCAAAATGCGGCCCGTTTTCAAATTCTGAGTGGCCCACAGACTCTTCTCTCTGCTCTCTCAGCCTGTCACACATCCCCACCAGTTGGCCTCTCCCCATACTGGATGAAGTTGTCAGCTTACAGTTTTATGGTTTGCCTGACCTCCCTTCCTCCGTCCTTCCCTCCCCCCAGCCACCCTACAGTATCTCTGTATTACATTCGTATCTGACATTTCAGATATAATTTGTGTCCCCAATTTTTCCCCCATCTGATTTCTATATGAAAGCAATAATACCAATCAAAATTAGATCTAAGAAGCAGAGGGGAAAATGTCAAAGGTCAAAAGATGCTTTGCGAATGAACATGTGTGCTTCTCTTATGAAAAGCAAAAAGAAAGGGAATAACCTCAAAACAGTCTGCTCAATGAAATAGTACTAAGCTACCTAATGGCACTAGCAACGAGTGTCCCCAAGAGACTTATGGGCAATTTCAGTGATACATTTAGAGTACGGCAGGAGAAGGGATAATAAAGTAAGGACTGAAATTCATGGCTTTGACCCTATGTTATTTTAATTGTTAAGCCACAATATAGAAAATGAACATCTCTGCTTCTGCTCTCAATATCATCCCAGCAAGCTAATGCAACAAACTGGTTTAGTATGGGGGTCTGGTGCAGACTTCAGCAAAAAGGATGAGGATTATTTATTTACATTTCTATACTGCCCCATTAGTGCATTCATTCTCTGGGCAGTTATGGTAGATCAAGGTAGCTAAATATATTTCAGTCCTGAAAGTAACAAAAATATACATTCTCCAGTGTTACTGAAGAAGCACTGGAGGACAGAAACAGAGGGAGCCATTTGTATATTTTCTGAGCCTGGGACATTTATTGTATTTTCAGATGGCTGTGTTTTCTGACTACTGTCCGTCTACTTTCCCAGCTGTGAGGGAAATGGCAGAATTGGATACCTTGAGTGACAAAGCAGTTAAAATTTTATGAAATTCAAGAAATAATAGGGAAAAGGGGTTAAATGTCCCCAGAAGCAGTACTGTTAAAAATGGTCATGAACGAACAATTGAAGAAAGAGAAAGTTGAGTGGGTAATAATAATGGGAACAATGAAAAGGGTAATTTTGCCAAGAAATTTGGAAATCCAACAATGAAATAACATTGGACGAATGTTATAGCGAGTTATGGAATACGGCTATTAATGATAAACTTTATCAACCGACACCATGAGATTGGCTCATTAGATAGAAGAGCATGCTACAAGTGGGAAGATCAGGATTCCGAGTGAACCAGTCTGGATTCAGAACTAGGCTTCCTCTAGAGATCAATAAATTTCTCAACAATACCTTCTTTTATTCTGGGGAAGAACCATGCAGCAGAGATACTTGATGGCAGCTGTCAAATATCTTGAAGACTATTGTCTAGAAAAGAGAGCAAGTTTGTCCTCTTTTCCATGGGAGGACAGAAACAAGGCTAGAACCAGTGGGTTGAAATTGTCAATTTGAGAAACATCTATGCAGAGAATGTTGTTCAGAGGTAGAAAAAAGGCTCAGGGAAGTGACACAAACTGATTCACTGGAGGTATTTCTTCTTCTTCTTCTTCTTCTTCATCATTCATCATCTTCATCATCATCATCATCATCATCATCATCATCATCATCATCATCATCATTTTAGCACGGCAGAGTTGGAAGGGATCCTATGGATCATCAAGTCCAACCATTGTCAAAGAGGCACACTGGAGATTCAGACCCCCAACCTCTGACTCTGCAGCTAGATGCCTCAACCACTAAGCGATCCAGCAGTTCATTTAAACAGAGTTGTACTCTGCTGCAGTTACACCCTACACCAGTGGTGGCGAACCTTTGACACTCCAGATGTTTTGGACCACAACTCCCAAAATTCCAAGTCTATATGTCCAATGACAAAGGACTGCGGGAGTTGTGGTCCAAAACATCTGGAGTGCCAAAGGTTCGCCACCACTGCTCTACACTATAGGTATTCTGTTGAGCAGTGGGTTAGATTGGATGACCTATAAGATCCCTTCCAATGATGCAGTTCTTTCATCCTGTGATTTAAGTCATTATTTCCCACTTTCAAAACAACATATTGCATATTACAGTGCAATGGCTCACACTAATTGTAGAGGAAGAAAAGAGTTTTCACAGTCAAGTTGTTAATTATTTCTAGCTATAAAATTCAGTGAAGTGGATAGTGACCCAAAGGGCTCTGCTCCTATGTGTTGCCTGAAATGTGCAGTTATACTTAGGCAGTTATTCGCTTCAAATCATCTGCTGATGCTGTAGCTATTGATTTTCTAAGGGTGCTGGCAGGACAAATAATTGCATTTCATTGCATGAACAGGGGAAAATTATTCACAGTAGCTTTGCCAGAAATCTTTCCAAATAAATAAATAAATAAATAAATAAATAAATAAATAAATAAATAAATGTATCATGTTGCTTGATAGTTGTCTTCTGTTAGAACTGGATTTATTTATTTATTTATTTATTTATTTATTTATTTATTTATTTATTTATTTATTTATTTGATTTTTACTCCATGTTTCTCCCCTGGTGGGGACCCAATATGGTGTAGAAAATAAAATAAAACGAACAATTAATTTTAAAAAGTTGATTAAAATTTAGAACTATGGGATGCAAACATTTAGAAATCTATACATTTTAAAAGATTTTTATAGGGGGATTGCTATTCTGCAGGGAAAAAATCAAGCCATTCTTAGATACCTGTGTAGATCTATCCATTCCTGTTTTAGCTGAAAAAGTGTACCTTTGTCAAACTGAGACCAGCTCTCGAAGTGCCACCTTCAGAGGAAGAATCTCAGGCTGCCCATAAATACCTTTGACTCAAATTTTCCTATATGTACTCCATATTCCCATTGAGTCTAAACAAGGCTCTCATCATTGGATGATGATGATCTACAAATTGCATCAATAGGGCCCTAAGGAACCTCTCTCACTTCTGGAATCAGAGGAGGAGGCAGATGAACTGCTAAATCTGAAAGGGTAAAGATGGAAGGTCTCATGGATCACAACCAGGATTCATCCTTCTTCATCATCATATATTATTCTAAGAGGTCCACCATCCAGGTCCATTGAGGCTAACTGATATAGTATGGTCACTTTTGAGCTGAATTCTAAATGTCACTTTCTTATAATGCTTTGAAAATATTCCACAGTGTTTGTAAAAGGTGGAGGGGAGATACACCAGAGAATGACATTCTTGCCAATATAGCTCTCTGTGGAATCTAAATGTTTGTTCTGCATGGTGATAAAATTCTAAGCTTATGGGGGGTGGAGATGTTTAAGAAATAATGACATTTCTCTTTACAATTAAAAGAACATCTGGTTTACAGATAATCTAGAAAACTATGCAGTTCTATGATGATGAGGAGGATAAAGATGAGGATGATTCGGGAAATCTCTGCACCTGGGTAACATCATGGGAAACTACTTAGGAAACTCTAATAATAGCAGAACAAAAAAAAATTAGTACAACTTGGCTTCAACCATGGAATGCTGGATTTTTCTTTTCTTTTTTGAATCAGTCCTTTCAGAATTCCCCCAGCTAGCATTGCCAATAGCTCTGAGAAATAACTCTGGTAGCCATTGAAACTGGATTTAAAAGAAGATTGTTCACATCCACGGAGGACATGAGTATCAAGTGCCATTAATAAGGATATGGATATCCCCTCTTGGAATAATAGCATTGTGCTTCTGAAGGAAAGTTGTGGGGGAATATGAGCAAGAGGGTGCTATTGAACTCATATCCTGTTTGTGAGCTTGATGTAAAGAATTAGTTGACTGTTCCTTATCAAAGCACAGGACCTAATCGGCCTCTTGTCTTTTCTAGCGCGGCTGTTCTTAAGATCTCAAATAAATAGAAGAAAAATTGTCACAGAGTTCACAAACTGACCAACAAAGATTAGAATGGCAACTGCAACTGGGAAGATTCAGATCCTTTATCAGCCATTAAACTCACTGTACAGTATTAACTGTAGCTCAAGTCACTTCACTTTCTCTTTCTGATTAGCTTACAGGTTTCATGGTAGAACAGACCTTATACATTTTCTATTTGTTCGTCTGCTTGCGTTAATGGCCCTCTCTAAAGTTGTACTGGCACTGAGGCTGCTAGCAGTTGGCTTCTGAAAACTTTTTGGAGAGGGGCATCTTTTTGTTCTCCCTCTCTCTCAGCCTAGACCTCTATCAAACGGCCAAAAAATGCAGTTAATATTAAAATGTGGTCCTTCTCCGCTACAGGTCACATGATAAAAGAGGCACATTCTCCACCCCCACGACAGCAGTTTAATGAGTCAAATTTTATGCACCCCCATTAATGAAAGGTAAATCAAATGGGTTTGTATCCTCTGCCATGCATCGCTACCATTTTATGGTAAACCACGCGGTTGAGGCAGGGTGAATCCTCCAGTGCCACCGAGCCACCGCTTTGGACTCACGAGGCGGAATGGGCATTATTTCCCCTCCTTGCCTTAGTTCATTGACCTGGGAGTGTTTGGGACTGCATCTGTGATGATTTGGGGGCAATAGACATGCAGTTGCGGGTGGCTTGCTGGGCAGCTGAGGTCGCTCTCCCCACACACCTTAGCCACCAGGCATGATCACAAGGAGCGGTCATTCTTAGGGGTGATCTGCTGGTGCTAGCTACGTTGCCACTGGAATCATGGCCAGCATCTAGGGGATTCCTTTCCAACATCAAAAGAAAGAGATAAAATGAGATTTAAAAAAGGAGGCAAAATGGGAGCCAAAGGACCAAGAAGCGGTTCTTTTTGACCCCATTACCATTTGCTTTGTCTTCTGTTCCCCATTTGATATGGCTCAAATAATTACTACCCCTGGAGACTGGAACAGGAAAACACAGTGGGTCGTACCTCAAGCGGCATGGTTGAGGCTTTTCTTTTTTGAGCCATTTCCTGTTGGGGACAAGATTTTTAGAGGTGGTTTTGCAAGAAATAAAAAGTGGTTTTAAGGATCATGGGATAGAGCTCTTATTTCTCATCCATTCATCTTACAATGATGGGTGGAGAGTCTTTTCTGTGTCCCCCCCCCCCTTGTCCTAAGAAATCTTAAGCATTGTGTCCAGGGTGTTTTGTGAACTGAAGTTTCCTTATTAATATGATGTTTGTCACTTTGCTTCACTGTGGAATAGCTCCAGATTTTTAGTTCAGGTTTGATGCTCTGTATCCCTGTGGTGTTCTTCTCACCATGGCCTCTGTTCCATTTTAATTAGGTTTGGTAGCACTATTAGTCATACCACGAAAAGCAAGGCTTCTCAGACTGTATCATCTTAAGGTTCTTAAATCAATACAACACTTCCTCAGAATAGGATAGCATGCAATAAAGAGAAAATATCCCAGGGAGAGGGACTGTTTTCATGAGAGGCTACAGGCTCAGTGAGGAAAAATGAAAGCTATAGGCCAAACTGATGGTGTTTGTCCTTGTCAGCAGAGGAGGGTCAAGGTGGGTTCACTGAAGGGGAGGAATGACTCTGTCAGACATGTTTGCCAGGACTAGATGCCTGAATGTGGATAAGGGAGTTTTTTGGGGCCCATGTCTTGGAATCCCTCTGTCAATATGGCCATTGACATTATGCAACAAAGATAATGTTTCCAAGCTGTCCCTAAAAGCATTGGAAATGGAATTACAGTAAGACCCCTGTATCCATGGAGGATTGGTTCCCGGCCAACAGTGAGTGACAGGGGAGACTGAGCCTCCATCTTGCCTCTTTTTGTGCTCGCCGGTTGCATCTGCTGCTGTTCGTCCTTCCTTCCCTTCCTTACTTGCTTGAGGGAATGAAGGAGCAGCAGTAGCAGTTGCAGCCATGTGACAGTTTGCAAAAGCAGTGGGAGAGAGGGAGCAAGTGAGGAAGGGAAGGAAGGAGCAGTGGTGGCAGATGCAGCCATGTGGCGGTTTGTGCCCTGGACCACCATCAGCGTTCTCACCCACAATCAGGATTCTCACTGAGGAGGTGAGAGGTAAAAGCAAAGTATTCTGCTTATATAGTGCTCCATAGCATTTCAAGCACTCTCTGGGTGGTTTAGAAATTAATTATGCAGGCTGCACATTGCCGCCCCCCAGCAAGCTGGGTACTAATTTTACCGACATCGGAATGATGGAAGGCTAAGTCAACCATGAATCTGCTACCTGGGATTGAACCCCAGATCGTGAGCACAGTTATACCTGCAGTGCAGGCATTTAACCATTAGAAGGAGTGGAGCACCAGAATGCCCCATCTTGCCTTGCCACAGCAGACAGTTGACAGAAGTGGGGGATTAGTGAGCCCCACCACCAGGCTGAGTTAGGACGCCCGCAGACTCTCCCCCAGGGCCTTCTAGCCAGCCTGGAGAAGTGCTGCACACCACCATCACCAGCATTCCGACTTAACCTGGGGCCACCGTTCGAGCTGACCAGGTGGCAGACCGGGTGGTGCAGGAGCGCACCTTCATGACACCCGGTCTGCCATGCTGCCCAATGGCAGGAGGGGTGGCTTGGGCTGGGCCCCATGGCACTGCTTTTGTCCCCAGCACCTCCTCCCCTCACTGATCACCAGCAGTGGATAACTGAATATATGGGTGGTGAATCAGTGGATACAGGGGTCCTACTCTATGTGACTTGTCTCACTGTGGAAGATCATTCAACTGCAAGACCCGAGGATTAGAATCATTGCTGCATTATGAAGCTTAAAGCTGCAGTTGAAGCATTTTACACCTTCTTATATGGAAGCTCTGAAGCATATGGTGCAGCTTCAGAATATGCTGAAGAGTATGTCTACATGGTTCACTCACCATCTGGAGCCAGCCTTGGGTGGGGGAAATCACAATAGTCTCTTCCATTTTTCCCTATTTTGACATGGAGGCATCAGCTACTTCTCTTGAAAACTTCCATCCTGTTCAAACTACTTGTCAAAATATGCTGGCATGGAATTTTTCTATGTAATCTCGAACACTTATAGGATGAAAGGCTAAACAGTAGTAATCATACCACCAGACTGTTCTTTCCAGTTGTTTCCATGTTGATTTGGAGACATTAGGAGCTCATTAGGCTAATTCATTTTTAAAAAAACAGATGGCCCTAATAATACTAGAAAGTCAATGTTCTCTGTTTTCATTATTTTTAATTTTGTTCTTTCTTTTTTTTACATTATTTTGGTATATTCTTAAATGTGACACAGAAGCAGAATTCTACTGAGCGTGGCCAATTTTCATAGGCTCAGAAGAGATTCATTTCTCTCTCTATGTGTACGTGTATCTTTCTGTTTGGGTTTTGTTTTATTTTTGGCAGGGGGTTGTAGAGTGGTAGACATATTGCTGCCAGATGGGCAGTATAAAAATCTAATAAATAAATAAATAAATAAATAAATAAATAAATAAATAAATAAATAAATAAATATGCCCATTCCCATTAAAAACTCTGAGTTTCCAATTGATTTCAATGGGTAATGAAGAAAGAAGTCATGACTTCATTAGAACTACACAAATTTAATGTTAACAATGAAGGAATTGAAATAGTGAAAGGTTTTTTTTAATACATCCATTTAATCATTATTCATATGGAAGCTGCAGCCAAGAAATCAGAAGACCTGAGACTCAGGCTGTGTTCACACATCAAAAAGTGGCACTGCTTCAGCCATGATCATTGATTGATTGATTGATTGATTGATTGATTGATTGATTGATTGATTGATTGATTGATTGATTGATTGATTGATTGATTGATTGGATCCATTATACTTTTTTTACCATTGAGCCAACTCATTTTTGCATCATAGTCAAGTGTAAGGAAGATCATTCACACTCTTGTATTCCCAACCATTGTGTATATCTGTGAAACTAGACAGTGAAGAAAGGTGACAGAAAATAATGATTCATCTGAAATATTGTGGCGAAGGAGAGCTTTGTAGATACCCAAAACTTGCTGAATGATGAGCAAGTGGGTCCTAGACTAAACCAAGCCTGACCATTCTCAGGCGGGGGGGGGGGTTTGATGAAACTCAGGCTGTCCTACTTTGGGTACTCCATGAGACTGCAATATTCACACACACAAAAAAGACTATAATGCTGGCGAAAGCTGAAGGCAGCAGTAAAAGAGGAAGACCAAATATTAGATGGATTGACTCCCTAAAGGAAACCATAGTCTTGAGTTTGCAAGAGCTAGCAGGGCTGTTGAAGGCTGTACATTTTGGAAACCATTCATTTCATAGGATCTCCATTAAGTCTGAGTTGACTTAATGCCACACAACAACAACATATTATGAAAAAGGGAGCAATCTATTTCAATGAAAACACCAGAATAGTTGTGCACAACTGGAGAGCCTGAATAAAATCCAAACTCTCCCCACATCCCAAAGATAGCAACGCAAATGGGCTCTACAAGTCAGAAAGGGCAACAGATAAGAAAATCAGGAAAGGTCTAGACTAGAGCAATTATAGCTTTCTTCTTATGTTTCTGTTTGTCAGAGGATAGCAAAGTGCTTCCTACCGTGCATTTCCTCTGCTTTCTAATCAGATTCCTTGCTGTTTGGTGATTTCCCTGCATGTCAGAAGAGGAGGAGGAGGAGATCATACTCATCATCCAATTTATTATTTAACAAATTAAATATATGAAGGAGATTGTATCTTATGAATGTTGACTGAACTGCTGCATAAAACACACGTATTTTTATCATTGATGAAATAAAATTCAAGATGCTGTTATATTTGCTCAAACCAATGTAGCATCCATAGACAATAAATCACTATTGATCTGCTTCCCACTTTTTGACATTATTCATTTTCCCTTCAGTGATCTTTGTGAGAAAGGCCTTGCTAAAGTTTTCCTTCTGTCTTATTTGGTTACATTATGTGTCACACTTATCCACTTCTTATGGGAAAAGTTGTAATCCCCTCTCCCCTCTGCTTTGCTCTTGTTTAATTTATTAGTTCCCAAGAATGCCGGTATATCCTTTCCCCCTCTAGTTTTTTCCTATCATCCATGATTTTTATTATCATTTCAAAAGTAACTTTTGTGTTTTCAGATTATATTCTCTTTCAGTACTAATTTGAAAGAATTACTTGTACCAGCATACAACCGTGTAGACATCATCTTCTTGGAGGCCACTGTAAAGAAATTCTGAAGAAAGGAGAAGTTTAGCCCCATCACAGATGTTTAGTCACTGCACTGAAACTTATTGGATCCTGTTTTAGTAAGTATGTCATAATGAGTTCTAATATTGGAACCTTGCTCCTTGATTTCTGCTTTAACTACCACTGACTTAGCAACTATAGTAACTACCACTGATACTGATATCCTACAGTTAGCGCTATTCATATGTCTTTGTTATTATTTATTTGATTGATTGATTGATTGATTGATTGATTGATTGATTGATTGATTGATTGATTGATTGATTCATTCATTCATTCATTCATTCATTCACTCACTCACTCACTGACTCATTCATTCATTCAATTCTATGCTGCTTTTCTCTGTTTAGCATAGTTATGCCAAAAAAGAAAGGAGAGGGAGGGAGGGAAGGAGAGGGAGAGAGAGAGGGAGGGAGAATGACAAAGATACTTGTGTGAAAGCTGGCGAAAGGTGAAATACGCTGCCTCATAGGCATCCTAGAGCCTGGAAGTCTCTGATTAAAAATCTTGACACTAATTTGGGACTATTTCTTTCTTGGGAAATAAAAAGTTGATAGGGTGAAAAAAATGACTTGGAAAAGCCAGTCTCATCCAACCCAATTTTCCACCCGTGGCCCTGTTTTTACAGTGTGGCAAACCCTGGGACAGAGGGAGGCCTACTGATATGTTGGGAGTCTTCCTCCCAGATGCCCTGGAACATGGGGGGCATGCTGAAAAACACAAAGGGATGATGGGGTGGGGTGTAGATATGGAACTCTTGGCCTGGAGTACCTGACTGAAACTTGACCAATCTGGTTCACTACAGACAAATATAAGCACTCCAAGCTTTTTCCCCAGCAGTATTCCTGTGTGTATTTTACTGGCAACAACAGCAGTGAGAGAGGTGCCAAACCGAAAACCAAACTACAAATCAATTCAATTTTCTGGTTGATATGTGGATGTTTGTGGTCCACCACTGTCTGCTGCATCCCAACCCTTCTAATCTGGACTCTTGATTAGACATGGGCATGACTCGGCAAAATTTTCGTTTCCATTTTCGTTTGTCATTTCCGTTACGTAACAAAATGACAAATGAAAATTGAGCTGGAAATTGAATGAAACGAAACGACCCATGAAAATTGTGGTCGTTAGTTTTGTTTCCGTTACTGGCGGCGCGCAATGAAATGAGCTGTTTTTTAAATGTTAAAAAATGCCCTGGACATCCATAAAATGCAGTGATAATTATTTATACTGTCTGATAATACCTACCAGGGGGGTGGGGGTTCCTTAAAACGTGCATTTATGTCTTTTCTCAGATCGCTGTATTTTTTTTTCCTTTAAGGGGAGTTAGGGAATGGGGACATTGACCCAAAATGGCTCCCAGATGCCTAATATTGATTTCTTGGGTATTAAAACTCCCTGGACATCCATTAAAATGCAGCGATAATGCGAGAATTATTTGAAATTATTACCTACCAGGGGGTTGGGGTCCTTAAAATGTTTGGTTTTGTCTTCTCCCATCGCGATGTATTTTTCTTTTCACTTTAAGAATGACAAAATGGACGTCCCCAGCCACTCCAGCCACAACATGGAGGCAAGCCATGTGATGGGATCATGTAAATTCTTGGAAAACTTCAACCAATAGCATGCCCAGGTTGCAGACTGGGCAGGTCTGGCAGCCACAGAGGGCATAAAAAGCTCTGGCAGCCCCTGGAAATGCTTTAAAATCGCGCAAAAAGCGGGTAGAAATGAAAAACGAAAAAACAAAAAAATGAAACGACAAATTTTTGAAAAAATTTTGCGAAAAACGGAAACAACCCGAAACGGACCCATCCCGAAAAACGACAACTCGAAACATAATTTTTTCTAGTCATGCCCATCTCTACTCTTGATGACTTTGGAGCCAAATTAATATAAGATGAAACTAAAGTGTTAAAAGCATTTTCCTCCATCATCATAATTCTGGGCTGTGGAACTGCGCTGAAGTTCTCAAATTTTGCAATTTTCAAGAACGAGTGATCTTTGTCATCCTCATTGTCACATACTGTGCTTCCATTAGGGCTGTACATGATTTTTGTATGATTACAAGAGTTTTCTGTAGTTAAGTATTCTAGTGCCCAAAATGTTGGTACCTTAGAGTGATTTTGCTTGAGGAACAAAACAAGAGAAAAGAATCATAAAATGTGTTCATTATCCTTCAGTATTACATTTGAAAACTTGAGGTCTCTCTTGACAGGTTTGTTGCTTGCAGACTCCAAGTGCTACATACATATGCATGCTCCTAAGAACCCACTGGCATGTAGTAGCAGGCAGGAAAAAAAACGCTCCTTTTATCAAAAGGAGAAGAAGAGAGGGGAAAAAGCAAACGAAATCAAAGAAGCTGGGACTCAGAATTAACTGTGGACTCCTGTTTCTGGCTGGAGCAGCAGCCCAGTAAAGCAGATGCTGCATGATAGCATCCTATCATGGGTGGATCCATGTGGTGATGGTGGTGGGTATGGGTGTGCTGGATGATTAATGAGGATTGTGCTGCAAGGCCACTGGCCAGCACAATTGGTGGCAGCAGAAACTGTGGGCTGGTGGACCTGAGTGGAGGAGGCATAATTCTGACCTGCCTGCCCAGGATACAAAAGGGCAAGCAAGGCTATTCAACTCAGGTTGCTTTTGGCAATCTTTCGGAGTGGATCTCCAGGGGAGCTAGAGGCAGGGTCACGGGCTGGCCTAGCTCTGTCTGTGGCCAGAGCCTGACCATGCCTCTGTGTGGCAGTGACTCACAGAGTGGTGTAAATCCATGTGAGCTCCATGGAACTGCCAGTCCATTCCTGGATTGTCTCCCAGGTGGTGCCTAGGGCAGACAGTGGCTTACATTGGGTGGCATTCAGTCTTCCTGATGAACTGGGTCCATCCTCCAATACAGATCAGAGAAATAGCAGCTGCAATCACTAAAGTGGGTGCCTTCCAAATCATTAAAGCTATTTTATTCCTATATATCAGGCCTGCTCATCTGTAGCCCAGCAAATAAAGACAGAAAACAGAAAAGAACAACATATTTCTTTTGTGTAAAAGTATCTAATATTTTTCTGGATTTTAAGTAGTCCCGATCCTGATCCTTTTCATTAAACTGTCCACAGAGCTATATTTGAATGTGCACGATATAATAGCTTATACAATGCTCCCTGCACCTATTAATTTGAAACTTGGCAAATCTGGTGACCCTTGAGAGGGGTAACTAATTCTACGAATTTCATCTAGGTTGCCAAGAAGAAAAGAGCAGGTATAGGACAATACTTTATATTTTAAAAAAAAAACTTTTCTTAGAAAATCAAAATTTAAAGTTCATATAATACAAATGTTTAAAAAGAAGGAAGCAAAACACAAATTTGTCTGCAACGTGACATGTCTCATTCCCTCCTAAGATTCTATTATATCTAAACATTTGTTAAACCAATTGTGCCAATCCAGACAAATCTACTCAAGTACAGAAATTTGGATTTCAGAGCAGAGATTCTGATTCTGCATCAGACCGGGGGGCAGGGGGGGGACTGGGATAGGAAACAAACCTTAATCATGGTAACATCCATAATACTTATTTAAACATTTTTGCCCTACACTTGTAACAACTGTAAATGTCAAAAGGGATTTTTTTAAACAAACCCACCCAGTTTGTAAAATGTTTAAACAGGGCTATTGATTTGCTTTAGCAGCTGTGTTCAGCTTGTTCCACCTGCATTATTTGGTTTGCTTGCTCTTTCTTCCCACCACATTATTCTGCATTATTGAACTGCAGTACCACAAGCCACATTTGCTTAATGCGTTCAATTATCCATTTAAATTGTAATTGCATTTTGACCACCATGTGCTCAAAATGAAAAGGGATCTGAAGTCAGAAGAATTCCTGTTGAGAGCTGCAGGGGTGGCCTGCTGTCAGTAGTTTGCTCCAGCAAAGGAAAAAAAACCCTGCATTTATTTTATTTTTAAAAAGACTTCATTGAAGGAAGTTATTGCTATGAGGCCGTGGTGGTAATTTTCTAACTGAATCTTGAGGATACCAGGTGGTTTGTAGATACCTTATGTGTTGTGTCAACTGGTTTGTACACAGTTTTGGATTTTGGAAAGAGAACATTTCCCCTTAATCCAAACCTTTCAAAATGTTAAACAGAAATAATCACAAAAATGTGGACACTATATTCCATAAGATAAAAAGGTAAAGGTAAAGGTTCCCCCCGCACATGCGTGCTAGCTGTGTCCAAACCTAGGGGTGGTGCTCACCTCTGTATTCAAGCCGAAGAGCCAGTGTTGTGCAAGTCTGTGGCCATGTGGGAGGCATAGCTGCAAGGAAACACTGTTTTACCTTCCTGCTTTTTACAGCAGTATCTATTTATCTATTTGTATTTTACATGCTTTCGAACTGCTAGGTTGGCAGGAACTGGGGTTAACAGTGGGAGCTCACTCTGCTGTGTGGCACCTGAGATTAGAACCACTGAGCTGCCAACTTTGTAGCCAACAGTTTCCAGTGGTCTTAGCCTGCTGAGCCAGCATGCTCAGGCTATTCCATAAGATAGTGCAGCAGTATTCTTTCGCGCAATTGGGTTCTGATTCTGGAAATAAGCCTCCTGGAAGAAAGTGAGAATCAGAGAAGGAATGGAGGAAGATGAGATGAGATGAGATGAGATGAGTAGCACTGTATGGGAGACAACACAGGGCTCCTAGACATTAAAAAAAAAACCCTGTGCCTCAGGTGCATGGGGGGAACAAAAAACAAAACAATGAACCATTTTTTTAAAAAAAAAATTCATTTTGTATGAAACAACTTCCCCAAAAAAGAAACAAAATAGAATTTCTCTGTCTCGTGCCCATCTCTATTCACCATTTCAAGTGTAGAAACCTCCAGTTACAATGAACAAGGTAGGTCCCACATGTTAAGTACATGGGATGGGGGGGGGAGTTCTGCAGGGGGCAACAGGGCTTTGTTATTATTTGAGATGGACATAAACCTCCCCCCCCCTTGCAAAAAAAGAATCAGGAAATTCATGGGAAACTGCTGACTTGTTGGCTTATCTTGTTTTGGGTTCGTCCACACCAGATAATCTTATTTTTTCTGAACCAATGAACATTTTTTAAAAAAAAATTATGGTCATCCTGATTTGTTTTTCCTGCCTCTACAGCCCAGCTCCCTTTCCACTGCCCCCATTGCCTCCCTGTCTTTTCCTGCTGCTGCTGCCACCACCATCTTGAGAGTTTGTCTGCTCCTGCAGGCCAGCTGCCTCTGCACTTGTCCTGCATCTCAGCGGAGAGGCTGATGGATGCACAGAGGTAACTGGTGCGAAGCCAGTGAAGCTGACTCTGATAAAAAAAAAGAATCAAACAACAACAACAATGTATGACACATCTCTCAGACAAGGAAGGATGACTTTGTTTGTTTAAAATAAATGCACAAACTGATGAACCAAATCATGGTTAGTTGGGGGAGGGGAAATAGAAATTTGTGGTTTGTGGACCTCACCAAACCACAAACCAAGATATATTACCATTTTGCTGGGTTGTGCCCAAATTTAGTTATCACTTCACTATATCTAACTTTCTTCTTTCAAGCCAAGGGGAGCATAGGCTTGTTCAGTCATTCTTACACCTTTAAATACCTCTTAAATGGTATAGGGGAGCACCTTGTTCCAAGTTCCTTCCTAGGTTATTCTTCTCTATGTGGATGCTGTCTGTGAAATTCTAAACATTGCCCTTCTAGCATTCCAAATTGCATTCAGAACTCCCAATTTTGCATAAAGAAGGTTCCATATTAGATAAGGAGAGTTATGTTGGAAGTGTGGGCTAAGAGCCTGCCCAATTGCCTCATGTGTCTGTAAACTAGGTATTAAATCAGAATAGGGATAAAAGAGTGACAAAGTTTAGTACATCGATTCTAGTCGCCACTTTAAGTGACCTGACGGCCAATTCCTGGACTAATAAATGGATCCCAATGCAAACATTCTTTGTTTTTACATTTCTTGGAACATATTTCTTGAACCTGAAACTGCTAAAATGCACTTAGAACATGTGTATGCTCATTTAAAATGTATGCATATATGTGTACAGAAACTCTTAATTCATGAGGGATGTATTCAAAACTTTATTCTCCAGAAAAATTTCCCCTAAACTATAGAGAAATGGCTGTGTCAGAGTATGTGCTATTTGATCAGGCAGCAGAAGCAATATTTATTGAATAAATTGTTAGCCAGAGTCAGAGTTTTCTTAAAACCAAACAGATATATTACAAATGAACAAAAATATAACACAGCATCACAGAACTTCTACAAAGGTCAACAAAACATAGAGGGAAAAATCACATTAGAACATTGATACAAAATTCAACAGCATAACAGCATAATAGCATACAGTACAGAGACAAAATATATGGCAAAGAAACAAAGTGGGTGCCTTTACACATGGAAGGCTCAATGAACAAAGATTTACAGCACATTTTTATACACATGTCTGTCCAATCATAAATGACATTACTTCATAGCTATTGCAACCTCTTGTATCAGCCAAAATTCATTATGGTAATTTTTAACATCTGTACTCCATTTTTTTTAAAAAACTATATACACTGAGTCACTGTGACTTTGCACTTTTTACATACTCCATCTTTAAATCAATTAAATACATATCAAACACACACAGAACATCCTGTCTAATACATATATTTCATTAACTAATATCTGACAGGATGTATCTTATAACACTTGTGAAACTGAAATGGACTGAGCCATGTACCTTGATCATAGTAATGGGGGCATTCTTGCTGGTTCTTTTGTGATTTCTTGGAGAATGTCTGTAGACATTATATATTGCCCCCCCCGAAATGAAGAATAATGTATCATCAAGAAAAGGACTACAAGTCTTCCTCATGTTTGTCGGTACCTGTTCTAGCTCTACTGTTAGTCTACTGACAACAGTAATGGGCTTGATTCAACAATGGACCTCCATTGTCAAAATGAAAAGCCAATTTTCCTTCTGGCTCCACTTTCAAAAAGCCGGTAACCCCATGGAGCCAGTGTTTGTGTGTCCCCTAGGATGCAGGGTAGAAGGGATGAAAACATTGTTCTAACGGTATCAGCCTCCAACATGCAATACTGGATTTTAAGCCACTTGAAGGATATATGAACAGATATCCCCAGTGGAGTCTGAGGTATCTATTCTCAGTATTTTGTATAGTCCCAGTACATGTGGGACTGTAATGATGATTTTTTTAAAAGGGACACTAACTATGTCAGTCTGGGAGACCTTTTCCTTTTGGCAAATTTCTTTTGTATGCTGCTTCTCCTTTTTAGGCTCCTTTGTTGACTTCTTGCTATTGTTAATGCTAGCTTCTCTTCCACAAAAGAGGTTCAGGCGACTGCACAGAAATGTATGGCTTATTATTATGGACCTATTTCCAGCTGCTATTAGTTTTTGGGCTCTAGCAGGGTTTTCTCTCTCTCCCAGCATTCACATTTCTCAGACACTGAAATTCTTTCAGAAATCAGATCTGGCATGGATGTCCATAGCCTAGAGGTTCCCTTTTGATTTCTTACAGCATATAATTTCCATTGATGGGAAGCTTTAAGTTTGTTTGCTGCTTTTCAGCCTCCGCAAAAGTTAATATGCTAGAAGCACCCTGCTTTAACTCTGATCCCAAAGTAACATGCAGGCATTTACTAGATCAGAGAAGTACAGAACTGTCTTGCAAGTTGCAACAGTATTTTCCCTGTAGATGGAAAAGTAGTTTGGAAAAACACAATTTTGATTGGAAAAATGGCCTACAGAGGAAGGTTGAGTAACCTTTCCTGCTCTACTTAATGTTTGATCAGATCTGCAGCCTCCCTTGTGTGCTATTCATTTTAACAGTTACATGCATCTTACATATAGTACATTAAGTGGCCACAAGACCTTGCAAAAGGTACCAGTGCTTATTTCAAAGTGAAAACAGATAGATGTTCCCATCACATGTCTGAAGTTGTGTCCAACTATAGCAACCCTAATACGGTTTCTAAGGCATGTAAGATGTTCGTGGAATGGTTTACCTTTTCCATACTCCAGTGAGTTTCCGTAGATGAGCATGAATTTGAACTTCTGAGTAGAGATGGGCACGACTTAGCGGTATTCCCGTTTCCGTTGCCGTTACTCGTATCCGTTACTCTACGGAAACGGTAACGGGAATTACTCTGCCAGAATTCGAGCTCGAACCGACGAACGAACAATTTTGGTCTGATTTGTCGTGCTCGTTACTTGCACGCGGCGATCGCGCAATGCCAAGCAGCACAGAAAAAAAGTTTTTAAAAGTAAAAAAAAAACCCGATTCCCGGTCCAAAATGGCGACCGCAATATTTTTTTGGAAATCCTTGCCCAAAACCCCACCAAAGCACCACAGAAACATGCGAAAGTTACCTATTTTAAATGCTTGATTTTTTACAGTAGCAGCAGTGGGTTTGTCTTGCCAAAATACGTCTCCGTTGATTTTATTTTATTTTTTTCTTAATTTATTTTTTTACACCTGCGCAACGATGGGCTGGCCATGGGACGGGACCATGCAAATTTTCGGAGCCATTCCACCAATCGCATGGACAGGTTTTGACTGACACTTCTGGATGTGCCAGAGGGCATAAAAAGCCGAGGCAGTTCCAGTCCGTCACAGTCTGGGCTTGGATCTTGTGGAGGGTGGTCAGGGCTGGATTGCTGCGCTCAGTCTAGTTTCGATTTTGCTGTCTCGGTTTCGGTCTCGCTACGCAGGGAGGGAATTGAATTGATTTTAATCCGCAAAACATAATAATTTCTTTTATTCCCTGTGGGGAATAGCAACGCAGTGTTTATTCTTTTTTGTTTTCTGCATTTTTGAGGAAGAGTTCCGTTTTTTATTTGCTTATATTTGCTTCAAGGGGGAGGGAAGATTTGAGTGGGAGCGGTAGGGGAAGGGAGGTGCTGTGGATTTATTTTGAAAATATATTATTTTACACTACCATACCATTTCTTTTGTATCCCAATTTCCCACCAAGTTCATTTACTTGGCCAAGGTCCTTTTACCCTGCGCCTACAGCTTTTTTGCTGCTGTTGCGATTGGGGTTTTGGAAGGGAATCCAGCAACCCTATCCTACCCTAGTAGCAGCTCATAGTTTTATTCCATTTATTTTCTATTATACAGTTTATTAGCAAGTGGCAAGCAACAGCCAAGGTCCAGTACTAGTGCTTAGAAGGGGAGGTTGGAGGCTGTGGATTAAATTATTTTAAAAATATTATACAGAGTACAGACTGAGTAGGCAGAGTCTCCCTCGCCAACCAGTGCACTCAAATTTCTCAAACACATTTTTTGGCAACAAGGCTAGGGCACCTTCCTCTGTAGAACATTTTACAATTTCATTTTACTTAACACTTATAGATATTCTTTCACTTGCCCAACACCTCATTCATTTTTTGGCAGTCAGGCACTCAAACAAACATTTGTTGAAGGGCAGGCACGCAGCCACCTCTATAGAAATTTTTCTTCAATTACATCTTTGAAGAAGTTACATTATCTTAGTTACTGTGCATTATTTGTGAAAGTTGGGTGCTGCCAGATTTTGCAAACCCCTTGCTTCTATTAGCTTGGTTTTTGTGCAGTTGTAACTTACATCTGTGAAGAAGTTAAGTTACAGTTCTCCTAATTACACTTGCCCTGTGCATTGTGAAACTTGTTTGCCAGGATTGGCAAACCCCTTGCTTCTACTAGCTTGGTTTTTGTGCTGTTTTTGTGAGTCAACCTCACTCATTTACTCGCCAGTTTGCCACCAGTGTACATACACAATTACATTTTTGAAGAAGTTACATTTCTCTTTGTTACACTTGCCCTGTGCTGTGCATTGAGAAACTTGTTTGCCAGGATTGGCAAACCCCTTGCTCCTATTTCCTTGTTTGTTGTGCTGCTGTTGTGAGTCCATCTCACTCATTTACTTGCCACCACAGTCTACATACACAATCCAATTACAACTGTGAAGAAGTTACAGTTCTCCTAATTACAGTTGCCCTGTGCAGGGCATTGAGAGACTTGTTTGCCAGGATTGGCAAACCCCTTGCTCCTATTTCCTTGTTTGTTGTGCTGCTGTTGTGTGAGTCCATCTCACTCATTTACTTGCCACCACAGTCTACATACACAATCCAATTACAACTGTGAAGAAGTTACAGTTCTCCTAATTACAGTTGCCCTGTGCAGGGCATTGAGAAACTTGGGTGCCAGGATTGGCAAACCCCTTGCTCCTATTACCTTGTTTGTTGTGCTGCTGTAACTTGTGAGTCCGTCTCACTCATTTACTTGCCACCACAGTCTACATACACAATCCAATTACAACTGTGAAGAAGTTACAGTTCACTTTATTACACTTGCCCTGTGCTGTGCATTGAGAAACTTGTTTGCCAGGATTGGCAAACCCCTTGCTCCTATTTCCTTGTTTGTTGTGCTGCTGTTGTGAGTCCATCTCACTCATTTACTTGCCACCACAGTCTACATACACAATCCAAATACAACTGTGAAGAAGTTACAGTTCTCTTTGTTACACTTGCCCTGTGCTCTGCATTGAGAAACTTGTTTGCCAGGATTGGCAAACCCCTTGCTCCTATTACCTTGTTTGTTGTGCTGCTGTAACTTGTGAGTCCATCTCACTCATTTACTTGCCACCACAGTCTACATACACAATCCAATTACAACTGTGAAGAAGTTACAGTTCTCTTTGTTATACTTGCCCTGTGCAGGGCATTGAGAGATTTGGGTGCCAGGATTGGCAAACCCCTTGCTCCTATTTCCTTGTTTGTTGTGCTGCTGTTGTGTGAGTCCATCTCACTCATTTACTTGCACAGTTCCTTGGTGCTTTTCTTTACTATCACATTATACATTCCCTGGCCTGAGCCACAAGAAGTGAGAAAAATGAGGAGGGGTCGCACAGCTAGAGGGCAGTGGAGGGGGACCCCTACTAAGATAAATAGGGGCACGTTTCTGAGCGAAGGGACAGGAAGTAGTGCAGAAAGTGATACTGGTGCAACTCCCTCCCCGAGTAGCAGTGCCAGTGGCACAAGCAGCACTGTGCCATCGTCTGTCACCGAGGGAAGCATGGATGAGGTGTACCAAATCCCATCTCCGTTACCTGACAGCCCCACCCTTAATCAGCAAGAAGACAAGGGCTCTGATTCTGAAATGGCATCAGAATCAGAATCGGGCTCCTTGTATCTAAACATGCCAGATTCTGAGGACCTGTTGGCAGGGACAGACTTAAGGCAGGCTCCAGGCAGTGACGGAAGGAGCAGCCATCTTTCCACCCAGAGTACCACCAGTGAGAGCAGTAGTACTACTCTACTTTCCCGGCAGGGCAGAGGCCACACCAGCACCACAGCAGCGGCAGCGGCAGGCAATAACAGAGGGGGTGTTACTTTCTGTAAGCCACGAGGGTGTCTCTGGGAGCATTTTGAGAACAGCCCCCAAGACGCAAGGATGGCGGTGTGCAAGATATGCAGGGTGGTCTTGCGCAGGGGGAATGACCCCAAACAACTCTCCTCAAGTGGGTTGCGGAGCCATCTGATGAGGAATCACCCTGGTACTCTGCCTGGAACCCTGTCGGGCCCTTGCTCTTCAGGGAGGAAGAGAGGGGAAGAAGGGTTAGAGAAAGGAAAACACAGCTCCACTAGTGAGAGTGGGAAGAGGCAGGCCACTCTGCAGGAAGTGGGGCTGTTGGGTGGGACTTTTGTCAGCCTGCGAAATAGGGCCAAAGCACAGGAGACCACCACTCGAGTGGTGGGTGAAATGGTGGCCATGAACGGGTTGCCCCTCTCCTTTGTGGAGTCATCAGGCTTCAGGCACCTGATGAAGCACGTGGCACCATGGTACGAGACTCCATCCCGGCGTACCTTCAGCAGGCGGGTGCTTCCCTCCCTTTATGAGTCTGTCAGGGACAGGATCCGGGCCCTGCTGCAGGCGGCCAGAGGGAGGAAGATCCACTTCACTTCCGACCTCTGGACCGGTGGGCACCACGGATACCTCTCACTGACGGCTCATTGGTGGCAACCCAAGGAGGTCCTGGAGCCCCGGTCAGCCCATGAGCAGCTGCAGGGGGAGGCACAAGGCAGCACCCCAAGAGGGTATAGGGTGGTGCTTCTCCAGGCCCAAAGCATGGAGGACAACGCCACAGGGATCAACATTGCTGACGTTCTCAAGACAGCAATGCGAGAGTGGGGATTGGGGACAGAGGAACAGGTCAATCGTGGAGTCATGGTTACAGACGCGGGCCGTAACATGACCAACGCGGTTCTTGGGGCAGGGTTCCAGGGCATCGTGTGCGCAGCACACAAACTGCATCTAGTGGTTGGCGATGCCATTGGCCTGGGTGCACCAAAGGACTCCTGGAGTGAGGGGACCAGGGAGACCAGGGCCTTGCTGGACAAGTGTTGGAAGATCGTGGGGCACTTCGCTCGCAGCATCAAGGCAGCCAGGATGATGTGTGAGAGGCAGGCGGAGACGGGCCGACCGGAGCACGTCCTGATCCAGGACGTGACCACCCGGTGGAACTCCACCCACGAAATGGTCAAGCGTCTGGTGGAGCAGAAGGAAGTGGTGGAATACATCATGTCAACCACCCCAGTCCTGCATGAGGGGAGGGAATTGGACCTTGGTGCTACCGAGTGGCTCGCCCTCTCCCAGATGGCGGGAATCCTGCAGCCTTTTGAGGAGACCACCCACGTCCTCAGCAGCTACAACGCCAGCCTGGGCCACGTTCTCCCCCTGGTCAATGCCCTTCGCCAACGCCTAGAGACCAGTATCCGGGAAGAAGGCAATCTTCTCCCTAAGAGCAGGACATTGGCAGACAGGCTGTTGACCGGCGTGGATACCCGCCTTGGCCCACTAAGAAGGGAAAACGTGTACCAGATGGCCTGCCTGTGCGACCCTCGCATCAAGGGTTCCCTGGCGGCCAGCACTGCCGAACTGAAATCCTGGAAGACGGAGCTATGCCGTCAAGTCAGGGCTCTCTCCGATGAGGGCCAGGTGTTTCAGAGGGCGCACGGAAGCCAGAGCGA
The DNA here is from genome assembly GCA_037367245.1 of Phrynocephalus guinanensis. Classification (NCBI taxonomy): domain Eukaryota; kingdom Metazoa; phylum Chordata; class Lepidosauria; order Squamata; family Agamidae; genus Phrynocephalus; species Phrynocephalus guinanensis. Next base: position 70,427,863 of record CM074739.1, on the reverse strand, counting down.
TGCTGAGGAGGAGTCCTCGCAAGGATCCACATCCCTCTGTACTCCAGGAGTGTTCACCCAGAGACCAGGTTCCGTTCCAGCAGCCAACTACCTGGCCTCTGCCCTAGCCATGGCAGTTTCCTCCTCAGTGGAGGAAGAAGGAGCAGACCTAGCTCAGACCATGGTGAAGGAGTACATGGCCGAGCCCCTCCAACCCCTCAGCTCGGACCCACTGCACTACTGGGCCAGAAAGGCAGACCTCTGGCCCGCTCTTTCAACTCTTGTCTATCCCACCCACCAGTGTCCAGAGTGAGCGTGTCTTCTCCCACATGGGAGATGTCCTGAGGCCGCGCCGCTGGCGCCTGGACCCAGAGACGGTGGAAAGGTTGACTTTCATCTGCTTCAACCTTTCCACCTTGGGATTACCCCAACACTCCAAGAACTAAGTTGCTGCCTGTAACCTAACCTCCTGCCTGCAATCCTCCATGCCCGCCTGCAAGCCTGCCTGCCTCCCCTTGGCCCTACGAGCCTGCCTGCCTGCCTGCCTGCCTGCCTGGCCCTGTGACTACCTGCCGACTCCAGTGCCTAATGCCTGCAAAACTGCCTGCTTGACTGCCTGCCTGCCTGCCTGCCTACCTACCTGTATTCTCTCTCACACACAATTGAAGGGTACAATTAGTGGCCCAATTTTTCTAGCCCTGGCCTGTCTCCAAACCAGGCAGGGCCACTCAAAGTGTCATTGGAAAGGGTCTGTCTGTATTGGCCCAATGTTTCCCCCTTTGCCATGGCTGGTCTGAGAGAGACCCTAATACCTGCCTTCCTTGGTGCTTCACACCATTCCCTGGGGTTTAGGCGCCAATCTGCTAACAAAGTGGTGAGGAAGCACTTTACAACAACCTACCTCAAAGACTGAGTATCAGGGGGCAAGCTCCCCTCCTTACAGCCTTAAAGAAATAGACCCACCCAGTTCTCCTGCTTTCACTCTGTCTCCTTGGTTGCCAAAACCCGGTCTCCTGGGTTGGCGATAGAAACTCTGCCTGCCAAGGCGGAAACAATCCTCCCTACTGGCACTTTGGCTTAGTGCCTTCCCAATCCCTACCCTTGGAGGATGGTATCCTCTAAGCATGCGCCTAGGCTACACACACATACCTGTAAGCCAGACTAGATGCTTCCCTGCCTGCCCGGCCCTCTGCCAACCTGCCTGCCTGTCAGACTCCACCAGTCCCGGCTTTGAGCATGCTTTCAAGTTGCTTCTCATTCAACCTCCTCCAGTCTGCCCTTCTGGCCTCCCAGTCCCATACTTTGTCGTCTGGGCTGGTCTGTGAACCACTAAGAAGGGCTGTGGAATGGGAAAGACAGGAGCTCCGCTTCCAGTGGGAAGAGGCAGGCCTCTCTGCAGGAAGTGTTGCCGCTGTGTGGGAGTTTTGTCCGCCTCCGCTACCGCTAATTTTCACTCTGAGCTGCAATGCACTGTGAAGGGAGGGACCAGGAAGCCTCCAGGCTTGTTGCTTGGTGGATACTCTGACGCACACTGACTGTGTGAGTCTATAATTCACACAGACCTAGCTCTGTCTCCTCCGCCACTCTTTCCACTGGGCTGCCAGCTGTGGCTCACAAAGAAGGGAAACGTCCTTGTTGTGTGTGCGTACTCCTGGCCGAAAGTCCCCTGTGTGGATCTTTGTGCTGTGCTGTGTGACTCATTGTGCGCACACTCAGTGCTTAAACATTTTATAATCATTTCTGCCCTAACCCCGGAACAAAGGCTGCCGGACAAGAAAAGTTACTGGTTACAAATCTAGGTTGTGATTGATGATGATGATTGAGTTATGGGAACACTCTTCAGGAACAGCTGGTGGTGGGCTTAGGGTTAGGGTTAAGGGGGATGTTTAGGCCTCCGCTACTCTGTCCTCTGGGCTGCACCACACTGTGTCTCACTAAGAAGGGCTGGAGTGGAATGTACTTGCGCATACCACAGTTCTGCACAATAATCGTTTGTTTCTTAGAAATAGAAGAGCCTTTCAGGAGGATGTTCCAGGCTTGGCTCTTGGAGTTGTGGAACTGCTGTGATTCACTACGAAGGGCATGGAGATGAATGCCGGCACGGCAGTTAGGAGCAGTCTACCAGCACACAGCTGGGAAAGAAAGTCAGAAAGCTTGGCTTGCTGTCCTTTTGGAAGCCTGTGTGGTCAAAGACTCAGACTCACTCTAGCTCTGTGTCTTCTCCCTGCCTGCCTGTCAGGCTCCCCCCACTTCCGGCTTAGAGGAGGCCTTCTAGCCACTTCTCCTTCACTGGTCCAGTTAGTGCTTCAAGTTCAGCCCTGTCGCCACTGCCCTCAACTTGCCCATGCAGCAACCACGGCTGCGCCCGCCTCTTGGCGGAAAACCACTTGAAGACCAACTGTAACAGTGCATTCACTCATCAACTATTTTGTTTAGAAGAACTGGTGGACTCTGTCATCCCACATTGGGGGGGGGGGGTTTCTTCACGCAGTCTAGGTTGGGGAAATCCCTTGGCTGAGGGAGGGGCGATTCGGTGGTTCTCCTTCAACCCCCTCTAATCTGGCCTTCTGGCCTCCCCTACCCTTCACTCTGGGTTGCACACACTGTGCCTCACAGAGAAGGGCATTGTGCTTGTGTGCTAGAAAACAGCCGTGGGGTGGTCCCGTGATTAGGCAGAACTCTGCCTTGCTCTCCTCAAGGTGGTTGCGCAGCCACCTCATGCGAAAGCACCCTTGGACTCTGCCTGGGACAGTGACAGGACTCTGCAGGAAGGAGTGCCGCAGTGTGGGAGTGTTGTCAACCTCCGGACTGCCAATTAGTCTTCAGTGGGCTGCCATTGCCATACACTGTGGCTCACAAAGAAGGACAACTTACTGCCGTGCTGGTGGCCCTCTTTGACCGTTATAAATAGGACAGTTTATCAGAAAGTTCAAGGCTTGGCTCTTAGAGTTGTGGGGAATGTGATTCACTACGAAGGGCATGCCACTGGGATGCAATGCACTGACTGTGGCTCTCTGTGAAGGGAGGGAGCAAGGAAGCCTCCAGGCTTGGTTCTTTGTGGGTACTCTGACTCACACAGACAGTGAGCCTGTGGTTCTCAGACCTACTGTCTTCCGTGGGCTGGGCTGAAAAGCTATGTCACTCACTGAGAACGGAACATGGATGGGCTGGGAGTTTACCAGGAAACCAGCACATAGCTGGGGAGGAAGACCCTCTGGCTTGCAGTCCTTTTTTCAGAGTGGTCTCAGGCCTCAGAGTCAGACACCATGTGGACTCTGCTTTTCCACTGGGCTGCCAACTGTGGCTCATGAAGTAGGGAAGCCTGCGTAGGCGTACATAAAAGATTGTCAGAAAGGTGCAGCCTGGCCCTTGTTGGTGGATGGATACTTGGAGTCACTGACTGTGAGTCTGTGAGGGAAGGGCGACTGTGTTCCATTTGCTGCAACCCACTGTGGCTCACGAAGAAGGGCATTTTCCTGGCGTCCTCCTCAGGCCATTCAGCTACGCTGGGGAGCTGGAGCTTCCTGGCAATGATCCTCCCCTACGGAGGTCCTGTGGCCTCAGACTCAGGCTATGTGGCCTCCTCCAGCCACTCTTTCCTCTTGGATGCAAAACACTGTGGCTCACTAAGAAGGGAGAGTAGTTGTGTGCAGCACACACTCCAGTAGTTTCTCTGACAGTTCCAGGCTTGGTTCTTGGAGTTGTGTTGGAGCTGGGATTCACTACGAAGGGCATGGTAGTAGTTTGCGGGGAGTTTCTAATTCACACAGACCTAGCTCTGTCTCCTCCGCCACTCTTTCCACTGGGCTGTCAGCTGTGGCTCATAAAGAAGGGAAAATGTACCAGTTGCGTGGTGGTGGCACCACCATTTATAAATAGAACAGTTTTCCGAAAGTTCAAGGCTTGGCTGTTGGAGTTGTAGGAGCTGGGATTCACAACAAAGGCCATGGTCGTGGACTGCTGGCCCAGCATTCAATTACTCCAGCTTGTGGCCTCCACCACACTTTCCTCTGGGATGCAAGACACTGTGGCTCACAAGGAAGGGAAGAGGAGTTGGGTGCCAGCACTCCGTTTATTGCAAAGTTGCAGGCTTGGCTCTTGGAATTGTGTGGGAACCAACTGTGATTCACAAAGAAGGGCATGGTAGTAGACTGCTGGGCCAGCAGTTAGCAAGTCTACCAGCACACAGCTGGGGACTTGGGGAGGAAGAGTCAGACTCAGAATGTGGCTTGCTGTCCTTTTTGCAGCCTGTGTGGTGCCAGACCAAACTCATGGTGATTTGCCTCCTCCGCCAGTCTTTCTTCTGGGCTGCAAGACGCCGTGTTTCACACTGAAGGGGGTTCCTGATTTGCGTTCGTACGTATAGCACCACCAAGACTTAGTCAAAAAGTGACATGTGGTGGACGGTGGTGCATCGCAGGCAGTGTGGTGCCAGACCAAACTCAAGGTGATTGGCCTCCTCCTCCAGTCTTTCCTCTGGGCTGCAAGACGCCGTGTTTCACACAGAAGGGGGGTACTGATTTGAACAGCGTTCGTACTACGTACAGCACCACCCAAGAGTTTGTCAGAAAGTGCCATGTGGTGCATCGCAGGCAGTGTGGTGCCAGACCAGACTCAAGGTGATTGGCCTCCTCCGCAACTCAGTCCTCTGGGCTGCAAGACACTGTGACCCAAGGCCAGTGGCATTTAAATTCCTGTCATGCCATTCAGCTCCATCCTTTTTATACTGGAGCTGGCAATGAGCCTGCCGCACTCTGGCTCTGTGCTGTGGTGCTCTCATACTCTGCCTTGTGGCCTGGCCGGAGTGGCCGCCCTTACTCTGGCCTTATGGACGCGTCGACCAGAGATAGTCCTCCTCCTTGTATAGCCTAGTGGGCTGGGCTGTGGGCTGTAAAACTTAAGTCAGAGCAACCCAGAGCCCTATCCCATTCCCATCCCTACCAAAACTATTCCTGGCTGTAGCTACTAGCTAGGTACGTAGCTTAACCACCTCAGGCTCTAACTGCTAATGTTTTTGTTGACCATGACCAAAAGCAGGGTTGCATTGGCTTTGGCTTTATTGCTTGTCCTTTAAGTGTGTGTGACTTTGACTGTGAATGTGAAGTGAAGGCAGAAGGACCTTGGTGATGGGGGGCCAATTTGAGAGGAGTAGAGTAGTAGACCCCTCATCTAGATTTGGGGAGGAACGGAATGTCTGTTTCTCCTGCTGCCTCTGAGAGAGGTGGAGGGGAGATGGGATGGATTCAAAACCAAACAACAAAAAAGTACAACAAACAGGCACGTCAGCCAGACCAAGTAGGGTGGCTGGCTGGTTCAGCATCAGCAGATTCAGCACAGCAGACCAAGAGAAAAAAAAGAAATGCAAATTTGTTGGTGCCACACTTTGTTTGCTTAGGATGCACTAGCCTTGTTGTGCAGCAGCAAGTCCATCACTCCTGCAGGTTTAAACTGTATTTCGCCTGCTCATTTGCGGGACCCGCGCCCACCCACCCGCCCGCCCGCCCGCGCGCCCGCGCGCTAGCCACTCCCCCTGCCGCTGCCGCTGCTGCTGCCCACGCATGTACCCCTGCGCCACCGCCGACCGCGCTGCGCCAGCAAGCCGCAGGTCTCGGTCGGACATCAAAATGCGCGAAATCGCAGCAGAAACGGAAACGAAAAAACAAAAAAACGAACCGACTAATTTTTGCGAATTTTTGCGAAAAATGGAGACGACCCGAAACGGAACCGGCCCGACTAACAACAACTCGAAAAAAAATTTTTTTTTTAATTTATAATTTTATTGGGTTTTTGAGGGGGGGGAAAGGGAAAAGGAAAAAAGGGGAGGGATAGAATTTAAAATTTACATTGAATATGTCAAGCAAAGTAAAAGAAAAGTAATATAACATATTGATAAATTGCCAAATATTATCACAGTACTAATAAGTTTGTTGCTTCTTGCCATCTTTTCCGAGAGATCTCATCATAGTCTCCCTTTAAATAGCCGGAGAGTCTATCGATTTCGATACATTCTCTTATCTTTTCGTGGATATTCTTCTCTGTTGGCACGTTTGGTTGTTTCCAGAATTTCGCATACAATATCCTTGCAGCAACAATTACATGGTGAAGTACATATCTCTGATCATATGAAATATTTATATTTACTATATTTAATAAGAAAAGTTCTGGTCTAAGCTCTATCTTAATTTTTTCAGACATCTTTCTAAAAATAGTTTTACCATTTTCCAATATGCCTTTGCCTCTTTGCATGTCCACCACATATGGTAAAAAGTACCACAGTCATGTTTACATTTCCAACATTTGTGTGAGCAATTATACATCTTAGATAATCGGTGTGGTGCAAGATGCCATCTATAGAACATCTTATAACAGTTTTCCTTAAAAGAAATAGATTTAAAGATTTTAACTGTATTCCACAGAGAGTCCCATTTGTTTAGATGAATAGGATAACCAAAGTTTTCTGCCCATCTTATCATAGTGTCTTTGACCAGTGTATCAATCATTTTTTCATTTAACAATATGGTGTAAAATTTACTAAGCAGCTTAGCATCGCCAGAAGAAAGTATTTTATCAAGTGGAGTATCAGTAGTCATGAATCCCCCCTCTTTGGTGAGGTCTTTGAAGTGTGAATATATTTGTTGATACTTCCACCAGTCTAAATTGTAACCTTCTGATACTAATTTCCCTAATGGTTTCAATGAGAGGTCAACATTCAGAAGGTGTCTATAAGTTATAACTTTTGGAGTTTCACTTATATGGGAGCTATAAGTCGCTCCCAGCGGAGATAGCCACAGTGGTGCTTTAGGGTAGAATTGTTTTTTAATCAATAACCATATTCTAACTAGGGCGTTCCTTATCCAGTGTTTTTTTTGAAGAGAGTAGGTATGTTGCCCTTGTACCACATGTAATAATGCCAGCCCTTGTCTAGGCCATAACTCTCAAGCTGCAAAATTCTTTTGTTTGTCATCAGAATCCAGTCTTTAATCCAGGTCATGGCAGCAGCCTTGTAGTATAATACTAAATTAGGAAGGGCAAAGCCACCAGTTTTGGTTCTATCCTGTAGATAGAGATTTTTAATCCTTGCTTTTTTCTTTTGCCATATGAATATACGTATACTTTTTTCCAGATCTGTAATGATCTTAAAATTAGGTAATATAGGCAAGGATTGAAATAGGAAAAGCAGTTTAGGTAAAACATTCATTTTTAACTGCAGCAATTCTGCCCATTAAGGATAATTGGAGTCTTGACCAAGTTTCGAGGTCAGCTTTGATTGTTTTTATAACATTTACATAGTTATCTTTAAGTAAAGAGTTACAACGATTAGATACAGTAATACCCAGATATTTTACCTTACTGACATGTTGAAAACCCGATTGATTTACCAGTTTTTCAACCATAGGTGAGGTCATATTTTTGGTGAGCAACAATGTTTTTTCTTTGTTTACCTTTAATCCAGAGATTTTAGAGTATGCCTCCAAAGACTTCAAGAGTTCTAAAGAGGAGGTCTGGGGGTTCTCCATAATTACCAACAAATCATCTGCAAAAGCTTGTACCTTATAAACTTCTCCTTTGCTCTGTAAGCCTTGAATACCAGGGGTTTTCCTTATAACATGTAGGAGTACCTCCAGAGTTAATATAAACAAGAGAGGAGAGAGGGGGCATCCTTGCCTGGTACCTTTATATATATTGACTGTGTCTGTAAGGTGGCCATTGACTATAATCCTGGTGTTTTGGGTGGAATAGATTTGTTCGATTGCTCGCAGCATTCTATGGCCACATTGTAGATAGTCTAACTGAGTTTTAAGTAGAGACCAGGATACATTATCAAAAGCTTTCTCAGCATCGATGAAAGCGAAAGCTACTTGCTTCTCAGAGTGGGATTCGTAATATTCTAACACATTGAGGAAAGTTCTGATGTTGGATTGAAGATGCCTTTTCGGAAGAAAGCCAGACTGATCATGCGATATCAAAGGGGGTAGAATCGTCCGCCATCTATTAGCCAAAATGGTTGCAAAGATTTTATAATCCACATTTAGAAGGGCAATTGGCCTGTAGTTCTGTATCGAGTCTTTTGGTTTCCCTTCTTTGGGAATCAGTGTCGTATGTGATGATTTCCAGGAATCTGGTATGTCTTCGCCTTCTAAAATGGATGTAAAAAGATTTTTCATATTTCCAGAGACTATCTCCGAGAATTTTTTGTAAAATTGAGCCGGTATTGAGTCGGGCCCAGGAGCCCTGTTCATTTTTTGGTGATTGATAGCTTCTGTTATTTCCATCATTGTAATAGGAGCGTTCGTCTGGGCTCTCTGTTCTTCAGTAAGTTTTGGGAAATTGGCTTGTTCGAGATAATGAAAGATGGCATCTTGGTCGATCGTCTCTGGCTTAAATAAGTTCTGGTAGTATGCCTCTATAATTTTTTGGATTTGTAACTGCGCTGTCTGATTTTCCCCATTTTTATCTTTGAGCGATGATATGAGTTTTTGAGATTGTACCTTTTTTAACCTGTAGGCTAACCATCTGCCTGGTTTGTTTGCATTTTCCACAAAATTCAGTTTGGCCAACTTGATTTTGTGAACTATATCAGCAGTCAAAATCAGATTTAGTTCATGCCTACAAGAAGCCAAGTCTTTGTCCAGCTGCTCATTGCGGGGATCGTGGGTTAGATCCGTTTCAAGCTTTTTCATCGTATTAAGAATTGATTCAAATTGCTTTTTCCTCTCTTTATTCTTTCTTGCCATATATTGAATGACAAAAACCTCTAAAATAAGGCTTTGAGGCATCCCACACAGTTCTCAGTGGTGTACCCTTGTTCAGGTTCATTTCAAAATATAGGTTCAAGTCTTTGGCTGCCTCTAAGATAAATTCTTTATCCGTCCACAGGGCTGAGTTGATTTTCCAGTGTCTGGGCTTACCCGAAGATTTCAGTGTCCATAAAATGGCATTGTGATCAGATATTGTTCGGGGCAAAGTTTCTATATCCCTTGTATTTAGCAGAAGATCAGATGTAGCCCAGCACATATCTATACGGGAGAAAGAGGCATATTGTCTTGAATGGAAGGTGAAACCATCTTTTAGTGGATTTTTCCTTCTCCAAATATCTTGAAGTTCTAAAATGTTGGACATGTCCAGAAATGATTTAGGCAGTGTGGAAGATGAAATCCTGGATTTTCCCCTTTTGGATGTTTTCCTATCTACAGATGGGGTATGTACAGCATTGAAATCTCCCAATATTATTAACTGATGGTTTTCGTATTGCAACAGTTTCTTGGCCAATTTTTCAAAAAAGATTTGTCTTCCATGGTTATCATTGGGGGCGTATATACCAACAATAGTTGTTTCTTTAGATTGGATATTTGCCTGGACAAGGATCCATCTGCCTGCTTCGTCTTTTTCCAGAAGGGTTGGGAAGAGCTCTGGTTTAATATATAGTGCCACCCCATTTTGCTTCTTTACTTTGTTTGATGTGGAAAATAAATTCCCCAATTTATTTTGGATTAAATATTGTTCATGCTTTCTCAAAATGTGGGTTTCCTGTAAACAGATGATTGAACACTGTTGTTTTTGGAGGAGATTAAAGGTCTTCCGACGCTTCTGTGGGGTGTTCAATCCATTGATATTCCATGTTAGAATTTTCTGGGCCATCTTATTTTACTTCCAACGATATTTCTTTTTCCCTGATTTTGGCCTGAGATAGTGTTTCGGCCTGGCACCTCCCACTGCGCCATGAGAATCTTGATCCTGCTTTGAGATCTCTTGTTTGGAGGTCTGATTTTCTCGGCTGTCATCTTTGATGGTGGTTTGAGTATCGGTTGTATCCTCACCTTCGGAGGAAGACGGTGAAGAGGAGGAGGGAGAGTAGCCCAACTTCCGTGCGTTTTTTTTTTTTTGCAAAATTTCTAGCTTTCTGGTGGGATTCAATTTTCTGTAATTTCCCTTCCCATTGGAAAGAGAGACCTTGAGGGTAGAGCCACTTGTATCTTATGTCATGCTTGAGCAAAAGTTTAGTAAGAAATGAATATTCTTTTCGCAGTTGATGGACATCCCAGGGGACGTCTTTCAATATTGCCACTTTGGATTTATTAATTTCCACCTCTTTGTCTCGGATAACCTTGAGGATACAATCTCGGGTGTATCTTCTGACTAGTTTGACTATTACCTCCGGAGGTAGTTTATTTCTTTCTGGTATAAGCTGTAGGTTGACGGTAGATCACGTCTACCTCACGTAGGAATTCTTCAACGGGTGCCTCAAGTAAAGTTGCCAGGCTTTCTCCAACTGTAGTGTAGAGGTTTTCATCTTTATCAACAGTGAGGTTTTGGATCCTTAAAATTTTAGAGGAGGCTTCGATTTCCTGCGTGAGGACCAGTCTGCTTGTTGATTCCATTGTGGCTTCAATTTCTTCTAGACGGAAGTCGGTTACGTTCATATTATCTTCCAAGGCTTGTAAACGTCCACCGAAGGCTTCTAGTTTAGTATCCACATTCGAAAAACCCTCTTTCATTTCCGCTCTTAAATTGGAAAACCCAATGCTTTGGTCTGATACGAGTTTGGCCTGGGTTAAATTTAATTGGTTAAGTGCATCTAAAATTTGGCTTTGACTTGTTTGCTGAGACATGGTCGTTGGATGAGCCAGAGATATAGAAGCAGACTTTTTTTGTATGGGTGGAGTTCTGCTCATTGTGGAGGTAAAGAGATCAGTTGCCTCTTCTCTGAGATATTACAAAGTCTCAGTTGGCTTACTACTTTCAAGGGATGTATGTGTAGTTGCATACATAGAAAAGTCCAGTAGATGGCGTATTGTACCCACTTTTAAGCCAACAGAGTCCGAAAACCCTATCAGAGGTAAGATGGATGTTTTAGGGTTAATCTGCCGTTAACGAAGAGAAAGTGAAAGTGAAAAAACTGCAGCCCTTTCCGAGAGGCAGATAATGACGATTAGGCTGAAGAAGTAATTAGAGGAGAGTAGATTCTTTTCGGTAAGTTTGCTTGACTCATATTTTTGAAAGGGCTATCTGGTGGAGGGAAGCCACTTACATTAGTGGGGGAGTAGACGCAGCTCGATCTCCGTCCGGATCTTCCAGAGTCTCAGCCGCACGGGAATTCCCAGGGATTACAACCCCTCACGGGGAGGGGGAACCGCACCTGGGTGCCCCGGATCGGTTCTGGGATATCTTCTGCTCCCAGCGGGTGGTCTTGAAGTGGAAATCACCCTCTAGGGACTTGGAATACCTTCGACGCTAGCTGGGCTGCATTCTGCTAACGTCTGAGCTAGTCGCCGCCATCTTAACTCCGAAAAAAAATTTTTTTTTCAAGTCGTGCCCATCTCTACTTCTGAGTCGTAATCCACTACACCATACTGCCTCTCTGAAGATGTGTGTATATTTTGTTTATTCATTCACTCATTTATATGTATTTCCTGCCCTTCTATTTACAGTATCAGGACTGGGCACATAATATCAGAAAACATTCCTTTTCCAGAAGTTTTTTTAACTGATTATTGTGGGTCCTGATGGCGATGTTCGTGTAGTATTTTAATATATTGTGTTTATTGTATTTAAATGTTTTATTTTTTTAATTTTATAGCAATTTGGATGTTTTAACAGTCTGAAGTGTTTATTGTGATTGTGAGCCACCCACAGACCCCTGGATAGTGGGTGGCATACAAGTTATATAAATAAATAAATAAAAATGTAAATAAATAAAACATTCATCTACATTATAGTCCAATGCTGTATATGAATTTTTAAAAATACATTAATATAGAACTATATTCTATATTAATACATTGTAGTGCAGATCTGATGAACTTAATGTTCTCCCAAGGCCTGCACAGGTTAATCTGTGCCTCTTGGCTTGCTGAAAAGAATAATGCAGTTCTTAAAAAAACCTCTGGCTTATGAGTGTGGGATATTTTGATTCTGTACTCAGGAAAGGAAAATCACAGAAGTTAGCCACTTCTCACCCAAACACAAAGCAGTTGTCAGGGCTGTTTTTTCATCAAGTGTATCATTGTCATCTGACACAAACAAGAAACTCCAACATGATTTTCTTCACCAGCAAGTAGAATGAGGGATTTATTGGCATTCTCAATTGAGTTTTTCATATGGGAAGAACAATATTTCTACAAAAAATGCTCTATTAAGGAAACATTATGTAAGAATTTGAAGCCCTAGATGGGTTGCTTTCATCCCTCTAAACAATCTGCCCACCTTTCTTTGCTTTCTGTTTGTGTATTACTTTTCAAAGAGAAAGGGCATGGCAGACATTTTATGCAAATCATACAGATTTTAGATACAGAACAAAATGTCTGTTTAATCTCATTCTCAACTGAAGGCCAAGAATCTCACAGGGCTTTAATTTTCCTCATTGAGATGTTTCATCATGCCAATTAAACCTATATCAATATAACAGATATTTGGATAATCTCCAAACTTCAGCCAGTCCTGCTTTCCCTTTAGGTGTAAGAGTGTGGAAAATATTTCATAAATGCTTTGTTATAGCAAACTCTTTGCCCACCCAGTCCCAAATAAAGAGAACAGACAAGTTTGTGGGATAAAAATTGGTCACATTTATTGAATAAATTCAGTCAATATTCCTATTAATAATCCCTAAAGCAAGGAGGCCTTGAAAAGTGCAAGGGGTTCTGCTATATAAACTGTATATTATTAGCAGGACGCTGATCAATTGCTCAGCGTCCTCCCAAACACTTTGCGGTCTGGGCAGCCCTCAGCTATCACTCAAGGGCAAGAATTATTCATAATCCTAATATGCTGTGCCTACATTACTAATCCATCCTAATTAAAATAAGGGCTGCCGGTCTAACAAATTTTAAACCTTGTTAAATTTAGTCTGACTTCAATTTTCCACTTGCACTGCCCACCCAATGTTATCAAAACAAAAAACAAGCAAACAAACAAAACCCCTAAACCATAAAGAGAATGGGATGGGTGAAAATTCAGTGCCACTCTAAGCCAATCTGAGTGACAGTCAAAAACTCCCATCTGGCCCTTAACACCACCAGCTACTCTGTTTCTGTTAGCTCCTGTTTTGCCTTTAGGTCAGGAATTTTCTCATGTCCTAACACTGAGATAAGAGATTAAAATGAGATAATTCGTTTGGGACTTTGTTACCCTTCTTGGCTTTCTATCAAGATAGACAGGAACTCTTCATCTTCCTGAGAGCCAAGAAGGCTACACACAGAGACACCCCAAAATGTGTGCATAATCTTCCTAAATGCTTGTTTGCATATGGCTCTAGAATTCTTATATATTTTTTTCATTTGCAGGAATTAGAAACCATCAAATGCCATCCACTCATTTTGGTCTGGATTATTTGTTTATGAATTGCATTTCTATTGCCTTAAACAAATTCAATTTGTATCTATATATTTTAAAGTATATATACACACCTTTATTAATCTGAATACGGTGGACCCCCGTATAACAAGAAGTTTAACAGCGAATCCGCTTAAAGGAAAAAAATTCCCGGAGATGGGGGAAATCGCTTAACAGAATCACCTATGGGGTGAATCTGTACAACAGAAAAATGGTCACAATTAGGGATTAATCCATTTCAATTCATTCCTATGGGAAATTTGTACAAAGGAAAATTTGCTGAACAGAATTTCATTTGGAAGAAATTAATTCCTTTATATAAGTTACCACTGTAGTGTAAACCAACTATTCCTCAATCTCCCATCAGCTTCCGTCATTTTTTCCTCATTCCCCCCCCCCCTTCCTTCCTTCCCACTTCTGGAATCCATGCAATTTTGATAGCATAGGTTCCATTTCTAATGGTAATGTCATCTACCCCCTTGTTCTTTGTTTTGACACTTCTTTGAAACGGCAGAAATAACACAAACATGTACACATGCACACAGAGAGAGGAACACCACAGGCTGAGATTGGTGGCTGCCTAAAAAGTTATGCAATGCACACTTATCCTACTTTCTGGACGTTTAAGTAATGCACTTGCAGTCTCTATTCAGTCTAGCATGCTTCCCTTGCAGAATGGCCACCAATCACAGCCAGAGAGGAAAATATAGAGATTTATTTCATGATTAGAGTTTCCAGAATAATTTGGGCTTTTCACACTAGTGCTTTGGCTGTCAATCTCCTTCTGCTTTGGGCTACTTAGTTCTGTGACTTTCATTTTCTGAATGCTTTTTTTCCCCTTAAAAGTAAAATGAAATAAAAATGAGCTTTTTAAACCGCCCAAAGAACCAATAAAATATTTGAGATTTGGGGGGGTACTTTGTTCTACTTTGACATTAATGCAAACTCATAATAAACTTGGGATTCCAAATAAATTCCAAAGCCAAATCATATGCTTAGCAGAAATCTACTAGGTTTACATTTCATTTTAGACAGGGAAAGCTCATAGTGAGGAAGCTATGCTACTAAAAACATGGGTTTGTCTATTTTGCTGCTGGCATCCTGTGTGTTTTCTGCTCTTTTGGAGGTCTTGGTAAGAGATCTTCCCTTCTCCTTATAAGCAGTAGAGAGGATATGAGATAGCCTGGTCTGTAGTGCTTCCAGTATTTTCCCATGTAGATTAGAAGGCTTTGGTTTCCGAGAATTCATAGACGTAAGCACTGCATACCTCTATTAGTATTCACAGAGAAAACTGCAGATATAATATTACTTTCTGGGAGACTGGCTCTTCTCTTTTTCAAGATAATAAGATTTTTGTTTGAGGGGTATGGATCGAAAGTTCAGTCACATACAGTTCTTTAAAGAGGAAAAAATACCCTGCATTAGAAAAATATTCTGACATAATTTTTAACCAACTGTAACTTCCCCTGAGGATTGTTTCATTGTGAAACCTGCAGGGAATTTAACAGTATAATACAACACAGGACAGCATTTAAAAAAACCCACCCACTGGCCCTATTTACAACGTATCGGTCTGCATTCTATGTGGGGCTGCCCTTGAAGACGGTTCGGAAACTACAACTGGTACAGAATGCGGCAACCCAGGTGGTTACTGGAGCTCGGCGGTACGACTCTGTTGGACCGCTTCTCCAGGGACTACATTGGCTGCCCATTTGTTTCTGGGGCCAATTCAAGGTGCTGGTTATGACCTTTAAAGCCCTATACAGCTCAGGACCAGGTTATCTAAGAGACCACCTACTTCCATATAATCTGGTCCACCCCCTTCAGTCATCGGAGAAGGCCCTTCTACGAGTACCGCCACCCAAGGAAGTACGAGGGGCGGCGACAAGAAATAGGGCCTTCTCAGTAGTGGCACCGACACTATGGAATTCCCTCCCCTTTGAGTTAAGAACTGCCTCCTCCCTTGAAATATTCAAGCGAGGCCTTAAGATTTACTTATTTAGGCAAGCCTTCTGAGCCTCCAGCCTTTACAAATCTTTATAACATCTTAGTTATTGGCTGGGGAGCCTTTTAAACTCTGCTGCAGCTACTGTTTTTAATCTTGTTTTTATTGTATTATATTGTATAGTATTTTTATAGTATTGTATTGGTATTGTGCTATTTTTACATTGTATTGATTTTATTGTACTGTTTTGAATTGTTGTAAGCCGCCTTGGGTCCCTTTGGGGAGAAAGGTGGCATAAAATAAAGTTATTTATTATTATTATTATTATTATTATTATTATTATTATTATTATTATTATTATTATTATTATTATTATTATTATTATTATTATTATTCCTCTGACTAATTTATGATGCAGGCCAGACACCCACATGCACATATCCACCCTCCCCCATTGGAAAACAGGAAAGCTTTTCTAGCTTATTCTCCAATTATAGATCAAAACACGGATGCCATTAAAAGAGAGAAGCATACTACATCCATCTGTTTCATTCAGTGGCATTAGGTCATTCAGAGAAGAAATCTTCAACAGCCAATAAAAGGAAACATGTTTTATTTCATTGGGGGAAGACTAGTACCAATCATTCTGGAAAATTTGGATTCTTCCAGTTTGGCCTTTAGATGAATGATCTGGAGCGTGGAGCATTAGCCATGAAAAGTTTAAGATGGTGTAAAAACTTGACCAACTTTTATTGAAAAAAAATCTTCTACAGTTTCAAATATTACCACAGGCTGGAGTCCAGTTTGACCAATCTAACTCTTTTTGCTGGAATATTGTTGATGTAGAGTACATGGCAGAATCTTGAACCCACCATGACAGAGACTAATGTGGACTTGTCCTACAGAATGAGGATGTGGCAGGAGTCCCAACCCTTGTAGTGATATGGCTTGTGGTTTTCCAGCAATGTTGTAAGATTCCTTCTCCTAATAAGAAGTGGGTATCCCAGTCCCAGCTTGCTTCTGCTGTGGCTACTTCTGCTACGGATACCTGGGGATTACAGAACTCTCCATGTTTGGGTAAGAAGCTGTGATGTAAGAAGAAGAAGACAAAATATGGTTATGGGCAAAGTTCCAAGTTATCAATTGTCAGGAGACATGGGCAGAATTCCATTCTAGATCTGAAAGCCAATGCTATTATCTATCCATGCACAAAATCAAGAACTTAGCCTATATGGTGAAGATCCAAACCAAGGCTGAAGCAGAGATTTGAACCTTCTGCTAATACTATCACAAGAGACTGAGGGTGAGGGGAAGAGAGCTGATCCAAGACTCCCACACAAACAAAAGCCCATCATTATTTCTTCTGACATGGGCTTGAACACTGCAGCCAGGTAGGAAACTATCATGTTTGACCTGTGCTTCAGAGACACAAGGAATGGGTGCCCACCATTCCATACCCCTGAACAAGATAGCCCAGAGCAAGTGGCTGGATTGTAAAATTCTTTTTGTAGAGATCCAGTATGGTAGAAACTCAGGAGTAACAACTACATGTATGTGTGGGTGGGTGGGTTAACACTTACTTAAATTCTCTGATAGGATGCATTAGATCTACAGTTAAAATGAAACTTCATGCAAATTAGAACTTGGCAACATGTTGGAATGCACTGCATACACAGGCAATCCCTTGAACTGTTGTTTCCTTTGCCAAATAATGAAATGGTTTTGACATTGCTGATTACTTTTTCCATCCCTTTTATATTCTCACATGTTTATCACCACCAAGCTTTACAGGATGACAATGGACTCTTCTCTCCCATCTGCTATTCATTCAAGCCCACACTTACAGCAGGTCACAGCTTCTTCCTTCACCTTGAGAATCTTTATTTCAAGCATTTGAAGAGAGCATGTGAAACAATTCCCAACATGAATGTGCCCTCTTGCAGTGCATGTGATGGCTTCTTTCTTTGAAAGCACCCTGATCCAAGAATCTGGAGATGGTTGAGCAGAGCCAAAAGCAGCAGTTACCCAAGGCAAGCAGCATAAATGGTGCCCTCGTCTTTGTATAGTTTTACGAAAATACAGAAGTTCAGCAGCACTGTCGGTGCTCTCCCCCAAACAAGCAATCTTCCACGTTCTACTTCCATATCTCTCTCTCTCTCTCTCTCTCTCTCTCTCTCTCTCTCTCTCTCTCTCTCTCTCACACACACACACACACACACACACACACACACACACACACACACAGAGAGAGAGAGAGAGAGAGAGAGAGAGAGAGAGAGAGAGAGAGAGAGCATGTTAATGGTTTTAAAGTCAAACTGATTTTTCCTCTGCTTTAATCTATTTTATCCCCACACACTCATGACTGTTAGTATTTTTGGATCAGAAATCAATGTTAAGTAGCTTTCCATATGGTGTCCTCTCCCCACCCCCAGGTTGTGCTGACACAGTAGCGACTGCAGAACACTAGCGTTTTAGAAGGCATGAGTCACTGAGGCCATCTGTAAATTGTTCTGCCTACCCAAACGCCAAATGTCTCCCTTTGTGAAACAGATTTTTCTTGTGCCCTAGTTTGAGGAGACTTCTCAGAAGTCAGTAACATATCTGGCTCCAAGCACAAGCTAAAATCCGATATGCAGATGCTAAGGCTCACAATTAGAAGGTTTACTGTTCTGGTTCCTTTTCAATCAGAATACAGGTTAAAGTCCTGAGGCAATTTATACTTAATTATTCATTCAGATCTTGAAATGTCACTACAAAATGTCTTATTCAATTACATGATCACTGGGAAGCTATAGACTGAACTCACCTATATTAAACTAAATGTGCTACAATCTATGGGCTGTCCCATCAACACTGCTGCTGCTGCTGCTGCTGTGCAATTTGCATGGAAGTAAACCCTCTTCAAAAGTATGTGCAAAACTGTGAGGGGCTAAATTGATTATGGTTTATAAGGAGACACCTAAACCTCGCTCAGTGGCTTACGTATCTATAGTTGGTAGCTTGCTTCCCCGCTGTGACTTCCTGACAGGGACTGGATTGAATGATACTATATACAGTGGAACCTAGGATAACGACTGCCCCGGATAACGAATAATTCGGATAACGACTCGTTATTTTCACCCCCCACAGCCCACAGCCCCAGCCTCCCTCCACATTTCTCTTTAACTGACCTGCAGAGGGGGAGGGGAGGCAACATGCAGAGGTGGAGGCTGAGGGGGAGGAACTGCCACACGCCGCTGCCCAGCTCTTGCGCCACCCGAATGCCCAGTGGCAGTGGCGGTGTCAGCGGCGGTGGCAGAGGAGGAGGAGGAGGAGGAGGAGGAGAGGTGGGGGGGGGGGGAGGAGGAAGCACCAGTGGCAGGGGTGGACGAGGATGGGGAGGAGTGCACTTTGAAAGTGCACTTTTTAAAGAGGTCTCAGGGGGGAAAGGGTTTTTTTTGGGGGGGGGCTTTTTTCCGGACCTCCAGAACAGATTAAAATGGTTTCCCATTCATTTCAATAGGAAAACATGTTTCGGATAACGATTTCTTCAGATAACGACTAACCTCGGAGAACGAATTAAAGTTGTTATCCGAGGTACCACTGCATAGGGTTCTTTCCAACTTAGCAGTTCTAAGATATGAAGATTCTCTCTATCTCCAGCCTGCCTGGGAGTCAGGAAGACCTTTGGGTTTATTTAATTTGAAGGTCTTCAAAGGAACCTGTAAGCATGTTCAATTCAACATGCTTAAAGGCTGTGTTTGCAGAGTATCAGCTGAATGCATCTACAATTGTGTGATGATCAGTGATGCATGTAAGGCAGTTGCTGGGAAAGGATATTAAGATGGGTCTTGCACACTCTCTGCCATCCCCATCCATTATTTAGCCCTTCACTAGTTCAGGCATAACACCCAAATGGACACACACTGTGGGCTTTTCGAGACGTTATCACTTGCACAGTTGAAATCCCTCGCATTCAATCCCTTTGCCATAGTTAGGGCTCTTTTCCTTGTATTAAAACAAAATAAAACACAAAGGACTGAAACTAATAAAAAGTCTCAAGAATCTAATTATTTCTGCTACTGGATTTTTTTTATATCCCAACAGAATTTAATTTTTATTATTCAGTTTCTCCATGAGACATTTTCCAGGAAATTATGATGCTTCAAAGCAGAAGTGACATGGTTCCATTGTCAGTAGTTTCAGCTAGCAGAACTAGAAATGTATCCCATTGGTAGGAGATTAGTATTCAGTAGCTTCAGGATTCACTTCACAAAACATGAAGTGTATATTTTATTTTAAATTTTCATAATATGCACTATTAATTTTATTCTACCCCCCCCCCCAAAAAAATCTGGGTATTTGGAGTATAATGTGATTCTGCACACCCAAATATTCCTTGGTCAGGGCTCCTTTTTATGTCCTGAGAAACACAAGTATTCTCACTGAGCATGGAAAATGCAGCATACAATGTATTTATTTTATCCTAGTTTATCTGGGTTATAAACAGTTTTCTCTTAAGTCATCATTTTGTTGATAACTGCTTTTTATAGAAATCATGAAATTGACATAATGGCATATATGTGCATAACGTTATTGCCCCCTGGTAGAGCATTTTGTTGGTGAAGAACTCTTGTTATGTGCTACATCCCCCCGCCCAAGTTCTCACACCACCACCTGGTTAACAAAAAACACCCTTATGATGTAAGTAATATGCCTTGCCATTTTGGGGGTCTGAGGAAACATGGAAATCCAACAACAAAACATAAACCAAATTGTTTTATTGAATAATTTGTGTTTATGTGCAAGCAGATATGGATAGTTTGGTGGTTGTGAATTACCGGAGGACAAATGTCAGTAACAGGATGGCTTGGGGCATGTGCTATTTAATGTGTCTGCCAAGGAGGAAGTTGTGTTCACAGCCAAAGAGGGCTTTTCATCCCTGCAGTATAACAAAAGCAATGATAATGCTACAATTCCTATTTGCCTTAAAAATATATTCTTATGCCTTTTCCAATGACAACACTAATTAATTTAATTACCTGCTGCCTCCTCCTCTACATTCTCTCCCTTCTCCTTCTTCTCCTTCATGGCCACTTCAGATAACAATGGTGAGTGGACTGCCACAGAGACTTTATAAGCTCCATTAGATACAACAGTTGAAAACTGTATTTTTAATAAAAGTATATTCCAGCTAGAATATGACATCACCATTGGAGCAAAGCGTATACTAGACATTTCCCTTGAGCAGACTCAAGCAACTAGTTTTCTAGAAAATATTGTGCAGACTGAAGCATACCTTAGTGCTTTAGATATCTAGTGGTAGAACCAAATGTTGGGGGTTCGATTCTCACTGTGCCTCCTGGAGAGGAGTTGAAGTCAATGATCTGTAGTCACTTCCAACTCTGATGTTCTCTAAGATTATTATTTGCAAACTATCTTTGTCTTTCTCTGGATTCTGTCAAGATGATAAAGATCAATCGTATGAATTAGTTTATAACTTAAAATTGGAATGAACGATTGCCCGCTCAGACTGAAATAGATGACACAAAGTTTGGGGTTTAATAAGGGCCACACTTTATTGATAACTGTAATTAGCTCTCTACATAACTAGATTAACTGGGAACTAAAGAGGGCCTGTGCCGTAGCACAAGTGTTAGCTGTAACAGGGGTTCAAATTCTTGGTCCCTCCCCTTTCATCAGGCAGGTGGTATGATGTCACGAGTAACATGCCTTGCTGGTACTTAAACATCCTTACCCAGCTGAATTTCCTTAACCGTTTGCAGCCCTCTTTTAGCTGACCAGGCCAGTTGTTTAGCTGGGCCTATGTTAGTTCCTATGTTTACTAATTATATCTGAGGACTGCAAAGCACCTTGTGTGTGTGTGTTGCATCGTTAGAGTCATGACCAACTCTTCAGGAACCCATGTTCATGGAGTTTTCTTGGCAGGAATATTGGAATGGTTTGCCAGTTCCTACTCCAGGCAACTACAGCACCTGGTATTCCCTGGTGGTCTCCCATCCAAGTACTAACCAGGGCCATCCTGCTTAGCTTCTGAAATCAGATGAGATCAGCTGTGCTTAGGGCATCTAGGCAGCTGCCAAGCACCTTAAAGGTGCGCTATTCGGGAGGGACCAACTTGACTTAAGAGACCACTTGCGCTACCCACCTATTGTGACCGATGCAAGGGTTGTGTGGAAATTCCCAATCGTGCATTTAGGATGGTGGGATGGGTGAAAACACGCTGTCACTCTGTGCCAATTTGAGTGACAGCCAAGAATTCCCATCTAGCCCCATAGGGACCAGCAAAGCATCACCATCCACAATGTAGGGAGGGAGGATGGGAAACAGTCGTCTGCATAGGCTTGGGTTTGGGAGTGCACTGGGTCTTAAATGGGTGCACTCCCATTGCCCCTGCCCACGTCATCAGGCACTTCACTTTGTGCCTTCCTTGGCCAGGCGGCAAAGGAGCCCTGCCCCCAAACAAGTTGGTGCAGAGCCACCATTGTCTTACCAACCTCTTTAATACAGCCAAGTTTTAGATCAATCTGTTCATCCTGTTTTTGCACACACATTGTAGAATCTACAGCTCACCACTCTGCATTTTGTTTATAATGGTGGAATGACATTTATCAGCCCCAGGTTTAACCTATGGCTGATACTGGAACCTTTTATTAAAGGTAGGTCTCATTCCATAATTATGACTGTTTCATAGCAGCCAATGAGTGTGAACATATCTATGTCTTCTTTTTCTGGAATTTCTGAATAACAGGGGATAATGGAAACCATATTAGTATTTTATAGGTAACATCATAATATGGATATTGATAAAAGAAATGTTTTCATTCCCAGCACAGCTACATTCCTTTCAAATGCATTGCAATGGGCTACCAAGGACTCTTAAATCATGAGGTAGCTGACAGCCATTACTAACAAACTTTGTATACCTTCACAGTAAATTACCTTGAATACAAGGATGAAGAAGACTCCAGAAAGTGAATTACACAATACATTTATTTAGTCAATGCTTATTTAGTCAACGCTTAACACATTCAGCTGCTCCTGAATGTACTCTGGCTTGGTTTTCTCTGCAGAATCCAAACAATTGCTGAAAAAAATGACAACTATCCCAGACATTCAGTGAATGGGATACTTAACAACAAGGCAATGAAGTATAAGCCCTCAGTAAAGGAAAACAATTTTTGAAGGTTTTGAACTTTGAAACAAGGCATTAATATTTATTCCCCCTTCCTATTCTAAAGCTTGTTACTGTGAGTCTCTTATGCATTGACGGAGGCACTCACAATTCCACATGCCTCTTTCTGTTCTCCAACAGTTTCCTCCTTCCTTATTTTAACCCAAACAATGGATGCAACAGACTAAAAGAGAATGAAAAGTGAATGCAGGTATTCCAAGAACAAAAATAAAAATGATGTAGATGAATATTTCAGGTGACAGTGTATTGTAAGGCTCTTGCATAACCTATATGGCAGGGGTGTCCAAACTTTTTGCAAGGAGGGCCAGATTTTTGTTGAGGTGAAAATGTGTGTGGGCTGACCATTCAGCTACATTTGGCCCCCATGCTGGACTTTGGACGACTCTGAACAACAGGCAAGGAGGCAGAGAGGATGCTGCAGCAGCAGAGCCAGGGGTGGGTAGGTTGGGTGGGTGGCTGGGGGGATGGACAGAGGCAGGGAGGGCTGGCAAACCATAAAACTGCAAGCTGATGTCTCCATCCAGCATGGGGAGGGCCAGCTGGCAGGGATGCATGACAGGCAAAGCCGGCGGGGAGAAGAGGGTGTGGGCCACTCAAAATTTGAAAATGGGCCACATTTGGCATCTGGACTGGACTTTGCACATGCCTGCTATAAGGTGTTTAAGGTGTAAACTCTTGACAGGTTTTAGTCAGTTGTGATGTAGTAGATATACACCTTTCAGTAAAGATTAGACATGGGCACGACTTGGCGAAATTGTCGTTTCCATTTTTGGTTATCATTTCCGTTATGTAACAGAAACGGTAACGATAATTAAGCCGTCAGAACTCAAACTCGAACCGAAAAAAGAAAAATTTGGTCGGGTTTTTCGTTTCCACAATGCGAAGCACCAAAAAAGTTTTTAAAAGTTTTTTTTAAAAAACCCGAGTCCCGGCCAAAAAAGCAGGTGAAAATATGCCTGCCTGAGGCTTTGCCACCTACCAGAGGGGTGGTTTCTGGGGGGGTCCCTGGCCTCCCCCCCTCTTCTCCTGTCCTGGGCTGCTTGCACCAGGCTGGGGGGGGTCATGCTCGTCGTCTCGCCATGCCATGCGGTGGGGGGGATCCAAAATGGCGACCACAATTTTTCTTTTGAAATCGTGGTCAAAAAACACACCAAATCACCACAGAAACATGTGAAATTTATTTATTTTAAATGCCTGAATTTTAATAGTAGCAGCAGTGGGGTTTTTTATAGCAATAAAACGTCTTATTTATTTTATTTTATTTTATTTTATTTTTTTTTTTTTTTTTTTAGACCTGCCCATTTGGGCTGGGCATAGGATGGGACCATGCAAATTGTTTGAACCATTCCACCAATGGCATCGCCAGGTTTTTGACTGACACTTCTGGATGTCTCAGAGGGCATAAAAAGCCGAGGCACCTTCCAGAAATCGCAGTCGGGTATATGGATGTGGTTGAGGGAGGAGGGGTGGCTGCTGGTGCTGGTGTGATCCGATCGAGATTGAGGAGGGAGGCTGGAGGCTTTTAAATGCCTGAATTTTAATAGTAGCAGCAGTGGGGTTTTTTTATAGCAATATAATGTCGTATTGATTTTATTTTATTTTATTTTATTTTTTATTTTTTTAGACCTGTCCATTTGGGCTGGGCATGGGATGGGACCATGCAAATTTTTTGAACCATTCCACCAATGGCATCGCCAGGTTTTGACTAACACTTCTGGATGTCTCGGAGGGCATAAAAAGCCGAGGCACCTTCCAGAAATCGCAGTCGGGTGTATGGATGTGGTTGAGGGAGGAGGGCTGCCTGCTGCTGCTAGTGTGATCTGATCAAGATTGAGGAGGGAGGCTGGAGGCTATAGGATTTAAGTTAGGCAGGCAGGGAGGGAATTCAATTTAGAAAATAATTTCTTTGATTCCTTGCAGCTTTGTCTGCTGAAGGGAATAGCAGTTTATTCTTTATTTCTTCTCTTGCAGTTTGTGAGGATTTTTTTTCTGATATTGGATAAAGGGGGAGGTTCAACTGGGAGTGGGAGGTGTGGATTTATTTTAAAAATATGTTATATGCTACCATTTATTTTCTATTTTCCCAACTTCAATTTGCTTGCACACACACACATTTGGGGTGCAAGCCAAGAACAGAACCTCTATCCTAAGTGATATCCTAACTGCCCACTCGCCTGTCCGCCTGCACTGCCGCCCGCCCACTCACCCGCCCGCGGCTGCCGCCTACCCGCCTGCCCACCTGCCCCCCGCCCCGCCCCACCCGCCGCCTAGGGCACAAAAAGCACCAGCCCTGATTGCGGGACGCCCCTATGCTCTGGGAAGTCAAATCGCGCTAAATCGTGGTGGAAACGACAAATGACAAACGACAAACGGAAATGACAAATTTTTGAAAAATTTCATGAGAAACGGAAACGACCCGAAACGGACCCGTTCTGACAAACGAAAACTCAAAACGTCATTTTTTCTGGTCGTGCCCATGTCTAATAAAGATGTCTCTGAAGATTCTCAAAGCAAAGCAAAGTGTTCTGCTTATATACCACCCCATAGCGCTTCAAGCACTCTCTGGGCAGTTTAAAATTTAATTATGCAGGCTACACATTCCGCCCCCACCACACACACACAGCAGGCTGGGTACTTATTTTACCTACCATGGAAGGATGGAAGGCTGAGTCAACCATGACCCGGCTACCTGGGATTGAACCCCAAGTCGTGAGCACAGTTTTAGCTGTAGTACAGGCATTAAACCACTACACCATGAGGCTCAGTCATCCAGGTGAGATGGAAGCTTGAACAATGCAGATAGCAGTAAAAAGGAACTAAGGCTCGGACAGTGGGAAGGGAGGTGCATGCACAGTGGGAGGTGGAGGTCCTATCTCCACAACATCTTTGAATGACTGGTGATTTTCATGCAACCCTATGTGTGCATTCACAGATGCCACAAAGAAGAAATATTAATGTTACTTACAAAATATTATTTTTCAAAACTAGATACAGTATGTTAATTAGGTTGTTCTTGATTAAAGCAAGACTAATTACAGTATTTTAGCATTAATGTGGTAAATTTAGCACATTATTGCTAAGTTCTGTGGAGGATTACTGTTTCAATATAGGGCGTTTATACACGACCCCTAAACTCCGGGGCAAATGGCTCCCAGCTCCGGAGCTTAAAAATGTTTACCCACCAGCTCCGGAGTTAACAGGAAATTAAGTGTGACCCCGCCCACTTTAGCACGTCCCAGCGCAGCTTTCAGGTACCTGCTCTTTGGAGGTGAAAATTATTTGATCCGGTGTAACGATAGTGAGTGCGGGGCTCTCCTTGCTTCTGTTTGTTGTTTTTTGGCTCCCGCCCCTTTAAGAGCTACTTTTATAGAGACGAGAGGCAGAACGAGGTGAGCGGCATGCTTTTATTTCTCTTTTTCTCCCTCCCCTCACACAGCCAGCAGCCAGGAAGTGCGGAGGGGGTGGGGACACAGGAAGAGTGACGAACCCCTAAGATCTCTGGTCCGAATTTAAGTGGCCAGCGGATCTTAGGGGTCGTGTAAAAAGGCCCATAGAATTATATATCCATCTTCCTCTTTTAAAACAAATCAAAGCCACTTGTCATGGTGGATAAGGGAGGGGTTTGAGTTTGCTCAGGCACAGGAATGAATGCATGGAACTTGTCATAGCACAGCAAAAACACTGTGGCTTGTAATCAGTGGATATATTAAAAAAACATCTGCCATCAAGTCAAATATGACTTATGGCAGCCCTTTTCAGTGTTTTCCAGGTACAGAATACTCAGAGGTAGTTTACCATTCCCTTCTCTGAGGGACACCCTGGGACTGTGTAGCTTGCCCAACATTATGAAGCTTGCTCTACACACAGAAGGCATACTGGGGGAATCAAACTCCCAATTTCTGGATACACCGCCAAATACCTACAGCACTGAACTATGTATTACTGGAGCATAAATGTACGAGAATAAATTCCTGAGATAAAAGTAACATAAAGATCTAAAAAAAATAAGTTAACTATTGTTGATTTGTTTGATGTATATGATTTCCCCCCTTTTCACTCAGCAGTGAAAGCTCTTCACATTCAGAATATAAAAATGAACTACATCCTGTGAAAAGCCAAGCTTGGAGAGACAAGGTCAAGGCACAAGCCAGTGACGAGGCAGGAGGCTTGTTTGAAAATGGTGCTTTTTTAAAGCAAATGTTATAGACTTGGAATAAAACAACATCTTTTTTAGCTAAAGAAATGTGTTTCTTTTCCTTTCAAAATAAAAGATAGGATTATGGGAAGTGTTTTTTTTAATCCAACTTTTAGAGCAGAGGTTTTTTTTCCTTTCAAACTCTCACAGACATGAAAAAGTTGTTTGTTTGCATGCATTCTATTCTGAAAGAAAGGAAACTGAACATGGAAGAAAATAACAAAGAGACAATTACCAATATTAACGTCTACCACTATTCTTCAAATCCTGGGAATTCAGAACAATCACTCTATTTTGTTAATTATTGTCTATGACTGTTGATTTGTACTACAGGTGAAGGATTCATCTTGGCTTAAGCAGAAGAGGAAGGAAAGAGACTGAAAACTGAATTTCACAACATTTTAAATTCTGCAGATCAAGAGAACACTTGGGTCACATCCTTTGGTTGTTGAATTTACTACGTAAATGCATTGCCCCTTTTTTTTGCCCTATAGTTTTTAGAGGAGAAAAACAAGGAAATTGTTTAACCTAAGGTTTTATGGTGGGGGAAGGGAAGGCTTGCAAACAAGATAACTGGAGCTGTGGAATCCAAGCTGCAAAAAGGGAGGCTTGCAAAGGAGGTAATTGGAGCTGTGGAATCCAAGCTGCAAAAAGGGAGGCTTGCAAAGGAGGTAATTGGGGCTGTGGAATCCAAGCTGCAAAATGGGAGGCTTCCAAATGAGGTAATTGGAGCTGTGGAATCCAGGATTCAGAAGGGGAGGGCAGAGGCTCAATGGAGATCTCTTTTCAATCAAGGTCATTTTTGACTGGAGAATCTTGGCAGCAGAAGGGGAGGGTGGGGAGAGGCTCCCTGGAGGAAGCCTCTTTGCAAACCGTATGATTGGAACTGCAGAATCCTGGCTGCAGCACAAGATGGGAGAGGCTCCATGCAGGTATCTTATCTCTAAATGAAAATCTGTTATACATATGTAGTGGGGACTGTTGTATTCGCTCCATAACACACAGAGACATTTCCCCATACTTTTGAGTAGAGATGGGCACGATCAGGAAAAATGACGTTTCGAGTTGTCGTGTGTCGGAGCCGGCCCGTTTCGGCTTGTTTCCATTTGTCGCGAAATTTTTCAAAAATTTGTCATTTCGTTTGTCGTCTGTCGTTAGTACTGGTTTAGGGGGAGGTGGGGTAGCGGGCTCCTGGAGGCACCTCTCTGGGGTGGGTGCCTCCTCTGGCCCGCTACAAAGGGAAGACATTTAGCAGGCTCCTGGAGGCACCCCTCTGGGGGGGATGCCTCCTCTGGCCTCCTACAAAGGGAAAAGGAAGGGTACATGACTGTGTAGCCATTGCGTACCACGTGGCACTGGCAGAGGCACCTCTCTTTTGGGTGCCTCCAGCTCACTAAGAAGGACAGCATACTGGCCTACAGAGTTTTTTGGAACTTTGGACTGGTGAGCGAGGTGAGAGAAGAATGCCTCTGCTGGGCACCCTCTGACTCACTAAGAAGGACAGTGGACATGCATGTAGTGCAAATGTGAGTACAGATCTGGATTAGGGTTGGGGTTAGGGCAAGGGCTAGGCTTAGGGTTATTACGGGTAAGGTTAGGGTGAGTTAGTGGGCTGCACCTCTGGGTGCCTCTGACCCACTAAGAAGGACAGTGTACTGGCGTATGGGTTAGGGTTACGGTTAGGGTTAGGGTTAGGGTTAGGGTTATAGTGGGCTTTTTATGCCCGACTGGCACATCCCAGAAGTCTCAGTCAAAACCTAGCCAAGTGGCCATGCGATTGGTGGAATGGCTCCAAAAATTTGCATGGTCCCATCCCATGGCCAGACCATCATTGCGCAGATGTAAAAAATAAAAATAAAATAAAATAAAATCAATGGGATTGGAGACAGACGTTTATTGCAAGAAAAACCCACTGCTGCTACTGTAAAAATTCAGGCAGTTAAAATACCTATTTTTCACATGTTTCTTTGTGGTGCTTTGGTGGGTTTTTGTACCACGATTTCAAAAAAAATACTGCGGTTGCCATTTTGGATCCCCCCGCACCCCATGGCATGGCGAGACGATGATGATGCCCCCCACCAGAGCAGCCCAGGACAGGAGAGGGGGGAGGCCGGGACCCCCCCCCCCAGAAACCACCCCTCTGGTAGGTGCCCTCACTCAGGCAGGCATATTTTCGCCTGCTTTTTTGGCCGGGAATCGGGTTTTTTTTAAAAACTTTTTTTCTGTGCCGCTTGGCATTGCGCAATGGCCGCAATGCCATGAACAACAACGACAAATCGGACCCAATTTTTCTTTTATCGGTTCAAGTTCGAGTTCTGACGGCTTAATTGTCGTTACCGTTTCCGTTGCGTAACGGAAACGAGGAACGGAAACGGAAACGAGAATTTCGCCAAGTCGTGCCCATGTCTACTTTTGAGTATGGTAAAAGTGTGTCTTATAGGGCAAAAATATCACATATAGGACCATTTAAGACAGTCAAATCACACAGGCTATACCAATGTAGACAGGGTGGTGGCAGTATCCACCATAAGCAGGACTGCTTCAATTCCCAACAAAAGCACAGCAGTTTATTAAAAAAGGGAGCTGACACCAAGGATGAATGGGAAATCTGTTTGAACAGAAATTATGTGCAGAATTTCCCCAGTCTGCATTGTCGGGACTGGACCTACTTGGCATGATAGAACCCACATAATACCAGTTAATTACCAACACATCAAATAAGATGCCATTGTTTAAAAAGTGCACTTTAAATATAGTACACATTCATTACAATATGTAACTACTGTATATGAAATGAAAAGCTGTGAAGAACAGAATTGTGAGGGTTCACCATTTTGCTAAACCACCCACCCTGCAGAACTCAATAAAGAGTCTTCTCTTTTGGAATGAACTGGTATTTTATTGTCTTCTTCCAGATCCCTGGAGACACTTTCTTTAACAACTGGTTCAGCAGAACTAATATCAACTGTAAATGTATTGTTCTTAGAGTCCTTAGATGGGGTAAACCCCAAAAGATTCAGTCCCCCTTCTGCTCCGGAGGGAGGGGGGTTCCACCATACCCCTTCTGCGTTCCTGAGTCCTGGGTCTGCATCTCCACCTGCATCCCAACTTCTGAGGTAGCTTTGGGTCCAGGTTTTCCCTGACACCAGTTCTTGATAGGGAAGCCATCCCGTAAAGCTAGACTCCTGCAGGAGTGTCTCCCCGGTGCGCCACTCTTCCTCTATTATCTTATTCGCCCATTTCTCAAATGCTAAGTCTTGCCTTATTTTCTTCAGCTTCCGATTGTATTCTCTAGCCTCCCCTTTCCCCCAGTATGAGCACCCCTTTTTATGTGCTCGTCGACGATAACTCCCGGCCTCAGCATGAGGCATCATCATCCGTTCCCATTGTCCGGTATATGGGTCCCCCATCCAAACCCATTCCCAACCTGGGGGTAGGACTCGAGGCTTTCCCTTTTTAGTCTCTCCAAACCTCACCTCCACGGCTGTTGGTTGGCTGGCATCTCCTGCCTTTTCCCTTTCCACCAGTCCCTGGGGCTCTTTGTCCCCCCCCCCCCCGCCGCCTGTTCCCTTTCCACTGCTCTCTGGGGTTCCTTGGCCTTCTCTGCTTGTTCTCTCTCCACCACTCTCAGTGACTCTTCAAACTGCTTCCATAGCAAGCATTTCTTTTTCCTCCTCCTCCCTCAGACGGGCGACCCAGACCTCCTCCCTCCTTCTCTGCTTTTCCATCCTCTCCTCCCTTTCTCTTTCAGCAGGTGTGGGAGGCACTCTCCTTCGTGGAGGCTCTCCATCCTCTCCTGCCCCACAAGAGTTTTAAACACACACACATACATTCCAGTCCAAAAGAACACATTTCTCCAATAACACACACACACACACACACACACACACACACACACACACACACACACACACACACACAAATGACACCAGCAGTATTCGATACTGGAAACTTTTACTTCCCGTGAAGTAGAACAGTGGGTGATTTTACCCATAACGGACATGTGAAGTTACAAGATTTAAGACTCATCTTGGCAGAGATCAGTATTTCAAGTCGACTGATATGGCTTTAGGAGCCTAATTTTAAGGACAGATGCTGTAACAGGGTGTTGCAGATCTATCATGGCAACCATAGAAGCTCCTTTCCTCCCTACCTTTCATGCTACAGTGCAGTGTTCAGACTGATGTTGTGGGCTTCTGTTTCATTACACTTATGAAAAGTGTCTCCTGCTTTTCCATTTTCCAATGTGTTGTTACAAATAGAGATGGGCACGACTTAGCGGTATTCCCGTTTCCGTTTCCGTTACTCGTTTCCGTTACTCTACGGAAACGGTAATGGGAATTACTCCGCCAGACTTCGAGCTCGAACCGACGAACGAACAATTTTGGTCTGATTTGTCGTGCTCGTTCCTTGCATCGCGCGATCACGCGATGCCACGCAGCACAGAAAAAAAGTTTTTAAAAGTTAAAAAAACCCGGTTCCCGGCCGAAAAGCAGGCGGAAAAATGCCTGCCGTGCCTCAGGGCACCTACCAGAGGGGTTGTTTCTGGAGGTCCCCGGCCTCCCCCCCATCCCGCATCCTGGGCTGCTCTGGTGGGACTCGCCGCAGGCTCGCAGCCAGCCAGCAAAAAGCCCAGTCTCGCCGGCTGCCGGCCGCCGCAATTAAAGCGCAAGCAAGCGGCACGAACGGCACAGGAAAAAACTTTCAAACTCTCCCCCCACCCATTCCAGGGCCAAAAAAGCAGGCGGAAAAATGCCTGCTTGACTAAGGGCGCAGGGCACCTACCGGAGGGGTGGTTTCTGGAGGGGGGGTCCCGCCTCCCCCCCATCCTGGGCAGCCGGACTCGAGTCACCATGCCATGCGGTGCGGGCGGGGGATCCAAAATGGGGCGGCGAACGCAATATTGTTTTTGAAATCGTGGTCCAAAAACACACAAGCACAACAGAAACAAGCGAAAATTTATAAACTGCCAGATTTTTCACAGTAGCAGTGGGTTTTTTCTTGTAACAAATTTCTCTCCTCTCCTCCTCTGTCCTCCATTGATTTTATTTTATTTTATTTTATTTACACCTGCGCAATGATGGGCTGGCCGAGTGGCCAGCCATGTGGGAGTGGACGACCATGCAAATTTTTGGAGCCATCCCACCAATCGCATGGCACTTGGCCATGGAGACTTCTGGGATGTGCCAAAAAGCCCCCTAAAACCTGCCCTAGCCCCCTAACCCTAACCCTAACTGTCTTCTTAGTGGGTCAGAGAGGCACCCAGAGGTGCAACCCACTAGCCAACCATAACCTTACCCGTCACTAGCCTAACCCTAGCCCTAGCCCTAACCCACCTTAACCCTAAGCCAGATGTACTTGCATTGCACTACACGCAAGTACAATTCCCTTCTGTGTGAGACATGGTGGTGCGAGACTTTGTTAGGCATCTCACCTATGGCTCTGGGTTCAGTGCCATCCACTAGTCTTCACAGTCACTGTCTGCACAACTGGTATGCAATATCCATATGGCTATTGCATACCATTTTGCAGCAGCAGCAGGTGAGGAGGGGAGACCCCCATGTTGAGGGGTCTCTTGGAGCCTGCTTCCCCTTCCTAGTGGGTGAGGATAGGAGGCACCAACGGGTGCCTCCAGGAGCCCACTTTCCCTTTATAGCGGGCCAGAGGAGGCACCCACCCCACAGAGGTGCCTCCAGGAGCCCGCTCCCCCCCAAAAAACCAGTACTAATGAAAACGAAAAAACGAAAAAACGAACCGACTCATTTTTGCGAATTTTCGCAAAAAACGGAAACGACCCGAAACGGAACCGGCCCGACTAACGACAACTCGAAAAAAAAATTTTTTCAAGTCGTGCCCATCTCTAGTTACAAACACTAACAGATATAATAAAGACATAAGCTACAGGTTACAGGAAGACCAGACTTTGCTTGAGAATTACACCATTTAAAATTATAGGCATATATGAAATACAATCAATGTAAAATATTAAAAAAGATTAGACTATATTTGATCAGAAGCAAACTACTTCAGAAGTGTTATCTCAACCATTTACTGTATCTTTATTTGTACAAATATTGGCACATAAATTTCATCCATATAAAGGCTGCATTGACTGAACTTCTCCATAGTCCCAGAAAATTTGTCCTGTATCCAAAAGAGCCCTATTTTACTTAACTATTTTTGATCTTTTTACTTCAAATCAGAGTCTATAGCATCACTGTGCTTTGCCCCTGGCCCTTTCCCAGGCTATTGACAAGTACCGCTTCAAATCTTTCTCTTTCACTGCCACCGACTACTAGCTTCTCTAGTAAATTAATGCTTTCAGACTGATTTTAAATTGAATAAAGATAAAAGTGTATTACAATGTAGAACCAAAAGTATAAAGGGTAATGTGTGTAGGTACAAACAAAAGGAAGAATATAGCTCAAACACACCAAAGTTAGGTTACAAACAAAGTTGATCACTTGCACACCCTGTGCTTACATTTACAGACACTCAACACTTAATTTTCCTCACAGAAGTTCTAAAATCCTATCTCTTCTCTCTCTAGTCCTTAACTGCCTTAACTGTCAGACTCCATCTGACTCTTTCTCGGATTTTATCAGTCTCTCTGACAGTGTAAGTTCCCTGTCTTATATTTTTCTCAGTAAGTGTAGGTCCCTATCTGACCAATTCAGTGCTGTGCTGAGCCTTAAATCCCCTCAGGCTCCTCCACCCAAGCTCTCTCATTGGTCCACAAACCACCAATCTACATAGACTCATCTAATACATTATTCAACTCAAAGGGGTAAAAGCCATAGAGTCAATTAGGTGACATTCAGATGATCCTGCCAGAATCTCATCCTGGTGGGAGGCGTTATTCAGCATTCAGTCATTCAATAATGTGTCTTGTTCTTGCTCTCCATAGATTTATCTTAGCCTCTTCTAGTTTAATATTTACATAAGAGCATAAGAACAGCCTTGCTGGAACAGGCAACAGCCCATCCATTCCAGCATTCTTTCTCTCACAGTGGCTCACCATTTGCTTCAGGGTATTCCCAAACAGGTGTCTTCACCAAAAAAAAGGGGGGGGAAAGAGCACTGACCTGGTCCCAGGGGTGGCCGGGTCAGCACCCTAAAATCATGAAAAAAATATTAAAAATAAATCCAGTGCCGAACAGGGTCGAGGGGCTGCGCAGTTGGTGCTTGAAGATTTTTTAAAAAGCCCCGTGCTACAGCTGTAGCTATTTACAGGAAGTAAATAAAATAAAAAAATAAAAAAATCAAATAAAATAAAAGGATCGCCCCGCTGCCGCTGCTGCTGCCTGGTAAGATGATGATGATGATGTGGATGATATGGATGAAGATGAGGATGCCAGTCCAGTTTGTGCAGTTACAACATCTGTGTTTTTTAATTTTTTTTATGTTTTTCCCTCTGCATGCTGTCAAATTGATTAAATTGCGCAAAGTGGGGGGAAAGCAAATAATGAATCAATGAACCAACAAAATGATTTTTTTCTAAAAAAAATATATTAAAAACAAAACAAACTGAACCAAACCCTAAAACAAACCGAACCAAAATGAATCACCTTTTTTCAGTTCATGCCCATCTCTGCTTCCTAATGATCCCTAGCATTGAGTTTGTTATTTCACTGCTGTGGCACACTTTGTTGACACTTTCATTGAGCTGTCCACCAGGACACCAAGGTCCCTTTCCTGGTTTATTGCAGAGAGTTCAGACCCCATCAGTTTATAAATGTAATTGGGTTTTTTTCTTTTGCCCCAACATGCATCACTCTGCACTTACTAATGTTGGAACTCATTTGCCACTGGCTTGCCCACTCCCCCAGTGTCAAGAGATTTCTCTGGAGCTACTCACAATCTTTCAGTTTTTACTACCCTGTATAATTTAGTGTTGTTGGAAAATTTGACTACCTTGTGATTTACTCCTACTTCTAGATCATTTCTGAAGAGGTTGAAAATCAGGGGTCCCAGTACTAAACCTTGGGGGACCCCACTCTTTACCTCCTTCCACTTGGAGAAGTGTCCATTTAGTGCTACCCTCTGTTTCCTGTCCCTTAGCCAGTTGCTGATCCCCGATAAGACCTGTCCCTTGATTGACTTGATTGACTTGATTGACTGGCAAGTTTATGCAAGAGCATTTAGTGCAGGACCTTGTTAAAAACCTTATGAAAGTCCATATAAAAAATGTCAACTGGATCTCCTTTATCCACATACTTGTTTACACTCTCAAAATATGCCAACAGATTAGGCATGATTTGCCCTTGCAGAAACCATGTTGGCTCTCCTTCAGTAGTGCCTTCTCTTCTGTATGCCTATTAATTTTATCTTTTAGGATGGTTTCCATCACTTTACCTGGGACATATATCAAACTGACAGTCAGGACCTTGAGATATATGTAGAGAATGTTTCCTTGATTTTGTCTGTTATCTAAGGGCTGGCTGCACATCAGGCCTGTCCAACAGGTAGACCGGGGGCTACCAGTAGCCTGTGAAGGGTTCAAAAGTAGCCCACCAGCCATCAATAAAAAATGTGAGGGGATAAGTTCTCCACCTCTACCTCCCCCAACCCAAGGACCACCACTGCCCCAGCAATGCTCTGGGTCTGCCAGCGCACTGTCTCAGCCAAGCAGGGCAGTTCAAGGGCCATGGCACAGTCCCCTGCTCTCCCTACTGGCCAGATGCTCAGAACAGATAAAATTCATAAGTAGAGGTTTTAGTGTAGTAGCCCACAGGCACTTTCATCCAGAAAAAGTAGACCTTGGCCTGTTCAAAGTTGGACAGCCCTGCTGTACATGAATGTTTTTGGTATTTTATTACCTCATTTCATTCATTATTTCATAGCACCTCTTGACAAACATCCGGAGGGGTAATGCCAGACAAATAATAGACTTTTTCAGCAAGGATAGGTTTTAGGCAGCCATTAAAAATTCTGCATGTTCCAGAAAGGCCCTTACTTCATGTCCACTTTGTTGCTCAATAAAGTGCACTGAGTTCCGGAACAAAAATTTTTACCCCACGTCCGTCGCGCTTCAAGAAAAATAAAGTGAGATCACACACCCCCAAGGTAGCCCACAGTGTGACTCAGCGCAACAAACTTGTACCTGGTCTAGGGGTAGTGTTTTTCTTTTAGCTGTTCCTGTACCAGTACAAGGCACCGCGGGGTAATGTTTGTTCCACATCTTTTCCATTTTCATCTTCATTTGCTTATTTCCCCTGATTTTTTTATGTTTTGACTCAGTAGTTATATCATAACGGTAGAGATGGGCACGACTTAGCGGTATTCCCGTTTCCGTTTCCGTTACTCGTATCCGTTACTCTACGGAAACAGAAATGGGAATTACTCCGCCAGACTTCGAGCTCGAACCGACGAACGAACAATTTGGTCTGATTTGTCGTGCTCGTTACTTGCATCGCGCAATGCCAAGCGGCACAGAAAAAAAGTTTTTAAAAGTTAAAAAAAAACGATTCCCGGCCCTAAAAGTAGGCGAAAACTGTTTGAGGGCACCTACCAGGCCAGAAGGGTGTTTTATTTGGGGGGGGGGTTTCCCCGCCCCCCTCTCCTTGGCTATTGCTACTGCTGCGCTGCTGATACCAGGCTGGGAGGGCGCATCCATTTGCCATGCAGTGCGGGGGATCCAAAATGGCGACCGCAATATTTTTTTTGAAATCGTTGCCCAAAACCCCACCAAAGCACCACAGAAACATGCGGAAATTAGCTATTTTAAATGCTTGAATTTTTACAGTAGCAGCAGTGGGTTTTTCTTGCAAAAAAAGTCTCCGTTGATTTTATTTTATTTTATTTTATTTTTTTACACCTGCGCATTCGCAATGATGGGCTCGCCCATGGGAGTGGACCATGCAAAGTTTTGGAGCCATTCCACCAATCGCATGGCCAGGTTTTGCTGACTGTACCAGGCTGGGAGGGCGCATCCATTTGCCATGCGGTGGGGGGGGGATCCAAAATGGCGACCACAATATTTTTTTTTGAAATCGTTGCCCAAAACCCCACCAAAGCACCACAGAAACATGCGGAAATTAGCTATTTTAAATGCTTGAATTTTTTATTTTAGTAGCAGCAGTGGGTTTTTCTTGCAAAAAAAGTCTCCGTTGATTTTATTTTATTTTATTTTATTTTATTTTTTTACACCTGCGCATTCGCAATGATGGGCTCGCCCATGGGAGTGGACCATGCAAAGTTTTGGAGCCATTCCACCAATCGCATGGCCAGGTTTTGCTGACTGTACCAGGCTGGGAGGGCGCATCCATTTGCCATGCGGTGGGGGGGGATCCAAAATGGCGACCACAATATTTTTTTTGAAATTGTTACCCAAAACCCCACCAAAGCACCACAGAAACATGCGAAAATTAGCTATTTTAAATGCTTGAATTTTTACAGTAGCAGCAGTGGGTTTTTCTTGCAAAAAAAAGTCTCCGTTGATTTTATTTTATTTTATTTTATTTTATTTTTTTACACCTGCACATTTGCAATGATGGGCTCTCCCATGGGAGTAGACCATGCAAATTTTCCACCAATCGCATGGCCACTTGGCCAGGTTGACCACAGAGACTTCTGGGATGTGCCAATCGGGCATAAACAGCCCACTAATCGTAGCCCAAACCCGAACCCTAAGCCTAACCCATACGCCAGTACACTGTCCTTCTAAGTGGGTCAGAGAGGCACCCAGAGGTGCGCCCCAATACTCACCGTAACCTCACCCGTAACTAGCCTAACCCTAGCCGTTGCGCTAAGCCGTCTTAACCCTAAGCCAGATCTACTTGCATTGCACTACATGCAAGTACGTGAGACACAGCGGGTGCAAAGAGTCTGCCAGTCCGTCACTTGTGGCTCTGGCTGACTCCTGCAGCTCCCTCCAGGAGCCCGCTACCCCCTCCCCAAACCAGTACTAACGACAACGAAAAAAACGAAAAAACGAACCGACTAATTTTTGCAAATTTTCACGAAAAACGGAAACGAGCCGAAACGGAACCGGCCCGACTAACGACAACTCGAAAAAATTTTTTTTCAAGTCGTGCCCATCTCTACATAACGGTGGTTTCCCTCTGTTACTGTTTTGAAGTGTAAATTGCAGCCCATTGAACTGATTTTGTTTCCAAACACTGTTCCGCTGTACATACTGATCTAGATACCAGGTGTCAGCAGAGAGCATGTATAATACGATGTAATTTGTACCCTGAATCTGTGATTCATGGGTGTAATGCCAGGGGCCGCCTTCGTTGATGACAAATGGGCTGGTCAATAACCTTTTGGCCCTTAAATTGCTCTCTGTTGATGTTCCAACAAAAAATACCTTCCACCCCTTCAGCCTTCCATTCCACAGCATGTGAAAATTCACTCCTTGAATTGGATGCACTGCAGACAACCACAATGCTGCCTATCTTTTCTGGTTGTCTTTGCACCCCCAGTCTCAAAGCAGGTAACAGAGGGGGGGGGCTTCCAGCCAAAAAACAAACAAACAAACAAACAAAGAAGCCGTCCAGGCCTGCTGCCAGGACTCTGCCTGCCACAGAACCTGATTCTGAGGGGTTAAATGGTGAAGAGCTCCTGGAGGAGCCTTGCAGCTCAAATCAGCAAGCAGCTGGGTCTGATGACTCAGCTGAAAACATATCTTCACCTCCTAGAAGGGACATGAGCAGGATTCTGCAAAGACGTGCTACCAGAAGAGCTAGGGAAAGGTCTTTGATGCTAGACGGGGAATCAGGTCGGGAAGCCCTGAGTACTAGCAAAAGCCTTTCCAGAAGTAAGGGTGTGTTCCCTGTTTTGGGATAAAGCTGGCAAGCTCACCTTGAGCTCTCTGTGGGAGCAACGCGTCATTTGAACCTGTCTGTGACCTTGGCTTTGTTTCCTGACTTCGGACTGGCTTCCTGGACAATGGCTTGATCTGTTCCCTTGGGTTTGGCATCTGGTTTCCATGAGATATTCTGGTTTTGACTTGGACTGGTAATTGCTGGGAGTTGGATTCTGTTATTTATCTGGCACTTGATTGTTAGCAAAGGACTTGAACTTGCCTGCTTTCCACTAAAGATCTTGGCAAAGAACTGAATCCTGTTTGTGTGTGTGATCTGTGTGCGGGGCTTGACACCTGCACTACAGCTGATCAGCGGGCCACATGGTCAGTGATTTAAAAAATATATTAAAAATGAATAAAAAATAAAAATACAAATAAACTGATCCAGCCCACGGACCCCTAACCAGAACCGTGTGCCGCCCCATCTGGCAGGCCTCTGACCCCATTGGGTGTGCAGTAGCCAGCACTTTTTAAAAAGCTGATCCAGCCAGCGCACCACCGAACTGGCCCAGGAGCACTGGACATGACCCATGGGCCACTGAACTGGCCTGCAGGCCAGCAGAATTAAAAATAAATAAATAAGTTAGAAAGCTGACCAGCCCACACTACAGCTGGTAGGCGGGCCATGTGGTCGGCCACTAAAAAAATAAAAAATAAAATAAAATAAAATAAAAATTATTTTTAAAAAAAGATCCGGCGCGTGAGCACTGGACCCGATCTGCGGGAAGGCAGAATAAAAAAATAAATAAATAAATAAATTAAAAAGCCGACCAGCCCATGCTACAGCTGGTAAGAGGGCCATATGGTTGGCCATTTTAAGAAAATAAAAATAAATTTAAATTTTATTTTTAAAATCCGATCCGGCCCACGGGCCGGCAGAATTAAAAAACAATTAAAACAAAACCCGACCAGCCACACTACCAAAAAAGAAGAAGGAGGAGGAGGAGGAGGAGGAGGAGGAGGAGGAGGAGGAGGAGGAGGAAAACGAACTGAACTAAATTGAATTACAAAACAGATTTTTTAAATAAAATTTCATTTCATAATTAACTAACAAAATGAAATGGGGTGGGAAAACGAATTATGAAACAAAACACCATTTTGGTGTTTCGTGGCCATCTCTATATATAACATTGCAGGTAGACAGAAGAACATTCTAAGCATATAATTTTTAATCAATTTTGGATTGATTTTTAAATCAGTATTTTAATTTGTTTCAACTGAATTTTATGCTATGGAATGACTGAACTTCTGTCAGATTGTAGTTTTGCTTTGAAGAGCTCAGCACTAGCCATTTTCTCTTCCTCTTGTCCCTCATCTCATATTTGTCAACACAATGAAAAGAGCATAAAGGACTGAAAAACGATTGCATAAGCCATGTGCTGTTTAAAGCTACCTACAGTTTTGGATAAAGATATCTCTAATCATGTCCTAAGACTGCATTGCCAAGAGGAATTTGAAGAGCAGGGTAACCCTATGGGTGAATGACCATCATAATTTTGCATAAGCAGCACTGCTCTGATCTTACAGGCCCAATCATCAGGGAAAGAAGCCATTATGTTGACAATATGTCAGGACTAAGGACAAATAGGTTTATTTCAATTCTTATAGAATTGATTTCACAATGGAATAGTCTTAGCCACCCAGGAGAATCATGCTGTTCTTTGATCATTCAGATGTTACTCTGCACCTTTGGAAGACAATTCAAATGTTCATTAGGCCCCTTTGTTGCAGGACTTCAAAGTGATGAAGATCCACTTGTTCTCAGCATTGGTTTCTTTGCTGGCTCTTATTTTTAGACATGATTTTACTGATTACCTTGTGTTGCATATTGGAAGAAGGTGACAATGAAGTCCTGACTTACCAATTCCTTGTTCTCATAGCATTCTCTGACCATTTTGCTTGCCCAAGTGTGAGACCCTGCTTTAAACCACTCAGTTATCCAGCCTAATTATGATGTTAAAATTATTTCAAACATATGAACAAACACATATTACCTATCTTAGTCTCTCCCACCCCCACCCCCCCCGGTTTATTGAAATAAACATCTTGTGTTCATGTCTGTTCATAGCAAAGTCATGATTGAGTTTAGTTCCATGGTGGAGCTTAGGCACAAGTTTCTTCTAATGAATTCAAGGTCAAAACTCTAAAAAAGAAAATACTGTATATATTATTTAAAAACTTATTTTAAAGGAATTACATACATTCTGGACAGATGTTAATTTCTGAAGAGCCCCTTCCTTCTCTAAAGTCATGTGAATTAAAAAAGAACGTGAGAGAGACTTTTGGGCTCTATTTGCCCTTTTTGCTCTTTTAAATTAAAAGAAATCATTTCAATTATAATTAAACTTCAAAAGAGCCAACATGTGCAAAAAAGACTCTGAGCAACAGATTGCTATAGATTTTCATAGGTATGTTAGATCAATGACAGCTCACTGTGATTTTTCCTATTATCTTAGTCTATTATAGCATTCTGAAATATGTTTAACACTTCATGAATTTTTGCCAATTATTCTTTTCATTTCATCAGGATTTCATTTTCACTTTTTCCTCTGGTTCTGTCTGAATGGAACAAGTGACTAAATAAACTTTAATTAGATTCCTCTGAGCAGGAAAGGTTCTATAACTCCAGCCTTTTTCATTCAACAAACGACCAAGTACCTGCTGATACTTTTGTGTTCTGGGGTTGAGAACAGACTAGGGAAAAGGTGACAGTTCCTAATACGAAAAATTGTGTTAAAAATCTTCTGCCTAGTATTACCAACAAGTGATTATTCTGCATGCCAAAAGATTCAGAGTTCAACACAGTTTGTGGGATTTTTAAAAAATATTGAGGACACAACCTCTACTAACAGAGAAAAAATCCACACTTTAGCAAGCCAGTTCTTGCCATCTTAACTCGGATATAAGCCTCATAGATTTTTATGGAATTTATCCCCAGGCATGTATTTGTCTACTTGTTTGTTTGTTTGTTGTAATAGCTTGCTTTAAGAGTAACTTGGTTTAAGTTTGTTTTGCAAGACAAGCAAACATTTTGTCTAAATTTAGCCTTGATCAATGAGCAATGTCTTGCAATACAAGTAACTGGAGCAGGTCACATGATCACAAATGAGCCAATGGTGGTTCTCTCTCTTTCCCCCTGCTGGATTGTGGGTGATTGACTGGAACGTTCCATCTCAGGCAGCCTCCAAAGTAGAGGGAGGAAAGGAATGGAGGTTTCCCTTGCACCAGACATGAACGTTTTCAAGGGGGAGTGCAGACTAGGGGTTTGTTGTTTTTTTTAAAAAAAATCTTCAATTTGTTTTCAACATCCTTTCTTATTTTTCAAACAATTTGTAGTCATGGGGCAGCTGGTCAGGTGTGTATAGGGCTACAAATTCCACTTTATTATGGTCACATTAAAAACACAGAGTAAAATCCAGTTAATCCCAATAGAGCAGATTCTGCAGCCAGGTACCTAAACTATGGTGTGGACGTGGACTTCTAGCCAATTTCTTTAGTGGGTTTTTGCTTTTTGTGTATGTAATATATTTGGTCTATTGGACCGCAGAACAAATAATCTGAGTTTCAATTCTTTGCTTTGATATAAGAGTGTTTTGGTTTACAAACATGTTTCCAGAACAAATTATGTTCATAAACCAAAGCATTACTCTGTTTCAGGGCTGTTCAACTTTGAACAGGCCAAGGTCTACTTTTCTGACCCAAAGTGCCTGAGGGCTACTACACCAAAGCCTCTACTTACAAATTTTATCTGTTCCGAGTGCATGCTCATAAGTAAAAACTTTTGTAAGTAGAGCAGCGGTTTCCCATAGGAATGGATTGAGAACCAATTAATCTGTTCTGCAGGGAACAGATTTCAATGCATCATGGACCTTGAACTGCCTGTTCAGCTGAGACAGTGGACTGGCAGACCCAGAACTTTGCTAAGGCAGTGGTGATCCTTGGGATGTGGGATGGAGGGGTGGATAACTTATCCCCTCACTTTTCTTATTGATGGCTGGTGGGCTACTTTTGAACCCTTCATGGGCTACCAGTAGCCCACAGTCTACCTGTTGGGCAGACCTGCTCTATTTAAAATAAATCTTAGTAATAGATTGCTGCTTTCTCGGTACAAGCAAGCACGCTTGCAATCCTGCCCACCCAGGAATATAAATTCCACCTTGTTTATGAACCATTTGCTGCAACCACTTACACAATATCCAATGTGGAAATGAAGATTCCCAATAGGATTCTGACCAATGAGCCTTAATTCCTTGTTTTTGTTTTCCAGGAACTCTTCCTTTCTATTTTTTTTTTTTCCCCTGCCTCCCTTCTCCTGAAACCCACTACATATGTTTATTCCTATTTCAACAGTTTGAGTGCTCTACCCCTCCAGAGGTGTTATAACATTTAAAATAACCATCTTTTCATCTGGTAGATGCAAAGGTTGAAATATGCCATCCTGCATGCTGGTTCTGATGTATTCAGAAACTCAAAGAAAAGAAATAAGAGTCCAGTGCTACACAAAGCAAATATAATAATTGCTTGTAAATAGCTGAAAACTTTCAGAGTGGGTTCACTCTTCCCTCACAAGCTACAAATATCAAGAAAACAAAGGTCAACACAATTATAGATAACAAAACACACAAGCATAAAAATAAAATGGATCAGAGGCTTGAAATGTGAAATACAACAGCAAACCATCAGAAAAGTCAAAGCAAAAACATGTTGTAGAAAATTCACCAAGAATCTACTAATTAGAGTTTTATGCCTTACATTGACCAAGACCAACATTTTAATAAACCCCCTAGAAAACCAATTTTTTAAAAGCACATACACCTTGTGTTTGTGTGTGCTCCTGTGTGCTGCTGCTGTTGTTAGGCACTGTCAAGACACTTCTGATTTATGGAGACCCTAGTTGGGTTTTTAAAGGAAGTGAAATGTTCAAGGAGTTGTTCATCATTGCCAGCCATCCAAATTCAAGTGAATTTGGAAGGCTATAGGAATTTATATGGGGATTAGTCTAGGATATTAAGATTATTAGTTAGAGCATTAAAATTGACCCCTAGAGGTTAGATAAGGGTTCTGTGCTAGTGGACAGCAGCCACCTAAATTTAATTAGACCCTGTAATTCATGCCACTTGCACTATTCTGAGTTTACTTAATACAGATAATCAATACATTTTGGCCCAATTTGAATGCCACAATTCTTGTCTCATCCCTTTATTTCGGAACTGGGGTGGCAATAGCTGCTCCAAACAGCCTTTCAGTGCTGGGAGTGGCTCGTTTGCCTCCCTGCACTGGATGTGAAATGCAAACTGTGGACCATGTGATCCATCTGTCTAGGAGCCTATATAAGACTCCAGTTAAGTTTTCCTTATCTCTTTTGCCTCATGCAATTCTCCCAGCCACCCACCCTATTAGGAGAATTAAATTAGCTGGTTGCACCAGGGCCAGATGGGAAGTGACAAGCTTCCTGCTCCCCGCTGGCCTGTAGACAGGTTCAAAGCCTGATGTTCCTCCAAAATGGGCCCACCTCAGGACAATGTTGGAAAAGGCAATTGGATCGGTTGTGCAAAGTGATCTGCACCAGCCTGGTCTGGCTCTGACACCCTGGTTGTCCTGCAGCCGTGTCTCTAGTGCTGATTGACAGGGCAGGCAGTCTTCATTTCCTAAAACAGCAATACGGGCAAGCATCAGATCCCCCATATGCCTGAGTTCATCCATTTTCTT
Organism: Phrynocephalus guinanensis; assembly: GCA_037367245.1. NCBI lineage: Eukaryota > Metazoa > Chordata > Lepidosauria > Squamata > Agamidae > Phrynocephalus > Phrynocephalus guinanensis. Next base: position 70,383,702 of record CM074739.1, on the reverse strand, counting down.
TGATTTTGTCACCCTCTCAGACCTATGTCACTCCCCTCCTCACAGCCCTGTCTCTTTCCGATTTATTCAGTTTAACCCAAATGGCCTGATAGTCAGGACAAGCCTTGTCCTCCGGAGACCAAATCAGGGGTGGGGGGTGGGGGGTTTCCTGAGTTTGGCAGTTTGGCAGGATGCTTGCCTTTAGAGGCACCCTTAGGCTTCCTAGGAGCTATTTCCCAAGCAAATGATGTAAGTATCCCAATATGTGAAGGGGAAAAAAATTAAACCAGGGCCCTGAAACACTACCCCTAAAATGCCTTCCGTTGGACCCAACCAAAGGGGCAGCCCAAAATGCCAGAGCGCTGAGTATTCTGTAGCCTGTTAATAATCAATGCAAGTAATGGCCACTGACTCTTTCTATTATAAACACCCTCCGGCAGCTACACCCCCAGGAGGATATACTGTCCCTCATTCCATCCACTCCCACTCCCCTGTCTACCGCCCTACCAACAATGAAAGCCTCAAGATTGGCAGTGAAGTGAACTTTTTTTCCTTAAACAAGCTACAGAGGCTAATGATACCCAAAGGGCCATGCTGATGCAGGGGCGGCAAATCCACAGTTCAAAGAGAAGCCCAGCTGATATCACTCAGGTCTTTCGCTGATCAGATCAGCAATTAAAGTGATCCGATCTAGCTCTGTTACTCCTGCAGCCTCAAAATGGCCATCAGCACCAACAAAATGTCTTCCAGCCCCTTTCAGTCTCTTCAGCATCTCATAGAATGTCAAGAGGCAAAGGAAGTAAGGAAACCTTCACTTGAGCCTTATAAAGGCTCCTAGCCTGACGGACCACATGGTCCACCATTTGCATGTTGCATCCAATGCAGGGAGGCAAAGGAGCTCCTCCCAGCACTGAAAGGGTGTTCGGAGGAGCCATTCCAGACCTGACTCTTGTGAGAAGTTGCACACCCAGCATATAGGACTTTCCTGCTCTTACATCATGTTTTATTTATAAGAGAGCAACATAAATTTAAAAAGTCATATATACCTACTGTCCATGGAGAACAACATGTACTAAGCTGTCTACCAAATCTCTTATAAAGGCAGTAGCAAACACCTATTTTAATAGTCTCCTTATAGACAATACATTTGGAGGGTAGGGTGCTAAAGCCCCTTTACCTATTTGCTGTGCTAAGAGAAGTTAGAAACAAAATATCCTGCTCTATAAATGGCTTATAAGCACATATAGAGATTGAAATGTGGCACTGAATGCAAACTGTGTAATACCATTCACTTAGCCACAAATAGTTGCTGAATAGAAGGTATGCCAGGTATAACCTTTGGAATGAAAAGATACCAAAAATGAGAGAAACGTGACTTCCAATAAAGCAAAGTATATATACAAAACTCGCAGAAGGTAAATGTTTTAACATAGGATTGAACAAAGGGATTGAATACAATGATGGACCAAATTACTCCTAGTTTCATCCCAGACTACTGGGATTTTTTAAAGAAAGAAAAAAAAATCAGAGTGCTCTCATACTTGGGCAATTGTTCATTCTTCCAATTTCTGAGATCCATGAGGCAATTTATGATTACAGTTTTGATGGTTAACTTGCAAAGGATTTGACCAATAAGAACTCATTATGGCTATACTTATTTGTCTAGTTCCTGCTCTTGTCTCCATGCAGAGACCCAAGACAACTTAGAAAATGATTCACAAACCAATACAACTCAAAACACATTAAGAAAATATTAAAATTAGGTCAGTGAGTGGTTTCTGCTGATTTAAAGTTTGAAATGGGTTTATTTTTGTCAAGGTTGGCGGAGCCCTGGCCCGGATCAAAGTGAACAACTCTGACCCATTTCCTGTGCAGATTGAGAACATCCCACATCGCAAGTTTTTTTTAAAAAAATACACCAAAAATAGGAAAAGGAAGAAAGAAAGTTGAAAAACGATATAAAGCTCATGTTGAAGAGCCAAGAAATGAAAGAAAGGGGAAATAACTGGGCTTTACTGAATGAAAACCTCTTGGCCCAGTGAAAAGGAAGGTCTTCTACTGGACCTGATGGTCTTAGAGGCCCCTTCTAATAATGTGAGTCTGATTCTTTGTTATCAAGTATAGCGACTTTTATAGTGACTACTATAGTGAGCTACGAACCTCTTCTCCTTACAGTAGTTCAAATAATAATAATGTAACCAGATTGTCAATTTGCCTGTCTTAACAGTGATTAACAGTGATTAACAGTGAATAAATTTACCTCACTGCTATGTAGCTTCTCCCTTTATTGTCCATTTTGAAAAATGGGAAGTAAATGGAATCCTCCTTTGCCTCATGCATTGCTATCTTGCCAAGGGCAATAGTAATTAAATTAAATTAAATTAAATCAATACATTTACTTGCTAGACAGGTATCATGCCATAAGGGCTAAGTGGAAGAGAAGAGAGAAAGAGAAACTTCAACAATTAGAAACTTGAGAAAATAACTATGCTAATTGAAATGCTCGTTAGTCTTCATAATAGGCAACAGTACACTGGAGGGGGGGAAGCCATTTAGTCTTTCTTCAAGCACAGAACAAAAAGCACAAAAAAATTAAAACATATAATGAACACAAAATATTTATAACCCATATAATAAATGTCTAAAGGACACCCCACACACCCCACTTTGCCTACAGAATGTATGATTTTATGGTTGCACCTCCAGCAATGGCATGAGTCCTCAGATGGTGGCCCAGAATTAGCAAAACTATTTACTCATGGCTTCTCATATCCCAGACAATGTGCTGAGGATATACTTGTAAGTCTTGGATTGGTTTATGTTTGTTTGGTAGATAAGAAACTGCCCCCCCCTCTGCACGGTGGGAGAAGTAATGGAAAGAATGTGTATATCTGCAAGACTGATTTTGCAGTAAATGCCCAAAATCTACAACTATCATAACCGCTGCTCCTTTAGCAAGGACTAGCATTGAATGGGTTATTAATAGTTTGTGCCTTTGTGAGCAATCAGCCACTCCTTTTCTGTTTGTTGTATGTGTTCTTAGCTTCAGAAGGGAGAGGGGGGTGATAGTGATATTTGAGAAAGACTGCATGTTGTTTCATTCTGACATGGGAAGTGAAGTCTCTTGCAAGAGAGAGAGAGAGAGATGACTTAAAGCCTTGTGGCTTTGTGTGGATGAAAGCAAGAGTGTGTTTCAGGGATCCACTCCATTCACTTCACACTCGGCTCATTTTAGTCTCTTGCGTGGCTGTAGAAGTGTCATTGTGATCCATTGCACACCTGGACTCTTACAAAAGGCACCACTTGAATTAGATTTTATGATGAAAAGGAAAGCAGGCAAGTAAACATCCTGACAAAAGCATGCAAATCTACAACTAGTGATGCTTCCCCTCAAGACTGGTGTTGTCATTGCAAATTTATGATGACTGCATTTTTTAAAGAAAACAACCTATCCAAAAGTGTAGATATGTGTGTGTGTCCTTTATATAGCCCCAATGCAGGGGCAACCAATGTTAATTTGACTTTCATCGCCACAATTCAGCAGAGAAGGCATAACTGTAAAGCAGATGGGAATGAATATTGTTTTGCCTTTGAAGATAGCTGTTCATTCTGAAGAACATTGCAGACTATATAAGGTATTGAAAGACAGCCATCCCATTTGCACACAAAATGGATTTTAATGTTGATTCTAAGTACAATGGTACCTCTACTTACAAGTTTAATCCATTCCGAATGCATTCTTATAAGTCGAACAACTCATACGTAGAGCAGCCTTATATAAAAAATAAAAAAATAAAAACATGGAAAAAATTGTATGTAGACCAGACCGCATCTATAATTTGTAAGGCAGCAGTTAAAATGCCAACAGTTCTCTTAAGTTGAATTGCTCATAAGTAGAGCTGCTCGTAGGTAGAGGTACCACTATACTATGGCAAGTGCTTTGTAACCCTCACACTCCTCAGTGAGAAGCTGTTTCAGTGTTTCATTACTCTTGATCAGGTAACATGAAACTGAAAGTTTATGCTGCAAAATTAGTGGTATTTGGACCACTGGTCCAAGAACTCTCAAAACTGTCAGAGAGTTTGTGTTCCATAGCAAGATTGCCATTTCTCCACTTCTACCATGTATGGAGGAGATATGTAGCAGCCCCAACAAATGACGTCTCCGTCACTGTACTCACTTAAAGCTTGTGGGATCTTCTATCAAGAGAATAATCAAATCAGTGGCATAGTGGATGCTGCCTCATCTACATGCGAAGAGGAAAAATGGATCTGCACAACTCTGTTAAAACAGTATTATGGTGACTGTGGAGAAGCATATGTTCACCACATCACAAATCTTTCCATTAGTGCAGTCCCAATGTTATGCATTTGGCTGTTCCCCAGAATCAACACATGGTATTATCTGGAATCAGTATGTTTAATGAAACATTTCCATAAGCCGAATTCTTTAGGGTTTAAGTTAGGAAGGCATCACAGAAATCCACCCCACTTTTTCCCCCATTCAGATAAAACCACATCTGGTGCAAAACACATTAATTCTTTTGAAAGCATGAATACATATTAAATTGTGAAGCTTTGTAAAAGCAAAAAGAAAGCTTGCTGCTTATATGCTAACCCATAGCACCTAAAGCCATAGCACTCTCTGGGCAGTTTAAAATTTAATTACACAGGCTATACATTACCTACCCACCTCACCCCCAGCAAACTGAGTATTCAATTCATCATTGGCTACCTAGGATTGAACATAGGTCATGAGCAGGATTTTGGCTGCAGTGCAGCAGTTTAGCTATTGCACCACAAGGCTATTATAAGATGAAATATAGTATAGTTACAAGCAAACCTGAATTTCTTGGAAAGTCCCAGACTAGTTTTCCCTTTCATATACAGGGTTAATCATGTATGTCTGTGTCTGGCATCTAATGCAGTACATACAGCGTATAGTATGTGCCATAGACCCAGGTCCATTACTTCAGGAAGCATTAGGCCCTAGAACACTCAATTATTTTATGTTCATATACCTTTTCTTCAGAGGAAATGTTTCAATAAAGTAAAGTGACAAGAGTAGTAAAGTTAACATATGAGCCTTGTTAGTTTCACAGATTTTTAGTTTAATAGATTTTGTCTGGAACACATTTTTATTTTGAGCACATTTGTCTTAAGGCTGACTCAGAGGTCTGAAGAAATGATATTTAATAAGCCAAGTGTTGCAGAAATATTTCTATGTCACAGTTGCTAAGAAGAAAAATGCATCACAAGGGTTTTGGTGTACTGTATGACGGGGAGGTTCTATTTAGAAATATCTTTATTGAAAGGAAACAAACTGTTCGTTTTTGTAAGGAATAGCATATACTAGCAAATGAAATATTAATGTATTTATATCTCACCTTTCTTTCATCAATGAGTTCAAGATTATGTACATTATGTATTATTACAATGGTTGATATTATGAAAAAATAGACACATACATACACATAGAGGGTGACTCTGTTGGAATATCTGGAATTACCAAGAAGATCCCTGTATAACCTTTGGTCCACCCCAGCGCTCCTTAGTTTTTGCTCTGTGACTGTCTCCTCTACCTTTCTATCACATTAGAAAATAATGCTATGGAAAAGTGCATTTATCTAACTCCAGATAATACAGTGTTCAGGGCTTAATGTTTCTTTCTTTTAAAAGCAAGCAGGCTGTATTCCTTAAAAATAACAAAGTGTCAATTATCTGACTGTCAAACTGGAGCCAATGCGTATGCCTTGGAGTTAACGCACTTACCTTTCAGTGATGGATTTTCTCAGAGGCATGTGCCTTAGAAAACAGACCTGCCCACCATGACCACTATGCTCTGGAAGCAGAAGGTTTAGCATTTTAAGCTGTGACTCCCCAGTGTTCATTTAAAAAGTGTGGGGTAGACTCAGATGACACTGAAATACCAAAAATTGAAGAAGTATATTCAATGAACTTTCCTCTTTTGAGTAAGCACACACAGGACAGTGTTGTTAAGCACTCATAATGATGGTGCACAGGTGCAAAAAAAAAGATCCACTTCTAAGGGTTGTCACAGGGAAGAGGGCATTGATTTATTCTCAGTTGTGCCTGATGAGAACCAATGGGTGGAAACTCGTCAGAGAAAGAGCCAATTTGGAAATAAGGAGAAATTTCCTGACAGTGAGAGCCATTAAAAAGTGTAATGGCTTGCCTCCCAATGTTGTGGGTGCCCCATTGCTGGAGGTTTTCAAGAAAAGACTGGGCAGCCATCTGTCCTGAATGGTATGAGGTCTCCTGCCGTGGGCAGGGGGTTAGACGTGAAGACCTACAAGGTCCCTTCCAACTCGATGATGATTCTATGATTCACGTTGACATATTGCCAGTGAAAAGATTCCAAAAAGCAGAGAGATAAGAGCTTCCCAATGCCTTCTGCCTTCTTTTGTCCTCGTAAACTTCATAGGCTTTAAAGGGCAAGGCCCAATTAGTGTGCATGAAGTTTGCCGATGATCAGACCTGCTTAGCTTGAACAAAGTTGCTGCATCGTATGCCATCAGAGTGCAGATTCAGTCCCAAATGGTTGCTTGCAATATTGATTTGCTATCTGGGATCAGCTCACAGGTCCAGAACTTATTCTGTGGAATTAATAATCTCCTTCCTTAGGGAAAAGGTCTAGCAATCGGGAGCCATAATTTCTAATACATTTTGACTGACTGGAGTACAATGTGAACATCTAGGAACTTAGTGATATGTAAATAGAGATTTCAAATGTCGACGGAACATTGTAATTACACACAGACCACGCTGTGACATGTAACACATAAAAAATACCAGAGAACGTTTGAGTCGTAAAAGATTGTTCTTGTATACCTGAGCACCCATTTACCACCCAATTTTGTTTCCAGAAGAGTTCCCTGAATACTAAGCATACAGTGTAGAGGCCATAACTCTGATTGAACACAGGGATATTTCTCAGTAGAGAGACATCAAGTTATCCTGTAAATTGCAAATATGGAAGATTAAATCAAACTTACAGAATGAAGGTCCTAAATATTGCAGTTGTATTAACTTGTACAGTTGTGCAAGCAGTTGTGCACTCAATTATACTGGAAACAAACTTTCTGCAAAAATCTCAATCTTCTTCAGCTGCAAGCCCAGTGGGTTTCATGCTAATGCAATTTACACCACAGGTCTTACTATACATACTTCTGTCTTTTTTTTCTTGGTTAAAATGTCACATCCTCACCCACTCTTTAACATCCACTGGATATTAGAGTAAGAGAGACACAACTGGACTAATAGCCCTTGGGTTTGTTTCGAGCCATGCAACTCCTTCATTTGAGCCTATGATTTTGTTTTCTTTTTAAAAGGGAATGGTGGAAGTTTGCAGGGCACCTAGGCTGTCATGCATATTACACTGAATGCCATACGTGCAACTTTGTGTCTCTGGGACAGATGTTGTGGCTGTGTGCTCCGCTTAATAAACTCCTGACCTGCAGATATCAGATTTGTCCTGTGAAGCTAAACTAAATTACTTGGCAAAACTGAAGCAGAAAGTCTTTGAGGGGTTGCATCAAAATCATAAGGCAATAGTTTCTCTGTAGTGAAAGAGAAGAGGTGTTTCAGAGAAAGACCCATCACTCCAAAAAGGGACAAGTGGTACTGTACAATACTGGATACACATTGTGTGGTGTATGTAGGTGCTTCCACACTGTGGATATGTCTCCAGTGGACAGGGTACTTGTGAGTACCATGTGACTCTAACATTAGAGATATATGCAGATGACTCTGTGAGGGTCACGGTGGCAGCAGGGTGAATTTTGCAACTGGTGTGATTCTTGTAAACATCACATACACAGCCTGGTAAATAGAATACATAGAGAATTAGTTGTTGTGTACATTAACACCAGTGATGTGGGGAAATGGAACTCCAAGATTCCGGAAGCCAGTTTTTTTTTCTATCCCCACTACCTGTTTCATGTGCAGGTTAATCTATGTAGACAAAACTAAGGAGTATTGATGAATGCATGAGAAAATGGTGGAAGGACCAAGTTTTAGATTTAGATTAAGCAATGAAGAGACAATGTTGTAGGGAAGAAGGCTTTAGCTGCATTAGGTGCACCTGCAGAGAATCTTGGGATTGTGATAAGTAGCTTGGTGAAAAATGTTGAGCCAGTCAATCCTATGTACAAGACCAAGTTCCATCTTGGGCATAACCAGAAAAGGAGCTTATAATAAAACGCTGTTATATAAATTAAAGCAATGCAATCAGATCTGGAATATTGTATACAGTTCTGATCAACACATCTAAAAAGAGACTGTCGAATTGGAACAGGTGCAGAGAAGGGCAAACAAAATGTTGGAAGGATTGGGAACCCACCTCTGTGAGGACAGGTCTGGGTCTCTTTATCTGTAAAAAATGAAAGAAGGGCAGATGTGATAAAATTATTATGGTGCAGAAAAAGCAGAAAGGAAGAATTTTCCCCCTTTCTTCTTTCTATAACACTAGAATACAGGATTATATACTGAAGCTGAACAATGGGATGTCCAACAGAAAAAAGGAATGCTCTTCACATAATAGAGCGTTAAACTTTGTAAATCATGGGCATAAGGCAGAGTGCTGATGACCAACATTCTTCGGACTGCAGAGCTGGAAGGGACTCTACAGGTCATTGAATCCAGCTCCTTTCAAGAAGGCACAGAGGTGGAATCAAACTTCCAACCTCTGGCTCAGCAGTCAGATGTCTAAACTACTGAGCCATCCAGCAGTCCTAAATTGGATGGTTTTAAAAGTGGAGTTGATAAATTCCTGGAAGTTAAACGTATCAGTGGTTTCCAGTCAGCATGGCTACATATTATTGTTTCAGCATCTAAAGAAGAGACTGAAGGGAAGCTGCATTATCATCCAGTTGTGTTCCCAGCAGGCATCTAACTGGTTGTATTGTAGACAGACTATTGGACAAGATGGGCCATTTGCTTGATCCAGTATACTAATTCTTATATTCTTACATTTTCAGTCTCTGAATTATTCTACTTTACCACAATGCATTAATGCAACTGTATTTTTTTAAAAATAAAAATAAAACAAAAGATCATTAAAATTAAGAAAAAAGTAAAAAGGGAAAGGTGGGAAATAATACCAACGGATGATGTGACATTGGGATATCAAGCTCCAAGCTAGCCGTGAAATGATACAAAATTATAAAATTCTCATGTGACAAATGCCAAGTTAAACCAGAAAAGCTATCTGTGCCAACATCTGGTTTCCAATCCCTTTTCTTGGACATTGAAATAGAATTTGATTTCCAGGGGGATCGGATTTGAAGACCAGAGCAGAGTTTATTTACTGCAAAGCAAAGCAAAAACAACGTGTTCTGTTTATATACTGCCCCATAGCATTTCAAGTAGTCTCTGGGCGGTTTACAGTGGGATTTTTTAATTACAGTATGCAGGCTACATATTACCCCCCAGCAAGCTGGGTACTCAGTTTACCGACCTCGGAAGGATGGAAGGCTGAGTGAACCCCAGGTCAAGAACACAGTTATAGCTGCAGCACAGACATTTAACTACTCTGCCAGGAGGCATTATAATTTCACAGCAAGACCACAACAAGACAAACACTTTTTTAAAAACTTATGTTTCTTTTTTGTTTGTATGTTTAGTTTAATGAAATACTTAAAAATACATTTAAAAAGCAAGACAACAGCAACCATCAGATAATAACAGAAAAACAACAACTTGAAATTATAAAAATAGCAAAGCATCCAGCAAGGATGTTTTGACCTAGCACTGAAATGATAGCAACATTAGTAGTCAATGATGACATCTAACTGTCTAAAGCTGCCACCTGAAGCTCTAGTCCAGCTATCCCTGTCTAACAAGGAGAGGTTAGTGATTACAAGTGATAGCCTTGTCATCTTGTGGGCTACTCTGGGCTTGGTGAAGATTGTTTTTAAAAATTCTCCCAAGTATTATAAAAAACATTCTTATTGGAGTTAGAGTTACTAACTCTAACATTCTGGTTTGCTACTTTCCTCCTTTTCCTTGGGTTTGGTGCAGTATTTTTATATCTGCTCTCAGTTTCATCTACACTTGTATTTTTATGTGCTTCTGTAACTTACTTTTTATGGTTTCCATTTTATAATGTTTTGTATGTCACCCATAAAACTTCTGGTTAGACTGAGATTAAAAGTAAAACAAACAAAGGGCGTTTATACACGACCCCTAAGCTCCGCTGCAAATGGCTGCAAGCTCCGGAGCTTAAAAATGTTTCCCCACCAGCTCCGGAGTTTGCAGACAATTAAGTGCGACCCCACCCACTTAAGCGCGACCCAGCGCACTTTTCTTGTACCTGCTCAAGGAGGGTGAAAATCACCAGGTCCGGATTTAATCTGGTCAGTGCGGGGCTCTCCTGGCTTCTGTTTTTTTTTTTTTTTGCCTCCCGCCCCTTTAAGAGAAGGGGCGGGAGGAAAAAAAAGCAAACAAAGAGAAGAAATCAGCACAACAGAGCTCTGGCAGTTTCTCCGGGTGAGTCTCCCCCACTTTCTTCCTCCCTCCCCTCAGCAGACAGGTGCGGAGTGGTGGGGAGGAAGGAAGAGCAACGAACCCCTAAGATCTCTGGTCCGAATTTAAGTGGCCAGTGGATCTTAGGGGTCGTGTGAAAAGGCCCAAATAAAGAGAGAAACAAATATTCCTTCAAGTTTTTGAGCCTTCCCCCAAGCTTTTAAGAAAATAGAAACCACTGTAATTTCATTGGAGAGTCAGCGTAATATGATCCCATCTGACTGTACTAACTAGAATTCTGGCAACCACATTACGTACTATTTAAAATACAATTTCTCAGAAATAAATGTAGACAATTTAACTTCCAGACTTTGGCTGGCTCTTCAGAAAGATATTCAATACTGCATGGTCTCTGCAATCCTCTTCTGCTCCTCCTTCATTCCAGGCATTTAAGGAGAAAGAAGGATCAATAGAACAGTTGGGGAATTCTCAAATTTCTGATTAACCCATTATAGTCCAGAACTATGGTTTAGTGCATGGGTTGGAAAATTGACTCTGCACTGTAGCTCCCACTGTTCCGTTCTGTTGGTTCGAATTGATATTCATTTTAGCTCAAAACATTTGGAAGGCTTGAAATTTGCACCTTAGAAGTAGGCTTAAAGCTCTGGAGAAAAAAGCAGACCTTACATCTGAGCCAGGAAGGGACCAAGCTACCATTAATATTAATAGTATAGCACTGTCTATAATCACCAGAGCCAGGCTCATCATTAGGCAGAATTTGGTTTTATTTGCTAGCATTATTTGCCATTTACTGGCAGAATGCAGTGGCATAGTCATGAACTTATTTATGCCAGTTCTAAAAAGTGATAGCTAGGCAAAGCACAGGAGGAATGAGGACCACATATTAAGAAACCCCATGAAAGGTTTTTTTCATATTAAGAAACATAGTTAGGATTAGTGCAGGAGGACAGGAGCACATAACTTACAGAAGAATCCATAGCTAGTTGCTAGACCTGGCTGATCGGGGTGAAAGCAAAATAACAATGCCAGTAACCTCTTTCAGAGCTCTGATCTTACAGCAGGAGTGACCTCACTGGCAATGGCATGTCTCTAATAAAAGAGTTCTTTTTAATGAGATAAAAGTACATGCGTTTGGAATTTTTTTAAAAGGAACTCTTTTATTGGTGACAAGAGGATACTTGGCAAAAAAAAAAAAAAAAAAAACAAAAAAGAAGAGCAGGATTGTCCATTGACTGCCAAAAACTTTCCAGCAGACTGAAGGGATGCACAAAATGTACTTCTACTGACATTATGATCATTGTTTTGAAATCACCATACATGCACCTATATCAGAATATGTAGTAGATCTTTGCCCTCTATTGTCCTGTCTTTTGGAAGCACAGAAAGTCTCCAAATCCTGGAAAGGACAGGGGGAATCATGCTTCTAACAGGAAAAGGGAGATGACAGATATAACCTCACCCATTTTAGGAATAATGCTTAGTTGTAGCCATGCACATATGCTGTATTCAGAAATCGACATTTCCCACAAAGCTCTTGTACCAATGTACCATGTATGTGCAGTGGATTTTCAGGGTCTGTTTCAAACCAGAGGGGAACGATGTCTGGTATAAATTAAAACAAGGCAACTAAAAGAGCTCCTATGCCTTGCTGGTAGTCATACTAGGCAAAAGGAAATCCTTTTGGCCCTATTTTATAATCTACATATTTTACCAGAACCTGCTATGACACCCCTTCCTGAGTTGATCTAGATGGCAGATGTCCACTTCCTCATTATGAAGTGAATGTTTAACATGCCCCAGTGTCTAGTATCCTGCTTGAGAATTTGCACATGGACCCGAACAATTAAGAGAGGCCCTATGAGTTGACATATTTCCAAATGTATGGCATATATTCCCCACATAAGTCCTTGGGTCAGGAGTTTGCAGGGCGCTAGGGATTTCTCCTAGCTATTTTTTCTCATTTGCTGTGAAAATGAACTAGTAACAGATGCACCCTGTGCCTGTCAATCTAAGTGCACCCAAATGGGCTGTAATCTGCAGGTTCACATTCTCTAATGCTTCTAAAGCTGCTAAATATGGATCTCCATACTGCTAGAGTAGATATGATTAGGGGACATGTGCCTCATTGAGATGGGTAGATGCGTTTCTTGCCAATAACCTCTACTTCCACACAGTATCTCCTTAATCAAATAATTTAGGAAAGATATGTAGATCATAATTGTTTTGCTCCCTGTATTGCAAGTTTAATTGCTACAGCTAACTGTTCTGTACACCTTGCACTGGCCCTTAAGAATATTTCTTATTGGCAGAGGCTCTTGTTACTTGTTTCCAAGTGAGTTTAAAATATTAAATGTGAACTTTTGCTGCCTACCAATTAAAAACCTCCCACTTCAATTTGTTAATGTGCATCTCCCAGTAATGTTAATCTTTGAGTGCACAGTCATAATGTTTTATCAGTAAGCCCAATGAAAACTCTTCTGATTCACACCCATGCATATAGATAGCACATATATATTTATCATGGTAATTATAAGAGTAAACAAAAAATCTATCTTTCCCATGTAGCCTAACAAATTTTATGTGTCTTGAGACATGTGGATATTTTGGGTTTTGCTTGAAGAGCAAATCCAGAACTAACAAATTAGCATTCACAGCTGAATTTGAAACAAATAAAAGCATAACACCGAATGTTGTCCAATGTATATAAATAGCCATTTAGGCAGCATAGCATAAGCTACATCCCCGTGCCTTCAGAAAAAGGTTCTCTGACTTGGCATCAAGAAATTGTCAGGAAAGAGAGTTGCTGGGACTGAGTGCTGCAGCTAATTTTTACTCTCCCAGGGCACTGCAGGATGCTGCCCATTATTTCTCATTTAAATATCATGTCAAAGCACATCACAAGCCATAATGGCCATTCTAAGATTTGACAGTCACTTTCTGTAACACTGATTGACTTTTTGAGATACTTCAAAAGCTTTTTCCAGTTACTTATCGCTGCTTGAAAAACTACACTTTGTCTCTCTCGAATCTCTCTGAATCTTGAAACTGCGTGCTGAGTCAGTTTCAGAAAATGGCCCTGAGAGATTTCTTTTAGCTTGATGCCATTAGTTTTTGCTGTAGATCTATCTTATTTAACATGTGGATGAATCCTCTGGGTGATCTCTTCCAGGGTTTTGAATTGGGGCACCTTCAAGTATGCAGAGGAAACCATGGTGTACGTCTCCTCCTTGTCTGAATGAAGGGTGACTGCAGATGCTGAAATAGGTTGAGACCAGTGAAAGGCTGGATGAGGGCCAATACACCAAGATGGAATCTCCAAATGATGGAGGCTCTTGTACGTATCTTGGAAATACATCTTGATCCAGCACCAACACAGGATGCTTAGGTAGCCAAAGGAGCTTAAGAGTATTACTCACCATTTCCGGCTGGGTCAGCAGCTGCCACTGCTACTAAACAGGGATAATTGGACCACAGTGAATCATACCTTTGGTTCCTCCTAAACAGACTACTGTAAGGCTTTATGTTTGGGCTGCCCTTGAGGACAACCTTCAAATAAGGCAGTGAGAAATGTAACTGGAATGGGGCAGAGATAATTATATTACATTAATTCTGAAAGAGCATCAGTGCTTCAGGGTATTCTATTTGGAGCACAAAGCCACTTGTCTTACTTATTACACCTTGGCTACTGCAATAAATTTGTCCTAAGGGTCAATTTGTTTTATGAAAAATTTGTCTTACGTAACACAGTTTCCCACAGGAATGCACTGGGAATGGATCAATCAATTCCGAAGGCTATGGGTCACTTTGTTTTACAAAAATTTTGTCTTACAAAAGTTGTCGGCTCCCTGGACATGGTTTCCCATAGGAATGCACTGGAGATGGATTAATTCATTCCGAGGGCTAGAAAAAAGACAAAAATAACCAGTTTGTCTGAAGAGGCATTTGTCTTAAGAGGTAACACTGTACATGGTGCAAAGATTGTGGGATGCAATCCATTTCTGCTTTGACTGCTTTCAGGAAGGGTGTGAAGATGCCTCTTTTCTGATTATTATTTTTTTTTTACTGTAATGGCATCTGGCCATGATGGATTTTTTTTTTTTACTGAAAGTACTGGAACGGTTTATAGATTTATTTGCTGTATTAGTTTTTACAGTCTTATTTCTATTTGATTTTATGTCTGCATCTGGTTTTTTTAAAAAAATGTTTTTCTGTTAAATTTTATGATTGTAAGTTGTCTTGGGAACAACTTAGTAGAGAGAAGTTTGCGTATACATGTAAAGAAGCAGAAGCAGAAGAAGCAGAAGCAGCAGCAGCAGCAGCAGCAGCAGCAGCAGTGCAGCAGCGCGAAGAAGAGCAGAAGATCAGAAGAAGAATTCCCGTTAAGAAGAAGAAGAAGAAGAAGAAGAAGAAGAAGAAGAAGAAGAAGCTGCACATATTGAGCTCCTCGGATACTTGCATTCCCCCAATGGAGGGGCCATAGTGGAAGTGGAAAAGGTGCACAAGAGAGTGACTAAAATTATTACTGGGCTGGGGCACCTCCCTTATGAGGAAAGGCTAAAACATTTGGGGCTCTTTAGTCTGGAAAAAAGGCACCTGAGGGGGGATATATAATATATAATAATATAATAATGTAGGGCATGAGTAAAGTGGACAGAGGGACACTCTTCTCCCTCTCACAAAATACCAGAACTAGGGGACATCCACTCAAACTGAGGATTAGGAGAGTGAGAACTGACAAAAGAAATGTTTTTTTTTTACCCAGCATGTTGTTAATCTGTGGAACTCCCTGCCAAAAGATGTGGTAATGGCATCTAGCCTGGATGCCTTTAAAAGAGGATTGGACAGATTCCTGGAGGAAAAGTCCATCACAGGTTACAAACCATGATGGAGATGTGTAATCTCCAGGCTTAAAACCAGGGTACTTCAAGTGCCAGCTGCAGGGGAGTGGTATCAGGAGACAAATATCTAGACTTGTGCGCTCCTAGACACATTTGGTGGGGCTACTGTGAGATACAGGAATCTGGACTAGATGGGCCTATGGCCTGATCCAGCATGACTCTTCTTATGTTCTTATGTTACTTCATATCACAATATGAAATTGGGGTTTACCACTAGGAAAATAGTGTGTACTATGTTTTAAGCAACATGAAGCTTTTAAAACGTGGATTTTGGCTTATTTCAACATATCACACATATTTTTGCAAGTTTATTCTGCAAGATACCAGCTGTTTCTCAGATTAGCAACTGATATGATCACCTAGCCATTCCTCCCCTTCTCTTCCCAGGTCTCCATTTCAGATTAATATGCTGGATTGGCACTAATAGAAAAAGAAAAACAATGCTTGGCTGCAAGCTGTCTTCTCCTTGGCTACATTATAATCAAGCTGCAATGTTTCTATTTTATAGCCAGTATTCAAGTCTTAAAAATGTGTTAAACTAAAAAAAATGCAAGTCATATTTCTTTAAAGAGAAATACCAAACCTTGGTATGTTTTGTCTCTCTCATGATACTAAGAAAACTTCATTCTAAATATCCTACAGAGTTTGCATGTAACCACAACCAGAATTCTTTTTAAAATACTTTTTTAAAAGGATCAGGTCAATTGCAGGTTTTCCTGCTGGAAACAGGCATCTTACACACTACAGGTCACTGGAAATCCTGAGAACTTCAGTTTTTCCAAGAGACGAGATTGGCCGTTACTTCACGAAGTGCCTCGCTTCGAACCGACCTTGCCTTCGCTGTGAATTCGGTGGCGGTCACGTGGTCTCCCTTCGATCCCACCCCTGTTTATCAGTGCTCACGCGCTGCATTTTTACTACCGAATCGATTACTACCTCACGTGCTCCCTTCGCATTAGGACGCTGCTTTGCAACGTTCGGTTGTTCCCATCCTTTTTTTTAAAAAAAAAACTTGGCGTATCGATGCATCAATACTTGGCTGTCATTTCCGACAGAGCTGGTTATGTGTCTAATCTGGTGGTGGAGAGAAGCGGGCTTGAACCCCCCCCCTTACGTGCTTGAAAGCCTGCAGGGTAAGGGACTCCTGCCCAACCTCTCCCCTTTGGATGCGTCTTTCCTCCCTCCCCATTCCCTTCTCGCTCCCGGAGGGTGTGCGGTATGATTTTCAAGTCCTCCCTCTGATGCAGACCCGACCGGATCGCCCGGCAGCGGAACTCCCTGGGCATCCCACGAGGGGACGGAGGTGATCGGGCTTTAGGGCATGTTGCCGAGTCGGAGCACGCGCGCACGCGAAGTTACTGCTTCTCGCCGCTCTGAGCATCTTCAGTTTGGAAGCCGAAAGGGTCGTTTGCAGAGTTTGGATATTTAAAAAATAAAAAAAAAACCCGAGTCCACACGTCACGTTGGGAGCAAAGCGAGATGCGAAGCGAAAAGATTTTTTGCAGCCTGCTGGCAGGGGAACCACTCAGCCCGCTTGGAGCACGGTCTAATACTGGGGCAATGCTGGCTGCAAGCTGGGGCTACATTATAATCAAGCTGCAATGTTTCTATCGCAGCCAAAAAAATGTGTTAAACTAAAAAAATATATGAGCATATTTGTTTAAAGAGAAATACCAAACCTTGGTATGTTTTGTCTCTGTCATGACTAAGAAAACTTCATTCGATCAGATTTGCGCACAGAATTCTTTTTAAAATACTTTTTTAAAAGGATCAGGGCAGGTTTTCCTGCGAAGCGAGCGGTTCGTGAAGTTCACGAGCGAGATTATCTATCGGTTTGCAGCCAAGAGACCAGGCCTTCCTTTTGATATGGTGTTACTAGCTGACTTTAGAAAAAGCAAGCACTTCCTGATCTTCAGTGTCCTCAGCAACAAAATGGAAATAATAATTCCACCATAATGTACAAGGCACAGAAATCTTAAATTAAATCTTAGTCAATGGGCCTTTCTCAGCATCCTCCCTACAATTGTCATCATAATGATGATGGCTGCCGTTAATTGTCCTACACCTGTTAGGAAAAGGCACCCATTTTCTTTCTCTATTTTTTGTACCCAGTTCACTTCCAGTTCTGTTAACATAAAGACTACCTCTTCTCTCTCTGTTTTCATCTAGGACAGAGATGGTTCAGAGTTTCAAGCTGAATGTTCTCCATTCAAACCAAAGGATCAAACTGTTCTGCTTTTTTTCAGATCACATTCTCAGGGTTTACTCTAAACAAAGCCAATAACTAGTATATCATTTGCTAATTAATGATTTGAATACCTGCAGACTCTTCCCCCCTCAATACGTTAAGACACCACAAAGGCAATGACTTCACGGATACATCAGCTATCTGGCACTCCCCTTCCTCGGTCCTCTTTGTAACACACAACCTGGTTAAAAGAGCTGGAAAGCTCATACATTTGCAAACATTTCTGTGCCTGTTGGGTGTCCTTAATAAAGATATTACTGTGATTCAGATTTTGAAGCAAGTTAGGGGCTTTTTACACGACCCCTAAGATCCGCTGGCCACTTAAATTCGGACCAGAGATCTTAGGGCTTCGTGGCTCTTCCTCTGTCCCCACCCCCCCTCCGCACTTCCTGGTTGCTGGCTGCATGAGGGAGGGAGAAAAAGAGAAAGAAAAGCATGTCGCTCACCTCGTTCTGCCTCTCCTCTCTGTAAGGCCATCAAGTCCAACCCCCTCGTCTCTGTAAAAGTAGCTCTTAAAGGGGCGGGAGCCAAAAAGCAGCAAACAGAAACGAGGAGAGCCCTGCACTCACTATCCTTGCACCGCATCAAAGATTTTTCACCTCCAAAGAGAAGGTACAAGAAAAGTGCGCTGGGTCGCGCTTAGGTGGGCGGGGTCGCACTTAATTGTCTGCAAACTCCGGAGCTGGTGGGGAAACATTTTTAAGCTCCGGAGCTTGCAGCCATTTGCAGCGGAGCTTAGGGGTCGTGTATAAACACCCTTAGAGTATTGTGAAGTACCTGATACAAATGAAGGCAATTGTAGTAAATGTACGTAGAAGACTTTCGTTTCAAACAAGTGAAATGAAACTTATTTTTATGGAAGATGCTTCCGCAAAATGCATGCTTTCTCACTGCTGATGGAACTAAAGTAGGCAGGTGTTTAGTCATTGGGCCATCATAAGAAATATCTACCAGCATAGCACAATATGCTGACAGCTTCCCAAGGTTTTTCATAAATTACCCCAGGATTCTGGAGAGCAAACATTACTCTGTTAGTTTCTAAAAGCAACTTGTACTAGTAACTTGGATTATCTATGTAAGTGACATGCTACCTTTTAAAAAAGAAATCTAGATTGTTGGTTCCCAACCATGGATTTCCAGATGTTCTTGGGTCAAAACTCCCTGAACCCTTCACCACTAGCTGGGCTGGCCAGGATTTCTGGGAGTTGTTGCCCAGAACATATGGGGAACCAAGGTTGGGAATCACTGACTAGATGTTAAATAATTTCTAATAATTTAATTAAAGTGACCAGAATCCTGTTACACAGTTATGCTTGCATAACTCAGCATTGTGCAAGTCACTGCAAACTTCATGACAAGGCAGAAGTCATGTCCAGCAAGCAGTTGTTCAGTTAGTTACACAACCAGGTGCACAATACAGCCTTGGCATACCTCTCTGCAAACTTCCACAAGCATACTGTACATTTACATGATGCCTACCCTGTTCCCCCGAAAAATAAGACAGTGTCTTATATTAATTTTTGCTCCCAAAGATGCACTAGGTCTTATTTTCAGGGGATGTCTTATTTTTCCCATGGTCATTTTAAGTAATCCTCCTCCCCCCACTCCTGTGCCAGTGGATACCTTCACCAGCCATCCCCCCACCCCTTTATCAGACATTTTCCCCTACCTCAGTCACCCCTGTGTGTCCACACAATGTGCCCGACTCCTGCCCTGCATGACTCACTGTCTAATTGTGAGTCAGCCAGACTCCGTCAGGGCACAGTGAACAGCAGGCGGCAGCTTGTCCTGTCAGCGGCATGGGCTCTCTGATTAAAAGAGACCTCGCACTTCCTGTCTGCTCCAGCTGCGCTGCGACCAAGAGTGAACTGTGCGGCGGCACCTGCTGCTATGGTCCACAGTCCAGAGTTACGGTAACTTCAGGGGGGCTTATTATCGGGGAGGCCTTATGTTTGAGGGAGGCCTTATTATCAGTGAGGTCTTATTTTGGGGGGATGCCTTATATTTCAGCAAGAGACAAAACTGTAAGTAGGTTTTATTTTTGGAAGATGTCTTATTTTCGGGAAAACGGTAGTACAACAGGATTTCAGCCACTGGTTGTAAAATGATAATGATAATAATAAACGATTTGATTCCAAAATATAGTGACCTTAATGGGATTTTCAGGGTATGTGAGATATTTTAAGGACTGGTTTTACCAGTGACCCTCTTGCTGCTCATGAGTTTCTATAGCCAAGCAGGTATTTGAAAACAGGTTTCCTGAGTCGTTGTCTGTTACTGTATCCACAACACCATACTGTCTCTCATTAAGTTATAACCAGAAGGTTCCAATTCAATTTAATGATTTCAGGTAGATATTTTCCTAGACTGCTGCAATGATGATTTAACTGATTTAACAAAGTGCTGAAAGGACTCTCCATCCATGATGATACTTTGAGAGACAGAAGTGCACTTTACGGAACTGCATGCTTGTCTTGAGAGCTGATACATTTAAAAAATAGTACATTTGGAAAGATGATACTTCATCTAAGATTTATGCAACTCCAGAGCCACTCTGCATAAGATTTTTTGGTACAAGATAGTTGAAGGCAACTGCTATCTTATTCCCAAGAACAGCCATAGAAACTTGCATCGCCATAGATATTTTCTAATGGGGTGATAAAACTGTATAATCAGAATTCTGGTGCTTTTCAGACGGATGGTTGCATATCACTGAGGGCAGACTAGGTAGCATTTCAAGGATGGCATGCAAGTCCCATTCACTTTTACTAAGCCTGGCCTGTGACTGCATTTCTCTCTCATAGCACAATTATGTGAAGGTCAAAATTCAACCATCATTTCAAACACAAATGCTGGGTACCATCAGGTCACTTACCTTTTCTCTCACACAGTGATTTAAAGTAGTAGAGTCTATGCATACTGATGGCACCCTTATACTGAAATGACAGTTCTGTTTCTCTCTGCTAAAAACTGTACCAGAGAGAGCCTGTTCCCAATTGTTTGTTTTCTCATGCAATAAATGTGTACTTCTTATTTGCTGCCCAGATAAAGGATTACTTTCATTACAGATTAGGATAGCAAAATTCCCTGGAGCCAAAACAGTGTAAGGCTTGGAGCGCCAGTCAGAAAACTACTCAGGTCCCACTTAGGGTGATGGCCATGGAGCAACCTTGGTTTAACGGCTATCTCTAGTGTGCCTCACAGTTTTGGGATGAAGATGAGGGCTGAGAGGAACCATGGGTGTCACTCTTGATGTCTTTGCAGGAAGGACAGAATAAGCATGCAGTGGCTAGAATTTTATTGGTGTTTGCCTCAGATTTGTGTTGTTATTGCCAATGTATAAGGTGTGTCTTAGTCACCTCCCTGGTCATGCATTTTGGCTGCACAGTCAAGATGCTCCAGCAGCAGCCACAGTGAGTTACACTAACCTTCCATGAACACCAATAGAGTTCTAGCCCACTGAATAAATAATTTCATATTTCCCGTCATTAAGAAAAAAAATTAGTTCTTCTTCCACTGGAATGTGATTATGTGTCCTGTTGGGATAACTTGCTAGAGAACATTTATGGCATCCCTCACGAACCTGTCCACCACTTCTGCCAGAACCTAGATTCTATTCTAGGTTGATCTTCAGGGAAAAGAATGCCAGGGTACATCTATGGTGATGGAGATATCTATGGATATTCTTGGGAACAAAACAGCACTTGCCTTCCACTTTCTTTGGGTGTCTTTTTTTTCCCACCTCTTTCTCCCAGTTCTACAATATTGTCCCTGACACGTAGGGTTGTACCCCAGATTTGCATTAAGGCATTATTATTATATGACGTCTTAACTGTCAACCTCGGCATACTTGTCCAGATATATGCAGTGACGCCCTCTGGAACTCATCAAGATACCTCCTAGTTTTAATGCCCCTGCAGGGGTGGCTTCCTTCCAGCCCAAGTGGATTTGAAACCTGCCCACCTCCCCACTTCTGAGAAGAGCCTCTTTATTCCCCACTCTCTTCCTTCTGCACTATAAATATAGTGGGACAAAAACAGCTTCCAGTCACTGAAAGGGGAAAAAAACTTTTCTTTAGACTGTAATTCCCAAAATATTTCCAAGCACTTTTAAAGATTGTGGCTGAAGAAGTGCCTTCCCTGCTCCTTGTTTTGCTGCTGCTCTCCAGTTGCCTCCCTCTTGCAGCTCCCCAAGGGATAAGTGATTTCTAAAATATCCTTGGAAGGCCCCGTCTTGCAAATTAAAGCATGTGCCTTCCTTAATGATGCTGTTCGTTCTCTTTTATCTTTCCTATCCCCAATACTTAGTCCCCTAAACCGTGTGCTTTAAATGAGGCACTGAGTTGTAAATATCCACCTCTATCAAAGGTTATGCATTTTAGTTTAGCCCTCCCTTTCTCGGCTCGTTATTTTTGTCCTGTGTTTTGTAATCCGCCGCGCATCATCCGCTGGAATCCAGCCCGCACTTTCTCCTCCATTCCCGACTCCGTACACCTCCCCTGCGCCCCTCTTTTATTCTTCCTCTTTTTTTAAAAAAAAAATATTTCTGTTGCCAAGCTAGCCACCATCTCTCCACACGTGTCAGGATGGCAAGCGTATTCACACACCCCCCCAGCTGCTGAGGCGCCGCATTCGCCGCCTCACGGAGAGCCTTCCCTCCCCCGCCGCCCCCGCCATCCCCCACCCCCGGCAAGGCTCCGCACATGCTCAGTCGAGGGCGGGTGCCCAGCAGGCGGGTAGAAAAGTGGAGCTGGAAAAGAGCAGAGCGCGGCGCTGGCGGAGACCGCCGGGCCCGCCTGAGCTTCGCCGGGCGCGAGGAAACTGCCGCTCCAGCCGAGCTCGGGTTGCCTTCTGTGCCGGCCGCCGGCTGTCGAACCGGCCCCGGCTCTCCGAGCTCCCCGCTGAAGAGGGAGGGAAGGGAGAGGAAGGGCGAGCGGCAGCGGGACGGAAGGAAGGAAGGCGACCTGGCCAAGGCGCCGGCGGAGGAGCCGCGCCGACTCCCGGCCCATCATCCCGAAGTCCCGGGCTCCGTCCCGCCGTCGCCGGATCGCCTCTGCCGAGCGCCGGTTCTCCACCGGAGTTGGCTTGGGAGCCCAGTCGGGGGGCGCCTAATCCCGATCCGTCACAAGACGTCGCGCCGAGCCTGGGACTCCTCGCCTTCCCGTGGGCGCGCCGCACGGGCCGTTTCTGCGCCCGGCATGGCCCCGGGAGGAGGGAGGTCGTCCCGGCTTTGGAACGTCCCGGCGGCTCGGGCTGCCTGGCGCGATCCTAAGGGCATGTGCCACGGCTTAGGCGTCGGCGAGGAGACGAGAGCCGTCGGGCTGGGGAAGATGCCTGTCAAGGCTTGAGGACAACTTCATCCTCATCATTGGCATCAGAACTGGAAGGGACCCGAGGGATCACTGCGTCCAACCCCGGCCAAGGAGGCACAGGGGGGGGGGACTTCCTTGGAGGGGCCCTTGACATCCCACGTCTGGTAGTCCCGACCAGGAGCCGTCAGACGAGTGAGCGAATGGAAAGTCCCCGGGAAAAGGAAAAGGGGGCGATTTCTTCCAACGCAATCACCGGATGGTCCCCCCTCTCCTTTCCATTCCAACCGCGATGCGCGGCAAAGGCACCGATCCGCGATGACATCTGCAAAGTAGGTTCCTCGAGGTATGTTCGTGGGTGTGACAGTTTTGCACAGAAAGGCACGTTGAAGAAGCATATGGAAGGGCGGGGGGGGATGTTTTCATCTTATACAGCCGCGCTGGCTGGCCGACCTGTTGGTAACGACTTTTCAATATTTTGCAGCTGTTGGCGCAGAAAACTTGGGCTAAGTTCCCCAGCTCGGAGACGGGTTTTTTTTTTCCAAGAGACTAATTAGCTTATAGCGCCCTCTGGTGACTTGTGAGCATGGCCAGTTATTAGTCTTTGATGCGGGAGGGAGGGGGGACACCCATAGTCCTCATCCAGAGTTCTCAAATTCATCTAACGCATGTAATTGTGCGTTTAGGATTAGAGTGGGAGAGCCAACATGCGTTGTAAAAGAGGAGCTGTCAGAAGGATAGTTTATGGGGCACCAAAACGATCTGGGTTCAATGTTCCAAGGTTTTCTAATTTTTGAACTGTTGGATCAGTGAATAGAGGAAATAATCCGGGATGGAGGTGGCAGACAAAAGGATTGTATTCCTTAAAAGCCAGCCTACTTTGGGGTGACCCTAAATTATGATTGTGTAACGATTCATTTGTAAATCTCTGGGTTTCTCCTATACTCCCATTCTGAAGTGTTCAGCAACTAGAAAGGAAGATTTTAATATATCTATATAATAAATTAAAGAAAACACAACTTAAAAATGGTTAAATATATTTGCAGAGTTTTTTGTCTGTCATTCAGTATGTTGTCACTTGTATACATAGATTGACATACATTTTCTTTTGGTATTTTTTTACAGACTGAAATCAACGGTCAAAGTGAGCAGAATCTGGAAGCAGCTATTAATGGGGCAGGGCAATCTATTTTCTGTTTTTTTAATTTGATTGTGCGATGAGGAGATAGAGCTAATTGAAACTGTGAAACAGGCATTAGTTTCTCAGTCTGATGAGGATATGAAGATAATGAAAGAAGACATTAAAGCGACTAGCCTCTTACATGATCATCATACCAAACAAAGCTTCCCCAATTTGAGTTCAAGCTAGTTTTCAGATTACCGTAATTCTGCCAAAATTGGCAGATAGAAATATTTTGTAGGAATGCCTCCCTACAAAACAAGGGACAAAGCTTTTCCTTGGTGCAGCATGAGAAACCAAGACAGAAAGTGACATGACTTTGAGGTTTCTTCCCTTCTACACAAAACTGTTCCCCCCCCCCCCTCAACAGCTGGAATTAGGCTACAATAAAGATCCTCCCCCACTCCCAGGAATGATTCCATGACTGATGAAGTAAGATGGCAGATGTAATGTTCTTCACAACACTTCAGGACTTGGACGGGCATCCTTTTGATATTGAAGTTGCCCCCAAACGGAGAATAGGTGGAAGTTGATGAGACACAGCTGTCTGTTCTGCTCTCATTGTGGCTGTAGGGTATCTGTGGAGGGCAGTTCAAAAGCATAAAGGTCCCCCACTCCCTGTTTAACTAAAAAGCTTTCCAGGGTATCTTCCTCTCGAGTTGCCCGATCCGAGCTTGAAATCAGAAGACTTGTGGTGTTTTTTTTCCAAAGAGGTGTGTGTGCGTGGAAGGAAGAAGACTGCCTAATGGATCATGGCTCAAATGTTTACAGGACAGTCCCTCTTTTTAGCATTAGTGATGCTGGCAGTCTTGACCTTTGAAGAGTCGGTGAGTAATTACTCAGACTGGGTGACTTTTACGGAGGACGTGGATCAGTACGAGAAACAAAGGCTGGAAGATTTCAGGGCTGGTCAGAAGATGAAAAAAGCCATTCTGCATCCAAGCTTGTATTTTAGTGCGGAAGAGATCCCCGTGTTGAGGCAGAAGGCTCATGCCAGCCACCTCCACCTCTTCAGAGCGATCCGAAGTGCTGTGTCGGCGATGCTGTCCAATCCGTCCTACTACCTCCCTCCACCCAAGCATGTGGATTTTGCTTCCAAGTGGAACGAGATCTATGGAAACAATTTGCCTCCCTTGGCTTTCTACTGTCTCCTGTGCCCTGAAGATAAAGCTGCTTTTGATTTTGCAGTTGAATATATGGACCGAATGGCCGGATACAAAGACTGGTTGGTTGAAAATGCCCCCGGGGATGAAGTCCCTCTTGGGCACTCCTTAACTGGCTTTGCCACAGCTTTTGATTTTTTATATACCTCCTTGGATAAGGTCAGGAGACAAAAGTACTTTGCTAAGATCTGGGCAGTGAGCGAGGAAATGTATGAGTATTCTAAAGTCCGCGCTTGGGGCAAGCAACTTCTACATAATCACCAAGCTACTAACATGCTCGCTTTGCTTATTGGGGCTCTGGTAGCGGGCGGGGGTGCTGAGTCCCAAGCAAATGCCTGGAAGCATACAGTGGTGGATATGATGGAGAAAACCATGTTTCTGCTGAACCACGTTGTTGATGGCTCTTTAGATGAAGGGGTGGCTTACGGGAGTTACACAGCCAAATCCATAACCCAATATATATTCCTGGCACAACGCCACTTTGGGATTAACAACCTTGAAAACCACTGGCTCAAAATGCACTTTTGGTTTTATTATGCCACCCTTTTGCCAGGTTTCCAGAGGACGGTAGGCATAGCAGATTCCAATTATAATTGGTTTTATGGCCCTGAAAGCCAGCTAGTTTTCCTGGATACATTTGTCTTGAAGAGCGGAATAGGCAATTGGCTTGCACAGCAAATTAGAAAGCACCGCCCCAAAGATGGACCAATGGTGCCCTCCACTGCCCAGAGATGGAGCACCCTTCACACCGAGTTCATATGGTATGACCCAGGACTTGCTCCCCGCCCACCTCCTGACTATGGCAGTGCAAAAATGCATGTGTTCCCTAACTGGGGGGTTGTCACATATGGGGCAGGGTTACCCAATACCCAGACAAATACTTTTGTTAGTTTTAAATCTGGTAAACTAGGCGGCCGGGCTGTCTATGACATTGTCCGCTTTCAGCCCTACTCCTGGATTGATGGGTGGCGAAGTTTCAATCCAGGGCACGAGCATCCTGACCAAAACTCTTTTACCTTTGCTCCCAATGGGCAGGTGTTTGTCTCTGAGGCCCTTTACGGACCCAAGCTTAGCCACCTGAATAATGTCCTGGTGTTTGCACCTTCTCCCACCAGTCAGTGCAATCAGCCCTGGGAAGGACAGCTTGGGGAATGTACCCAGTGGCTGAAATGGACTGGTGAGGAAGCGGGAGATGCAGCTGGTGAGATTGTAACGTCTTCTCAGCACGAGGACATGATGTTTGTGAGCGGTGAAGCAGCCTCCGCCTACTCGTCGGCTATGAAGCTGAAAAGTGTGTACCGTTCCTTGCTTCTCCTAAACTCTCAGACCTTGCTAGTGGTGGACCATGTAGAAAAAGAGAAGGAATCTCCCATCAACTCCATCAGTGCCTTTTTTCATAACCTCGACATTGACTTTAAGTACGTTCCGTATAGGTTTATGAACAAATATAATGGAGCCATGATGGATGTATGGGATGCTCACTATAAAATGTTTTGGTTTGACCATCGTGGGAGTAGCCCAGTTGCCAGGATACAGGAAGCAGAGCAGGCGGCCGAGTTCAAAAAGAGGTGGACGCAATTTGTGAATGTCACTTTCTCTGCAAAGGGTCCTGTTGCGAGAATAGCCTATCTGTTCTATGGGCCTTATGTCAATATTTCTAGTTGTAGGTTTATTGATGATGCCCAGTTAGGGTACCAGATTTCTCTAAATGTCAACAATACAGAAACTGTTTTCTCTGTGGCAACAGACTATTTAAATCTGAGGACAAGGTACAGCTACCTGGGTTTTGGTGGCTATGCCAAGGTAGTCACTGAAGGAAGGGTCACAAGATTTGGCCTGGGCACTGAACCGGTAGAAAAGCCAGCCTGAGCTACCAGGGTATTTTCCCTTTTGGATTTAAAGTAAATATAATAGCAGCCTTTATTTTGGGGATTAGCTTGGCCATATTGGCCTTCCAGTGGCGTTTTTATCTTTCCTTTGGTAAGCTTTTGCGTTGGATCCTCATCCTCGTGATTGTATTGTGGTTTGTCGAACTGATTGATGTGTGGAGCTCTTGTACTCAGCCAATCTGTGCGAAATGGAGCCGTGATGAGACCAGCACGGGACACAACCCAACAAAGGGCCAAGGGCACCCGGTGAGTCTGCCAGATGTTGTCATTACCTCTCTCCCTGGTGCAGGGGCAGAAATTCTGAAGCAGCTGTTCTTCAACAGCAGTGACTTCATCTATATCAGGATTCCTACAGGCTACCTTGATATCCCCGACATGGAGTTTGAGATCGACTCCTTTGTCGATGCCTGTGAGTGGACAGCATCAGATGTCCAGAGTGGCCATTTCCGTGTTCTCCAGGGCTGGTTGCATTCTCTAATCAAAGATACTAAGCTCCATTTACAAAATATCCTTTTACATGACACCAGCAAAAGTAAGTTAGTTCAGCACTCCGCCACCAGCAAAGACAAAAAAAGACGGCCGAGGAAGAGAGAATCCATAGCAGAGCAGAGAAGCCGCTTGAGAGGGAGTGTCGACAGGGATGCAGAATACATTCGGGAGCTGAGAAGACACCTCGCCTTTTATCCTAACGCACGCCCAGTGCTCAGTCTGAGCAGTGGGAGCTGGACATTAAAGCTGCCTTTCTTTCAGGAAATCATAGGCCCTTCACTGAGAGCTCTCTATGTAGTGCGGGACCCTCGGGCATGGATCTACTCCCTTTTGTACAAAAGCCAGCCCAGCCTTTACTCTTTGAGGAAAATTCCGCAGCGTTTGGCGAGACTCTTCAAAACAGAAGGTGGTGGGAAAGAGAAATGTGCTTCAAACTCAGGCTATGCTTGGGAATATGAATCACTGAGGGAGGAACTCACCCACTCCAACTCCAACGCCGTCTCTGTGATGTCCCATTTATGGCTGGCAAACACAGCCGCCGCCCTGAGACTCAATGGGGATCTGCAGCCAGCCAGTTATCAGCTGCTCAAGTTTGAAGACATGGTCAGCTTTCCCCAGAAGGTGGCTGAAGATACTTTTGCCTTCCTTGGCATCCCCCTCTCTCCTGCTAGCTTAAACCAAATATTATTTGCCACATCCACCAATCTTTTCTATCTTCCTTATGAAGGAGAGATATCCCCCGTGAGCATACATGCTTGGCGACACAGTATGCCTCCAGAGGAAATTAAGCAGATTGAGGACATCTGTTGGACTCTAATGGACCGCTTAGGATATCCAAAGTTTACTCATTTGAATGCTGCGGGTCAGCAGTAGTTTGCACTAAGGATCCCCAGGCATTTATAGATAAGAATCAAAGAATCTGGTTTTATTCTTGTAAAATGTCTGTATAGTCCGTTTCACTTAAGGAGAGATTATTTTAAATGAAATGAGATATTTGGTCTAGTAAGGATTTTTTCTCCCTTTTCCCCAACAAAATCCCTGTTAATTACTTTTGCGGCCTTTGCAAATAAAGCTGTGTGAATCTTTACCTTCTATTCCAGATGGGCACTGGGAGAGCTCAAGGGATCAGTTATAGGATGAGTTCTGGGCTATCAGAGCCAGGATTGAAATTTGCCAAGTGTCACTGCCGTCTGCCGCTTATTTGGTGGCTAAATCTGAGGCAGGGCTGAGCCTAGTTTTGTGTGAACAATTGTCTGCCTCACAGAACAGATCTCGCATATGGCAGCCGTTATTTCCCTTGAGCTGGCTACACCGGTGTATTATGACTGCTTTTGAAAACTCCAGTGGTGCTGAGAAGCTGTAAGCGTAACCTAACCAGCCAGTTAGCCTGGCATCTATATGTGTGATTGCTGAACATCTCTGGGATGTCAAGAGACAGAGCCGTAAATGCACACACACACACATTTTTGTGAACACATTTTGGCAGGATTCTGATACTTTATCACTTGCTTACTCAGATTACCAAGATTCAGGGATTTTCTTGGCAAAGCAAAGACACAAAGAAACCCATTTCTTATTGCCCCCCCTCCCATTTAGAGGGAGAATTTGAAGCCGGTAAGGTTCACTTCAGAATAAGGTTCTCTCTTGTGACTGGTCTGTGAATAAGGAATCAAGGAATACAAGTTAACAAAAATCATAGCAGATTTAAGGTGACTGCTTATTATAAACATCACCACCTGTTTTTTGTTTAGTTCTGTTTTGTTACAAAGACTGGTATTGTGTTTGGAGATTACCTAGAATGCATATAAATAGAAACTTCTGTTTTTAGTTAATAGGACACTAAAACTCCTGAAAAAGAAGATGTGGCATGAAAGGGACGCATCATGATGTGGATGATGAATTAGTTTGGGATCCACAGATAATTTTGATTTCCTTCATTATTTGTGTAGACTTCTACCAGATCAGAAGAAAGTCCATGTAGTCATACTGGGGACCTAGAATCTTCTCTCTCTTAAAGGTCCCTGTTATTTATTCTCTACCACTTTGGTTATACATAGAACATCATATGTAACAGTTCCAGTGAAGCTCCTTGGGATGTAAGTGTTTTGATGGTTGGTTTGCAGCATGCTGACTTTGAATTAATTCTAGCAGCCAAGAGAGAACATTGGGCTGACAGCAGCGCTTTCTAATGTATCGCCTTTCTTCAGTTTTAGAAGAGTAGTGCCGTAAAATGCCCCTTTGTCATATGCTCATTGTTAACAAGGTGTTTATATAGGGCAGGGGTGGCGAACAAGTTTGACAAAAAGAGCCAAAATTTTAAACTGTGAGAGTCAGAGAGCCACACCACGCAGTGACCTGCCAAAACAGACAAACACTCACACAAAAGCATATAATTTTAACATATTAAAATATATTAAACACATAATATAACATGCTCAGTCAGGTGTTTTTTGTTACCTTGTTGGAGTGATGGGATGATAATCTCAGTGGGATTTCTGGCATCTTTTGTTTTCAGTAATCTTCTGCAAATCAGGCCGCTCCCCCGCTGAAGCCGCTCCCCCTGCCCAAGCCCTTATCAGGGCTCCGATCGGAGAGGCCAGCTGGTAGGCGGCCTGTCAAAAAAGAGACCAGCCAGAGCGCGGCAAGGCCACAAGCCTCGCCTCTGCTGCTGCCGGTCACGGGCGGTCCACTACCGCCGCCTCCCAGGACGCTCCCCCACTGAAGCCGCTCCAGCTGCAGGAGCCCTTATCAAGAAGCCCCGCCGCCGTCAACACCGGTGGCGGCCAGTCCACCTGCGTTGTTGACGAGGAGGCGCTGGAGGCGAGCGCCATCGTGGTGGCGTCCCGGGCCACGCGCTGCAGCCCCTCGTCGGCGCCCAGGTCGGCGGGCAGGGCCTGGACACGCAGCTCCGGGTAGGCTGCGCGCAGCTCGCCCTCCAGCTCACCCAGCGCACCCGCCGAGCGTGCCACCAGCAGCAGGAGCGAGCCCGAAGCCAGGCGCGCTGCCACCAGCCGCGCCACGCTTCGCCCGAAGCCCTGCGATGCCCCCGTCACCAGGCATGCCGCCCGTGTGTTGGGCTTCCTGGTGCCGCGGGTGGCCAGCGCCCCCCGCCGCCGCAGGACCCCCAGGTGCAGGGGGGTGGGGGGCGGTCTCGAGCCACGGCTCGATCTACTCCCCCCCGCTTGTTGGGAAATGCAAAGAGCCGCATTTATTTTGGCCAGGAGCCGCATGCGGCTCGCGAACCGCGTGTTCGCCACCCCTGATATAGGGATATAACCTTCTCCAATGAAAATGAAAATTGTCACCGTCAAATGCTGTTGGACATCAACTCCAGTCTCTAGCAAGCATGCTCAACAAAGGCAGGTGAACAGTAGGTGCCTCGTGGATGGGGAAAGGGGGCATTCCAGATTTGGCGATGAGGTGCTCCTTCAGACCATTTCTTTAAGAATGAAGGTGCATTCCAACAGCATCAGGAAAGCGACACTTCCCCTACCAATGGCTTACAGCCTACAGGTTCTAGGGTTCCTCTCTTGACTTTAGTAGAAGGATTAGTTTTTGGATTGCATCATGTAGTGTAATCCACAATTGATATTCTGATGATCAGAAGTTTGCTTTTCTATGGAAAGTTAAAGAGAGGAGATATGTGCAGTATTTCCATTAGAATTTAACATTTTACCACATATGTTCTCATTAAGCACTTTAACACCTTAGCCATTTGGAGGCATGAAATAACTACAGTCAATACTGTACATTGTTCAGAATTGAGGCCACACTTCTTTCCTCACTTCTGAAGTAAATTTCTTCTTCTTCTTCTTCTTCTTCTTCTTCTTCTTCTTCTTCTTCTTCTTCTTCTTCTTCTTCTTCTTCTTCTTCTTCTTCTTCTTCTTCTTCTTCTTCTTCTTCTTCCTCCTCCTCCTCCTCCTCCTCCTCCTCCTCCTCCTCCTCCTCTCTTTTCCTTCCTCCCTCTCTCCTCCTCTCCCCCATTCTCTCCTTCCGTCTCGTAAGTACATCAAAAAGGGAAGGCTGCTTGTATGCTGTTAGACGTCTAGATAGTGTAGAAGCTGACACACATTCAACAGTTTTCTGATTGATCTCTTTGCAGCCATTTTCTTTAAGAGAAGGACACTGCATTTTTGGTGTGCTTATCTGAGTACAAGAGAGAAATGTAACTGACAAGTGGAAGACAAGACTGGCAAAAGGCCTAGGATATGGTATTTTTTTTTTTTTTTTTAATGGAACTCTTTTGGATAAAGTGTGATGTTCACCACAGATTCATGCAGCAGGTGGCAACTTGTCTTTCATTATTCCTGGGAGACACATTTTTCAAAGTTGCCATGTTTTCACATTCAGGATGTGAACAGAACCCATTTTTTTTCTCCCAGTGACCCACCACAAGATACAAGCATGCCAATTTCTAGGTTGCAAAACTGGAAAGAACGATGATCACATGTTTACTGCTTAAGTCAGTACTGCTTCTAATTGCAAAGCTTTCTGTCTCTTTGGTTTTGAATTGATCCTAAAATCTCCAGGGAACTGAACCTGTGAGGCTCACCTCAGAGTAAACAAGCTTAGATCACCAGCCATGCTTTCAGTCTCGATCATAGCAACTTTAAAATCAAATCCTTAAAATGAATCAAGATGCAATGTCCGGCTAAAGTGTTTATCAGTGCACTTTTGGGGGGATGCATTTTTTTTCATAAATGTCATCTACTGGTTCTTTTATTTGGAGTTCTATGATTGTTCAGAGCTTTCTTTCTTTCTTTCTTTCTTTCTTTCTTTCTTTCTTTCTTTCTTTCTTTCTTTCTTTCTTTCTTTTTTTTTCTTTCTTTCTTTCTTTCTTTCTCTTTTTTTTCTTTCTTTCTTTTTCTTTCTTTCTTTCTTTCTTTCTTTCCTTCCTTCCTTCCTTCCTTCCTACACATAAACATAGGTAACATTTTATAAATAATAAGAACAAATGAATAATAGAATGAAGACTTATTTGTGGGGCCAGCATTAGTGCAGTAAATGAAATTGGTAAAGAAATTTGCCAATGATTTTTCTTGCTTCAGGTCTTCATTTCTCCATTAGGTCTCATCATAGATATTTAACACATACTTCCTCTTCAGAATCTATTGCTGTGCATTCATTAATAGAAAACCAGTCCCCTTTTCCCCTTAACTGGCACTAAAATATTAATGTCCTGCCTATTAGTTTACTCGCTTACAGACTATTGTCTACAGAAGTCTTTGTACCCTACATGCCTGTTGTTACGTAAATCAAGCCCAAATGATGGCACCAGAGGTGTCAGTTTATTTTCTTATACCCCCTTCCTTCCTCTAAAAAGAAGTGGAATTTCTAGATACACTGTAATACATTTCCTCTTTAAATAAGTAGAAACTGTAGCTGAAATCCTGTTGCTTTGTTACGCCGACAGAAGGCAAAAGGCCTAACACTCACTCACTAATAGACATGGGCACGACTTGGCAAAATTCTCGTTTCCATTTCTCGTTTCCGTTACGTAACAGAAACGGTAACGACAATTACTCTGTCAGAACTCGAACTCGAACCGACTAAAGAACTGATTTGTCGATCGCAGCGATCGCACGATGCCAAGCAGCAAAAAAAAGTTGGGAAATCCCGATTTGTCCTCAGTGAGGGCACCTACCATGGTTTCTCCCCGGCATCGCAGCAATCGCGTGAACTGCCAAGCGGCGCGGCACAGAAAAAAAGTTTTAAAAATAAAAAAACCCCGATTCCCAGCCAAAAAAGCAGGCAAAAATATGCCTGCCTGAGTGAGGGCACCTACCAGAGGGGTGGTTTCTGGGGGGGGGGTCCCCGGCCTCCCCCCCTCTCCTCTCCTGGGCTGCTCTGGTGGGGGACATCCTCGTCTAGCCGAGTCGCCATGCCATGTGGTGCGGGCGGGGGATCCAAAATGGGGCGACCGCAATATTTATTTTGAAATCGCATGGTCCAAAAATACACCAAAGCACCACAGAAACATGTGAAAAATAGCTATTTTAAAACTGCCTGAATTTTTACAGTAGCAGCAGTGGGTTTTTCTTGCAACAAAACATCTCCATTGATTTTATTTTTTTTTTTTTTATTTTTTTTACACCTGCGCAATGATGGGCTGGCCATGGGATGGGACCATGCAAATTTTTGGAGCCATTCCACCAATTGCATGGCCACTTGGTCAGGTTTTGACCGAGACTTCTGGGATGTGCCAGTCGGGCATAAAAAGCCACTAACCCTAGCCTGAACCCAAACCCTAACCCTAACCCTAACCCTAACCCATACGCCAGTACACTGTCCTTCTTAGTGGGTCAGAGAGGCACCCAGAGGTGCACCCCAGTAACTCACCCTAACCTTACCCGTAACCCTAAGCCTAGCCCTTGCGCTAATCCTTAACCAGTAAGCCAGATGTGTACTCGCATTGCACTACAGCAAGTACACTTCCCTTCTTAGTGAGTCACAGGGCGCCCGTAGGGGTCCTCTCTCACTTCGTTCCCCAGCCCAAGTGCACCGTATGCAGGCAGGCAGTGAGTCACAGAGGCACCCACCCAAAAGAGAGGCCTCTGCCTGCTACTGCTGCAACTTAATGGTATGCATATCCAATTGGCTATGCATGCCATTTTGTAGCGGGCCAGAGGAGGCACCCACCCCAGAGAGGTGCCTCCAGGAGCCCGCTTTCCCTTCATGGCGGGCCAGAGGAGGCACCCACCCCAGAGAGGTGCCTCCAGGAGCCCCCCCAAAACCAGTACTAATGACAGATGAAAAACCGACAAACAAAATGACAAATTTTTGGAAAATTTCACAAAAAAACTGAAACGAGCCGAAACGGGCTGGCTCCGACACACAACTCGAAACGTAATTTTTCCTGGTCGTGCCCATCTCTACTCACTAAAATGGCTTCTGAATCTTGGGCTGGGAGGTGCATGCGTGCCCTGGCTTCCATGTTACTTGAGAATTCCAGTGGGGTCTCATTAATTGCTGGCTAGAAACAAGTGAATGTTATGCCTTTTGCTTTTCCTTTGCAGAACAAAACAGCACAGTTTGTTGAATGTTGAAATATGCCAGTTGAATAATTGCCATTTTCTTTGGGTGACAACAATTAGCCAGTGTCACAGTACAATGAGTTTGTTTTAGCTGACTGGTAATCTGGTGACATTAGGCTGCATGCTTCGGGTTTCTGTGTTCTGTCCCCTCATCTCAAACCCCACTAACATGCCGCTGCCTTTTGTGATCTCTCATTATGACCTAGATAAAAGTAGCTCTTTCTCCACTGTTTATGATGTCAGAATGTGCCTCCAGCATGATGAAGCTGTTGATGCCATTTCACTAACCCTAACTTGACTGTCACACAACTCAGGTTAGGAGGGGGACTGGCAGTCCTCTTTTCTGCATGCTCTCCAGGGTCCTCCTTTGGCTTGATGGAGCATCATACGGTAAGGAAACAGCAAAGCTGATGAACAGGCAAATGATACGCTAGTTCTTGCTTCTGCCAATCTTGCTCTCTTTGTTTCGCCTGCCTTCCCATGTTAAAGGATATGATTTAAGAAAGACCCACAGGTGTGGTTTTTTTTTTTCATTTGTCAAAAATACTCTTTGCTCTTCTAATTACTCTGTGGACGCACAAGGCCTTGATGGAGCTGCCGTTTGGAGAAACAGGCTTTAATGCAGAACATTTGTGTTTGTGTTCTGATGGTTTATTATGCCAAATGTGACTGAAAGCAATAACATGTCTGACCTCTTCTGGAAGTTTTAAACCTGACAAATCAGGGAGTTTGGATAGGCTAAGGAGGTTCTAAACGGCCCCTGTGTGCTAGTGTTTTTCTTCAGACAGAAAGGGCTTGGAACAGTTCTCAGAATCAGTGATCTTCAGAAGCCAACGTGTTCAAAAGATGGATGGATGGTCAGACAGAATTAAGGCTGCTTATTGCAGAGAGAAATTAGATGGTCTAAAATGTGTTAGCAACATGGAATTACTAGAAGATTAGAGAGTGAACTTTCATCTAGGGCAGGGCTGGGAAAGCAGTGTCCCTCCAGGTGTGGTTGAACTCTGATCCTAACAGGCATAGACAGCCTGGGAAATAAAGAGATCATAATAATAGTAATTCATTGACATCTGAAGAATCCACTTCTGATTTAGTCCTGTAATTTATACATCTTGGGAGTGTGATGGGAGTGTCCCGGGGGAAGGGGTGTCCAAGAGATGTTTTCTGCTTTCACCATATGCTCATTTGTTTGGAAAATTGCATGTAATTTGGACTGATAATGCAAGAACATTGTAATCCTCTTGTGTATAGAGATGGGCACGACCAGGAAAAATTACGTTTCGAGTTGTCGTGTGTTGGAGCCGCCCCGTTTCGGCTCATTTCTGTTTTTCGCGAAATTTTCCAAAAATTTGTCGTTTTGTTTGTCGGTTTTTTGTCTGTCGTTAGTACTGGTTTGGGGGGGGCAGGCTCCTGGAGGCACCTCTCTGGGGTGGGTGCCTCTTCTGGCCCGCCATGAAGGGAAAGCGGGCTCCTGGAGGCACCTCGTGGGTGCCTCCTCTCCTCACCCGCTACAAAATGGCATGCATAGCCAATTGGATATACATACCATTATGTTGCAGTTACAGCAGGCAGAGGCACCTCTCTTTCGGGTGCCTCTGTGACTCACTGCCTGCACTCGGGCTGGGGAACGAAGTGACAGAGGACCCCTACGGGTGCCCGCTGTGACTCACTAAGAAGGGAAGTGTACTTGCTGTAGTGCAATGCGAGTACACAGATCTGGCTTGGGGTTAGGGGTTAGCGCAAGGGCTAGGCTTAGGGTTACTGGTAAGGTTAGGGTGAGTTACTGGGGTGCACCTCTGGGTGCCTCTCTGACCCACTAAGAAGGACAGTGTACTGGCGTAAGCGTTAGTGTTAGGGTTAGGGTTTGGGTTCGGGCTAGGGTTAGTGGCTTTTTATGCCCGACTGGCACATCCCAGAAGTCTCGGTCAAAACCTGGCCAAGTGGCCATGCAATTGGTGGAATGGCTCCAAAAATTTGCATGGTCCACTCCCATGGACAGCCCATCATTGCGCAGGTGTAAAAAAATAAAAATAAAAATAAAATAAAATAAAACCAATGGAGACGTTTTGTTGCAAGAAAAACCCACTGCTGCTACTGTAAAAATTCAGGCAGTTTTAAAATAGCTATTTTCGCATGTTTCTGTGGTGCTTTGGTATGTTTTTGGACCACGCGATTTCAAAATAAATATTGCGGTCGCCCCATTTTGGATCCCCCGCCCGCACCGCATGGCATGGCGCGAGTTGGCGAGACGACGAGGATGCGCAGCCCAGGAGAGGAGAGGGGGGAAGGCCGGGGACACCCCACCCAGAAACCACCCTTCTGGTAGGTGCCCTCACTGAGGCAGTTATATTTTCGCCTGCTTTTTTGGCCGGGAATCAGGGTATTTTTTATTTTTTTTAAAAAAATTCTGTGCCGCGCCGCTTCGCGAGTTGCGACTCGACGAGGATGCGCACTTTGCGCAGCCCAGGAGAGGAGGGGGGAGGCCGGGGACCCCCCCCCCAGAAACCACCCCTCTGGTAGGTGCCCTCAGGCAGGCATATTTTCGCCTGCTTTTTTGGCCGGGAATCGGTTTTTTTTTAATTTTAAAACTTTTTTTCTGTGCCACACCGCTTTTCGAGTTTCGACTCGATGAGGATGCACACTTTGCGTAGCCCAGGAGAGGAGAGGGGGGGCGGCCAGGGAGCCCCCCCATAAACCACCCCTCTGGTAGGTGCCCTCAGGCAGGCATATTTTCGCCTGCTTTTTTGGCCGGGAATCGGGTTTTTATTTTATTTTTAAAACTTTTTTTCTGTCCTGCGCCACT
Organism: Phrynocephalus guinanensis; assembly: GCA_037367245.1. Classification (NCBI taxonomy): domain Eukaryota; kingdom Metazoa; phylum Chordata; class Lepidosauria; order Squamata; family Agamidae; genus Phrynocephalus; species Phrynocephalus guinanensis. The sequence goes on along the minus strand of CM074739.1, from coordinate 70,346,206 downwards.
TGGCGAGTTGTGACTCGACAACGATGCGCACTTTGCGCAGCCCAGGAGAGGAGAGGGGGGAGGCCAGGGACCCCCCCCAGAAACCACTCCTCTGGTAGGTGCCCTCAGGCAGGCATATTTTTGCCTCATTTTTGGCCGGGAATCGGGTTTTTTTATTTTTAAAACTTTTTTCCTGTGCTGCTTGGCATCGTGCGATCGCTGCGATGCCAGGAACGACAACGACAAATCAGCCCCAATTTTTCTTTAGTCGGTTCGAGTTCGAGTTCTGGCGGAGTAATTGTCATTACCGTTTCCATTACATAACGGAAACGAGAAACGGAAACGGAAACGAGAATTATGCCAGGTCGTGCCCATGTCTACTTGTGTAGTGAATAGTGCCCAGTCTTTTCACTTCAGTACAGAATTTTCAGGAGAAGAGTGCCCATAGCCTGCCTTGTCAAGTTAAATGGAGCACAGACTATGTACAGAAAATCTGTTATGCTGTTTCAGTATATTTTCTACCTAAGGCAAGTCAAGCACTAGCAGATATGTTGTACATATTTGTTGTGGCATTAGGACTGCTGAATCACATGTTATGCAGGTTCTAATCTGAATGCCTCTTGTCTAACTCCTCAGCCACACATGTGGCATAGTGGCTTAGTGGGATCCATTTGGTTCCATAGTTTTGTATAGTTTCCTGTCCACCCCATAGTGCTTAAAGTTCTCTTTGGGTGGTCTACACATTAATTATGCAGACTAAACATTGCCCCCCTTCCTGCATGAGCTGGCTACTCAATTTATCAACCTCAGAAGGAGGGAATGCTGACTGAACCTTGAGCTGGCTACCTCAAGTTTTAAGCAAAGTCTTCACTGCAATTGAACCAATTTTCCATGAGGCTCTTAATAGCTGCCACCAAAGTATTAACATTCATATAAGAGGAAAGGTTGAACCAAACAAGTAAGGTGCCTAATGGAAAATCTAAAAGACTGATGGAATGCTCTGGTGATGTCATAAACAAAAAGTACATGTTGCCCCAGCTCATCATAGAACGTAAAGTACGTGAGGTAAAAATATGATAAAACATACTTGTTAAAAGCTGCCCCATCCAAGGTCGAAACAACTGTGATGATGGAGTAGGAGGAGGAGGAAGAAAAGAATTTGGCAGCCTTCAAGCAGTAACTACTTTTCAAGGGAACTTTCCAAGCTCTATCCATTTGTAGTTTTTCAACTGAGCTATGTCCAGAAAAAAAGAGATATATCTAAGATTTCCTCTGATTTTCCTCTCCTTATTTTTCCACTTACATGAAAGATATATCATGTCAGAGCAAAGCTGGAATCTATTGTGCTTCTCTTTTCTTCACAGCAGCAACTGAAGAGGAATTTAGTTCAAAGGTGAAACTGGCAGCATGTAGAATAAATTGATCTCCTCCTGTATACTAGTTCTACTGCCTTATAGGGAAAATATGTTCTCCTTTGAAGTATTGTTTCCTCCATATAGGAACATGAGCCCCAAAGCAAAAATGAGGAGACTTCAACTAGGCCAGTGATTCTGAGTCAATTCCTTTTGTCTGTACATTGGCCCTTCACTACCTTTCTGTAGAGATGGGCACGACCAGGAAAAATGACCGTTTTGAGTTGTCGTGTGTCGGAGTCGGCCCGTGCCTCTGACCCACTAAGAAGAACAGTGTACTGGCATATGGGTTAGGGTTAGGGTTAGGGTTAGGGTTAGGGCTAGGGTTATAGTGGGCTTTTTATGCCCGACTGGCACATCCCAGAAGTCTCAGTCGAAACCTGGCCAAGTGGCCATGCAATTGGTGGAATGGCTCCAAAAATTTGCATTGGAGACAGACGTTTATTGCAAGAAAAACCCACTGCTGCTACTGTAAAAATTCAGGCAGTTAAAATACCTAATTTTCGCATGTTTCTGTGTGGTGCTTTGGTGGGTTTTTGGACCACGATTTCAAAAAAAATATTGTGGTCACCATTTTGGATCCCCCCCGCACCGCATGGCATGGCGAGACGACGAGGATGCCCCCCACAGGACAGGAGAGGGGGGGAGGCCGGGGACCCCCCCCCAGAAACCACCCCTCTGGTAGGTGCCCTCACTCAGGCAGGCATATTTTCCGCCTGCTTTTTTGGCCGGGAATCGGGTTTTTTTTTTTTTTAACTTTTTATGTGCCGCTTGGCATCGCGCGATCGCCGCACGCGATGCCATGAACGACAACGACAAATCAGACCCAATTTTTCTTTTATCGGTTCAAGTTTGAGTTCTGACGGCTTAATTGTCGTTACCGTTTCCGTTGCGTAACGGAAACGAGGAACGGAAACGGAAACAAGAATTTCGCCAAGTCGTGCCCATGTCTAGTATGGGGCTAAATCCTACTTAATACCTTGTGCAAGTCCTCATTCTGATCCTGTTGAATTCATTTGGATCTATGCAGTGCTGTAGAGGGGCAGGACCTTGAGATCATCTTGTCAGATTTATATATTAAAGTAGGCCTTCTTATAATTCAGTAGAAGGGTTTGCAGAGGTCTATCTTTTCAGTCAGACCACTGGCAAAGGTCTGACATAACAGATTTACAGTACCACAGAAGAAGTATTTGCAGGCTGATGGGAAATGTTTCTAATAAACTTAAACCCATAGATTAGTAGGCTGTGTTCCATGCTACATGTAAATGGTCTTTTCATTTAATGGGATTGTAACTCATTTATAGGAGCAGAAGTTCTGATGTCTAGTGTGTTGCATATGGAGGGCTGCTTGGAACCTCGAGTATCTGTTATTCAGTGTAAAGGCTGAGTTCAGTGTAAAGGCCAGTCTGAATTGCTGCAAGGAGATCACTATCTTAATAGCTCTTAATAACTGACATTGATTTTTGTTTGATAAGCATGATTAGAAGCTACATAGCTTTTAATTACTAATTGACAATTAATTCAGGAGTCTCCATTAACATACTTTCGTCATGTATCCAGAAGTGCCTTTAGACAATTTAGAGTAATATGTGCCAAAATGCTCCACTTGTATTTGGTACTTCATCAAATGGTGAAATGTGAGCCTGTATCCTGAGATCGCTTTACTTCATTTCTGTAGTTTGCCTTTTGCCTGTTGTGTTCTCTGGTCACTGGTCCAGTCATCCATTATGGAAGTTAAACATGGGCTTGAAAGACAGTTCCCAGGTTCATATTTTTATGAAAACTGTTGTGGAAGAAAAACAACATCAGGCTATTGTCTAACCTAAGGAAAGAGAAGGTTTTCTTAATTACCAGTTTGTTCCTCAGAAATGTTTGCCAGGTTAAAATGAAGTCTGTAAATGATTTATATTTTCTCATTTTAATTATGCTCAGAATTATGTAATTCTGCCTAAAGCACAATTCATCATGAATACTGGTGGTTTGCTGAGCTAGAAGCATATTGGGAAATGTTTGAAAACAGTGGAAAGATTTTGATACAATTTCTGCAGGAAATACAAGGAAATGGGCGTGGTTGTATGTATCTGAGTTGGGCTTTTTGTTTTACTTTGTTTTGTGGAATAGAATCTAGAAGAATAGAATATATTGTTATTGTATAAATACAAGATTTAAAAAGTGCCACCCAGTCAGCTCATCACACACCCCAAATATAAAAATCTAAGACATAAAATCTACCATTTAAGAACATTCATATCCATACATATACTCCTGCATTCACATGCAGAACATCACTTGTGCTCATTTTAAACTGACATAAAACCAAACATACACACACATCCCTACACTCTCTCATCTGACAACATCCATACAATAAGTAGAATATTCTAATTTTTCATTCTAATGTTTGTTCCAAATCTATAATCTTTCTCTTCTCAGTGTGAAATGGAACTACTGAGATTGTTGAACTTTCTGCTAGTTTGTACTACTGATCTTTTGATATCTCAGTGCTGTAAATGCAGCTGTTTTCAGCAAGGCTATCACTACATCAAATTTGTTTGCTTTTTCAAGCAAATGTTCTAAGTTTGTCCATTGACATTGTTGTGGTTGGCAGTGGGGCAGTCAGTTTTCAAACAGTAGTGTAGGCAAAAGTCAAAGGACCCTAATCACACTTCTGTGAGTTGTGTCAACTATTTTTAAAAAATGGAGATAAAATCCTTAACATTTTTAAATCATAAAGTCTAGGGTTATTGGTATTGGTTTGGACATGAATTTAACAGGCCTCAAAAATAGCCACACTAAGCATTATTTTCCAATCAGATTTAATACTTGTATATTAATTCACTTGGGAGAATGCAAGAATTACAATTTATTTTTTTCCAGGACATACATTTCCCACTTTCCTAAGTCAAATGTCTGTCCCTTTTCAAATTCAAATGTCTGTGGATGTTCTCAGTCATCCAGGCAAGGTTATCTGGAAGTTGAGTCATGACAATTGGACATTTTTTGTGGGATTGAAACATTTCACTACTCATCCAAGTACCTTCTTCAGTCTGAGAAAAGTTAGTGGGACGGTTCCAATTTATAGTTCATCTTGGTTTCACCCCACTCTGGTCTGGCTAGGCTCGTTAGGTTGACAATGGCCTCAATATGCTTGCCAGTTGTTCAGTGACCTGGGGTGTGAGAAAGTCATGCCCATACCACCCTTCCCAACACCAGTTAAGTATGGGTGCTTTAGTTAGAGTATTAGCGCTAACAATTGCCCTTCTTGGCTTTGAGTGATGAGGACTACATTCCAGCAACATCTGGGGATTTAAGGTGTAATAGTACTGGCATGAAGAATGGAAGGGCAAGGGAAAAATAACATAAGCTACACTGGCAGCCCTCTAAGCATTGGCATGCCAGTGAAACCATGCACCGTATAAGTGACTTTCTATCACACAATTGTATTGTGACAGTTTTTAAAGCCTAATTTTTGTAATATTTACCTATTAATTCCGAGTATCTAGACTATCCTTGCAGTATATTTGTATTGCTTAGTTTGCAACAGTTAGAAAAACCAAGCAACTCTGGGGGGGGGGAGGCTGAAGAAAACAGGTTAGGCAGCCCCAAGTAGTCTCAAGTGAGAATTTAGCACATAAAAAGTGTATGCCTACCAGTACAGGCAGAGTCAGAAGTTTCTCTCAAATCCATCCAAGTGTGAATGTTGTTCAGGCAAGGAAATTCCTTATGTATATTGGTTTTCAGGGAGAATTAGAGCTTTGTTAGTGTAGTGGGAAGTCACTGGGGGACCCTGTTGAGACATAGGTGAGTCAGGAGAACATTGAACACAGTTTTATGAGTGTAAGAAACATCCTGATGAATATAAATCTATTTTGTTTTCTATGCAAAAACAGAAAATCAGACGGGAAAGGGATGTAATTTTGAGGAAAGGGAAGAGAAGACAAACGTTAGGGCTGTGTAACAGGAAAGTAAAATGTTTTTGAATTTACTCACATATGCCTTTGCTTTAAAGCAGCTCAGCTTCCATGACCCACACCCAGAATAGTTCTGAAGATCACAGCGACCTTTCAAATGGAATAATGAGATCATGTGGAAATAATCTAATGTGGCCTCTTCTGTCTACCCTGTGGAAAACACAGAACCGCAGGGACAGTTTTATAGCTGAAGTACTGTGCTGCTATGATTTTTCCTTTTTTAAAACAGGAAAAAGAACCAGAAATCTATTGAGACCAATATCAGCAAAAAGCAGGCTTATACAATGGAACTCTGAAGAAGAATACTCCTTGAGCATTGGTATTGTGACCACTAACCCATTGCACATTGGACACAACCTAAAGGAAAGTTCCATTGTTTACTTCCATATTCCTTACCGGGGGTGGGGGGTGGGTATTCCCTGTCCTTCGCAATGAAACCTGTGGTGCAATCAAGGAAAGTAAAAAAAAAATAGTAAAAGATTAAAGTACTTCAGAGGCTTTCTCAACTTTCAGTGCAGACATTTAGTGTGTTTGTGTGGAGTGTGTGTGGGGTGGGTGGGTGGGTGGGACAAGAGGCTGTATTACCATATAGACTGCATTAGCAGGTATAGTTTCCAGATCCTGCAAGGCTCTAATTTTCCTCTATTCAGCCCTGGATGGGCCCCATTTAGAGTACTGTGTCCTGCTCCGGACACCGCCCTTCAAGAAGGATGCTGACAAATTGGAACAATGTCAGAGGAGGACCAGAAGGATGCTTAGGGGGTTGGAATCGAAGCCCTACAGGGAGAGACTTAAAAAAAACCTGTGCATGTTTAGCCTTGAGAAAAGAAGGCTGAGAGGAGATATGATAGTGTTTTTTAAATCCTGTACTTGAAAGGCTATCATACAGAGGAGGGTCGGGATCTGTTCTCAATCAACCCTGAGTACAGGACACACAAAAATAGGCTAAAGCTACAGGAAGCCAGATTTTGGTTGAATATTGGAAACACATCCTGTTAGAGCAGTATGGCAATGGAACCAATTACTTTGAGAAGTGGTGAGTGTTCCAACTTGGGAGGTAATCAAGAGAATCATCTGGCTGGTATCCTATGATTTATTGCATAGGGGATTAGACTCAATGGCCTTCTAGGACCTTTCCAATGTAAAGATTCTATGATTCTAAGGGGGAAAGGGGATCATTCTAGCAGAAGTTGTAGTATCCACAGGCACAGCAGTGATTGCTTTGTTACTAGTTTTTTTAAGATTTCTAATATGCCATGCATTGCCAAGACAATTGTTATTGTTGGGCAGTCTAAAAGTGCAATCAATCAACTATTCATCCAGGTACCCTACAAAAGATATTTGAATAGAACAAGAGCTCATTCTGCTTATCTCCCTGAACATGGATACTATCAGAAGCAAACAAAAATGATTTTGTTTTCATTGGTTTAAACCAAAAACCTGATTATGGCATGCATAACTGTTTTCTGGAGAAACCACTTCAGCACATTTTGTTTCGTCTGCGCAGTGACATTGGGTCACCTCATCTGAAAGAATTCATTCAATCTTCCTTCATGGACGACGCTGTAGATTTTCTTTTTTCGACTGCTTTTGACCAGCTCATGCAGCTGCATATTTTATACAGTATATTGGAATTTAATAAAAACTCTTTAATAGGCAATTTTGCTAAAGGACAGATTATCATCATAAAGTTTTTCATTTCAGCATATGCCTAAGTACTGTCAAATTTGTTTGTTGATAACATTTACACCTCAAAACCCAAAGAAGACTAGTTAGAAGGACAGGAAAAAGAAATGTAGACAATACCAATACAACACCAGATCTTAATTTTTCCATAAATGACTCATTGCAGTGCTACAAATTCTGCTATATAAAAATTGATGATACATGCCCCTTTGGTCCTAGTTTGAAATTATGCTTCAGAAAAGACTTGTCAGTTTTAGTGCTGTGCTTAAGAACTGCTTAACACATAAGTATGGGCAAATACCACTCTAGGATCATGTAACTTAAAACAAACCTCCATTCTCAAACATAAGAACATAAGAAGAGCCATGCTGGATCAGGCCAAAAGCCCATCTAGTCCAGCTTCCTGTATCTCACAGTGGCCCCGCCAAATGTGTCTGGGAGCGCACAAGACTAGATATCTGTCTCCTGATACCACTCCCCTGCATTTGGCCCTTGAATTACCCTGGTTTTAAGCCTGGAGGTTACACATCTCCATTGTGGTTTGTAACCTGTGATGGACTTTTCTTCCAGGAATATGTCCAATCCTCTTTCAAAGTCATCCAGGCCAGATGCCATCACTACATCCTTTGGCAGTGAGTTCCACAGACTAACAACACACTGTGTAAAAATATTTTCTTTTGTCTGTTCTCACTCTCCCAGCCCTCAATTTGAGTGGGTGTCTCCTAGTTCTGGTATTTTGTGAGAGCGTCCCTCTATCCACTTTATTCATGCCCTGCATTATTTTGTACATCTCAATCATATCCCCTCTCAGGCGCCCTTTTTCCAGACTAAAGAGCCCCAAATGTTTTAGCCTTTTCCTCCTAAGGGAGGAAAACAGACTCATAGCCATCTTCCAGACACTAATTCTCCCTCAGAGTTATTTGTCATGTCACCACAGATTGGCTTCCTTTAGTATCTGCTTTGATGGCGATGCTGCTGCTGTATTTATTTGCTTAGTTTTAGAGTTTTACTCACTTCAGTTGTATTTACCATATTGTGTTTTGAAACTCTGTGATCAGTCCATAAAGAGTCACATTTCTGGGAAGCCTGGGAAGAACACAATACAGTATGTGTGTTATTTATAAAATTGTTTTGAAGTGGCAGTTCTCAACCCCCCCTTTAAAAAAAACCTGGCCATAAAGACCGTGAAAAACATATAGTGCACATAACAAACCTTTTAAGGTGGCTTGTAAAGAATTGTTTTCACTCTGTTTTCATTCTGTGGCCCACTTCAGATATTTCAGAGCCTCCACTGAGAACGGCTGCTTTAAAGGATGTATAGGTTGACATTTTTCCTACTTACCACGTTTGTCTCTTGCATGACTGTCTCAACAATTTTATTCATTTATTAAGCACACCAAAATATAATGTTCTTATCACGTCAGCATAGTTCCTAGCTGTAGGACATAGCTGGATTGTGCTAAACTCATCATGATAAAAAAGAGCTGAGAAGACTGCCTGATGTGACTCATAGTGATGGCTGCTTAATGGAATTACCAAAATGAGGAACATACTGTCAGAGAAAGATACTGCAGCCTTTTCCTTCTGGAAACATTTTTTTTTTTTTGGTCAACTATAAGGACTGACTTGATCTTTTGAATCCTTCCTGTTTTGGTGTGACCATGTCTTCAGAGATAGATTTTATTATAAATCTTTTGTAAGAGCCAAGCAAAAACAGATTATTCAGAAAAATGTTTTAGAATGCTGTTCCAAATTACTTTATCCATTTATTTATTTATTTATCTATTTATCTATTTATCTATTTTATTTAGCTTCTAGACTGGACAACTTAGTAAAATACTGCTCAGGGAAGTTTACGTAGTAAAGCAAAACATGCAATGGAGGCTACGCTCGAAGCCCTAGTCTTCGGCGGGGCTTCTTTGCCGCCTCAAAGAAGAGGGTGGGCGCAAAGTCCGGTGCCCGTACGCTGGTTGTGTGGCAGGGAGCAGCCTATTTAAGGCACTGTACGCTCCCCGCCCGCAGCCTGCGCAATTTGACAGCTCTGAGTGGTGGCGCTTCTGCCCGCTCCTGTCCTTGCTGGCTGTTATTTGGAGCTCCCTGCTTGCTGGAGCTTCCTCCCAATCGTCAGGTGTCCTCTAGTTCTCAGCTGATGGTCGGTGATCTTATCTTTGTTCTCGGGGCTCGCTTCTGCCCCGCTTCTCTCATCTGCGGCTTGGAGCTCCCTGCTTGGAGCTCTGTGCCGATCGTCAGTTGTTTTCTTCATTAAGCTGTCAAGGCTCTAGCTCTGGTGTGCAGATGATTGTCAGAGTTCTTATCGCGCTGCAGGACGCGCCGGAGCTTTGGGCACCTCTTCAGCTTGCTTCACTTTTCGGCTCCTGGCGGAGCCTCACGCTTTGACTTTCTGGGGACTCTCTCTTAGGGGACGGGGAGGGGAGGGTGGTCTTTTCGGCCAGTTCTCTGTAGGACTGACTGACAGTGGGTGGAGGGTGGTTCGGGTGGGAGCGGGCATTGCTTGGATAGAGTTGTAGTGGCGGCGCATCCCGGGTTCCTTTAGGCAGCGGGTGGGCGATCGCCCTTTAATAAATACATAAATAAAAAACGGGGGTGGTCTGTTAGGTGGCTGCCATTTTGAGACTGTTATTTTCCTGGTCACCCAATATTCAGTCGGTTTTATTTATTCCCTGCTGCCTCTGTGTGTAGGATCCAGTGGGCGATAGCCCCCTGTTGCTGGCAGAATTTATCATATTTTAAAACTACATTGATATCTTTTATTACCAGGGTGGTATTGGGTATCCTGGCAGAATTTATCATATTTTAAAACTACATTGATATCTTTTATTACCAGGGTGGTATTGGGTATCCTGGTTAGCCGCCAATTTGGGGCTCTAGTTGCTTGGCATTGGGACGGACATTTTGATTCTCTGCACTCTATCACAGCCTTGTGGTTGCACCCCTTTGCCTGGCCTTCTTCTTTGGCAGCCATCTTGGGTGCATTAATCCTAATTACCCCCTCGTTGGTCCTGTGGCAGCCATTTTGTTTTCCATTAATCCCTATTACCCCCCACACATCCATTTAGTTTGGACTTTTTAACATTAATATTTTATCACACATCTCTTTGTAGTTGTAGGGTTCTCATCATGCCACCTAAAAAGGACACTGCAAAGGGCAAGGGGAAAGCCCCAGCTAAGCGTAGGGCTTTGCCCCAACCTGACCCTGAGTCATCTTCATCATCTGATGATGAGTTGACACAGTTTTCAGCCATTTGGCTAAAGTTATCTCGTCTTGAGAAGGACCGCGCTAGGAGGCAGGGCTTGGACGATACTGTTGGTGGAGGGGGAATCGCATAGGGATGCTAAGGCCAAGCAGAGGGCTACCCTTAAATTACTGGGGGATCTTATGATGTCCTGTATTAACTTTTTAGAGGGAGAGATTGCTGGTTCGTCTGCCATGTCACTGAATGCCCATCCCTCTGCTGGTTGTGATATCCACTCGGCATCTGCGAGTGAACAGCTTGTCGCAGCCTGGCCTGTTGAGATGCATGGTTCCTCTACCCCTGTTCATCCAGTGGAGAGGATGAAGAGCATGCCTATTGATCTCTCCATGGGAGCTGTGTCTTCTGGAGGCCAGGTGATTGCTTCTGACCCTTCTCCTCGCTCAGGTGAGGCCACAGCACAACACTTGGTTACATCTACACCGTTTGTGTGGCCATGGGGATCTCATGCACATCACACATCCCAGCATGTGGGTGGGATGGTGTCCTTGGGGTCACCTCCCATTAATATCAGGTCCACACGGATTGGTTTGTCTGGGTTCACTAGGTCTGCCACAGTTGATGCTCCTGCACAGACTCATGCTGAGCAACCTGAGGTAGCAGTGCAACAGCCAAATGCAGTGGAAACTGCTGTACAAGTTGATTTGTCCCCATCCAAATCTGACACTGTCACTGCATCCAGTAAGTCAGCGCAGGATATTTTGCAACTGCCTGAGGGTGATGCATCTCTCCCTTTGGGGGACCATCTATCGGATGTGATGATTGATCGGATTGTAGCAGGCAAGTATGTTGACTTATTTGACCTGCTTAACGGGGAAATTGAAGATACTGCATTGGACAAACTTGACAAGGAGGACCGGGACAAAATTAAGAGAAAGAAGCCTGACAAATTCTGGGTGAATTGGCTTTCTGCATTTGCAATTTTTGCAGGTATCCTGTCCAAGGCGAAGCCGGACATGGGACCTGTATTATTCCATTACTTTGACATAATTCATCGGGCCAGAATGGATTTTCCAGGCACAGCGTGGCTTTCTTATGATGAAGGTTTTCATTGTAGAGTTGCCCGGGACCCTAGTCTTATACTAATCAGGACAGACTGAAAATATGATTTTAAATATGAAATAAATATTTCATGTTAAATATAAAATATGAAATATTGCAGGTGTGAAGAAGGATCTTGGATGGACCAGACTAAAGATGCACATGAACCACCAATTTGATGGCACCCCACGCCATCCAGCAGGCACCCATGAAGCAGCAGCACCCCAGCTTTCTTACTCTGCCTCCTCTGGTTGCTACCTCAGAGCGAAGACCAGCAGAGAGGCAGGCTGCTGAACCACATAGCAGCTGTGCAGTCAGTAAATGAACTACCCTGAATAAATGGTTCAGGCCCATCTCTAGGCCAGACCCTTTGTCAAGGCTCAAGAATTACTCAAGCACTTTCAGCATCATTCCATTTCCTACATAACTGAAGTGTGCTGACAGTAACTGACATGGCTCCTTGCTAGCAATTGTAGTATTTATAGTGTGGTGTGATAGTTTGCTTGAGAAAGGATACTCCTGGAAGCTAGAGTGGAGAATTTTTACAGTACTTTACAAAACTACAGGATCCAAGATTCAGCAGGATGTTGCTGTAATCTTTAAGGTGATATCAAACAGTTGTAACTTTGTACATGTTCAGTATTTCTGCAGTATGTCTAATCTCAGGTTGCGAGTTAAAGTCTGAGGCAATAAGTGTGATTGTTTAGCTCTCCAGCTGATATTGGGTGGGACAAGGAACTAGTTTGATTTCTGGGTGTGAAGTAGCTTTAATGACTAGGCACCCATTACTATGTATTTCTGCCTGGTGCTGAAGGACTCTGGTTTGGTATGAAGTAATTGTATTTGTGTGTTGCTTCAAATAGCTCATTAAGGTACAATAGAACTCCTCATAATCCCTTTCCCTCATTCATGTTTTGTTGGCATGTCATTGTGGGCCACTCATGCTGTTTGGAACAAGGCAAGGGAGGACAAACTCATTGTTTTAGGGAAATGTGTAATGAAATCTCACAGATGTCAAGAGTGGTGAGATATTTAGTTTTTACTCTTAGACAAGGAAGAAAATATGTTCTGCAGAAATTACAAGATTTTCTATACAAAGCAGTTCTAGGGATTTTTTAAAAAGATGAGTTTTTCACAAAGTAATGGTAAAGTGCAAAAATTGGAAAGAAACTCTTTTAATCTTGTCCAGTGAAGAGAAAATGTTTTAAATCTTAATTTTTTTCCCCATGGAAGATTGAAGGGAATGAATGTTTACATCCTTATTCTTAAACCACTAGGAAATGTGCAGCTTGCTTGCTTTCCCATGTTTGTCAGCTGCCATTTCTAGTCAGCTGGCCAAATGTGTAGCTAAAGCCCCAGTGAAAACCGAAACATCTAGGAATTCCTAGAAAACTGAAGAGGGCTCAGGTAAACCTGATGAAACTGTATTTGTTATTTGTTATTTTGACTGTGCCACCCTCTAGTTTTTTCCATTGCTTATAAATCAGAAGTTCTTTGTGTAACATACCTTTTTTAAAATTGAATAATGCAAAGTTTTGCTCAAAATGCTAATATTGTAACAGCACTGTACCAGTTTTAATGATGATTTGAAAGGCAGATTTGCTTTCGTTTATTTGATTTTATTTTTGTTTCAATTAAAGCTCATTCTATCTTGAAGATATAAAGATTTTGAGTTAGCTAACCAACTCTTCTTATATTAAATGTTAGGGGTTTAATTTATAAATATACTTACCAAAGGATGTTGGTGGTTTAGAAGCTGTTAGTGATGAATGAGGCACAGAATGAATCATTTTGCCAATCAAATGACTTGAATCAATACTGAATTTATGTCTGGAAGGTTGAGATAGGGTCATAAATGAACATCAGTACTATTTCATTGTAACTCAGCTATTTTATTAAACGTCTGCAAGAGATCAGTATGTCTCAATTAGTTTCGTATTAGATAAATCACAGTGCATCTTAACAATACATCAGGAATGTCCATGCTTAGAAGTAAATTTTGTGTATGCTAAGATCAATTGTAGAGAAACTGAAAGGATAAAATGGCCACTTAGTCAGTACTATGATTTTCAACCATAGAATTATAGAATCATGAAGTTGGAAGAGTGATCGAGTCCAGCCCCCTGCTCAAGGCAGTTCTTTTATTCTTTCCTCATACTACTTTGTTTCCAATCCCCTGGTCATCCTTGTTTCCCTCCTCTGAACTTTTTCTAATTTTTCTTGAAGGGCAATGTCTATCTAGATCCTTTTGGATTTTATTTCTGTCTTCCAGGGTATTAACGATTCCATCCAATTTTGTATCATCTCTCCATTGTTTTGCCTTCCCTGTATTCCTTGATTCTGGTCATTAATAAAAATGCTGAAGAGCCCTCAGGTCAGAACTGAGTCCTACAGTACCCCACTTGTTACCTCCTCCCAGTTTGAGAAGGAGTCATTAATCACCATGCTCTATGATTCTGTAGCCAGCCATGTATCCACCTGACAATTGTTCTATCCATCCCTCGCCTAGCTAGCATTCATATCATGAACCACTTTGTTGAAAACTTTCCTGAAGTCAAGATATACTGTGTTATTAGCATTCCGTCTATCAGGGAAGTTACCTGATTTAAAAATGAGGTAGATTATTGTGGCAGGATTTATTTTTGACAAATCTATGTTGTTTTCTAATTACTCTTGCATTGTTTTCTATGTGTTTGCATAGTAGTGGCTCTGCAATCTGTTCTAGAACTTCCCAAGGGGTAGGTGTCAGGCTGACTGGTCTGTAGTTCCCAGAATCCTCCTTTTTGCCATTTCTGAAGATAGGGACATTAACCATTGTCCAGTCAATTGGTTTTACTTTGCTATACACCAGCGAGTGGTCTGTTTCACAGTCGGCACTCTGATAACTGTGTGTGATTGTAACGGTAGAGATGCTGGAGCGCCTGACGAGAATCAGGTTGAGCTGATGCCAGTGCTTCGATTTTGGATGTCTCCAAGAGACTTTGTGCTGGGGCTTTGTGTTAAAGAATGTGTTGCTGACACAGAGACCATAATACCAGCAAAACTCCAGCAGGCGTTGGCCATTTTCGTTCATCTTTCCAGTGCCGAACTGACCTAGGCAGGTGGGTCAGGAGTTATAATCAGCTCCAACCCTGGCATTAAATTCACTGAGGATAGCTACTGGTCTTTTCTCAGGGATATTCTTGATAGTGGCAGCTAGATCATCATAGAATTTGTCTTTGAGTTCTGCTGGAGATGATAATGTTGGTGTGTATGCACTGATAAGTGTAACCAACCCTGCTGTAGAGTGTAGTTACATAGACAGGATTCTCTCACTTCCTACAGCAGGTGGGATAATGAGACTTAGTAAAGTATTTCTAACAGCAAAGCCAACCCCACATTCCCTGGTCTTGTTTGATGGTTTTCCCTGCCAGAAGAATGTAAAGGTCATCTCCTTAACAGATCCAGGGTCTGGTAGCCTTGTCTCTTGGAGAGCAACAATGTCCATCCGCAGTCTGCACAGTTCCCTGTTGATGACAGCTGTCTTTCGTATAGTGTCCATTTCTTGGAGATAGTCTGAACAGCCAGAATTCATTGTCCTAACATTCCATGTGCCCAACTTTAGGCTTGAGATTTTTTTATGTTTATTGCATGGTGCGGAGTCAACAATTCATTTGCTGGTTTCCATCCTGATCCGCCTGTTGTTCCCCCATTATTTGCTGTGAATGGTCCTATCCAGGGCACAAGGCCTGGGTAATTCAATATGGAGATTAGGCTGTTACGCAGGCAGCGAAATCCCCCTCTCCATGTAGCTGGAGTGGTCCAATGGAGCGGCAAAGCCGATATGATGTGTTCCAGCTGCGTCACAGGAGTTGCCAGAACATGATTGTATACAGTCATGAACTGTCTCCGGGACTCCGGCTCCATTTTTTTCCTCGAGGTTGACTCCTGAAGCCTTTTCCAATGAGGGATATAGCCACAAGGCAGTGGAGGTTTGAAAGAGTTTCCTTCTCCTAAGGGTGGTTCTTCTGCTTTTTCTGCCATTGGGGCAATGAGAGCCCTCTTCCACCTTCAAAACCGTTGACCGTCCTCTCCTGTAACCCAGATGGGGGCACATTTCTAGCAATTATTAATCTAATGATAGCATTGCTAGTTAAATAATTACAGGCTGTCTGCGTAATTGTTGTAGAATCTTACCAGGAACTAAAGTCAAGCTGACTGGGCGGTAATTATCTGGGTCCTCAATATTTGCCCTCCTCCGATCGATGGGGACTTCCCCTTTGAAATGTTGGATAAATTCTCTTTTGGTCCAGAGAAAGAAAGTTGAGATCAGAAGACTTGTCCCCTTTCCTGGAGAGGACCTCCTTCCCGTGTATCTCCAGCTGTTTGTCCCCGCATATAATTCTTAGGCCTCGATCCAGAAGATCCCACTCTCTGTGGGGGAATCACGGGGTCACCTCCTCAAAGGGCAGTGGAAGCTGAACTTGGTATTTCTGGATAGCTTGACTTTATGCAGATCCTCTAGAAAGAGTCCATGTAACACCCAAGGCCAACCTTCATCCCACAAATGGGAGAGACAGCAGATCTCTGCGGGTGGGAGGATTGCAAACGTCTGTGTTTAAGCGTGGGGTCTCCTTGCACACACACACACACACACACACACACACACACACACACACACACACACACACACACACACACACACACACACAAGGAGATCCAGAGGAAGCCCCTCCCATCTCCCCCCCTTGGGGGTCCCCTTTGGGAAAATTGGGGGTCCTTCGTTGACTCCAATCACCCCGCAAGCGAGTCTTGGACCATCCATGCCTGACAGGAAATAAAGCTTAATACCTTCCATGTGCGCTGTCTTAGGCGAATATTCAATATTACCTGGCATGACAAAGTTCCAAATAGCATAGTCCTGAATCGAGCTGGAATCCCTAGCATGTACACTTTATTGAAACAGTAACGCCTACACTGGCTTGGACACGTTGTGAGAATGGATGACGGCCGGATCTCAAAAAAATTTCTATACGGAGAACTAGTGCAGGGAAAGTGCCCCAGAGGGAGACCAGAGCTGCGGTATAAGGATATCTGTAAGAGGGACCTGAAGGCCTTGGGAATGGACCTCAACAGATGGGAAACCCTGACCTCCAATCACACTGTCTGGAGGCAAGAGATACAGCATGGTCTACATAAATTTGAATAGGCATTTGTCCAACAGGCAGAGGAAAAGAGGCAGGCACGGAAAGAACAAAACTCGAGGACCGGGCAAGAAACAGAATACATCTGTCCCCAGTGCAGTAGAGACTGCCATTCCCGAATTGGTCTATTTAGTCATACTAGGTATTATTTTTAGGATCTCTACTCCAGGCATGATACCATAGTATTTCGAGACTGAAGGATGCCAGTGAGTCAATTGGTACCTCACCCATTCCCCATGATTTCAAGAAAAAAAAAAGGACTATGATTCTGAGAGTTCTTCAGCAAGTTCCTTAATACTTTGTGTTTTTGAAGGCTTTCACAGCCAGGACCTGAATGCTGTTGTGAGTTTTTTCAGGCTATTTGGCTGTGTTTTGGAAGTTTTTCTTCCTGACATTTTAGTAGCCTCTTTGGCCGGTATCATCAGAGAGCAAGGAGCTCAGAGAACTAGGAGTGAGCACAGAGAGAACTGCTAGTTCCCTGAACTCCTTGCCCTCTGAAGATGTTGGCCACAGAATGTGGCGAAACGTCAGGAAGAAAAACTTCCAGAACATGGGCAAACAGCCCAAAAAACTCACAACAGCTATCATTTAATACTCTTGGATGTAGCTCATCCGGCTCTGGAGATTTGAAATTTTTCAAGGTTATAAGGTATTATTTGGCTATCTGTTTATCAATCTCCAGCTTTTTCAATCGCCCAGATCCGCCAGTACCTCAATGAGTCCTCCCTGAGGACAGTAGTGCAGGCCCTAGTGATCTCGAGGATCGACTACTGCAATGCCCTCTACGTGGGGTTGCCCTTGACCCTGGTCCGGAGGTTACAGCGGGTGCAGAATGCGGCGGCCAGGCTGGTGGTGGGTGCTTGGAGATTCGCGCACACCAACCCAGTTCTGGCTCACTTGCACTGGCTTCCCGTTCTCCCCCGGATTAGGTTCAAGGTCCTGGTTTTGACTTTCAAAGCCCTCCATGACCTGGGACCAGAGTATCTGGTGGAGCGTAGCTCTCAAAGGTCAACTGGGACCAGACCCACTAGATTGGCACAGGTGCGCTCACTAAGGGTGGCCACACCCAGAGAGGCGCGGAAAGCGCGTATGCGTGACTGTGCCTTCTGTGTTGTGGGGCCTTCGCTCTGGAACCATCTACCCAGTGAGCTGCACCTGATTGATTCCCTGCCTGCCTTTAAAAAAGCCCTGAAGACTTACCTCTTCAGGGAGGCGTTTGGCGACCTTTTTAGTTACTTTTTTTTTTGGCCCGCCATCTTGCTCCCTGCTCCTTTTTTGTTTAAACTTGTTTGTTATCTGCTTTTTTGTATTTCTGTTTTTATTGTAAGCCGCCCAGAGTTCCCTTTGGGAAGATGGGTGGGGTATAAGAGTAACAAACAAACAAACAAACAAACAAACAAACAAATAATCCTGTCCCCTTTACTCACAGTTCAGTTTTGTCTGGAGGGTAATAGTATCTTCTTTGGGGGAAAACTGAATTAAAATAACAATTGAGCACCTCTGCCTTTTCTTTGTCATCTGTTATGATTTTTCCATCTCCACTGAGTAGCTGAGACACTGTTTCTTTTCTTTATCTCTTACTTACATACCTTAAGAATGATTTGTTGCTTTTAGTGTATCTAGTTAACCTCAGCATATTCTCTGCTTTTCCCTTCCTAATGCCATTCCTACACATTTTTGCTACTTGTCTGTTCTCTTCCTTTTTGGTCTGTCCTTCATTCTACTTCCTATGCATCTCCTGTTTTGCTTTCAAGTCTCTTCTGAACTTTGAAATCAAGAATTCTAGTAGAACATGGTCACTCTCACCCAGAGTTTCCCTTACTTTCATCCTTCCACTAAGTCACATCTATTAGTCATAATCAATTCAAGGATAGCTAGTCCTCAATTATGTATCTTTCCCTCTCCACTTGTTTCTCCCACCCCCTTCCAAGTCAGTTTAAAGCCTTCTTGATGAAGTTATTCATGCTGTAGCCAAACACATTATTCCTGGTCCTTATGAGATGCATATCTTGCTAGCCATCTCTTGCTACCAGCCCATCTTCCGGGAATCTTAGTCTACTGCCCCACCCCCCCACCCCCACCCCCACCCCCCAAAAAAAACAAATCTCTCATGTCATCTTAGTTGGTCATCATCATCTCCAAAGGACTACATGCCAATATTTAAAGTAAGCTTCTTTGGTAAGAGGGGAAGTGTGTGTGTGTGTGTGTGTGTGTGTGTGTGTGTGTGTGTGTGTGTGTGTGTGTGTGTGTGTGTGTGTGTGTGTGTGTGTGTGTATTCATACTGCACAGCAGATTGCATCCCTCTGTAGAACACAGTAATGCACCTATTATTTTTCTTGTAACTTCTTTATCACTGGATGATGAGGCAATTAATGGAAAAACACTGAACATCAATTTTCCCCTCTACATTTAAGTACTTCATTTTTTAAAAAAATAGTATTTCAAATTTCAGATAAATGTATTAGGGAAGCAAGTTTCAAAGAAGCATGATAGTTATTTTTAGCAAAAGGGGGCATAGATTTTTTGAAATACACTGGAACAATTACTTCTTGGCGGCTGATTGCACATTAAGGCAAATGAATATTTCTTCCATATTCACTGTTATTTCTCCAGGCAGATAAATCTTTCATTGCTGCCCACTATTATACAACACCAATCCCCACTATCTCTCAGGGTAGAACTACATATACAGATAACCAGAAGTAAGTGAAACGAGTCTAATCACACATCCAGTTTTAACATCGTGCCTGCCACTGCCTTGCTTCCCATGAGACAAGCAAGTCCTGTGGAGAAGGAAGAGCTTGTTTGCCTGAATGAAGCCCTATTACACTTTAAAATGAGACCATTACTCAGTAATTTCTGCCATGAGTGCAGTTCTGGCCCCAGTTGAATGGCCAAAGAGAAATGTAGAATGATTAAATGATCACAAAACAAAAGTGTATTAAATTGCACATGTTTTTCAAAGTGTTGAAGTGCACAACCTCTTTGCTTGGAATCTGTGAGTGGAATAGAATTGATTTTTAAGGAACAGGGTTTTCGTGTTGCTTTCCCTCTGCCCTTATGAAGTTGCAACTGGAAGGGAATCCATGGAGCAGCAGATAGAAATCTTCCCTCTTTCACCTAAATGGAGGTCTGTGTCTGCATAGTCAATGAAATGTCAAATCAGACTCATTCATCTGCTATGAAGTCACATTGGGAAATTCATGTTTCTCTGGGCCCCTCCACATAACTGGCCACAAAGAGAGAAACAGGGAACTTGGTTTTCAGTGCACCAGCAGGTGGCAAAATTAAAAGACAACTGCTTTACAAAATGAGAACAAAATTCCTTCCGTTTTTCGATGTTTCGATTCTCCGAAGCCTTGCCTTCAATGTGTTATGGAGCTAAGTTTGAGGCATTTGTCTTTTAATCTCTCTGCACTGCGTTGCTGACTCCATAGGGAATGTACTGGCGAATGGCACTTCGCACTCCTGCCACTAGATGGAGAATAGCACGTTGCGTGAGGAGCCTTACCTCACGGGCACTCGTATCAGAACGAGAAGCGAGATGAAGAGATTCCCGAGGCCAGGGAGGGGAATCTATCATCCCGCTTAGATTGCAGTTCAGGGGGCATGGTCGCAGTTCAGGGGGCAATGGACGTGTGGTTAGTTTTCTTCATACCAGTCCCCAGCGGGACTGTGAATAGTGATGAGATGGACGTGAAGTATCAGCCTAAGTGAGTACACTGTCCTCCTTTGACACAGGACACCCAGATTTTTGTAGGAGGAGGAGGGGAGGGAATCTTGGCAACTGGACTTTGCTTGTGCTATTCCTGATGGTTCCTCCTCTGTGTCCACAGAGAGAGGAGGGACAGTTTAATAAAAAGTTGAGGGAGAAAGTGTTCATGCAGACAGTCGAACTTTTCCCACAAGGCAAGAAATGAGGGAGAACATGTGCATGTGTGTGTTCATGTGTGCAGCTTGTTTTCCCTTTTATTCATCAATTAAGATGATCACATGCCTGAACTGGTATGAATGGATTCCCCCCCCCCGAAACATAGAAACCATGAGGGGGGGAACTATAGATTTGGAGGGGTTAAATCTGGCTGACTCACAATTCCTTTTGCATTACATTATCAACCAAAAATGCAAGTCCGATCACCTCAAACCCCGGTATTTCTTCCATTAATTTTTTATCTGCAAACTTTCTAACTTTTAAAATGCAGTTGCAAGGCATTAAGTGTGAAATGCATGAATCTGAACCTACTTTATATTCAATTCCATGAGTTTTTAAAATGCTGTTCCAAACCTCCTCCACTTGTAATTTCATAGCTAGCACTTATACCCTAAATGTGGAGTGGAAAAAGTCACATAAACATTCCCATAACTTCTGCAGGCTCCATTACACACGGTTGGGTACCACTCTCTGAGTTCTATGGGCCTATTTTATTCATGTGATTATTGCAAACACAATGATGTTTACAAAGAGTTGGGTTTTTCTTTAAAAAAAAAAAGGCCGAAGCTACAGCAGTAACAGTAGCACAGCTCAAACAGTTCTATTCTTTGAATCAAAAGCAGTGCAAAATTGCTTCTACGGAAAATAGAAAATTCCATCCAGATCAAAGTCCCAGATATAATCCAAGGCAGAACAGCATAAAGAAAATATCTTTGGGTATATAACTTGCAAGGCCCTAACCAAGGTAATAAAAGCCTGTACAATTCTCCATGGAGATAGAAGATGCTGTTCTTTCACTCTCCCCTGGTTCTTTCTAAACTGGAATTTAGAACCACACTGTGAAAACCTGAAAGTGTTTTCTCTTCTACCTACCTCAGCATCCAACCCTACCCCCACCTCATTTCTCGGTTTACATTGTGGTGATACACAACGGAAAAAAAATAAAAAAATAAAATACTGGCCCCATTTATGGTGTATATTTAACAGTGGCCTGACCTGTAAGTGTTGTTGAGTCTCCCTCCTGGTCGATGCCTTTTTGTAAGCATCTCCCATAGAAGATATTAATATGAGACTGTTAGCCTAGAATGTTCATCTCAACATTCTAGGCTAGAATATCTGTTCTAGAGATGATTCTTGCTAGGTTGAGCAACATATAACACTCAGGGTCCCAAATCCTGTTCCAGCAGCCAGCCTCCTAGCATCCCCAGGTTTTTTTAAGCTGTTGAGTTCCCCTTCATGTTAAAAAGGGGGAAACTTATTTATGGCTTAGATTCTATAAAGCAACCAATGACCAGCACACGGCACAACTATAATATGGTAAGTGTAGTCAGGTCAAGCCTGGGTTAATAGATATTGACCAGTATATAGCACACTTCTAAGGGGTGTTGGGAAGAGGGAAGGAATAGGTGATTTTCAGAGGCAGGAGACCAGGTATGATGCCGGGCCTGTGGCGTCTCATCACAGGATGCAGGTGGTGTCCCCCTGGGCACCCACAAACTATTGACATGAAAACAAGCCAGCCAAATACACCCACAGGCAAGATTCACACAGGCAAATGAAAAAGATAGGCAAATGGTCATCATCATCAGCAAGCCGTCCTACCTACCAGCACAAACTCTTTCCTAGCAATGAGGCAAGCTTCTGGAGAGATGGAGCCAAGTGGGGCTGGTGATCTACCTCTGAACCCTCCGTGATCTACAGGTAGAGCATGATCTACCAGCTGGATATGCCTGGTTTAGAAGATACAAGGGGGCTTCATTTAGCAAACTCAGTTCTTGTGAGTTAAAATGTAGGTTCAAGGCTCATGAGAGTGTGTGCAGCTCTACAGGGTCAATCTCTCTCTCTCTCTCTCTCTCTCTCTCTCTCTCTCTCTCTGTGTGTGTGTGTGTGTGTGTGTGTGTGTGTGCCCTAGACATCCCTCAGATGAGAGAGGAGACTATTAAAACGAAGATGTTGTGGGCTGTTGTTGAATTGGGGGGTTGGCCTGATTTGGTACCAAGCCCCAAAGCACAGAATTTAGCATAAACACATGGAGTCTCTTAAGGGGACTGTAGATATCATAGCAACCATACTGTCTTTTATACAGAAACCAAAGTATTTTAAGTTGTCACTGTAGAACAATGGAGTTAAATGCTGAAACATATAATAATGCATTATTCTCAGGCAGGAGATAATTGAAGAAAAGGTGTGGTCGTACGGAACACACACACAGCAGTCTAAGGAAAATCAACCGAATTACACCTATACTACCAGCTAAGGTCACAACTAGAGATGGGCATGAAACGAGCGATTTTTCATTTTTGTTTTCATTTTTTCATTTCATTACGCAACAAAAACGAAATGAATTTTTTTAAAAACAAAATGAAAATGAAAACGAAACGACCAAATTTTCCATGTTTTTCGTTTTCGTTGCAGCAAATGCATTGAACTAAAAAGAATGCTAATGAAACAGCAATTTTTTGTTTTTGTTTTTGTTTTTTCGTTTCGTTACCTAATGAAATGAAAATGAATTTTTTTGCAAAAAACATCACAAAAACAAAAACGAACCGAAACGGACCCCTAAACGACCAAATGACAAACGAAACACAATTTTTTGAGTCGTGCCCATCTCTAGTCACAACCCTTTTTTCTCCACAATGTTCATTTTCCTCTTCACTGCTATTTGGATAAATACAAGTAGGAACAAAGGCTAGGACATTGTGGGTATAAATTGTACCAGACACATCTCAAAGCAGGTTGGGGTGGAACAGCTGTGATTTGTAGAACCACATGGATAATCTGAAATGTGTTTCTCAGTTCATAGTTTGGTGTTCCTGAAATGTGGATAATTTCAGGTGTAGGGACAGTTCAAAGGGATTCCCTGCCTTTATTTCTGAAATTAATCCATGTTCCCATTAAATAGTCACAAGTGTTTTTGGTCGCTTTAAATGGTCTCACTTAGCTATTGTTTTGCAGAGCCAGGACACTTTTCTAGGGATCACTGGACCTGGAATTCTAAAACTCTCCTAAATGTTCAGTTAGGTTGGAGGCAGAAACCGCCATGCTAAATTACAGCGGATGAGGCAGAGGCATAGAATTTGGAGAAGAAATGTCAGCATGGGCAGTGACTTCAAGTTGATGACAGGTTGCCATGTTCTGTAGGAGCCGGGATATTGATAGAGCAGAAGAAGAGTTTTGCTGCCTAACTAAGGCCTGCGACATTCCATGTACATTCTTTGCAAGTATTTTGTTTTATTATTTACTTATTTATTTATTGCACTTATATCCCGCCCATCTTCCAAATAGGAACTCTGGGCAGCTAACAATAAAGCAACGCAAAAGAGATAAAAACAATACCAATAAGAAGAGGAGGAGGGCAGACGCAACAAGGATGACGCAGGCGGCAAATAAAATAAAATAAAATAAAATAAAATAAAATAAAATAAAATAAAAATCCAGAAACTTACGTAAGAAGGTCACCAAAAGCCTCCTTAAACAGGTAGGTTTTCAAAGCCCTTTTAAAGGCGGGCAGGGACTCTGCAAGGTGCAGCTCACTGGGGAGATGGTTCCACAGCATGGGGTCCACCACAGAGAAGGCGCGGTCACGCGTACGTGATTTCCACGCCTCTCTGGGTGTGGCCACCCTCAGTGAACGCGCCTGCGCCATTCTCGTGGGTCTGGTACCCAGTTGATCTCTGAGAGATATGCTCCACCAGGTACTCTGGTCCCAAGCCGTGGAGGGCTTTGAAAGTCAAAACCAGGACCTTGAACCTGATCTGGAGGGCAATGGGTAGCCAATTTGGAACTGCCCCCTTTTGCAACCTGGATTCCCCAGTCCCAATCACCTTGTTCATCCAGTTCATTCTGGATCTTACCAAAGGGCCACAAATTGGTAGTCATTTCACTGAGCATTATTGTTTGGTTATGTCTTAGGAAAAGAAGACACACATCTGGATTTTTCTTCCTCAGGTGCCCAAACAACTTATCCAGCCTTCAGGATTAAATATACCTTGACACGAAGTGTGGAGGAACTGGATGTTCCATTTCATCTAGCAAAATGTCTTGTGACAATTCTGCTCTTGAACACACTCCCTGCAGCCAATTCTTTTCAGTAGTAATGGAGACATGCATACTGTTAGCAGGAAGCAGGTCTAGTGGGAAAGGGCAGCATACCTTTCTTCTTTCTGTCTATTTATTTGATGGGATCAGATGGAAGCTGCACAGTTCTTAGTGAAATAACTTTATATATCCCTTACAGGGGGTTTTTATTTTCAGGGCTAGGAATGGACAACAGTTTGAAACATACCAGCTGAAAGGTTGCATCTAATATTTACATGGTAAAAAAATAGTGTGGGAATTAATTTAAATCTTTTTGACAAAGATGAGCGCTTCTTGGAGTATGGGATCAGGGAATGAATGGCTGGGTCTCCTCTGTTAATATGTTGGAAAAACTGGGAGGAAAAATTGGGAGGAATGATGGGAAGAACTATGATGGCCATGCGGCTGATGAAATTACTTTTATTCCTATTGCAGGTGAAGAGTGGGCCACAATACATTCATTGATTCTGAACATAATTCATTGAAAAAAAGAGAATAACCACATAATGGCTGAACTCCTTTTGCATAACCATTGTAGCAGTTATGCCTGCATAACTACATGGATGAAGATAGCAATGACAAAATCAGCCCCAAATTCCTGTTTCCTGTTTCCTCCACCCTTCAGGTTCTGAGGTTCACCCAAATTCTTGCTGATACAATTGAAGAGGATGTGTCTATTTACTATTTGTGGTTAGCTATACACTGTAACAAGAACTGTGTATCTATCCTGTTCTGAATCTTCTCAGGTATTAATATGACACATTGAGTTACCAATAGTGAATCCTGCTAAGGAAAACTTAGATTGAAGTATATCACAGGCTTCTAACTTTGCAGTGGATCATATGGAAGAGGTCAAAGTCAATCTCTTTGAACTCTTGATATGGGAAGCTTCTGTTATTCTAGGTAGATCAGGACAACATTTGGCTCTCCAGGTGTTGTAAAAGTACAACAAGTCAGCATAGCCAAGAAATTACAATGTGCAGAGGTAGAAAATAGTGGGATATACTGAACAAATGTCTAATATGATATGCTTGCTTGCTATGATCAATGTTTTAACTTTGCTAAGATTCATTTACCATGTTTTTCACTGTATAAGATGCACTTTCCCCTCTCTCAAAAGTAAGGGGAAATGTCTGTGCATCTTATAGAGCGAATACAGTAGTCTCCACTCTATCTATCTATCTATCTATCTATCTATCTATCTATCTATCTATCTATCTCTATCTATCTATCTATCTATCTATCATCTATTAGACATGGGCACGACCAGAAAAAATGACGTTTTGAGTTTTCGTTTGTAGGAATGGGTCCATTTCGGGTCGTTTCTGTTTGTCGTGAACTTTTTCAAAAATTTGTCATTTCCGCTTGTCGTTTGTCGTTTGTCATTTCCACCGTGATTTAGCGCAATTTGACTTCCCAGAGCATAGGGGCGTCCCGCAATCAGGGCCGGCACTAGGTGTTTTTGCGCCCTAGGCGGCGGGCGGGGCGGGGGTGGGGGTGGGCGAGCAGGCGGGCGGCGGCCGCGGGCGGCCGAGTAGGTGGGCAGCGGCGCGGGCGGGCAGGCGAGTGGGCAGTTAGGATATCACTTAGGATAGAGGTTCTGTTCTTGGCTTGCACCCCAAATGTGTGTGTGTGCAAGCAAACTGAACTTGGGAAAATAGAAATCCACACCTCCCACTCCCAGTCGAACCTCCCCCTATATCCAATATAAGAAAAAAATCCTCACAAACTGCCAGAGAAGAAATAAAGAATAAACTGCTATTCCCTTCAGCAGACAAAGCTGCAGGGAATAAAAGAAATTATTTTCTAAATTCAATTCCCTCCCTGCCTGCCTAACTTAAATCCTAAAGCCTCCAGCCTCCCTCCTCAATCTCGATCGGATCATACCAGCACCAGCAGCCAGCCCTCCTCCTTCAACCACATCCATACACCCGACTGCGATTTCTGGAAGGTGCCTCGGCTTTTTATGCCCTCCGAGACATCCAGAAGTGTCAGTCAAAAACCTGGCAATGCCATTGGTGGAATGGTTCAAACAATTTGCATGGTCCCATCCCATGCCCAGCCCAAATGGGCAGGTCTAAAAAAATAAAAAATAAAATAAAATAAAATCAATACGACGTTTTATTGCTATAAAAAAACCCACTGCTGCTGCTATTAAAATTCAGGCATTTAAAATAAATAAATTTCACATGTTTCTGTGGTGATTTGGTGTGTTTTTTGACCACAATTTCAAAAGAAAAATTGCGGTCGCCATTTTGGATTCCCCCCAC
Organism: Phrynocephalus guinanensis; assembly: GCA_037367245.1. Classification (NCBI taxonomy): domain Eukaryota; kingdom Metazoa; phylum Chordata; class Lepidosauria; order Squamata; family Agamidae; genus Phrynocephalus; species Phrynocephalus guinanensis. The sequence goes on along the minus strand of CM074739.1, from coordinate 70,319,384 downwards.
CGCATGGCATGGCGAGATGACGAGGATGACCCCCCCCCCAGCCTGGTGCAAGCAGCCCAGGACAGGAGAAGAGGGGGGAAGGGCCAGGGACCCCCCAGAAACCACCCCTCTGGTAGGTGGCAAAGCCTCAGGCAGGCATATTTTCGCCTGCTTTTTTAGTCGGGAGTCGGGTTTTTTAAAAAAAACTTTTACAAAACTTTTTCTGTGCTTTGCATTGCGCGATCGCCGCGATGCCACAAACGGAAATGAAAAACCCGACCAAATTTTTCTTTTTTCGGTTTGAGTTCGAGTTCTGATGGCTTAATTATCGTTACCGTTTCCGTTACATAATGGAAATGATAACCGAAAACGAAAACAACAATTTTCCTGAGTCGTGCCCATGTCTACTATCTATCTATCTATCTATCTATCTATCTATCTATCTATCTATCTATCACAAATTTTCATTTAGAGAGGTTACCTGCATGGAGCCTCTCCCATCCCCTGCTGCAGCCAGGATTCCACAGTTCCAATAACCTTATTTGTAAAGAGGTCTCTGCCACGGAGCCTCTGCCCTCCCCTTCTGCAGCCAGGATTCCCCAGTCAAAAATCACCTCATTGGTAAAGAGCTCTCCTTCACGGAGCCTCTGCCCTCCCCTTTTGCAGCCTGGATTCCACAGTTCCAATCACCTCATTTGCAATTGTCCCCTTTTGCAACCTGGATTCCCCAATCCCAATCACCTTGTTTGAAACCCTTCCATTTTGCAGTCTGGATTCCATAGCTCAAATCACCTCCTTCACAAAGAGGCTTCCTCCAGGGAGCCTCTCCCCACCCCTCCCCTTTTGCAGACCGAATTCCACAGTTCCAATCACTTCATTTGCAATCCTCCCCTTTTACAGCCTGGATTCCCCAGTTCCAATTACCTCGTTTGAAACCCTCCCCCTTTTGCAGCTAGGATTCCCCAGTCCCACTCACCTCCTTTGCAAAGAGGCTTCCTCCGGGGAGCCTCTCCCCACCACTTTCCATTTTGCAGGATTCTCCCACCATGAAACCTTAGACTAAATATTTTTTCTTGCTTTCATCCTCTAAAAACTAGGTTGTCTTATGATCAGATGCGTCTTTTAAAAATTAAATGAATATTTGATGTGTCTTTTTCTTACATACCCAACTCTTTTCTCGGTGAGATAAAGAAACTGCATGACAAAGCTATATTGACAGATATATTGGCTTTAGAAACAACCAACGTCCTCTTATGTTCACCCACTCCCATGAAGGTAAATGGATTCACATGCATGACAGTGTCCGGTGAATCTTTATTCTTCATGTAAAGCTGCTTCCCAACTTGAATTAAATGGAAAAAGCTCATACTTTCATGGATCTTCTTGCTCTTACATGAGTGTTCTTGCAGTGCTTTGAATTATGGTCATTAAGTACTAAACTTCCCATTAGAAAAGCTGTAGAGCCTTAATGATACCCGCCCAGCTGGGCCTGAATAATGAATAAATAAGTGGTATAAAATAATTATGACAGTTTTAAATGGAACATTTGCAAGTCTTAGCATAATGTTGGCTGCAAAGGAAGGCCTGTATATGCAGGCCTTAATTGAGTGTATTACATTAAAATATGGTTACTGTGGAAAAGGAATCACAGCAATATTACAATAATACAGAGAACTAAAACCTGCTAAGAATGTTTAAACAACTTTCAGAAGAGAAACAGAAGTAAATTGGAAGAAGAATCATGTAGAGTAATTGCAGTTTTAAACATTTATTATTTTTATGACATCATTTCATAATTTTAAAGATCCAGTTGCTCAAATTATAGAATGCATAAGAATAAAATACAATATACAACAACCTCCATAGCAGTAATACTCAGAGCTGGCTCTATCATTCAGTGGAGTGATGGGACAAATACCTTGGAAAACAATATGGAAATGTCTATGGCTAGAATGGTAAAATTCAAATTACAGTATTTGCTATTGACTACTTGATGTACAAGTCAATGTAAATCAGCCTGGAGTTTTCTTCCCAAAGCTGTGCTAGTACATGTAGGAGAACAAAACAGGTCGTGGTGGTAGTGTTTGCCTTCTGCCTTTTTTGCCACTTATTGAGACAATGACGACAACATTGACACAATAATAATAATAATAATAATAATAATAATAATAATAATAATAATAATAATAATAATAATAATAATAATAATAATAATAATAATAATTATTATTATTATTATTATTATTATTATTATTATTATTATTATTATTATTATTATTATTATTATTATTATTATTACTGGACCTGGGCACGACTCGGCAAAATTGTTTCCATTTTCGGTTATCGTTTCCGTTACGTAACGGAAACGGTAATGATAATTAAGCCGTCAGAACTCAAACTCGAACCGAAAAAAGAAAAAATTGGTCAGGTTTTTCGTTTCCGTTCGTGGCATCGTGGCGATCGCGCAATGCGAAGCACAGGAAAAGTTTTTAAAAGTTTTTTTTAAAAAAAACCCGATCCCCAGCCAAAAAAGCAGGCGAAAATATGCCTGCCTGAGGCTTTGCCACCTACCAGAGGGGTGTTTTCTGGGGGTCGCCGGCCTCCCCCCCTCTTCTCCTGTCCTGGGCTGCTTGCACCAGGCTGGGGGGGTGGGTCATCCTCATCGTCTCGCCAAGCCATGCGGTGGGGGGGGATCCAAAATGGCAACCACAATTTTTCTTTTGAAATCATGGTAAAAAACACACCAAAATCACCACAGAAACATGTGAAATTTATTTATTTTAGATGCCTGAATTTTAATAGTAGCAGCAGTGGGTTTTTTTATAGCAATAAAACGTCGTATTGATTTTATTTTATTTTATTTTATTTTTTTTTTTTTTTTTTTAGACCTAACCATTTGGGCTGGGCATGGGATGGGACCATGCAAATTATTTGAACCATTCCACCAATGGCATTGCCAGGTTTTTGACTGACACTTCTGGATGTCTTGGAGGGCATAAAAAGCCGAGGCACCTTCCAGAAGTCGCAGTCGGGTGTATGGATGTGGTGAGGGAGGAGGGCTGGCTGCTGGTGCTGGTGTGATCCGATCGAGATTGAGGAGGGAGGCTGGAGGCTTTAGGATTTAAGTTAGGCAGGCAGGGAGGGAATTGTATTTAGAAAATAATTTCTTTTATTCCCTGCAGCTTTGTCTGCTGAAGGGAATAGCAGTTTATTCTTTATTTCTTCTCTGGCAGTTTGTGAGGATTTTTTTCTGATATTGGATAAAGGGGGAGGTACGACTGGGAGTGGGAGGTGTGGATTTATTTTAAAAATATATTATATACTACCATTTATTTTCTATTTTCCCAACTTCAGTTTGCTTGCACACACACACATTTGGGGTGCAAGCCAAGAACAGAACCTGTATCCTAAGTGATATCCTAACTGCCCACTCGCCTGCCCGCCCGCGCCACCACCCACCTGCAGCCCGCGGCCGCCGCCCACCCACTCACCCGCCCACGGCCGCCGCCCGCCTGCTCGCCCGCCCGCAGCCGCCGCCTACCCCACCCGCCGCCCAGGGCGCAAAAACACCTAGGGCTGGCCCTGATTGCGGACGCCCCTATGCTCTGGGAAGTCAAATCACGCTAAATTGCGGTGGAAATGACAAACAACAAACGACAAACGGAAACGACAAATTTTTGAAAAATTTCACGACAAACAGAAACGACCCGAAACGGACCCGTTCTGACAAACGAAAACTCGAAACGTCATTTTTTCTGGTCGTGCCCATGTCTTCTTCTTCTTCTTCTTCTTCTTCTTCTTCTTCTTCTTCTTCTTCTTCTTCTTATTATTATTATTATTATTATTATTATTATTATTATTATTATTATTATTATTATTATTATTATTATTATTATTATTATTATTATTATTATCATCATCATCATCATCTGCAAATCTGGAAGGTACAAACCAGGGTTAATTGGCACTTTCCTTCCATCCCTCTGCTGACTCTTGTCTGAATAGCTAAAGCAAAGTCACTTGGGGCAGCCCAATTTCCAGTGTGTGGATTCACAGTAATTCAATGTGCATCAAGCAACAAATGTCAGGGATCACAAAGCAGTAGCAACATATTGGAGGATAAAATGATGTATGTCATACATCTTTCCATGTATCCTGTAAATTACCCTCAGACTTTCAATTTTAGTGATTTCCTGTCATCAATGTTAAAGGAACATTCAAATATCAATTAGGGCTGTTTCACAGTGTCGAACAGGGCAAAGTTGACTATGGCAGCACAAGATGGAGTGGACCAAGGATAACAATGACAGGTATGTACAGTATGTTCAGATAATAGGCTCATACAGAAATCTACACAGCACTTATATGTCTGATATCAGTGCATGATCTATGTGATCTCTCATCCTTAAATGTGTGCTGTACTGAGAACATTAGCTGGAATCAAGCATATTGTGTGTGGGATAATTGTGCATACAGCTGTATCTTTCTCTCATTTTCTCTATGACACACAGTGGGTGAATAAACCTAAAGTTTCAATATTCATGCTGCATTCATGATTTGGGAATGTGTGACTAGCTAGAAGATGAGGATGAAAAAACCATATTGACCTTTTTTAGCCTTAAAGTCAACCAAACAAAATGTGTTTTACAACTAGGATTCTGATCCGAAAAACTTCTGATTGTCTTATTTGTTAAAAATGTTAGTACAATAGGACCCCCAACCCATATCCACAAGGGATTGGTTCCAAAACCGCGTTCCTCAGATGCTGAAAAATGCGGATTATAGCAAACATTTTTAAAATAGCATAAACTAAGCAGGCATTCCTCACTTGCAGTAACATTGGAGTTCTGTCCCTATGACTAAGTCATGATGTTAATTGGTTGTTAAGTGAGAAGTGTAAAGAGGATTAGAGATGAGGACGAATCGAAACGTAAATCACATTTTCTGAAAAATTTAGTCAATTTGTCAGAATTTGTTGATTTGTATTTGTCATAAATTCTCCCAGTGAATACGAAATGATACATTTGCCAATCCATTAGGCTATGAAGTGGCCCCCAGGGCAACTAGCGGCACTGAATTTCAAGGGAAGCATCCAGTGACTGTCTTCTACAATTCCTCCAAGTTTGATGGAGATTGGAGTTTTGATGTCTGAGTTAGGCACTTTCAAACAGCCTCCCCAGGAAAATTCTCCCCTGGCATCTAGAAACTCCAAACTTGCAGAGAAGGCTCTCCTGTACAATCCCTCCAATTCTGGTGAAGCTTGGATTTCCCCAACCCAGTTACTAAATGACTATTTCCTACCTTCCACCCATTTTGTGGATGTATAACTCAAATGTCCAAAACTCAATCATCACCAAAATTTGAGGGATCATATAGATGAGATGGGACAAGTTGCACTGCAAATTCAGTGTCTTTAAAAATTACAACTTCCAAGTTTCAAAAAAATATTGGGATTCAAAAAAGGGAAGAGAGCCATCTTATTCAGTTTACTTTGTGCATACCTAGTATTTAAAGGTATATAATTTTTAAACCAATCTATTTTGCTTGATTGAGTAGGGGTTATAAATTCTGGCATTTTCATTCTTGCTGTTTCTTGGAGTTTTTCATGCTTGGTTTTCTCTATTGCAAACTACATTGTGCTTGAATTCTAAACTAGGGATGGGCACGAAATGGAAAAATGGTGTTTCATTTTGTTCTGTTTCGTCCCCACCCACATTTCATTTTGTTTTCTTTCATATGACTTTTTAAAATGGCTGCTTGTACTTACCCCTCCTCCTCCTTATGGGCTCTGGGGGCTTCTGGGCTCTGGCAGGGCTCTAGCAGCGTCGCTACCCTGTACCGGATTGTTGGTGGCACCAGGGGCAGTGGGTGCCGAGAAGCCTCCTCGCTGCCTCACAAGGCAATGCTGCGCCAGATCAGTGGTGGGCTGGTGGTGGCAGCTGCAGCAGCAGGAGGTGCAAAGAAGCCTCCCTGCTGCCTCGTGAAGCACTGTTACTCAGTACGCTCCCCATTGGGGGAGGAGAAGCAGTGGGTCTTTTAAAAGTTTTTTTTTTTTTGCTGCGCTCCAGAAGCAAGCGCCAGAAGAGAAGTGATAACTTCTTGGCAGCAGTATTGGCAATGGCAGGCTCAGGGCCTCCTGGCATCCCCGTTGGCCCTCTCCAGCCCGCATCCTCGGTGGCGGTGGTGGCAGTGGCAGGTGCAGGGCCTCCTGACAGCCCCACTGGCCCTTTCCGGTGTGATAGCATGGTGGCAACAGGGCCTCCTACAGTCTGCTTGCACTCTCCAGCTGGGTGTTGAGCAGCAGCAGCAGCAGCGGTGGAGGCAGCAGTGAGCCCAGCAGGTAAGGGCCCGTTTTACAGACTGAATGAAGCAGTTTGTTTTAACAGAAAAAAATGACTGTTTCATTTCATCTATATTGAAATGCTGCTTCATTGTTTCATTTCGTTTCATTTCATTTCATTTTGTTTCATTTCATTACTTAACAAAACAACAAAATAGCATTTCGTTTTTCATTTTGTGCCCATCCCTATTCTAATCATCCTAGTCTAGTTTACTGAACCACATGTCCTAGGTATAATTGCATAGTAAATTACCTAGAGAGTAATGTTTATTAAGGATGGTGGAGACACATATTAAAAAAAAAACTAACATCTAGCTAGAGGGAAATACTTTATATGCCAGATAGTAAAGAATTATGTTGGACTAAAATAAAGCCATAGAACAAAGCAGGCAACAGCTGTGTTAATGCAACATAATGAACTATTTTGTAACATGATCATTTCCAGGAAGTTAGTTTAATCTTTATCAGCCAGCTGGTCTACTGGCATGAATATTAAAGATTACAATTCCTGATCCATAAGCATAGATTTGTGGGATTTCATGTGAATTTTGCAAATTGTCTAGGAAACCACTCATAAAAGTTTCTGAAGTGGTTCATGTTTGAACCTAGTGTCACCCTGCCTTCCATTTTGACTTAAAGTTGAGAAGAAATATCTTACATTGTCATCCTACCACTCCAAAGCTATGTTCTTATGTCACTTTGCACCAAGCACATCCACTCAATTACTACTTGACATATTAAGATTAAGATTATGATGGGGGGGGGGGAGGGAAAGTTTAAGAGATGAAGCTTTGGCTTACTTCATCAGCTATGATTATCAGGTTTTATTATTTAACCAGAAACCCCTATACAGTATTTCTATACATTATGGATGGGTGATTTTGTTTCAGATTGGATCTGGTCCAAATTAAAAAAAAAATAAAGGCTCTGCAAAATTCAAGCATAGGAGAAAACAAAATTGATAAATTTGCCTGCACTTTTAAAAGACCAGCACCTTTTTATTTTAAACAAGCTGATAAATGAGATATTTGTTCTTAATAGTTCCAAGAAAATCTGATAATTCCTCAGGAAGAAATGTGAAGCCAGTATTTAATTATAGAGATGCCACAGTAGTTCTAGACCTCTTGCATTTTTCCAAATGTAAGACTGAGCCGAATATTTAGAAGATCAAGCACTCATGCAGCAAAAACTGGGTCAGGCAAGTAGGACTGGTGAATTTCATTTTTATTTATTTATTTTATCTGTTAAGTGCTATCTGAAACAGATCATCATTAGATTAAATATTTTCTTTAAATACCAGAAGAGAAATTCTTCTTTGGTATGGTAGTGTAAAATAAAAATAAAATAACAACAAATATAAAAATACATCAGAATGAAAAGGCACTCCTACAACAGTTCTCAGTTCTAAGCAATTTGTCCTATAAAAGTTTTAAATGCAAATGCAGTGGGATCACTGCCAAAGTACCTGGTGAGAATTCAGGAAATGTTTAAATGAAAAAAATAATGAACAGCTTTCACACCCAACCTGAAATGCTACAGTGGTTTAAAATATTCTCTCTTTTAAGCAAAGTAACAGAAGAATGACATTTCTGAAACTTTATTTTCAGTTGCGCTGTTGAAATGCTGTACTTGCTGCATGAAGGCATTTTGATCCAATTGAGGCTTAAGTCCAGCAAAGAACATATGGTGAGCATTGATTGTTTCCTGTTGATGTGTTTTCTTTAATTTGTGTCATGTATCAATGACTTTCACAGATCATTAACCTTAGTCTTGTTTATACAATTTTTTCCTGAGATGGCAATCATTTTTAGACATTTCGTCAGTCAATCAAGTTTACATTAATAACCTGACTGTCCACTGTGCAGTTTTGTCATTGTCACATTCAGTGAAGTCATTGTGGGAGGCAGGAATCTCTTAAAGCTTTTTTTTATGATGCTGAAGGATATATTTTTTTGTGAACTGGTTTTAAACTCTCTCTCTCTCCCCCCCCCTTGGTCAAAATGACTTTTGATCATTTATAGAAATACATCTAACTGAAAATTCTGTTAGTGTGTTCTGTTTCATCAAAGAAAGAGGAGTGTAATTCTTTCTGCTTAGTTCATACTGTAACCTGCCAGTTCATGGGGAAGACAGCAATTCACTCGCCCACTTGAAGAAAGCAAGGATGGAGTCCATCATTCAGGGAATGCTTGCCTGAAGAGAAAGGTCTTTGCCTGTTTCCAGAAAGATATCAGAGATGGGGCAGTCCTGGCCTCTAGTGGGAGGGAGTTTCAGAGGATGGGCGTAGCAGCCGAGAAGGCCCTTTCATGTGTTCCCACAAGATGTACCTGTGAGGGTGGTGGGGTAGAGAGAAAGGCCTCTCCTGATGACATTAGCACACGTCATATAAAATTTCTTTTTGTAAATAAATAAAATAAATAAATAAATACTGTGATATTCAATCTTTGAGGTAGCTAGGACTCAAGTCATACAGTGCTTTGTAGGTTAAGGTCAACAGTTTGAATTGTGCCAGATAGCTGATTGGTAGCCAGTAGAGCTGCTTTAATAGGGGTGTGATGTGACCTCTGTACCTCGCCCCAGTCAGCAATTTGGCTACTGCATTTTGGACCCGATGAAGTTTCCTGAGAGTTTTCATAGGTTGTCCCACATACAGAGCATTACAGTAGTCTATTCGGGACATCACTAGGGCATGGGGCACAGCGGCCAGAGCTAGTTTCTCAAGAAATGGGTGTAACTTGTATGCTAGCCTTAATTGTGCAAATGCACTCCTGGATACCCAGCCATGACCTGGGCATCCAGGCTAAGGATGTCATAACTAGAAATCAACACAGATTTCTCAAAAACAAGTTAGGCCAGACTAATTTGACCTCTTTCCTTGATAAAGTTACAGACCTGGTGGATGAGGGGAACACTGTGGATGTTGTTTATCGTGATTTCAGTAAGGCTTTTGATAGGTTTTCCCATGGCATACTTGCAAAGAAGTTAGTAGAATGTGGGATAAATAATGCTACTCTTAGTTGGATTTGTAATTGATAACTGATCATATGAAAAGGGTGACTGTAAATGGCTTCTCCTCAGCATGGAGAGGGGTGACCAGTGGAGTGCCCCAGGGTTCTGTTCTGATTCTAGTGCTATTCAACATCTTTATTAATGACTTGGATGAAGGAATAGAGAGTAGACTGATTAAATTTGCAGATGATACCAAATTGAGTGGCTAATTCACTGGAGCAGTGATGGCAAACCTTTTAGAGATCAACTGCCCAAACTGCTATTCAAAACCCACTCATTTTTAAAAGCTCCAATACAGCAGTGGGGTCCAAACTTCAGCCATCCAGATGTTTTGGACCACAACACCCAAAATTCCAAGCCTCTATTGCCAGTAACAAAGGACTGTGGGTGTTGTAGTCCAATACACCTGGAGGGCCGAAGTTTGGACACCCCTGCAATACAGCAATTTAACCTGAACAGGTAGCTGTGAAGGGGATATGTCAGGTGCTCACAGAAAAGGCTCCAAGTGCCACCTTTGCCACCCGAGCCATAGGTTTGCCAACACTGCACTAGAGGATACGATAAAACATGCAACGGAATTCCACTAATTACGCTAGCCCTTGTAATTCTGTAAAGGGTTTATCTGCAATCTCACTCCAGCCCCTCTCTGCCATAAATCTCACAGAGAAGACACAAGGCAGGAGTCTGGAGACCGCTAGACTTAACATGTGTTCTTAGATTGACTTCAGCCTTCTAATGCTGTGTAGCTTAGCAGACTTACCAAAATAGAGTCCAGGCACCTGTTATAATCAAAAAGCTATTTATTAGACATGGGCACAACCAGAAAAAATGACGTTTCGAGTTTTCGTTTGTCGGAACGGGTCCGTTTCGGGTCGTTTCCGTTTGTCGCAAAATTTTTCAAAAATTTGTTGTTTCATTTGTCATTTGTCATTTGTCGTTTCCACCGCAATTTAGCGCGATTTGACTTCCCAGAGCAGGGGCGCAATCAGGGCGGCCTAGGTGGCAGGCGGCGGGCAGGCGGGTGGGGGTGGGTGGCGGGGGAGGTGCGGGCCGGCGGCGGTGGCGGGGGGCCATGGACAGGCGGCGGCCATGGGCAGGCGAGTGGGCGGGCGGTGGCGTGGGCCGCAGGTGGGTGACGGCATGGGCAGACGGGTGAATGAGCAGTTAGGATATCACTTAGGATACAGGTTCTGTTCTTGGCTTGCATCCCAAATGTGTGTGTGTGTGCAAGCAAATTGAAGTTGGGAAAATAGAAAATAAATGGTAGTATATAATATATTTTTAAAATAAATCCACACCTCCCACTCCCACTCGAACCTCCCCCCTTTATCCAATATCAGAAAAAAATCCTCAAAACTGCCAGAGAAGAAATAAAGAATAAACTGCTATTCCCTTCAGCAGACAAAGCTGCAGGGAATCAAAGTAATTGTTTTCTAAATTCAATTCCCTCCCTGCCTGCCTAACTTAAATCCTAAAGCCTCCAGCCTCCCTCCTCACTCTCGATCGGATCACACCAGCACCAGCAGCCAGCCCTCCTCCCTCAACCACATCCATACACCCAACTGCGATTTCTGGAAGGTGCCTCGGCTTTTTATGCCCTCCGAGACATCCAGAAGTGTCAGTCAAAAACCTGGTGATGCCATTGGTGGAATGGTTCAAAAAAATTGCATGGTCCCATCCCATGCCCAGCCCAAATGGGCAGGTCTAAAAAAATAAAAAATAAAATAAAATAAAATCAATACAACATTATATTGCTATAAAAAAACCCACTGCTGCTACTATTAAAATTCAGGCATTTAAAATAAATAAATTTCACATGTTTCTGTGGTGATTTGGTGTTTTTTTTTACCACGATTTCAAAAGAAAAATTGTGGTCGCCATTTTGGATTCCCCCCCCACCGCATGGCATGGCGAGATGACGAGGATGACCCCCCCAACCTGGTGCAAGCAGCCCAGGACAGGAGAAGAGGGGGGAAAGGCCGGGGACCCCCCAGAAACCACCCCTCTGGTAGGTGGCAAAGCCTCAGGCAGGCATATTTTCGCCTGCTTTTTTGGTTGGGAGTCGTTTTTTTTATAAAAAAACTTTACAAAAACTTTTTTTGTGCTTCGCATTGCGCGATCGCCGCGATGCCACAAACGGAAACGAAAAACCTGAACAAATTTTTCTTTTTTCAGTTTGAGTTCGAGTTCTGATGGCTTAATTATCATTACCATTTCTGTTACGTAACGGAAACGATAACCGAAAACGGAAACGACAATTTCGCCGAGTCGTGCCCATGTCTACTATTTATTCAATCTTAAGGAAGGTTACACCAAATATTTGCTCCTAACTGGAAAACAACAAAGTTACCGTAAGTTTCCTACACTATTACTGGCCCCATGGGGCTAAGGCCTCTAGTTAATTTCTAAACTAAATTTCATCGCTGGTCTCTCTCTTTACTTAAGGTGAACAAGCATCCTGAAAAACACAGTCCCTCTTAACCCAGCTCATCTTCTGTTGGCACGGGAAACCAGTCACATGTTCCATATTGTCCAGTTAGGTTCCACCTGCTTCTTTACTGAGCCATTGTTGACATCTTCAAAGAGCAATTGTTGACACTAACTATAGATAAGAGTCAAGCTTCAGCAGAAACTTGCACCTTAATATTCAATGTTTACTTATAGCCTAGCTAACTGCTACTCTTTACTTCAAATTCCCTTACAGCGATGGCAAACCTTTGAGAGACCAAGTGCCCAAAGTGCTATTCAAAACCCACTAATTTTTGCAAAGTGCCAGTATAGCAATTTAAACTGAATACAGGTGGCTGTGAAGGGGCGATGTCAGGTGCCCACAGAAAAGACTCTGAGTGCCACCTTTGGCACCCATGCCAAACGCTCACCAGCACTGCTCTGGAGGATAGGATAAAAATCCAAAATGACTTTGATAGATTAGAGTGCTGCTCCAAAGCAAATAAAATGAGTTTCAACAGAGAGAAATTTAGGGTCCTGCATCTAGGCAGAAAAAAATGTATTTCATAGATATAGGACGGGAGACCCCTGGAGTACCTGTCAAAGGGATCTGGGAATCTGTGTGGAGCACAAATTGAACATGAGTCAGCAGTGTGACGCAGCAGCCAAGAAAGCCAATGTGATTCTTGGTTGCATCAACAGAAGCATAGTTTCTAGAGCAACTGAGGTGATATTACCACCCTATTCTGCCCTGGTCAGACCCCACCTGAAGTACTGTATACAGTTCTGTACTCCTCAATTTAGAGGATAGGATAAAAATCCAAAATGACTTTGATAGATTAGAGTGCTGCTCCAAAGCAAATAAAATGAGTTTCAACAGAGAGAGAAATTTAGGGTCCTGCATCTAGGCAGAAAAAATGTATTTCATAGATATAGGATGGGAGACCCCTGGAGTACCTGTCAAAGGGATCTGGGAATCTGTGTGGAGCACAAATTGAACATGAGTCAGCAGTGTGACGCAGCAGCTGAGAAAGCCAATGTGATTCTTGGTTGCATCAACAGAAGCATAGTTTCTAGAGCAACTGAGGTGATAGTACCACCCTATTCTGCCCTGGTCAGACCCCACCTGAAGTACTGTATACAGTTCTGTACTCCTCAATTTAAAAAGGATGTTGACAACCTTGAGCTGTTCCAGAGGAGGGCAAGCAGGATGATTAAATGTCTGGAACATATATCTTATGAGTCCAAGAGCACCTCCAAGCTGTGCACCTTTTTTTAAATTGGACAGTGACCCCATCCAGTACACTTGTTCTCTGTTTTGACTGACCAGAAGCACCTCTGTTTTGTCTGGGTTTACTTTCATTTTGTTCATCCTCATCCAGTTCATTACTGCAGAGGTGTAATAGTAATACTGTAGAGATGGGTATCATCAGCAGACTGGTGGCATTTAACCGCCAAAGTCCTGATAACCTTCCCCAGTGGTTTCATATAGATGTTAAATAACATAGGAGACAGAACAGACCACTGGGAAACTCCACAGATCAGCGGCAGTTGTGTCAAACATGAATCACGTGACACCACTTTCTGCATTCTTTCCTGCATTCTTTCCTGTATTAAACTGGAGCCACTTTAAGGCAGTGCCCCCAATTCCTATTTCATAGAGATGAGTCAGGAGGATGCCATGGTCTATAGTGTCAAAATCAGCTGAGAGGTCTAGTAAAACCAATATCCATTCCCCTATGTAAGTCATCTACCAATGCAACCAGTGTCATCTCAGTCCCATAGCCAGGCCTGAAGCTACCTTAAAATGGATCCAGGTAGTTTGTCTCATCCGTATTTTCTTTCCCTAATGACTCCTGTCTTCACCTCTTCCCCCTCCAGTCCCAGAGTGGTTTCTCTCTAGACCAAAAAAACAAAAAACAAAAAAAACAAACAAACAAAAAAAACTCATTCTTTCACCTAATGGCCCCTGTCTTCACCTTCCCCATACCTCTTCCCTCTCCCTGGCCCCAATTTTCAGTCTCTTGAGGAATCTTTGCAACAAAGACCTAAACAATACAGCCAAATCATTGCTTACAAATTCCTCTCTCTTGAGGAATTTTCACAACAAAGATATAACCTAATCACTGCATCAAATGTATTTTTACCTGCATCAAATGCATTGACTCATCCAACAGCCAACAAACATTTGGTATGTAACTTATATTCCATTGTATATTAATTGTACACCTAATTCTGCTACTATATGTCTGAAGAAGTGGACATGTCCACAAAAGCTTACATTAAAATATAACAGTCTTTAAGATGCCACATGTTTTTGTCTTTTATTTTCTTTGTTTTGATTTTTGCCTGGCATTCTGTGTGGTTTCTTTTTTTTTGTTCCAAATTGTGCTATCAATTATCCATATAGTATATCATATATATATATGCCAGTGTGGACAAGCCCTTAGTAAAGGAAATTGTATTTGAACTCTTGTGTGGCTCCAGGATCTTGTGATGGTGTCTGATTTCAGGAGAGTTCAGAAGGCTGCTTATGGGCCAGCTGAACTGTCCATCTTCCTGGCCAGCCTATGTTCAGGCCAACAATGGCAGACATCAAGGAAGTTGTAGCACATTTCTCACATTCAAGTTCATGAGATTGTTTGTCCCTTATTTCTCCCAAAAATGATGGGTTCCATCTCTAAACTATCTAAAGAGTCAAGGTTAATATTTGGCCTGTCCCATAGCTCTAGTGTGGATACACAAAGCTAGTGCGGGAAATAGCATTCCTTATATGACTCTCTTGAAATCTAAATGCTTTGAGCTTGCAAAATAGATTTGAATAATAAATCCATCTTGTTGCACTTGGTAACAAAATTCTTTTAGGAGCCATATCCATTATTCACCAACATTATCCTAAGCTAAAGTTTTCTCCAAGCAGCTTTAACTTCAGATAATGGGAAATGAAGGCCAATAAACTGTGTGCTTGATGAATGAATGGGACTTCAGGGGATAAAGGAGCAGCAATTTCTGTCATTAGCCATTACACTTTTATGAAGCAAAACAGACATAAGATGTTGAAATGGGAAATGAATGCAAGAGTTTAAAGGGTATGCTATGACAAGTATATACAAAGTGCAACTAGGAAATTATTAAATATATTAGTTAGGGGATGATCAAGTATATATGTCATAAATTAGATGAAGTGGTTTCATAATAACATTTGCAGAGGAACCATCACCGTTGTGCATTCTGCTTGTGAATTTGTGATAAAGAACTCGTTCAAAATTGTGAATGCCTTTGGGAGCCCCTTGGGATCCTTGGTGGCTGCTGCCTCTTTGATGCCACAGCTGTAACGATGTGTATGCAACCCGATGCTAATTAGACAACTCAGACAGTATAGGCTTCAAAATTAACAATGCAGGAGAGAGAGGAAGACAAGACACTGTGTCCTTTAGAAATTAATTAAAATGCACCACTTTGCCCTTTCATGCTGTAATGACATTTTTTGGGGGGGAAATAATTTATGTATCCAAATCTCTGGTGACCAGTTGGGGAAACAGTACAGTTGTTTGTTTTTCAATTTGTTGTGCCGTTGAGCATTTAGGATGGGAAAAAAGTCTATAATGGCTGGCAGCTGAAGTTAGTCTTATCTATGAATTCTGCATACCTCAGTGACCAGTGAAGTTAAATAAGTCACCTATGATTTTATGTTATCTTATTAAAAACATTTAGGATCAAAATTATTGCTCTGTCTTGAGGGCATGCATCAGAGCTTCTGCGACAATGTGAACCTCATTAGCTCTGTTGTCAAGTGCTGATGCAGAAAGGAGGGGTGCTGTGGAAATTTACCAAAGGAGTTGCTACTGAATGGTGCTCTGTAGCAAGCCCCTCAAATACCTGCCTGAGATCCCAGTGATACAATGTAAAATGTCAAGGGGGTTTCTGCTACTGGGTCCTCCAGCATGGAGACTTGTGAGGCTTGAGTGGTGGTGGGATGTAGATTGCCCAGATTTATACGTGTGGCACTGGCTCCACGTGGCCTCTTGTTTCTGGACCGCCAACAGTTAACAGCCCATTATTTAGACATTTTTATTTTTTGTGGTCCCCGGCAATCAGACCAGTGCCAGCACTTGCTGGCCAACTTCCACGTCCTCACCCAGGAGCGCAGAGGAAAAGACTGTGGGCCCCAGCACAGTACTCACTTACCTGGGTGTGGAGCTGGACACCTGGGACCAATCATCATGGCTGGGTGACCTGATAGCCCGGTTGGATGCCTTGGCACAGTGCAGGAAGGTAATGCTAAAGAAGCACCAGGTCATTGTGGGCCATATGAATTTCACCTGAAAGGCATTAGTCCCAGGGTGTGCATTACTGTGGTGCCTCAGTGCAGCCATGTGAGGGCTCTGGCAGACATTCCACAGGACCAGGATCACAGTGGGCATGCACGCCGATAGCCTCCTGTGGCACAGGTTCCTTGAACATTTAATGAGGTATCCTTCTGGCGGGCAGACCTGCAACTCAGCACCGACTTCCAGGTCCACATGGATGCAACTGGGACCCTTGTCTACGGAATTTATTTTAGAGGGCAGTGGTGGCATGAGCACTGGGCAGATGAGTGACACACCCATGGCATCACGCAGGACCTGACTTTTCTAGAACTGTTCCCTATCATGGGTGCATTGTGCCTCTGGGTGAAGAGCTGGGCGAACTCTGTCATCTGGTTCTGGTGTGGCATTCAAGCCGTAGTCCACCTCATTAACAACATGATGCCCCTAAAACCAAAAGGGTGATGTGCCTGAGCTGGGTGTTTGTTCTCCTGGCCCTAAAACATAACATGGTAGTGCATGCCAAACATGTTCCCTCCCTGGGCAACAGCTCAGGGGGTGCCCTCTCCCACCAACAGATTTAGCAGTTCAGGGAGTTGGCCCGGGAGCCTGCCAGCACCCTGTGGAACTGCCAGAGGACATGTGGAGGATTGGAGAGGCGAAGCTTACCAGGCAATAGATTTGCCTTCAGGGAGGGAGTGGGGTATAGCCATTCTGGCCTTTACCTGTGGAACACCTGTAGGAGTTCCTGGTTGCACAGTTTAGGAGGGGGCTGGATTCCAGCTCCCTTCAGACCAAGTTGTCAGCCCTAGCATTTCACGCCAAGTGCTGTGAGTGTGCAGATACCACAGGTCATATACATGATTAGGAAGATGCTTGGTTGCTGGGGCAAAGAGTGGCCACATGTGTGCCGGGACCCTTACGGGGTGCAGCTTTTTCACACAGTGGTGCTATTAGCATTCTTTGTGGCTCTTCGGATCAGTGAGTTCATTGCAACCAGGAAAGGTGACACTGCCCGCAAGGCCCTCCAACAAATGGACATCACTATGGGGTGACAGGGGAAGGTGCTGTTGATCCGACGGTCCAAGATGGGTCAGGTGGGAAAGGGGGCTCGCATAGAGCTTGGGCCCTGCTCCATAGTGGATATCTGTCCAGTTGTGCCCCCTCCACCAGTACTTTGTGCTCTGGTGGGATGCTGAGGGTTACTTGTTCCAGCATGAGGACGGGTCCGCACTGACTAAATAACAGTTCTGGAAGATTACCACCCAGGTATTGGCCAGGATTTGGGCAGGCCATCTGTGCTCTGGCACCCGCACCTTCCGCATAGGTGCCATCTCCACGTTGGCCGTGGAGGGGTACGTTTCAGCAGCAATTAAGCAGATTGGCCACTGTGCATTGCATCACTATCATTCATACCACCCTCCCCCAGTTGTTGTGCTGCACTTCTGCCCCCTCATTTCCTTTTCTCTTCCTAGGGCCTGCGATTGTGGGCAAATGCCACCTGGTGACAATATTCAGCCACAGTTTCATCCACTGGGCAGCAAAGTATGCAGCACGCTCCGCCTGGTGACCACACCTGGGACTGGGTGCCCGTGCCAGGGGGAACAACCTGGGATGCAGGCCGGGCAAGGATCTCATCAATGCCATCTTGCATAATCTAAAGTTCTGGCATACACGGTACCCTGAAACACTGGTATTATGGTCCACCACCATATCCAGGAGGGCCTGGTGAGTGGTACACGACCCCCAGGTGCTTAACTGGGCATGCAGGGGTGTGCACTAGGAAGTCTGCTACAGCATTCTCTAAGCAGGTGGTGCAGTGATCAGTCACCAGGACATCAGCACTGGCAAGCCTGTGCTGTTCCAGATGGATGGCATACACCTCACTGATGCAGGGCTCAACTTGTTCCTGGAAGACCTGCAGAGGGGCTGCATGTGGCCTTGGGTGGCCTAGTGGGGGAGGCATGGCCATAACTGAGCTTGGCCATAGAGGTGTGGGTAGTGCAGGGAATGAAGGCATTAGGTGAGTTCCAAATGCCGGATGGTGAGGTCACACCCACTCCTAGGTGTGCAAATAATGAGATCAAAGAGCTTGGGGCTAGGAAGCATTTGAAACCCAACTGGGGGAAGGGACCAGCCAGCCGATGGTGCCCCTGTCCCACGAGGGCAAATGGTCAGCTTGGCTGGCCTGGGGGGAGCCAAACTTGAACTGAACCCTCCTGGCGCCATTGACTCACCCACATGACAATGCCCTTGGGCGGGATCAGCCAGTGACCCCAGGTCCAATGGTTCCCCGTACAACAGCAGCCCTCCCTCTTAATAAGATGGAGCAATGTCAACCTTTAATAAAGCATGGCCTGATGGCTTCCACCCAACACATTGTCTCGCCTGTTCATTCCAACCTGACGGTGTGTGCAATGGAAACAGAACATTTGCCTGAACTGCATCACAGCAGTGGGTCATTGCTGAAAAAGAAAAGTACCTGAATGGGAGGTGCCAGCTGGCTTCACACCCAAATCAGAGCCATGTGGGGTTATAGTAGGCTTACTGAATGTATGATGAAGTTAATCTGAACATGCTCAGAGATCCTTTTAGTACTTCACTGAAGACACAACTAACAAAGGCTACTTCTTATAACTTGTATATATGTCTTTTAAAGTACTTTTTAGTAATGATTCCTAGGGAACTCAAGTGGGAATCCCACTGATTTCCTCCTAGGGCCTTTTTACATGATCCCTAAGATCCGCTGGCCACTTAAATTCGGACCAGAGATCTTAGGGGTTCGTCTCTCTTCCTGTGTCCCCACCCCTCCCCACTTCCTGGCTGCTGGCTGCGTGAGGGGAGGGAGAAAAAGAGAAAGAAAAGCATGCCGCTCACCTCTGTTCTGCCTCTCGCTCCTGCCGGCAATATTTCAGTCTCTGTAAAAGTAGCTCTTAAAGGGGTGGGAGCCAAAACAACAACAAACAGAAGCAAGGAGAGCCCGCACTCACTATTGTTACACTGGATCAAATAATTTTCACCTCCAAAGAGCAGGTACTTGAAAGGTGCGCTGAGACGCGCTAAAGTGGGTGTGGTCGCACTTAATTTCCTGTTAACTCCGGAAACACTTAATTTCCTGTTAACTTTCCTGGTGGGAAAACATTTTTAAGCTCCGGAGCTGGGAGCCATTTGCCCCGGAGTTTAGGGGTCATGTATATACGCCCCTAATGGACTTTACGTAGGCAATTGGTTGTCCACTGTGGAAAGAAGAGTGCTGGGATGGGTTGAGGAAAACTGAGATTATAGCGCATCTTATATTCAGCAATATTTTTGTAAGGTTATATTTTGCAGTCAAGCTGGCAAAATGGGGGCCATAGTTAGGTGGAGTTTTTACTTGGCCAATGGGCTGAACCAATAATTCCTTAAAGTCCTAGAGAGAAGTGACAAGCAGGGCACTGCAGGGTCCTGTCAAGTATCTAAACTAGTTTAGCATCTTCATAAATGATTTGGATGAGGGTTTGGAGATGATGCTCATCAAATTTACAGAGGATACTGAAATAAAGAATCATACCTCACTGGTATTCTGGAACTTGTCCAGAGGTGCATGGCCAAGTTGGTGAAATATCTGGAATGGCTGAAGAAGCCAATGAGGTATACTCTGAAAAAGAGAAAGCTGAGAAGCAATATGATAGCCATCTTCAAATAACTGAAGGGTTTTCAAGTGGAAGGCAGGGCTGGTTGCTTTGTGTAGCTCTAGTGGGTTCAATCTGAATGAATTAGAGATGGGCACGACCAGAAAAAAATTTTTTTTTGAGTTGTCGTTTTTCGGGACGGGTCCGTTTCGGGTCGTTTCCGTTTTTCGTGAATTTTTTCAAAAATTTGTCGTTTTGTCATGTCGTTTGTCGTTTGTCGTTACCGCCGCGATTTAATGCGACTTGACTTCCCAGAGCATGGGGTTAGGGGGTAAGGGCTAGGCTTAGGGTAACGGTTAAGGTTAGGGTGGGTTAGTGGGCTGTACCTCTGGGTGCCTCTGGCCCACTAAGAACACAGTGTACTGGCGTATGGGTTAGGGTTAGGGTTAGGATTAGGATTAGGGTTGGTGGGCTTTTTATGCCCTCTCTGGCACATCCAGAAGTCTCAGCAAAACCTGGCCATGCGATTGGTGGAATGGCTCCAAAAATTTGCATGGTCCCATCCCATGGCCAGCCCATCATTGCGCGTGCACAGGTGTAAAAATATAAAAATAAAATAAAATAAAATCAATGGAGACGTTTTGTTGCAAGAAAAACCCACTGTTGCTACTGTAAAAATTCAAGCATTTAAAATAGCTAATTTTTGCATGTTTCTGTGGTGCTTTGGTGGGTTTTTGGACCATGATTTCAAAAAAAATATTGTGGTCGCCATTTTGGATCCCCCCGCACCGCATGGCAAATGGAGACGCCGATGATGCCCCCTCCCAGCCCGGTACCAGCAATTCTCAGCAAAACCTGGCCATGCGATTGGTGGAATGGCTCCAAAAATTTGCATGGTCCCATCCCATGGACAGCCCACCATTGCGCGTGCGCAGGTGTAAAAAAAAAAAAAATAAAATAAAATAAAATAAAATAAAATCAATGGAGACGTTTTGTTGCAAGAAAAACCCACTGCTGCTACTGTAAAAATTCAGGCAGTTTTAAAATAGCTAATTTTCACATGTTTCTGTGGTGCTTTGGTGGGTTTTTGGACCACGATTTCAAAAAAAATATTGCGGTCGCCATTTTGGATCCCCCCGCACCGCATGGCAAATGGAGACGCCGAGGATGCCCCCTCCCAGCCCGGTACCAGCAGCCCAGGACAGGAGGGGGGGAAGGCTGGAGTGGGGACCCCCCCCCCCAGAAACCACCCCTCCGGTAGGTGCCCTCAGGCAGGCATATTTTCCCCTGTTTTTTTGGCCGGGAATCAGGGATTTTTTTTTTCTAAAACTTTTTTTCTGTGCCGCTTGGCATCGCGCGATGCCAGGAACGACATCGCTGCGATGCCAGGAACGACAACGACAAATCAGACCCAATTTTTCTTTTGTCAGTTTGAGTTCGATTTCTGGGGGAGTAATTGTCGTTACCGTTTCCGTTGTGTAACGGAAACGAGTAACGGAAACGGAAACGAGAATTTCGCCAAGTTGTGCCCATGTCTAGAATGAATGCAAAGTGCACCAAAGGAGCTATCATACACCTTGGAGCTATCATTGGGGGTTCATATTGACTGGAAACGCTGTTTGACATGGGAATGGACTGCCTCAGAGAAGTGGAAGTCAAATTCCCCTTCAGTGGAAGTTTTAAATGGAGGTTGTCAGAGTTCTTTTAGCTGTAGATTTCTTACTTCAGCATCAGGTTGGACTCAAAGATTACGGGGTCTCTTCCAAACCTGCAACTCTATGATTGTAGGTTTATGTACTAGATAAGACTCTGCTCCCATCCAAACTTACTTTTATGTTCTTGACAGTCCTTATAGAAATTGCTTTTCAGATTGCAGTTATCAGAATGTCCCAACCATCCTGGTTATTGGCCAAACCAAATAATGGATTTTGGGACTGGTCATTTTTTTAGAAAGGAGAAAAATAGCTTTCCCAAGCTCTGGCTCGTAATTCATATACCTTGGAGCTAAATCTGGCATTCAGAAGAATTTCAAAATCGAAACCCTTTTCTGTCTTGACAGAAATGTTTTTACTACCTGGCAATGTATCTCATGCTCTCCCTTGTGCGCATAGGTAGAGCATGCATAAAGAGAAGGCTGGTGATTGCTACAGTATCATTTTCATCTCTTTTCCTTCTGTTAACAGAGAATGCTTGCTTTCTAGACTTAAAGAAAGAGATGGCTGGACATGGTGAGGCATGAAAGCTTTAAATGCATTTTCGGCTCTTCATCCCTTTCAGAGTTTCAGGTCTTATTTGCTTCCAGTAGTACTTCACGTGCTCCCTTCGCATTCGGAAGCTTACTTGCAACGTCCGGTTCTCTGCTTTCTTTTATTTTTTTAAGATTACCCGGCTGTCATTTGCGGTCGGTCAGGCCGAGGCTTCTCTCAGCTCACGCGCGCGGGGGTGTCATGAAAGCCCTTTAAGGGGCTCTGCTGTCATTTTGTTGCTCTTCCATCAGAGTTTCAGGTCTTATTTGCTTCATTGTGTTCTCAAATGGATTGCATGACTACCAGAAATCTGTTTAATCACAAATTCACAATGTGTTGTTTCTGCCCCTTCAGAATCAATGTTTTCAAGGGGGACTTAAAGATCTTTATTTTCCTGGGATTTTTTTTCATGAGCCACCAAAGGGTTTCTAGGACAAGAAGCTGATTCAAGGAAGACAAGCTGTGAAAACAATCACTATCCACCCTGGGACAGGTTTATTGAAAGAGAACTCAGTAAACAACTCAGCCTGCAAAAGTGCACAGAGGGTGATGCCAAGTAAATTTCCGTTTAAGGTCACTTACCCCCTGTCATTACAACAATACCTGGTTGTTATCGAATGCAATAGCCTTTTCTTTTCAACCATAGTTTATGTTTCTGGAATTAAAAGAACCTTGTGGAAGATTGGAGCCTTAGAAAATATATCAAGGTGGTTCTGAAGGTTGGATCTAGAATTATTCTTCCATGGAGGGAAAACATCATTTCAATCTAACTGAAACTTTTATTAGAAAGCATAGGACAGTACCATTTTCCAGGTCCTGCTGAAACCCCTATCCCACCTCTGATCTTCCAGGCATTGCTAGATTTCAATGGACAGAGAAATCAGTGAAAATTAAATCACCCTGGCCTCTAGCAGGAATATCCTAAAGTGGTCTCCCACTCATGGGAACTCTGGATTCAAGCCATTGCTCTTCTAATCAAATGTTGCATTAGTTTTCCTTCCAAAGTTTGTAGTCAGATGCTCTTTGTAAAGCATAAGCTGGTGCTTTCATCTCATTCGAGCAACTGTTCTATGATATGACAAATTTTAGTAAGGAAAAAAAATCACATGGACACTTTGTTTTATCAGATTTTCATTTTGATTTTGCCTTCCCTGAGTGCTAAATATCTTCATTTATTACAATCACCACAAAAACACAGAGCTTATTCTCTGGCCAGATTTAATGTAATCCCTTCAGCACTATTAGCAGGTAGGTTCCAAGGTATTCCGTATAACAAGAGGAATTGCTCATGCGATTTGGAAGGAATTGAGTCTCTTTCACATATGTGTTTGTATTGCCCTCGCTACTCTGTACCCCGCATGCAATACCTGGGCCCAATATTATCTAAGGTGAAAATATGGCCAGATGTAGAAATAATGCAATTCATGTTAAATGACCTAGTGGAAGACAGGGTGAAGAAAGTAGTGGGTTTTATGGCATACATAGTGAGTCATGCTGAAACACCACAATCTGTATCAATACTCCCACTCTGAGCTATGTTTGACTGTCAGTTGCAATTATTGCCTTGGTTATTGCTAGAAAACCTAAATTAGGTGCTGCTGAATGTATTTTGTATATGTGTTTTATTTATGCCATTAAAGGTTTTTTGATTGATTGATTGATTGATTGATTGATTGATTGATTGATTGATTGATTGATTTTGCCTTCCTGTCTACTAAATATAATCAAAATGGCCCTGGATAAATTTTACGTAATTCTAGACAGTTACTTGTGCAACTTAAAGCACCCCAACTGGCCAACACATTAAATCCATAATCTGCTTATTTGGCAGCTGAGATAGAAATGGTAGGGAATAGATCTTTGTCCCAGAACTATTTCCTTCTAATTACATGTTCAACATCTGTGAATATATAAAAAACTCAGCTTTATGAAGTGTTTATTAATGATATGGCATAAATAGATTTTAATTTTATTTTTCTTCAATTTGTATATTGTCCGATTAGTGCACGAACTATTATGGGTGATTTAGAATATGATAAATTAAAACACAACAATAGCAGTAGAGTATAAGTCAAATCAACTAGAGAAATAAAACATGATACTACAAGAGGCTTAACACACCAACATAATGCAGAATGTGAGGCATAGAATTTGGCAGGGTAGAGTGAAAACCTTCTCTAAATACCATATTCAGAAGCATAAATGTTAGGAAGGAAAAGGATGAATGCAACTCCACTGGAAGCTGTTTCCAGAGTATTGGGGACACAATGAAGAAAGCCTGGCATCTTATGGTTGATCTTGCAGAAGTTTGGGGTGGCCATTCAGAGGAACATCACTGATAGAATCGGGTGGAATGGGTAGATGACTTCAGCAAGCACCATGGTTCGAAACTGGGGAAGGCTTTCCAAATAAGCATCAACACCTTGAAACTGACCCAGGACACAACAGGCAGGCAGGAGAGGCAAGCCTGAGCTGGGAAGATGTGACCAGACTACACCAGCCACCATTCTGGCCACCACATTCTGGAACTGCTGTAGTTTCTGGATCAGCCTCAGTGGGAGTCCCACACAGAGAGAATTGATGTAGTCAATAGGAGAGATGACCAGTGCATGACCAATGATGCAGATATGACCAAAAAAGGAGATATCAATTAAATATTACAAAGGGTCTTCTGATTTTTAAAAGACCTCAATAGTGGATCTCAGTACCTCAGAATGGAATAGACTTGTTTTCATTGGAGATTTGTAAATAAAGTTCAGCTGGTCATTTCTCAGGGATCTTCAATATTGATAGGGAACCAGAGCCAATGTTTTTTGCAGATTGTTTTCAGCTCTACAGTTCTATGTTTCTATGAGCTATGAATTATAGATTGCCAGATAACAGTGACAAAATCAGAATTCCACATCACATTTGGTGCTCACATGAGGAGAAAATTGTCCCTCTTCATGGGCCATGAGGATGACAACAGGGGAGAGTAGAGCTAATATGTGTGCATTCTTTCCACCTTCATTTGAATATTAACTATGATGTTGATAGAGCACACAGCTTTCCGGTTAGTGTTATACAACCGCTTCTTAATGTGTGCCACTCAGTGTCCTTTTGAAGCCACTTGGGATGTGATTGCAGAAGTCTGAACAAATTAAAGAGACAGGAAAATGTAATACAAGGACAGACTGTGAGCTAAAGGCAGCCAAAGAGACTGCTGAAAAGAAATGGGGTTGATTATCCTTCTTTAATATGAAGCAGTAGATCATAGACTCGTAACAGTTCTGGCCCACTGAGATCAAATTGGAACATCACACACTGCTGTGTGCAGTCTCTGTGGTGCTTCATCACTGTAGTAGAAAAGAACCTCAGCCAACTCCACTTCACAGGTCAACTTTTGCCACTTGTCCTCATATTATGCAGTTAGAAGGACAGCTTTACATCACTGCTTCTATGGACATTACGTGAAATGAACTCAGGAGAATGCAAATGAAGCCTGGGGAATGAACAAGATAGAAAATATAGGAGGCTCAAATATGGGTGTAAGATACCCATTGGCAAGGCAGCAACAAAGGTTGTTCCAGAGTCTTTGCCAATATATGATGAATGTACATCAAAGAACTGATTTTCCTAAAAACATTTCTGCTTCTTGGGGGGGGGGGGCACATTTTTTTCATCCATGGTGTGTCTCCGCAAAACAGACTGTATATACAGCAAAAATATGTAGGTGGTTATGTTAAAAGTGATATAAGTTTAAAAGCTGATGTGCATAATACTCAGCCCATAAACTTTATCTTCCAACAGGACTTGGTACCTGTGTTTATATCAATTATCTTTTGTGTATTTCCAATGACTTAGCAACTTATTTTATTTTATTCTGTATATCATCTCCAGCAGATGTGAGGTAACTTACATATCTGATTCTTGACTATTTTATACATATTCTGGAAAAATATGTATCACTCTACTATGAACGGTCTCCAATAAAGAGAAAATTCCAAGTAAAACTAGTTTACTTGCATCTGTGAATCAGTTGATTGGAAAGTTACCTGGGTGTGCCCTGAATTTTCAGACCAAATTACACCCTACTGACTTTATTTACTTAGTTACTTAACTATTTATGTTCAAACGTATTTGCCAGGCTGCCTTCCAAAGCAGGTTATCACTCTGTGCAACAAAAGTGCTGCTCTTCTGCTCTTCCCCTGGCCAATTTTCCTTTTTATCTAAGCAGATGGCTTCGTCTTTCCTGCCAATGCTTACTCTGTGCTAGTCTTTGAACACTTGGCATTGTTCTCAGTAGTTCATCTTGGAATTCATCTATTCCTGCAATTCTAGTGAGTGGTGACTGCTCAACTTTGTTAAATAATGGAAGACTTGGGGAGAGGCAGAAAAGCTTTAGATGTGCATTAACCATTCTAGGGGGAGTTAACTCTTTAGACTATTGAGCACATGCAGGCTAAGAGTAAAATATTTATTGCAGAGAGAATTGCTGTAACTATAAACACAATATCTGCCAAGTTATTTTTCCTTCCCACACAATCCAGTGGGGGAAATAAACTAATCCCTTCAGGAAAACTGTGTGGGTTTTCATTTTCCATGTGATGTCTGATATTTTTGCCATGTGTTTGGGTGATCTAACTTCAGTTGCTCATTATCTGACAGCAAAAGTGAAACGGGTCAGTCTACTTGTAAGTCATTGTCCCCCCAGTCCCGAAATAAGGAGTCCACACAGATAATTGGGTTTTAAATCGGGCCACAACTTTATTAATAACTTTATGCACTTTATTATTAACTGTACTGAAGCTGTAACTAAATAGTTGTAGCCGAGGGATGGGCCTCCCGTAGTGCAACTTATATTTTAGCCTACAGATGTTGTTTTAGTGTGACGCCATGTTGTGACCCAGTACGGGGGTGCTGTTCAAAGGAAGCAGCCCTCCCAGCCCAAACTAGGTCAGTATATTACTTGGGGCAGCCGTACGAGCTCAGTGACTTTATGGTCTTTTAATTTACTTTCATTCTGTGGGGTTTACCTATAGGATGTTATTATATTTGATATTCTCTATTGTACAGCTGCCCTGCTCCCTGTCCAAGGTGCATTTTCAGTTTTGACGTCACACAGTCTTGGCCCCATTTTAGTTGCACTACCCGCCAAGCAAACTCGGGTGGCCCTGCCTAACGGTCCATGAGAATGGAATGGGCGAAAACACACTGGCACCCGGCAGCCAATCTTGGTACCAGTCAAAAATTCCCATTCGGCCCCGAAGCGACCAGATTATCTCATTCTCATGACCTCTAAGGGCGGGAGGGTGGGGTGCAGCTCGACGCGAAAGAGGAGGGTTGGCGTGTGGGCTTCCCTTTTAAGGGCTTTGATCCCCGCACGGCCCGGGGATCACGTGCTCTCCTCTTTCGCGCCGAAACTACGGCGGCCAGGGAGACAAAGCGGCCCCAAGCCGGGACAAGCCCGGCAGGAGCCTACATTGTCCCCCCAGTCCCGAAATAAGGAGTCCACACAGATAATTGGGTTTTAAATCGGGCCACAACTTTATTAATAACTTTATGCACTTTATTATTAACTGTACTGAAGCTGTAACTAAATAGTTGTAGCCGAGGGATGGGCCTCCCGTAGTGCAACTTATATTTTAGCCTACAGATGTTGTTTTAGTGTGACACCATGTTGTGACCCAGTACGGGGGTGCTGTTCAAAGGAAGCAGCCCTCCCAGCCCAAACTAGGTCAGTATATTACTTGGGGCAGCCGTACGAGCTCAGTGACTTTATGGTCTTTTAATTTACTTTCATTCTGTGGGGTTTACCTATAGGATGTTATTATATTTGATATTCTCTATTGTACAGCTGCCCTGCTCCCTGTCCAAGGTGCATTTTCAGTTTTGACGTCACAGTCTTGGCCCCATTTTAGTTGCACTACCCGCCACGGCAAAGGAGCTGCTACACATGCTCCTTGCCCGCCACCAAGCCATCTAGCATGGCACAAGGCCCATCCCAAATTCAGCTAAAGGATATCCAAGCCAGCTTCGTTCAGATGACCCCATCGCTCCTAAAGAGCTTAGGTTGCAAAAATTGTATGTCCGGGTAAATAATCACAGAGCCGAGGCCCTGGCGCATAGCAGTAGCAATTTCTCGATTCAAACATCGCATGTCCCGATCCACCATCACTGGGATACAGGCACCCAGCCATACCCGCTGTGGCAACATCACTAACCAGACCCACGTGGGTACAAGGGAGTTGGGCCTTAAAGGCCTGCAGATCACTAATGATCATCAGAATTAAATCCTCTCCCTTAGCTCTGGTCAGGCATACAAGCGGAACAGCAATCGGGACGTCAGAAGAGCAACAGGATGCAACCGTAAAGAAGCTATCCCAGCTCATTCTGCGCTTTCCTCTCCAGTCAAGGAGGACAAATGGACAGCCATCGAGGTACCAGATGCGCAACGGGATGCCACTGTAAGGAAGCTATCCCAGCTCATTCTGCGCTTTCCTCTCCAGTCCCAGAGGACAAGCTGAACAGCCCTCGAGGCGTTGAAGGCACAACGGGATGCAACCATGGGAAAGCTATCCCCGCTCATTCTGCGCTTTCATCTCCAGTCCAGGTAGACAAGTGGAACAGCAATCAAGGCTTCAGAAGTGCAACGGGATGCAACCATAGAGGAGCTGTCCCAGCTCATTCTGCACTTTCCTCTCCAGTCCACCTGGACACGGTCGCCAGGTCCGAGCTGAGGACCCCAAGCAGAGGGTCAAGCATCTTTTGCAGCCCAAAATATATAGCTGTGGCCCCAATCAAGGACCCGAAGGCGTTTGTTGCTGCACTGACCTGTAGAAACACAACTCGTTAGTGAGACCACAGCCCCCTTTAACAGCATATAATAATAATACTAGATTGACCCCAGTACTGGGCCTTCCACTATGCTTGCCAGATATAACTGATGGCCTACACTGATGAGGCTGAACGATATCTGGGTGATCCTTCCCATATCTGATTTACAGTAGATGGACTCACATTCAAGATGGAGGAATGCCTGCTGTAATTGTTTGGCACTTTTAAGTTTAAAACTACAGACTTAAACTTTCAAGCTGGTTCTCAGTTATCTAGCACGTCCCCGTGTCCAGGCCAC
The DNA here is from genome assembly GCA_037367245.1 of Phrynocephalus guinanensis. Taxonomy (NCBI): domain Eukaryota; kingdom Metazoa; phylum Chordata; class Lepidosauria; order Squamata; family Agamidae; genus Phrynocephalus; species Phrynocephalus guinanensis. The sequence goes on along the minus strand of CM074739.1, from coordinate 70,290,330 downwards.
ATCATGAATTGCACAGTGCAACTGTGAAATCCAATGGTACAATGTGCACTGTCTGGACATGATATCTTGCCACCTCTCACAGGCATAATGTTAAGTTATTCAAACAGCATTCCAACTTATGTCGTTTGCAGAGCCTAGAGCTCTGCTGGTGAGGCTGGCTGAGCCATTGTGCAAGAAGTTTCTGGCTAATATAATACTACCAATATTTAGTAAGCTTTCCCTGACCATTAAGAGCTAGATGGAAAGCTAGCTGTGCCTAGTCGAAATTCATTTAGTTCCATCATTTAGAGAGCATTTGGGTAATTTTAGATGGCAACACATTGCTGATCCTCCGACAAAAGGACCCATAAACAAGTTGATGCTGTTTCTGCCATGTCCTCAAAAGAGAACAATGTCGAACCTGTTGTAATGTGCATACTGTACTAGATCGATCATGAGCCAGATGACAGGGGACAAGTTTGATTGATAATTCTAATGACAAGCAGGGGGCTCAGGCTAGCTTGAATAGCGAGAATCTTATATCTGAGTGAGTAATCACAGAGCCGAAGCCCTGGCGCATAGCAATACCAATTTCTCGATTCAAACATTGCTTGTCCCAATCCACCTTCAGTGGGATACGGGCGCCCAGCCACACCAGCTGTGGCAACATCACTGACCAGACCCACATGGGTACAAGGGAGTTGGGCCTTAAAGGCCTGCGGATCTCAATGACCCTCAGAATTAAATCCTCTCCCTTAGCTCTGGTCAGGCGTACAAGGAAAACTGCCATCAGGGCGCCAACGGCACAACGGGATGCAACCATAGAGAAGCTATCCCAGCTCATCATGCACTTTCCTCTCCAGTCAAGGAGGCAATTGGAACAGCCATCGAGGCTTCAGAGACGCAATGGGGTGCAGCCGCAGGAAAGCTAACCCAGCGTATTCTGCACTTTCCTCTCAAGTCCAGGTGCACAAGTGGAACAGCCATCGAGGCTTCAGAGGTGGAATGGGATGCAACCCTGAAGAAGCTATCCCAGCGCATTCAGCGCTGTCATCTCCAGTCCAGATGTACAAGCGAAGCAGCAGTCAAGGCATTAGAGGCGCAACGGGATGCCACCGTAGAGAGGCTATCCCGGCTCATTCTGTGCCTTCCTCCAGTCCATCTGGACACAATCGCTAAGCCCAAGATAAGGACCCCCAGCGGGGTATCCAGCATAATTTGCTGCTGAAAATATTTTGCTGTGGCCGCAAATAACGACCTGAAGGCGGTCTGTGCTGCACTGACCTTATCCTGGTTCACCCTTCACAGGGGCAATATATATATATATTCAGAGATACAGGATATTTTGATGTTCAGCAGTAGTTGCTTCAGATTCCTCTATGCCAACGATGGGCAAAGTTCCTGCTCAGTGATGAATTCAAAACATTTTGTTTGCATTTCTTTTTGGGTTATTTTGAGTAATCTATTCCCAAAATATTTGCATTTGGTTTATGAAAATATCATAGACTGCCATATCTCATAAGAAGATTTATAACAGTAGAACCGTGCGACAAAATTGAGAGAGTTGAAAACTAGATAATAATTACATTCCAGTTTGCACCTATAGCATGAGGCGACAGTGGCCTCCTAATATGTGTAGTCAGAGGTCTGAAGTAAGTGGTAGGTGTGCACATATAGGTGCCACTCAGAAGTGAAAATTCCCCAGCATACGTACCGGACTGCTTCTTACACAGAGCACCAACCGGAACATGTTCAAACAGAAGGATATAGGGGAACTGGAAAAGGTGCAAAGGAAAGCAACTAAAGTACTTACTGGGCTGGAGCACCTACCTTATGAGGAAAGGCTCAAACATTTGGGCTCTTTAGTCTGGAAGAAAAAAAAAGCACCTGGGGAGTATGACTGAGACATACAGAATAATGCCAGGCATGAGTAAAGTTTATGGAGGTGCATTCTTCTTCCTCTCACAAAATACCAGCACTAAGGGACATATGCTCAATTGAGGGCTGGGAGAGTAAGAACAGACAAAAGAAAATATTTCACCCGGCACATTGTCAGTCTGTGGAACTCCCTGCCACAGGGGGTGGTGACGGCATTCGGCCTGGATGCCTTCAAGAGGGGGATTGGACAGATTCCTGGAGCAAAAGTCCGTCACAGATTACAAATCAATATGGAGCTGTGTAATCTCTGGGTTTATAACCAAGGTACTTCAAGGGCCAGCTGCAGGGGAGTGGTATCAGGAAACATAGATCCAATCTCATGGGCTCCAAACACATCTGGTGGGGCCACTGTGATATAGGACGCTGGACTAGATAGACCTTCGGCCTGATCCAGCATGGCTCTTCATATGTTCTTAGGTATGAACCAATAACGCGGTGCCTTAAATACCAGGTTTACTGACGAGGATCCTCCCGTTTGGTCACGGGATAAGCAATCCCCTATACCCCTTCTATCCCCTTGCAGGAGACAGATAACCAGTCTCGTGTGCTCCCATAGGCACATGGTGGGGCCACTGTGAGATACGGGGAGCTGGACTAGATAGGACCTTGGCAATGATCCAGCATGGCTCTTCTTATGTTCATATGACCCCTGACGGGTCGTCAAGTGCCCAAATGGCAGAAACGCATATGCCAGAATATGTGGACCAATAACACAGTGCATTAAATGCAAGGGCAAAGGCCCAGTTTACTGATAGGGATCACCCCCTTTGGCCAAAGGATGTGCAATCCATGTTTAGTGTGGAGTAGAGCAGGATAGGTGGCACCACGCTGAATCCACCAGACCCAGGACGGGTAGCTACCTCCCTGGCCTAAAGACAAAGAAACCTAGAAGCCCCCACCCACCCAAGAAGGGGGGTTATATTTTATATTAGTTATTTATATATTATATTAGTTACAAACGTACCTTTATAAAGGAATTAATTCGTTCCAAATGAAATTATGTTAAGCAAATTTTTCTTTATACAAATTCCCATAGGAATGCATTGAAAACGGAGTGATCCCATTTTTATGTTGTACGGATTCTCCCCATAGGCAATTATGTTAAGCAAATTTCCCCTATCGCGGATTTTTTTTATGTTGTACAAATTTTATGTAATACAAGCTGTTTGTTATGTCCACTGTATTTATATTTTTTAATTATAAATTATAATTATAGTTCTAATAATTATTAATAGTCGTATTAATGTTTTTATCATTTTATTATTTATTTATTTATTTAATCATTTCTCTCTCTCTCTCTCTCTCTCTCTCTCTCTTTTTTTTTTTTAAAAAAATACGGAACCACACAAGCCCTGCTAGCAAGCAGGGCCCAGAGGGCGCTCTAAGTAAGGCCTGAGCAAGGCACTGACGCAAGGCAGGGATCGAGTGGAGCTCCTCGCTAAGGAACAGGGCTGCCGCACACAAGGCGGAAGAGCGAGCGCAGCCCACTATCCCTCGCTGCCGGCGCCGAAGACAAGCAGGGCGCGACGGGCGCCCAAGGAGCCCAAAGGCCTGAGCAAGGCCCCTAAGCGGGGCCGGGGAAACGGACAGCCGTCGCCGGGCAAAGGCTCGACCTCACATGGGCGAGCATGCCCAACAAAGGGCCAGCAAGGAGCCAGGGCAGCCACCGGGCTTGCGTGGGCGTGCGTGCGAAGCAGCCGCGCGTGAGCAGGAAAGGGGAGAGTGGGCGGTCGCCTCGCTATCCCGGCGGACGCCGGCAGTCAGCCCCAGCCCCAGCCTCGAACAGCTGACAGTGACTGTGTGCCTGTTCGCTCTTTACATTCAAGCACAGGGACCCCGTCCACCACCACCCGCTGGGGTAAGTCAGCCGGGGGCTGTGCTCTGACTAGGGAGGAAGGAGACGTTTTAGAGGGGGAAATCTACCCTGTTTAGGGGACTACCGTCCCAAGCTGGGTGCCCTCCCCCTTCCCAGTTTATCACCCAGGGCTCGGCTGAAGCACGAGCCCCGCAGGCCTTCCTCTCTGCCGGATAGCACTCCGGCGTCCTCCTGGCTCGGTGCAGCTCGACGCGAAAGAGGAGGGTTGGAGTGTGGGCTTCCCTTTTAAGGGCTTTGATCCCCGCACGGCCCGGGGATCACGTGCTCTCCTCTTTCGCGCCGAAACTACGGCGGCCAGGGAGACAAAGCGGCCCCAAGCCGGGACAAGCCCGTCAGGAGCCTACATTTTATCCCTTGAAAGTTTCTTACTTGAGGGATCCCTTTCTCTTTGATTGAACTTTTTATTTCCACTTGGTAAAATCAATTTGAGTCCTCTAGAGTCATTGTTGCGTTTTTTAATTTATTGCTTTTACCAAATCCTCACAGAACTAGCCCAAAAAGGTAGTTATTTTAGATCATCATTTCTTGAGCCATTCTAAAAAGGACCCAGAGATCACTTGTTGCAAGTTTTTTTTAAAAAATCACCTAGCTGTTCGAGCAGCCTCAAAAGAACATCTGTGTAGAATGTGAAATTCAGAATACCTTTAAACTAGCCCATACACGTGAGATGTGATTGTCACTGCACCAGGCACTAGAGACTTTCTTAAGTCACCGCAATGCATACAATGAATTATATTATCCAACTGTTGTACTCAGTGCAGTCCGTCCAATGGACATCCAAAAGATAGCATTCCAGAAAGGAAGCTACTCCTGTGCTCCCCTTGAGCCTTCTTAGGGTGGGTGGGGGCATGTGGAGGAGGTGCAAAGGCATACACAGCAAACTGAAGTTGAATTGCACAAGTGAAGGCCCAGTTGCAGGTGACTCAGGGGGTTACAACAACTTCTAAACGCTGTTCTTGGCACAACCGGTTGAAGGCTCCTTTGATCAGCCTTCATACCATCAGCATCATACATATTTGAAAGAAAGAATAATTTGGCTTGTTTCACGTTGTGTGGAGTAAAGCAAAATCATCTTTTCCTGTTCTGACATTAAAGTCCCCGGCTAAGGAAATTTCCACAGAGAGGAATTGGGCCTCCGGGGCCAGTAGATACTCATTTAAAGTCTCCAAACGGGGCAGTAATTTTTTCTTGTTGGTTTGTGGGGGTAGATATATGTTAACAACCAACAAAGCAGGCCTTTTGGACTAGAAACTCCACAGTTAGGGAAAGGTTGCTAGAAAAAGGCTCCAGCTCAAACTGGAAATCAAATAGCAGAGACCAGCCACAGGAGCTATAGCAGCTGCTGGAACTGAGATGGAGTTATATATACTGTAGTATGTTCAGGAAGATGTACCCCTGATACGATGCTTTGCCAGGAGAAATAGGAAAGGAAAACATGGCTTCTTAGGACCAACACTTTTTAACTGCTTCTGCTGTTGGCAGTTTTCATCAAACCAGTTTCAATCCTGGCACAACTGCAGACATCATCAACCAGATCATCGGTACTGTGTCAAGTTATTAACTCTGCTGTAGTGATGTTTATAGCAAATAGAATTATAAGACAGTGTCAGAATCTTCTCTGGACATTTCCTTATCGCTCCTTAATTATTTTATGCTGTTAACTTGTAATTTATTGGCAAAAATTCTCTTATGTAGCAACTCACATGGTATACCTTTTTGAGGCAAATTGCTCCAAAGTAAATAGTCACTGAGTTGCCTAGATGCCCTGAGCACATCTGATCTCACCTGATTTCAAAAGCTAAGTAAGGTTAGGCCTGGCTTGTACTTGGATGGGTGGCCACAAGGGAATGAGTAGGAACTAGAGAGGGGCACAAAATGAATTTTTTCATTCCGTTATTCGTTATTCAATTTGTTACATAATGAAACAAATAACAAAACTGGCAATGAAATTGGAATGAACCAAACCGAACCAAGAAAATTAGGTTCGTTACATTTCGTTTTTGTTAATGGTGACGCGGGATGTAAAGAGCTTTTTTTAAATGTTAAAAAAAGTCCTGAATATCTATAAAAACCCAGCAATAATTATTTATTCTGCCTGATACTACCTACCGGGGGGTTGGGGTCCTTAAAATGTGCCTTTATGTCTTTTCTCAGATCGCTGTATTTTTTTTCCCCTTTAAGGGGTGTTATGGGACATTGACCCAAAATGGCTGCCAGATGCCGAGTATTGATTTCTTGGTTATTAAAACGCCCTGCACATCTGTAAAAATGCAGCGATAATTATTTATTCTGCCTGATAATACCTACCGGGGGGTTGGGATCCTTAAAATGTTTGTTTTTGTCTTTCTCCCATTGCGATGTATTTTTCTTTTCCTTTTAAGGATGACACAAAATGAATGCAAGCCATGTGATGGGATCATGTAAATTCTTGGACAACTTCAACCAATACGATGTCGAAGTTGCAGACTGGGCAGTTGCAGCCACAGAGGGCATAAAAAGCTCTGGCAGCCCCTGTCCTCCTTGCAGTCTGCAGTAGAAGTTAGGTTGCGGTGGGATTGCTGTCTCTGCAACTCATTATTTTCACTTTAGGCCAGCCAGGCAGGCATGTGTCTCTGTGTTCCTGCTGGCTGCAGTCTGGCTCTTAGGGGAGAGAAAGAAGAGATTTCTCTCTAGCTTCAGTCTTGCTGCCTCCCTGCATGCGTACTGCGTAGTGTGTACCTCTCGGTGAGTACCCTCCCCTGCCCCGCAGTCACTCTGCGGCTGCCTTGCGCCCTGGGCAATGCCCACCGCTGCCTTGCAGCCTCCCTGCGTACCTAGTCTATACTGTGTCTCTGCCAGCATCATTTTTTTTGTGTGTTTTCCCTCTGGCCCGGGGTGTTGGGGGATACCCGTGCACGGAAATGCTTTAAACGTTGTGCAAAGCGGGTAAAAATGAATAACAAATTAACAAAACAACGGAATGAATTTTTTTGTGAAAATTCACAAAAAACAAAAAAGAACCGAACCGAGCCCTCAATAAAATGAAATGAAACATCATTTTTTCAATTTGTGCCCATATCTAGTAGGAACTGGCAAGTCACTCCAGTATTTCTGCCAAGAAAAACTCCATGGAAATGGGGTCATGAAGGATCAGTCACAACTGTAACGAAACAACAAGAGCAGCAGCAGCAGCAACAACAACAACAACAACAACAACAACAACAGCAACAAAAATTCAGTGTGCAATAGGACCTCCATACCCAGGGGGGATTGGTTTCAAGCCACCTTTGGATACTGAAAGCCATGGATAATAATGAATGCTGTATATATCATGACAAACTGTGGGAGGAAGCAGAAACAATTATTTTTACATGCATTAACAGAACTGGCCACTACAGAGTGGCAGTATGTTTTTTTCACCAGCAAGAATAATAAGCACAGTCTCTGGTAATACGTGTGAAAATAATTTTTTGATATTTTTTTTCTTTTAGTATTTTAAATATTTTTCAGACCACAGATAAATAAAACAGCAGGTAATGATGCAGTGGATATGGAGGTCCTAGAGTAGATCTTATCATTTTCATGTTGAATGATACAGCTCAGTATGCAATTTGTAATGTCTCCAGCAATTTCTTACCTTGGATCAGTTCACCCCACAAAGTCCTGCCATTTGTGCTATGCCTGCATAATTAGATAACAGAATTTAGACTATTGATTTTATGTTTATTAATCTGCTATTTGGTATCATATACTTCCCTGTTAGGGTTAATCCTTAGACAAAAAAATTAAATCCATTTAAATTTGTCTGTAGAGAATAAATGGGGTGGGGGTGGGGGGGTTGAGCAGGCATCTCTTTTGGAAGGGAAAAATGTGCCAAGGGGGAAATTGTGTTGGTTTGTTTCAGGATGTCCAAATTGAACCACAGACCAACCCAGTTTGTGAGTTTTTCTGGTTTGTTGTTCAGTTCATGCCCAACTCTAGTCCTTATAGATGATGTATTTAAGTCCTCTTTATTCAGCTATACGTTCTTTTTTGGATCTGATGGGTAGGAGTGTTGCAATGCATTCTGCATGCACACATGCATATAAACATGTGGGTCAGTGCAATGACCACTAAGCACCCACATCCTAGCATGAGTGTCTTGCGCCATAGAAGCTTGCTCTTGAACTATAGAAGCTGGTTCTTCAACCACTTCCCATTGCCCCTGCAGTGGAATCTCAGGAATCCTCCTCTGAGATTGGGCTATTTTAGCCTCTGCCCAGGTGTCAACCTTGCTATATATCAACCACAGCCGATAGAGATGGGCACGACTTAGCGGTATTCCCGTTTCCGTTTCCGTTACTCGTATCCGTTACTCTACGGAAACGGAAACGGGAATTACTCCGCCAGAATTCGAGCTCGAACCGACAAACGAACAATTTGGTGTGATTTGTCGTGCTCGTTACTTGCATCGCGGCGATCACGCAATGCCAAGCGGCACAGAAAAAAAGTTTTTAAAAGTTAAAAAAAAAAACCGATTCCCGGCCCTAAAAGTAGGCGAAAACTGTCTGAGGGCACCTACCAGGCCAGAAGGGTGTTTTATTTTAGGGGGGGGTTTCCCCGCCCCCCTCTCCTTGGCTATTGCTACTGCTGCGCTGCTGGTACCAGGCTGGGAGGGCGCATCCATTTGCCATGCAGTGCGGGGGATCCAAAATGGCGACCACAATATTTTTTTTGAAATCGTTGCCCAAAACCCCACCAAAGCACCACAGAAACATGCGAAAATTAGCTATTTTAAATGCTTGAATTTTTACAGTAGCAGCAGTGGGTTTTTCTTGCAAAAAAGGTCTCCGTTGATTTTATTTTATTTTATTTTATTTTATTTTTTTACACCTGCGCATTCGCAATGATGGGATCACCCATGGGAGTGGACCATGCAAAGTTTTGGAGCCATTCCACCAATCGCATGGCCAGGTTTTGCTGACTGTACCAGGCTGGGAGGGCGCATCCATTTGCCATGCGGTGGGGGGGGGGAATCTAAAATGGCGACCGCAATTTTTTTTTGAAATCGTTGCCCAAAACCCCACCAAAGCACCACAGAAACATGCGAAATTTAGCTATTTTAAATGCTTGAATTTTTACAGTAGCAGCAGTGGGTTTTTCTTGCAAAAAAAGTCTCCGTTGATTTTATTTTATTTTATTTTATTTTATTTTTTTACACCTGCGCACTCGCAATGATGGTCTCGCCCATGGGAGTGGACCATGCAAAGTTTTGGAGCCATTCCACCAATCGCATGGCCAGGTTTTGCTGACTGTACCAGGCTGGGAGGGCGCATCCATTTGCCATGCGGTGGGGGGGGGATCCAAAATGGCGACCGCATATTTTTTTTTAAATCGTTGCCCAAAACCCCACCAAAGCACCACAGAAACATGCGAAAATTAGCTATTTTAAATGCTTGAATTTTTACAGTAGCAGCAGTGGGTTTTTCTTGCAAAAAAAAAGTCTCCGTTGATTTTATTTTATTTTATTTTATTTTTTTACACCTGCACATTTGCAATGATGGGCTCGCCCATGGGAGTAGACCATGCAAATTTTCCACCAATCGCATGGCCACTTGGCCAGGTTGACCACAGAGACTTCTGGGATGTGCCAATCGGGCATAAACAGTCCACTAATCGTAGCCCAAACCCGAACCCTAAGCCTAAGACCCCATACGCCAGTACACTGTCCTTCTAAGTGGGTCAGAGAGGCACCCAGAGGTGCACCCCAATACTCACCCTAACCTCACCCGTAACTAGCCTAACCCTAGCCCTTGCGCTAACCCGTCTTAACCCTAAGCCAGATCTACTTGCATTGCACTACATGCAAGTACGTGAGACACAGCGGGTGCAAAGAGTCTGCCAGTCCGTCACTTGTGGCTCTGGCTGACTCCTGCAGCTCCCTCCAGGAGCCTGCTACCCCCTCCCCAAACCAGTACTAACGACAACGAAAAAACGAAAAAACGAACTGACTAATTTTTGCGAATTTTCACGAAAAACGGAAACGAGCTGAAACGGAACCGGCCCGACTAACGACAACTCGAAAAAATTTTTTTTTCAATTCGTGCTCATCTCTAACAGCCGATCTATGCAAAAACCTGGAGACTATCAAAGCCTTGTGAATTTGAGTCTCTTTGACATCTTAGCCAGAGTTTGCTATGAGCCCAGGGTTACCAAAAATACTTCCAAGGCACCTTTAAAATAATTAAATGCATTTGTTTAGGCTGCTAGAGATTACATACAATATTGGTCCTTTCTAGAAAACATCAACAATGATTCCTACTTGAACTTTATGAGGCAAAGAGGCAAAAGCCTCCCTCTAATTTCTAAACTACATTTTTAAGCTTGTCTTGTCTTCATGCACAACCATAAAATCCTTTTTGGAAAAAGCCTCTTCTTCTCCCTTCAGACTGTTCACAAGCATGGGAAAAGACAGTCAGATGTTGCTTTAGAACAATCAGGTTTCACTTGCTTCCACCCTGGTATCCTCTCTGGCTCTTATTTACACACACACTGAGATAACAAGGAAGCTACAAGTCTGAGTGCTTCTTAATATTTGATGTTTACATTTGCCCTAAACTAAGAGCCTTTATACACGACCCCTAAGCTCCGCAGGAAATGGCTGCAAGATCCGGACCTTGCAAGTGTTTTCCCACCAGCTCCGGACTTTGCAGACAATTAAGTGCGACCCCGCCCACCTAAGCGCGACCCAGCTGCACTTTCTTGTACCTGCTTGAGGTGGGTGAAAATCCCCAGGTCCGGATTTAATCTGGTCAGTGCGGAGCTCTCCTGGCTTCTGCTTGTGTTTTTTTTTGCCTCCTGCCCCTTTAAGAGAAGAGGTGGGAGGAAAAAAAGCAAGCAGAAGAGAAACGGAAGAGAAACGGAAGAGAAATGGAGCTCCGGGAAGCTCCTCCAGGTGAGCTGCATTTCCCCCCCTCTTTCTCTGGTGGGGAGGAAGGAAGGGCAACGAACCCCTAAGATCTTTGGTCCGAATTTAAGGGACCAGCGGATCTTAGGGGTCGTGTGAAAAGGCCCTAACAGGCTTACCTACTCTTAAAATCTTTTACAGTCCCCATTGCCTCCTATAATGGCTTCAAGCTGCCACTGCCTCTTCCGCCACTGCCACAGTCCTGACAGACCATGCCTACTGCAGTTGAGTGATGGGCACCAGCACAGAAACAGCAGGCCCAGGTCCATAATCCAGGCTTTCTGCATGTGCACATCCACCCATCTGTCAGCTGAGTGGTGGAGACTTGCACAAATATAGGAGGCACAACTCCTTTCAAAGACCTGGGTCTGCTGTATGTGCTCATGCTCCCTTGCTCATTTCACAGGCAGGTGTGTGTGCAAAGGTCCTGGTGTGAACTCACAAACTATTTCACTTTTCAGATGAGCTGTGAAAGGTTGTGGTTCATGGGTAGATTTGAACCATCATGAACTACTGGTTTTCTGGTTTGTGTGCATTTCTAATAAGGGTCTTTTAAATGTATTGAAAGCCTTCTGCATTTTAAATTGCAACCCCTGCTATCTGAAATTTACTCTGGGTTTACATATTCCACTCATCAAAAACATTAAAAAAACTAGATCTTTGTAATTTATTATTTGGTCAATTTTCTTAACAAACATTCTCCCATAAGATCAAATAAAATCCACGTTGAGAACAGTATGAGATTGACTTGTGGGCAGCATCCCAATGAATGAATCCTCATAGCACTGTTGTCTCTTATAATTTCACTTCCATTGATTTCATGCAGAGAGGGTGAAAGCCATGTCTCTTCTGTATTCAGAAGACAACATTTTTCTATGTTTCTGAAGAAACCATTCTAAATATATATGAGCCATAGTGAAGTATGTGACCTTTCTCTACCCTCTGCCTTGGATTGTTTTGGGAAGAAAGGTGGGAAATAAATAAATAAATAAATAAATAAATAAATAAATAAATAAATAAATAAATAAATAAATAAAGTGGCAGGTACATTTAAATGTGTTTGCATATGTAGGCTAGGAAGAAACTGATGTGTATGGCCACATACACATCACAATAAAATGACACGAGTTACTGAAAAAAATAGCACAAAATAAAAAGTTCTTTTGTGTCAAGTTGCATGTGGAAATTTCTATCTAGAGGTGCAAAATTTGAAATTATGTTTATTACTAATTACTATAATGTGCCTCACCCAAAGGGGGAAGAGAAACCTATGTGTGCCTACTGGGTCAGCTTTCTAAGTCAATTGAAGCAATGTTTATCCTCAAGCCCTTCTTATTGTTCAGTGAAAATAAGATTGGACAACCTTTCCAGGGGAAGACAACCTCAAAAGGCAGGCAGTTTTTATGTGGAAGGACAACCTCTCTAAAAGACTACAGGTGACTATCTTAAGAGATTATACAAGAAGCCCCATTTTGGTGGGGTGAACCTGGTGTACATAAGTGTTCCTAAGCTCTTCAGCTGATCAGATATACAAGCACTGTTTCACTGAAAAATATGTTCAAGTTCTTATATAGGTGTGCACTGTTATTTGAATGCCTGTGGAACCCATTGTAGGCCTTTTCACACGACCCCTAAGATCTGCTGGCCACTTAAATTTGGACCAGAGATCTTAGGGGTTTGTCGCTGTTCCTGCGTTCCCACCCCCTCCGCACTCCTGGCTGCTGGCTGCATGAGGGGAGGGAGAAAAAAAGGAAGAAAAGAATGCCGCTCACCTCCGTTCTGCCATCCCGGCACTGCATTCAGATCTCTTAAAGGGGTGGGGGGCAAAAAAAGAACAAACAGAAGCAAGGAGAGCCGGGCAGTCACTATGTTATATCCGCATCAGGAATTTTCACCTCCAGAGAGCAGGTACCTGAAAAGTCACTGGGACGCGCTTAGGTGGGCGTGGTCGCACTTAATTATCTGTAAACTCTGGAGCTGGTGGGGAAACAATTTTAAGCTCTGGAACTGGGAGCCATTTGCGGCGGAGTTTAGGGGTCGTGTACAAAGGGCCTGTGAGCAAAGTTATGTTTGACCTCACTTGACTTAAGTGCTGACTCTATTTTTCCTCTTTCCTTTTCCAAAAATGGAGAAACTTGATCTTTCTTTCCCACAATGTGAAGAATCTTACCTCAACACGCAGAAAGGCAGAGTTAATAAATACAGGCAGTACCGATTCCGGGGGGGGGGGGGATATCTTTTCCCATGGTTCATCTCAACCTGAAACAGGAGGTTATTGTCTCAATGGCTGTATTCCATCTTGGAGCTAATATGAGATTTTCATACCTCAGGTCCAACAGAAATGGCCGCAGGTGAAAAACCTGGTCTCTTCAGGGTGAGCCTGGTAGATATGCACCTCTAATCAGGACCTATCACTCCCCCCCACACACACACAAACATATACACATGTGCATAAAGCTGTGAGGAGACAGCTCTGATGACTTGGTGTTTTCCAGTACCTTTTAGAGATGGGCATGACTAGGGAAAATGATGTTTTCGAGTTGTCGTGTGTCGGAGGCGGCCTGTGTCGGCTCGTTTCCGTTTTTCGTGAAACTTCGCAAAAATTTGTTGTTTCGTTTTTCATTTTTTCGTCTGTCGTTAAACTGGTTTTGGGGGGTAGCGGGCTCCTGGAGGCACCTCTTTTTTGGGGGGTGGGTGCCTCCTATCCTCACCCGCTAGGGAAAGCAGGCTCCTGGAGACCCCTCATACATGGGGGTCTCCTCTCCTCACCTGCTGCAAAAGGGCATGCATGCATAGCCATATGACTATGATTGCATACCCAGTTGCACGCAGAGACACAGCAGACTGGCAGAGGCACCCTTCTTTTGGGGGTGCATACTGCCTTCCCTGCCTCAGTCAGGCCTCGGGGGCATGGTTTGCATGATGTCACACATGCTGCCGGCCGAGCCAAGCCTGTGCAGGCGTCACCCAGAGCCACAAGTGGCGGACTGGCAGACTCTCTCTGCACCCGCTGTGTCTCACTAAGAAGGGAATTGTACTTGCTAGTGCAATGCAAGTACAGATCTGGCTTAGGCAACAGGGTTAGCTCAAGGGCTAGGGTTAGGCTAGTTACGGGTGAGGTTAGGGTGAGTATTGGGGTGCACCTCTGGGGGCCTCTCTGACCCACTTAGAAGGACAGTGTACTGGCGTATGGGTTAGGGTTACTGGGTTAGGGTTAGGGTTCGGGCTACGGTTAGTGGGCTTTTTATGCCCGGTTGGCACATCCCAGAAGTCTCTGTGGTCAACCTGGCCAAGTGGCCATGCGATTGGTGGAATGGCTCCAAAAATTTGCATGGTCACTCCCATGGCCAGCCCATCATTGCGCAGGTGTAAAAAAAAATAAAAAAAATAAACTTAAATAAAATCAATGGAGAGAGGAAAGAGGAGACATTTTGTTGCAAGAAAAACCCACTGCTGCTACTGTAAAAATTCTGGCAGTTTTAAAATAGCAATTTTTGCATGTTTCTGTGTGGTGCTTGTGTGTTTTTGGACCACGATTTCAAAAAAAAAAATTGTGGTCGCCACCCCATTTTGGATCCCCCGCCCGCACCGCATGGCATGGCGACTCGAGTCCGGCTGCCCAGGACAGGAGAGGGGGGAGGCCGGGGACCCCACCCCCCAGAAACCACGCCTCTGGTAGGTGCACTCTGCACTGCAGGCATATTTTCGCCTGCTTTTTGGCCCGGGAATGGGGGGGGGGTTAAAACTTTTTTTCTGTGCCGCTTCCGCTTGAATTGCAGTCCGGTGCTTGTTGCGAGCAACTACGACGAGGATTTTCCCCACCCCCACCACCAGAGCAGCCCAGGACAGGAAAGGGGGGGTCAACCACCCCTCTGGTAGGTGCCCTGAGCCCTCACTCAGGCAGGCATATTTCCGCCTGCTTTTTGGCCGGGAATTGGTTTTTTTTTTTTTTTTTTAACTTTTAAAAGCTTTTTTTCTGTGCCGCTTGGCATCGCGGGATCGCCGCGATGCCAGGAACGACCACGACAAATCAGACCCAATTATTCTTTAGTCGGTTCAAGTTCGAGTTCTGGCAGAGTAATTCCCGTTACCGTTTCCGTTCCGTAACAGAAACGAGGAACGGAAACGGAAACGGGAATTCCGCCAAGTCGTGCCCATCTCTAGTACCTTTATATCAAAGAAATAAAACTTCTTGCGATTGCAGTAATTCAGTGAACAAGAAATTGAAATCTGACATTTGTTGACTTTTAAAGAATACTGGTAGCTGGCTAGAAGGGGAAAACAATATAACATATTTTCCTTCCAGATTTTTTTTTCTTCCTGTAAAATGTCGGACGGAAGGTGACAGAGAGCAACTCTCCTGTGCCCCTGTGTAACAAGGAAAATCCTTGCCATGTGACCCAGAAACACAGGCAGAACATAATTTTTGCTGACAGCACCACAGCAGTGCTGCTCTCAAGCTGCCACAGCAGCACACATGAATCTGGGTGACATTTATAGCCCAGCTTTCTTCTTGCCACTTCTGCTTGATTCCATACATGCTGTGTTGATCTGTTAATTCTTCACTGAGCATCAGTGACACCACATGCACATGAAGATTTCATGTTGCCTCCTTCAGACGTCTGTGGCAGGAGTGGAAAAGTGGGGAGATGGCAGATCTGTTCAGTTCTCCTCCAACCTGTGGCTGCCATGCCTCTTCATGGTAGCTTCTGGGACCCATGATTCTCAAGGAGCACAAGGAGCGAGGGGGGAATCATGCATAAGCACTCTGCAAACACTTTCTTGGCTCTTGTGCTTTGACTTAAAAACAAGCCTATCCATCATTGAAGTTTTGACAGATTTGTTGACTTTGAAGTAAGAAACCACTTCTGTGACATTTGAGTGATCTATAAGTGGGGGAGGCAGAAGGCAGCAAGAAAAAGATTAAAGAAAAAAAAGTGAAAGAAAAAACAACAGTCAATAATGCACCATCTGATATCCTTTGGGCATCTCTTTGCTTTGGGCGGGACACTAATTTTAGTTATTAGATCTGTGCTTTTTTCATGCTTTCTTTTCCAGCAGCAATTTTTAAACTTTAACAGAAGACTCATCTCTTATGGATAACAGATATAAACCTGTTTTTCTATGAGTAGTTTTCAACTATGGCTCATTTCTCTTGAAATGTTAGTGCATGGTGACTCTACACCTAGTTTTTCATAATTAGGATCGGAAGAATAATTGTGTTCTACAACAGCTGATGTTTTCAAATAGAGCTGGGCAGGAACCAAACTACAAACCAGGAAAAGCCATGAACTGGGCTGGTTCATGGTTCAGTTCATGCAGTCTTCATTTTTGCTGAAATGAACCAAAGTGCTGACCTTTTTTCTGCTTGGAACTTCACTTTGTTTTTAGCAAAAATTGATGCATTACTTCTTAGTTCCCACTGGCTTTGTTGCCTCCCTACCTGGTCCTCTTTCTCCTTCTCCACTACCACCATCCTGAGAGACAATGGCCTAGTTTCCCTTGTAGATGGTGCAGTGGTAGCTGAAGCAATACAGCAGTGGTGATGGAAGGAGTGGCATAGAAGAACGAAGTAGCCACTTCCCCACTGGACATGAATCAAGAACCAAACCATTTCACAGTTGTTATCTGATTGGTTTAACAGGTTCATACCCATCTCTACTTTCAAGATAATTGAGATATTTGTGGAGTGTCTTTTCTCCACACTGAGCTTCTTTTGTCAGGTAGGGATTCAGATTGAGATATTCTGAGTCCTAGTCCATCACTCTGTTCACTACACCATACTGGGTAATCCCTCTAATTCATAACTACAGGATATTGTGGAAGTTACTGCAGCTGGAAACTGAATTATTGGGTCACTTGTTAACACCAATTACATAAGCATTCAATGTCTCTGAGTAAAGGATTCGCACAAATATAGCATACCAGAACATAATTTTATCTCATCATTAAGTGTTTTGCAGAGCTGCCTAGATGCCCTAAGCACATCCGATCTCGCTTGATTTCGGAAGCTAAGCAGGGTCAGCCCTGGTTATTACTTGGATGAGTGACCACCAGGGAATACCAGGTGCTGTCGGCACCTGGAGTAGGAACTGGCAAGCCACTCCAGTACTCCTGCCAAGAAAACTCCATGGACATGGAGTCACGTAGAGTCGGTCACGACTGTAACGACACAACACACACACACACACCTGTTTTGCACTTCAAACTGGGAAACAAACAGGGAAATATATCATTTGTAGCTCATATATTTTAAAGGAAGTAATAGTTTGATCTACATATAACTTGAATGTTATTGTATCTTCATACAACTGGATCTCATGTTGCTTTGGTAACTTTTGGAAAAACAAAGAGGTGACCAAGATGGTGAGACATAGAGGGAGTCAGTATGGTAGATTTTCTCAACCCATATGATTTTGGCATTATAACATCATGGTCTAGGGACAGGTGTGGATGAACTGAAGAAAACCGATAGCCACTGCCTTGTTGTGCAGACAATTAAAATTTAGTATCATTGAATCCATCAAATAGTCCTTATGCCTCACAAAGGGAAAAGATACCACTTTTGCCTGGACCCATTTTGCACAAACTACAGAAATCTCTGTGGAAACAAATGGCTTTTTGTTTGTTCACTCTGTGGAGGCAGAAAATCTCAAGGGAGGGTGTGAATCCTCAACAGCTTCTCTTGATGTGTCGAGACAGTTTGTCTCTGTGAGAATAATTTTGTAAGAATTCTTCACAGATCTATTTTGAGTGAGATAAGATTAATTTCCAAATGATATCCAGACCGTTTTTAAATGCATGAACATACAAAACTCCCGATAATATGGATTAATGGAGCTTGCAGTCAGAGTCATAGGGGAAATTCTTAAAAGATATCTGGTTTTTTGATACAAGAGTCAATTTGTATATCCCTAAACATTTTTTCTCAAATTAATGATTGCTATATTAATGATGTGAAATAGGAAAATACCTAACATGTGCACACTGTTTTCTGGATGTGTTCAGGATACTTTATGTACGTTACCTCAACAAATCCTATAAAGCAGTGGTCACTGACCCTGCTTAACCCAGGTGTTCTTGAACTGCAATTCCCAGAAACTGTGGACAGCACAGCTGGTTG
The DNA here is from genome assembly GCA_037367245.1 of Phrynocephalus guinanensis. Taxonomy (NCBI): domain Eukaryota; kingdom Metazoa; phylum Chordata; class Lepidosauria; order Squamata; family Agamidae; genus Phrynocephalus; species Phrynocephalus guinanensis. Next base: position 70,272,489 of record CM074739.1, on the reverse strand, counting down.
TGAAGGCTTCTGGGAATTGCAGTCCAAGAACAACTATCTTACTCAAGGTTGGGAACCAAGTGCTGTATAGTATATCAATATTATACTTTCTATGAACACAAATGTAAAGCTAACCTTGTCTAATTTGCTTACTTTCTATCTTATACCTCATGTTTCTAACCACTTTACTCTTATACTGCTGCTAAGAACTGTCTCAAAGCATTATGATTCTGCAGAACCTGTGCAACATGCACTACCATTTCTAGGACTACCTTGGCGCTCTCAAGTACTGATGCAAAATGACTGGGAAGCAGGCAGAGTAGAAGTCAAAGTATTATAAGGGCAAAAAAATAAACTGCATCCTTGCCTGTAATGCTTCAAAACGCAATAGACCACACTGGAACACTAGAATATGAACTATGAGTACTATTGTCTATGAAGATTCTCAGTCATCCAGGTGAGGTTATCTGTAAGTTGAGTCATGCCAACTGGACTTCTTTTTTCTTTTTCTTTTTCTTTTCTTTTTCTTTTTTGAGAGAGAGAGATCGAAACATTTCACTAGTCATGCAAGCAGCTTCACAAAACTGACTTTATAGAAATCAAAGAATCATAGAATAGTGAAGTTGGAAAGGCCCTATAAGGCCATCGTCCAACCCCCTGCTCCATGCAGGAATACAAATCAAAGAATATCTGCCAGGTAGCTCTCCAAATTTATCTCGAATATTTCCATTGTTGAAGCTCATCAGTTCTTGAGGTAACTGGTTCCACTGCCATACTGCTCTAACACTTAGGAAATTTTTCCAGATATTCAGCTGAAAGCTGGGTTCTCTTAACTTGAGTCTGTTGTTGCACCTCAGACAAATATATTTGCTAACGACAAATATGCAAGTACAAATGCATACCTGATGCCTTTCCTATGTTATCTGGACTATGACAGGCCTCTTTTTGGGTGTCACTGTAGCTCAGGTCATGGTAAGTTCCCTTTCTCTTCTTTTCCAGATATCTCCTGCTAAGTGAGAAATTGACCAACACCAAGAAATGGAGGAGAAAACCATTTCAATTGGTGATAGGGCACTCAATAAATAAAATAGGTTACAGCTTTGAGGTGGTCTGAGGGCCTGATTCCATATATTTTAATCTTCTTTTAATCCTCTTGTCCCTTTTAAAGTTTCTGTGGTGATATTTTTTAAGATTTTGACTGGAAACTCTATCCCTGGAAATGTTGCGTGCAGTTGTGTTCATAGCAATTGCATTTGCAGAAAAAGATGGTTGTTCTCCTTTCCCACACAAGGTCACTTGAAATGATACCATCTGATGACATAATGACACACCCAGAGACATGATGTGTCTATTTAGATAATTGTGTGGTGGGATCTAAGCTACGACCATTCTATTGCAAGAACAGTTTGACCACAGCCTGTAAGGAATATGTGTACATGTTTGCATCCTTGATGAGAAATGATATCTCAACAGCATACAACATTTTTGCTGAAAAAATATGGTCAACTGCTATGAGATGTTTCATCTCTCTCACAGGAGCTAAAAAGATTGGTATCTGCCACACTAGAAAGAGCACCAGCTAAGATATCAGGTTTTGTGCAAAAGTCTTGTATTTGATGGGAAATCCCAGTATTTTGATGCTAGCATGTGCAACTGCACAGTAAAAAAAGCAATATAAAGAAGTCTATCATTTCAAGCAACTCCTACAAATGTCTCAAGAGTAAGCTTTTGAATTTTAAGTGACAGTTAATGAGAAATGGGTAAACTCTGGGAATTTGAATCTATTATCCTCTTTGGATCTATACAGTATTCTTCTAGTGTGTAACACAAATAAAATTTGACCAGAAATTCAAAACTCTGAAATATATTTTAGCCCAAATACAGGGTTGTGGTGCAACCCCGCCCCCAGAAAACACAATGTCTCTCTGGAAAATATTAAAAAACAACAACAAGGAAGACATGACAATAAGTGCGAAAAGCTAATAATTCCCACAGAAGATGAAACATTGGAAGCATTTTATTCTCACCTGTTATCCTTCTTCCTTTATGGTTGTGAGTGACCTTCTTCCCTTGTTCTCTATGAGACCCCTGCAGCCATGCTGACAGAGAAAGTAGGGATAGCATATCTTACAGTTTTGTTTTTTGCTTTTCCCCATGTTTACTTATAAACATGCACGTTCTTGCCATTTTATTTTATTTTAAAAAAAGTAATTGAAGAAATAGGTGGATTTTGACCGGTGGTTAGATGCAAACAAAACAAAATTCTCCCCCATTTCTAAGTGCAAGTATTATCTTATCTAACTAGCTAGCTAGCGAATATATATACTGCCCATTAATGCAAAGTACAATTCTGGGCGGTTTACAGCAATAAATAAATAAATAAATGGAATGAACCATAAATAAAACAATAAAATCATAAAATAAAAAACGAAATAAATTAAATAGCTTATGCAAAAGCACAAGCTCTTTCTGAGCCTTTTAGCTGAAAATATGAATGTGTTAGGCTCACAGTTTAGTGGGAAACATAAAAGCATTAGAGTGGGTAGTGCAGCATACTTCGTTTTAACATTTGGATGCAAAATACACTAGTTCTTGAGATTTAGCTGTATCTACATTTCAGATGTGTAGCAGCCAAGCTGACAGCTGATCTCCGATTCTAGTCATATTGTTAGTATCATGATCAGTGTAGGAAAGACATAGCAGGATTTTTCAGACAGCAGGTTGAGCCTGGAGTGCTGACAATTGGAAAAACACTGTTTTGACTTGTAAAGCAAGTATATTTTGCACAGAATCACTAGGGGAGAATAAATATTGGAATACAACAATGAGAGAAGACAACAAATTGTTATTTCCATTCTGTGATTTGGCTACTAGCCAGGGACTCAGCAGCTGCCATTTTAATTGTCCGCATACTCATGGAATCCTATATGCCCTTCAACTTATTCAAAAAACCACTAATGTGCTTCTTAGGCCCTCTAACTTCAGTAGGAATATGTGCAAAAATGATAGATCTCCAGAAAAACTGTAACTCTGTTCAGTCATGCTTTAAAGCATGTGGAGCTCTTGTATTTAGAGAGGAATCCATTGGTTTCATCTCTTCTTCCATAATCACAACATAAATTTCCCCTCAGCTGTCTAATATGTTAAGATAGCACTTACCCAAGTGCTAACAATGTGTGTGTGTGTGTGTGTGTGTGTGTGTGTGTGTGTGTGTGTGTGTGTGTGTGTGTGTGTGTGTGTGTGTGCTCCATATGTGAGTGGGGTGTAGGAATAAATGACACACACAGCGATTGCAAGAATCTGGCAGATAGCTCTCACCCCAGAGAGGAGCTTCCTCTTTTTACTGAATGGACTTCCGAGGGTCCTCGTTAATCATAAATAGGCAGAACAATTATGATATTTGTAATCATGGAAGAGCAGAACAAGCCACTTCAGCACAATTTCTTGATGTCCTGTGTTTCCCAGGAGTCTATACATTGTTTCTGCTAAGCAAGTGTAACACCATTCCTTCCCAAGGCTACCTTCCTTAATGACTGAAGAGTTGTATGTACTGTTTGATGTTATCCAAGCATGTGACTAGTGGTCGCACTAGAGGGCTTTGCCTTCTGATCTGGGTGTGCCCAACAATCAGAGTGGAAAATACCTGAGATTCTGTTTGGACCTGGGTGGGCCCATCAGTCAGACCAGACATCTCTATAAGGGGATAGCCCTAGTCCCTCTATGATTGCTTTCCCATAGAAAAGAAACCTCTTTGTAGAACAGACTCTGTTGTATCCGTGGAAATTGTACATATGAGCCAGGATATAGAAATGTCTGGGTTCTGTTCCTCTGTAGAACCTCCATAGTTATAAAAGGGTCTGTGCTTCACATGAGAAAATTGACATAGTGGGAATGAGGCTGACATATTCCTCTCCTCACATGGAGAGTGCACCCTACTAAAGTCAGAGTGGGGCTTAAACTTATTGTTCTACAAGTCCTCCCCCTTGGAAAACCTCTCCCATAAAAGTATTTAACAAAGCTGTATTGACAACATCTTAGAAGTTTACTAAATTCAAATTAAGGCCATTTTATTTATTCCTGTTTTTCCTGGCTATTAAATTAATGATGGATAGCCTGTTAATTAACATTTGAATAGCTTTCGTAAATTGATTCAGTGCCTCTATCCATCTAGCTGTAATAACTGACTTCTCTTCACTTTTTCATGTTCATCTTTACAGTTCAGTAGATAACACTATAGCTTAAAAACCTGATATTTTATTACCTCCTTCCATTTATCTTTTGTTTGGTTTTTGTGCCTCTTTCTCCCTTCCTCTTGTTATTTTAAATAAGTGTTTCTAATTTCATTTATTGTTTCTGTATTGAAAAAATAATCTGAATGATTATCCCAGAAAATCAATGTACTATGCGTAGAATACTCAACATTTCTCAAGGACTTTAAACTATTCACTTCAATAATGATTCTACATCATAGTTAAAAATAATAAATAAATGGTTCAAGAAAATGTTATAATTGTATAGAGAAGTACCACAACGGGAGGGGTACATCTCCCTCATACCTGCTTTATTGAACAGAATAAGTAAAATATACATTTTCTTTGGTTACATTTGAGTAAGCTTCTCTGTAGCAAAATAATGTCTTTTGGGAAGACCCTTCAAAATTATTATATTCTGTGAAAATGTAGTATTAAACAAACATAATAATGTAATTGTGAGTCATTGATTTCCAAAATGATGGCAATGCATGAATCTGTACATTGCTCTCTAAGGTCTGTTATGCTGTTACTATTCACTCCACAGAATAAGTTGGGCTTTGTGTAATTGCCCATTAATAACTGGCATTCCATTCTGCTATATCTAATGACATTCGGAGATTTTTTATACTATCATACTTATAAATAAATTTACTGCTAGCCAAACTTTGAGCACAAGGATTTAGACAATATTCAGGATGCTTATATAACCTCCATATTGTATTGTTGTAACTGTTGTTTTACTGTTCAGCAGCTGAGTCCAGTTTTATGCAATCTTTCTTTGTATCAGAGCAGTGCACAATTCAAAACCATGGCTGTGTAGTGCAACTAACAACAGCAGACAAACAGCACAAAACATTTTTGTTTAAGCATCAATGTTTACAAAAAGATGTGCAACTGTTCCAGTGGAAACAACAACAGCATCTGCCAAGCACAGAAAATTTTTATATATGTGAGTAGAATTCAGAGACAGATTCTGACTCCATGAAGTGGAACAAAATGCAAGTATTGTGATACATTATTCATAAAACATATGACTTGGTCTGCATCGGCAATGGGTAACTGTACAGAAAAGTCCTACAAAGTTTCTGCAAATCAACAAGCAGGTTGTTTCTCCCTCTAAGAACCTTATTTTTAAAAATACCCAAATCACAAAAGTATGCCATTCCAAACAGAAAACAGTAAAGCCCTAAAATAAAATACAAAGGTAGGTCCATATATACAATACCACCACAAGGAATTTGCTGTTCCCTGCACACACATGTTGATATGCCATCATCTAAATCCAGGTGAGGAAGGCTGAGCTCCTGCTTCAAGCAAATTATACAGTGCTATATACTCTTGATTTTGGGTTAGGCTATGAAATCATGGACAGACTATTAGACAAAGTGCAGAATCATTTGAAATGTCAGATTTATTGCAGGATGGTAAGAATTTCTTGGATCATGGGGTTGACAATACATACTAAGAGGACTGAATAAAGACTTAAGAAATCCTAACATATTGACATGCACCAAGCTGTAGTGTAGGTAGTCATGCGGAGAGACAAAAGATATAGATCATTGTAGATGATCATTCAAGGTAAAATGGGTGGGCAAGGCAGTGAAGAAAGGAGGATTTATTGGATGAACAACTCACATAACTAGTTTGGATATGACATTTGATCAATCTTTAGAGCTCTCAGTGTCATAGTTAGAATAGCCTGCTTGGTTCACGGCTGACCTTCAACCTTTCAGTTAGAGAAAAATTAGAAGAGAGAAAAGAAGACTATTCCAATGCCCTATTATTTATTTATTTATTTATTTATTTATTTATTTATTTATTTATTTATTTATTTATTATTATTATTATTATTATTATTATTATTATTATTATTATTATTATTATTATTATTATTATTATTATTATTATTATTATTTGGTAAAATAATATGCATCCACAGAATGGCATTCAAAACAATTATTCCCATGTGATAAAATATCTACATAGATAAAGAGGGTACTTCATTTGATGTTTATTTTCTTTATAGAAATACTCTTTTATGAGGAATATTTACTGTATATCTGTCACTTTGGCTGATCATTTCCTGTACAGACTTTAAAAGATTAGTTTTATGCCACTCTGTGAACCTGTATGGAATTTAATCAAGTCAATAGAGTGAATTACATCTTTTTTTCCCTTAGAGAACAGCTGCAGATTCAGATACGAAAATGTGTCACTGATACCTCAAGTCTGGTGATTATCTGTGTTGCAGAGTTCTTTGCATAATTGAGTTACATCTATTATTGTAGCACTTGAGAATCTGTCAACACGTCCCATAAACCCTTCTTCCAAGGCTCTTATTTAGCAAATGAAAAAGCAGCTTCCAATGGAAAATACAGTACAAATGGTGAAGTGATAAGGAAACAATTTTGAGGAATGGGACATTATGATGGATCCATTCCTAAATCATAACCAAAGGCTCAAAGCAACCTAAATGAGACTTCTTATCTTCGGGTTCATCACCATCTAAGGATACTTCAGAACAATACTGAAGAAGTGGCCAATTCAGAGTCCAGAATAATTTATTATGAAATGCAACTCCCATAATCATTTATCATTGCCCAATTTGGCTGGAGCTGCATGTGTGTGTGTGTGTGTGTGTGTGTGTGTGTGTGTGTGTGTGTGTGTGTAGGGAGGTCCCTGCTGTTGGGCATTTATATGCACTTTTCTCAAAGTCTGCATGTTTTATTGTTTAAAATATGTTGTTTAAGCATATTTTTATTATACATTTCTATGAGCCATGGCTAAAGCAGATAACAACATCAGTATATATAAAAAGGAGCAGTGAACTGATCAAAGCGGCTATAGCTAGCAGCAGAACCTATACAAATTCAATAAGAAATTACAGACACAAAGGCAGCTCATGTAACACAGGGGCAAATAAATCATTAATTCATAATAACCGAGCTCTGTGGGTGTGTTGAAGTTTGCATGCACTTACTCATGCTACCTATAGGCCAGTGTCTGTGAATTCTCCAAGTCCTTGGAATGCAGACCTCTGCTAGATGGGAATAAATATTAAGGGGGTGGGGGAAAGGGGGTATATCTTAGGGTGCTTTGGTTTTAAAGCTCATACAGTATTCTGTTTTCATGTACAGTATATCTGTAGCCTGCACTCCCATACGAAATCACTAGATGGCAGATAACATGTTCTGCAGGCGTAGGGGTCAGGGACATAATACTTTTCTTATCCTCACTGGTAAAAAGACCCCCCCCCAAAAAAAATCTTCCTCATCCAGTAAAAGACTGGTACATTTTCTGACATGCTCGACTAAAGAAGAGAACACAAATAAAGAGTTTTTTTGTGGAAACGAAGGAAAAAATGTGCAAAATAATGGCTGAAATCCTGTTGCCTAGTGTAGTAAGTCACACTAGAGTAGATTAATTGAATCAGTGAGGACCAAATCTTCCATAAGTTCCATGGGCATTGTTTGTTGAACCTAGGCTTGTTTAGTAGTTATTCCTGTAATTTAATGTAGTAAGTCAACTCGAGTAGCCACATTGCATCTGTGAGCCTGATTCAGATTGGTGAGTTAGCACCTGTCTGTGTTCTTTCAGTTCAATTTGTCCTACTCAGTTGTGATGTTCTATGTTAGAGATGGGCATAAACCAGATAATCACTGATTCGTGGTGGTTCATGGTCAGCCATAAACCACAAACCACCACAAATCTCTGGGAAAGCAAACTGGTTTGCGGGTGGTCTCCTCTTTCTCCCACCTACCCCCTTCCACTGCCCCCATCATCTCCTTATCTGGTCTTGCTGCTCCCACCCTGCCACTGATGCCACTGAATTGGGTGACAAGCACACGCAGAGAAGCAACAGGTACAGCTCTAGCAAGAGTAGGTGGGCTTACTTTGCACATTCAAGTGCATGCACAGAGGCAGCAGCTGGGCTTCCAGCAAGTGAAACCAAGCCTGTTATCTCTGAGGATAGCAGCCATGGCGACAGCTTTGGCAGAGGTGGAGGCGGCAGCAGGATCATATAGGGAGGGTGATGGGCAGTGGTAAGGGGACATGCAGGCATCCCCTTTTGCTGAACAAAATGAAAAATCAAGAAAAAAAGTTTGGTTCTTCATTCTGATTTGCGCTGGGGTGGGGAAATAAAGGGTTTTCTCCCTCGCCCCGGCGCTAATCAGCTGGAGCCCCAGCATGTACTGTGGTCCCGCGATATAGCGGGACCGCAGTACATGAACCAAGAAATGGCGGGGGGTTACTGTAATGCAATAAATTACATTTTTCTCCATACTGGAGTAATCACAGTGAGTCAATTAATCAACTCTTATCAGGAATAATAAAATCTGCAATATAATATAATATACAGTGGTACATTGTATAAAGGAATTAATTTGTTCCAAATGAAATTATGTTAAGCAAATTTTCCTTTATACAAATTTCCCATAGGAATGCATTGAAAACAGAGTGATCCCATTTTTATGTTGTACAGATTTGCCCCATAGGCGATTCTGTTAAGCAAGTTTCCCCTATCTCTGGAATTTTTTATGTTGTACAAATTTTATGTTTGTTATACAAACCGTTTGTTATACAAGGGTCCACTGTAATATAATATATAATATATTATATAATATATAAAATAATATATAATATTATATATAAAAATATAATAATAAAATAATCAGGAGTTGAAAGTATATTACTTTTTCCTGTTTGTTTGCATTTTATTTTTGCCACAGGTCTGCAGTGCCACTCATTTCCTTTTTGGCATTTCTTATATCAGAAAGCTCTCTCCCTTCCCCTCTACATTTAAAGCTGACTCCTTTTTCTAATGAATCGCAAGCCTCTACTCTTCCATATATCAAAATATTAGTTGACATAGATTGCAAAACAAGGAAATCACCTCACCATCCGAATGCTTGGTATCAGCCCAATAATTCCTTCATAAATATTTTACTGGGATTTCTGTGAAGATGCTAAAGTTTCTGTGGGATAATATAATTGCAGCTGTCAAGTGTAAAACACTGCCTTCACTCTGTATTTTTCAGATAAGATGAACTCAGATGCCCCAAGCTGCAATGTTTTACTTACCAGAAACTGGGTTGATGAAAGAAGTAGAGGGTTATGAAGCTTGATTGTGGGCTGCATTTATAACTTGGCTGCTTACGTATTCCACAGTATCCAGCACACCCACGTACAGGGTGAAGTAAACAGACTGGCAAACAAAGAGAGATGCTTTCTGGTCCTTTATACTGCATCATTGTTCAGTAGCTCCTCTCCCCACCATAACTCTAATCATCTCAGGTAAGAATGGAGACATTACACAGTGCACTGAGTGTATCATGCTCTTTGCAACCCAAACACATCCTTTACTTATCGCAATACGAGGTAGGGTAGGGACAACAATGTCATTTCAATAGAGGAGTGCTAAACATGCAGAGTTTTCTTCATAGATAGCGTATGTACTCGAATATAAGTCAAGTTTTTCAGCCCTTATTTTGGGCTGAAAAAAAGCCTTGACATATTCGGGTGAAGGAGAAGTAGTGGGTTTTAAAAGTTTTTTTTCTCCCCTGAAGCAAGTGCCAATGTCCACCATCGGTGTTTGCTTCAGGAGAGAAAAAAGAGTTTAAAAAAACCACCACTTCTCCCCTCCCCCACAGGGATAAGAGAGGGATAAGTGGTTTTTTTTAAAAAAAAAAAATCTCTCTCCCAATGCAAGTGCCAATGTCCAGCATCTGTGCTAGCTTCAGGGGAGAAAAAAGTTTTTAAAAACCCCGACACTTCTTCCCCCCTATCGGGTGCAAACAGGTAAAAGCGGTGGGTTTTTACAACTTTTTTTCCTGTCCTGAATCATGTGCCAATATTCACCATTGGTGCTAGCTTTGGGAGAGAAAAAAGGTTTTTAAAATCCACTGCTTCTCCCCCTCTATCAGGTGCATAGAGGTAGAAGTGGTGGGTTTTTAAAACCTTTTTTTTCTGTCCTGAAGCAAGTGCCAATGTCCTCCATTGGCGTTTGCTTCTGGAGAGAAATAAAAGTTTTAAATAACACATCATTTCTCCCCACCTCTTTGGGTACATACAGGGAGAAGTGGTGGCTTTTTTTAAAAAAAAATTATCTCTCCCGAAGCAAGCACCAGTGTCCACCGTTGGTGCTTGCTTCAGGAGGAAAAAAAGTTTTAAAAACCCACCGCTTCTGACCCCCCCCCCATTAGAAGAGGAGGAGGAGGAGGAGGAGGAGGAGGAGGAGGAGGAGGAGGAGGAGGAGGAGGAGGAGGAGGAGGAGAAGGGGAACCGGCATGGTGGCAGCAGCAGCAGCCGTCACCACTAGCACCAGCTTGGGAAGGGCAGCAGAGGGAAATATTGACTTGGGTTATGGCTGAGTCAATCAATTTTCCCACTTTTAAAGGGCAAAATTAGGGGCCTTGACTTATACTCAGGTCGAATTATACCTTAGTATATACAGCATCCCATTTATATGAGTAGCTCATGAACAAGATTTATGTATTGTAACTAGCTGTCTCTGGCCTTTCAAACTGCATATTCATAAGAATAATAGACGTTGATTTTATTAGCAAAAGTGGGTAGTAATTAGCACACAACATAACAAGTCTGCCTGCACAATGAATATTCTTACACATTCTGGACTGTTATGATAACAATACTATAAAATGGAGATGGCTTTTGAAAGTCTCAATATTTTCACGATGGGAAATCAGAGGAACAGATCTGAGTTTCTAGATGTCAGCCCATCTGTAAATTTAACTATGGACTAGACATTTCTTTCACTATGGCAACAATATTTTAACACACTATTTTGTGGTTGTATTTGAGTCAGGAGCTTTCAGCCAGAACTTCATTTGTGTTGGTCTTATACCTTACCATACCTTGATTTATTTTGTCTTTCATCACATAGCACAGTCTTTCTCATTATGCAAGGAGAGTCTGCTGTTTGTAGCTGGAGAGGAGGTGTCTTGTTGAAAACAATGCTGCCTTTTTGACACAAGAGAAAATGTGGTTAAACCACTCTTTTAAATTAATTGCAATATATATAATTCTATTGCATCCTAATTGAAAGCACCCTATGGAAACAGCCTCTGCATTGGTGAGTCTTAATTACTCACCAGTAAAGAGGCACACAGTGTTAGCTGGATCTTACTTATGAGCTGATTTTTTTATTTAAGCCAACCAAAGAGGTGTCATTTCTATAATCATAGGTATTTAAAGAATTAATGACTTCTACATATTTTCATTAAGTATACATATTTAAGGCATAATGTATTACCGTTGTGCAGTTTCTCCCAGCTGTAGCCATTATAGTTGCTGAACAAGGAAGAAAGTACTGTATAGAGAAATGACACTGCTAGAGTTTTAATTTCTCCATCTCCACTATTGTTATGGTACTGCAGTTTGAGTTCCTCCCTCCCTCCCTCCCTTCAGCTCTCTCTCTCTCTCTCTCTCTCTCTCTCTCTCTCTCTCTGTGTGTGTGTGTGTGTGTGTGTGTGTGTGTGTGTGTGTGAGAGAGAGAGAGAGAGAGAGAGAGAGAGAGAGAGAGAGAGAGACAGAGACAGAGACAGAGACAGAGACAGAGACAGAGACAGAGAGAGAGACATGCAGAGAGAGACTGTTTTATTTTGTTCTGTTTTAAAATTGGAAATAGTCAAAATGCCCCACAGGCTAGACAGCGACAGCAGGGTGGACAGTCTAGGAAGGAAAACAGCAATGTACGGTATATAAATATTAGAGATGGGCACGACTTGAAAAAAATTTTTTTTTCGAGTTGTCGTTAGTCAGGCCGGTCCCGTTTTGGCTCGTTTCCGGTTTTCGCGAAAATTCGCAAAAATTAGTTGGTTTGTTTTTTCATTTTTTTCGTTGTCGTTAGTACTGGTTTTGGGGGGGAGCGGGCTCCTGGAGGCACCTCTGTGGGGTGGGTGCCTCCTCTGGCCCGCTATAAAGGGAAAATGGGCTCCTGGAGGCACCCGTGGGTGCCTCCTGCCACTAGGAAGGGGAAGCAGGCTCCAAGAGAGACCCCTCTACATGGGGGTCTCCCCTCCTCACCTGCTGCTGCTGCAAAATGCTATGCAATAGCCATATGGATATTGCATAACATAATGTGCAGACAGTGACTGTGAAGACTAGTGGATGGCACTGAACCCAGAGCCATAGTGAGATGCCTAACTAAGGCTCTCGCACCACCATGTCTCACACAGAAGGGAATTGTACTTGCTGCGTGTAGTGCAATGCAAGCAAGTAGATCTGGCTTTAAGGTGGCTTAGTGCAATGGCTAGGGTTAGGCTAGTGACGGGTAATGTTACGGTGGGCTAGTGGGTTGCACCTCTGGGTGCCTCTCTGACCCACTAAGAAGACAGTCTGTGACGTATGGGTACGGAGTCAAGGGTTAGGGTTAGGGCTAGGGCAGGTTTTAGGGGGCTTTTTGGCACATCCCAGAAGTCTCCATGGCCAAGTGGCCATGCGACTGGTGGGATGGCTCCAAAAATTTGCATGGTTGTCCACTCCCACATGGCTGGCCACTCGGCCAGCCCATCATTGCGCACTGCGCAGGTGTAAATAAAATAAAATAAAATAAAATCAATGGAGGACAGAGGAGGAGAGGAGAGACATTTTGTTGCAAGAAAAAAACCCACTGCTACTGTGAAAAATCTGGCAGTTTATAAATTTTCGCGTGTTTCTGTTGTGCTTGTGTGTTTTTGGACCACGATTTCAAAAACAATATTGCGTTTGCCGCCCCATTTTGGATCGCCCGCCCGCACCGCATGGCATGGCGAAATGGCAACTCGAGTCCGGCTGCCCAGGACGGGGGGGGGGAGCGGGACCCCCCCCTCCAGAAACCACCCCTCCAGTAGGTGCCCTGCGCCCTTAGTCAAGCAGGCATTTTTCCGCCTGCTTTTTTGGCCCGGGAATGGGTGGGGGGAGAGTTTAAAAGTGTTTTCCTGTGCCCTCCGTTCCGCTTGCTTGCGCTTTAATTGCGGCGGCCGGCGGCGAGACTGGGCTTTTTGCTGGCTGCGAGCCTGCGGCGAGTCCCACCAGAGCAGCCCAGGACGGGGGATGAGGGGGGAGGCCGGGGACCTCCAGAAACAACCCCTCTGGTAGGTGCCCTGAGGCACGGCAGGCATTTTTCTGCCTGCTTTTTGGCCGGGAACCGGGTTTTTTTAACTTTTAAAAACTTTTTTTCTGTGCCGCGTGGCATCGCGCAATCGCGCGATGCAAGGAACGAGCACGACAAATCAGACCAAAATTGTTCGTTCGTCGGTTCGAGCTCGAAGTCTGGCGGAGTAATTCCCGTTACCGTTTCCGTAGAGTAACGGAACCGAGTAACGGAAACGGAAACGGGAATACCGCTAAGTCGTGCCCATCTCTATTAAATATTACTGCCCCCACCCCAATACTTTTATGGAGTCTGGCAGAGTCTGGGTGGAGAATCTTGGTCTCTTGTAGCACTTCTATACGCAGCGTAGAATCAAAGGAGTCTTTATTCCTGTGGCTTTTGGATTCCAGCACTGGGTTCCAAGGATGGGTGTAGAGATCCTTCCTTCTGTTCCGTAACATGCCTGTGCCATGCAGAACTGTATACAGCTCCTCATTACCTACAACTTCCTGGCTAATTGGGTTTAACCTCAAGACAGAATTGAACATGATCTTTGCCTTATTTATGAACAAATACAAGGAAACAACCAAATCAAACATTCTACTAGAAATTGAAGATGATGGGAGAGGCTTTACCTTAAGATTCCAGAAATGTGTGTGTGTGTGTGGGGGGGGGAGTCTTCCTGAAGAAAATTTATCATCAAGAAAATGGTCTTGTATATTCACCAATCACCATAGTCTATATATGTCATTCAGAAAAGATGTTTTGGGTGAAGATATTGCTTATTAGAACAATCCTATGCCTAGGGTGGGTGTGGGACATAGAAGGAGCCTCCCAAAAGAGTAGAAAAGCATCATATGTACACTTGGGCATCCTCTATGCAACCACATGCAGCAGGCAAAGCCTTCACTTGCAGACGTGTTGCATAGAATCAAACCACTTCATGGATACCACCAGATCCAGTGACTTCATGGACTCCATGCATGGCATTTCTGTGCTTATCTCAAGCTCTGACCAGTTCTTCGATTTTTTTTGGCTTTTTAATTAGTTTTTGATGTTGCCTTTATTTCATACGTGCCTGTGATTTCTGCTTATATTTCAGTAACTTTTGCTAGTAAGATCAACATTCAGTTAACCTTCTCCTTGTTCTCTTGCTCTGTCCCCTGTTTAAATTCCACAAGTTCATTATTACTAGATCCTGTTGTCATTTATCTCTTTCATTAGATTTTCCTTAAAAACCCTAGAATAGTCCAGTGTTGTCATTGCAAATGGAAAAGAAGTTAGTTGAATTTACGTTTCCTACAAGTACATCAATTTTCCTATAACTTGCAACAGAATAATGCACTTATGGAACTGACCTGAAAAATTATGCACCGAAAGGCATATATTTCAAAAACTGAACCAGACACATGCATACAGAATGCACATATTTTAGTCAGGGGGAATGGACACAATAACACATGTGTTCAGGATAAAAATGTGCATGTGCATGAGATTGTGTGTGTGTGTGTGTGTGTGTGTGTGTGTGTGTGTGGAGTTTTACAACTAGATATAGATCTGTAACAGAACCTGATTGGTGGAGTTATGAAAAATGCAATGCAAATGAGATAGACAGCTTTTCACATCCTTGGGGGCCCAGGAATGTTGCTATTCATTCTTTGTTTCTGCCTTCCACTGAGGCTTCAGGGGTTCTGACATTTGCACAGATGGGACTGGGACTCCAGCTGGACTGCAGAGATCCTTTGGTTTGCCTTGTGCAAACCTGTTGGAAGCTCTCTCCCTTCAAGGAAGGAGCAAAGCTTAAAGACAAATTCTTTCCCATTAAATTAATATGCTAATTTAGAGTGATGTAATTTGGTTCAGATTTAAAATGTGACCCAAGGGCTTCCAGAGCACACAGAGCAGTAATAGCAGTATTTGATGAATCACGGTACACTTTATCTCTTGTCTTTGACGAGTGCCAGGTTACCGTTATGTTAAAGTGAAATTAAAGAGGAAGGAATGCTCAGAAACTTTTTCAAATGATCATACAGTCACTACAGTGTCCACAGCTGATGAATCATAGAACAATACAAATAATCTATATTCCTTTCCTTGCCCTCACATCCCATTGGAATAATTGGGAATAATCCTCTAGATCCAGAACAAATGGCAGACAAGTTTAATCCACAGTACTTTATATATGAAATTCAATTCATCAAAAATCCTCCAGTTTATGAATGTGGGGCACTGTACCCATGACTCAAAAAGCCAGGAAATGGCCCAATATTTCAGCTCAATATTGTGCCCACATTGCCAAGGATGCCAAGCATTATCTAGCAAAGGGCAACCTGAATGTTGACAACACAATCAATCAAGATGCCATATAGGACATTTGTTTGTGCACACTATGATTCTCTATCACCAGACAAAGGCAAAATCCCAGAAACTGACTTTTTCCCCCATCACTGAACCACAACTCATCCAAACACAAAGGAATTGTCAGTTGATGACAATTGTCAATTGATGACAGTGATGCTGATGATGAGAGTGAAGGTGACGTTTCAGTTCAGCACTCTATCAAGACCCGTTCATAAAAGGAGTGCTTGTTCAGTTCACTGTCTGACTAAACATCTCAACAGAAAGGCTTCAAAAGGCAAGTGATTAAAAATTGCAGTGAGGACCAAGTCCTTCAATCAGACAAGACACCTCTAAGTTAAGAAAGTTAAATCACTGCATGTGTCAGTAAAGAGATATGGTGACCATTCTCTGTCTATCCAAAACAAACAATAGGGATGGGAACTCAAGACACAGGAGTTACTATCAAGTTAAATTTAAGTTGTATCAATGACTCACCTTAGATTTCCCCCCTCCCCCATGATTCAGACTCACTCAACTCATGATTCAGAAACCACCCACCTCTTTTTTTTCTGGGGGGGGGGAGCTGGATTTTAATAGGGATTCAGACTTAGGGCTTGAGAATCAGGACTTGGTACCAAAGACGTCCACTTTGGACTTGGACCCAAAGTTTTTCCATGATCCCCAAGAAACAATCTGTTTTACTAAAGGAACTATGTGGATCATGGCAAAAAAAAAAAGAATGTGGTAAATCAGCTTTATAAGACAAGGAACTATGGCAACTGGCATGGAGGTCATGGTGGTAAAAATAAATGTGGATCTGATCTCTGCCCACTAGCCAGGGCATTTCAATTGAGTGAGTAGGACTGCTAAAGATTTGCATCAGCAAAATGTCAAGTGGATCAAGATTGGTACTAGAAATAGAATGTGCTTCTAGAGACAATGCATCACATTAGAAAAGGTGTTGGCATGTAGCTGAATGAGACAAATGTTGTTGCTTTTCATCTACCATGTTTCAATGTTATACTTTCTTACCCACAAGAGCGTATATTTAGATTTCTGCTTAGCCAATATTCAGAGATTAAGATTTCTTTTTAAAAAATTATTATTTGTCTAATCCCTACTGCATGTTGCACGTGAAGGCTGGTATATCCATACAGGGTTTTGTTTTTGATCTGACCATAAAGTGGCCATCTATCCTTGATATAATAGCTTCAAATCACACTCACAAAATGCTAGTATTCTATGTGATGTCAGACTTAGCAATTCTCAAGCAAGCGCTCAAAATGAAGCATGGCATAGCTTTCCCATAAAATTTTATGTTCTAGAAACTTCTGAACTATCAGACTTTTAAAGTAATTTTTGGAATTCATTTAACATCTCTGACAGCTGATCAGAGTGAAGTAGAAGTGAATATTATAGACTTCAACTTGATATAGGCAGCAGTCAGCACAGAGTGGTTCCAAATAGCGTCTTTATCCAGCACTCAGTAGCAACTCCCAAGGGCATCTGCAGAAATATTTGGGATGTGTGTGTAGGGTGGTGGCGGGGGCTGGGACACACACAAATTACTATGGACCTTTGTCCTGGCTATAATTTTCACCATGTTCACCATGTTCATTTAAAAATTATCAAGTTTAGAGTGGGGTAGTGGTGGATAAGCTGAACCCCCCAAAAAGTCAAAGGTTCATTGGACACTCCAAACACCAAAGTGCTAGAGAGGACCTGATTGTAGTCCTACAGCAGCCAATTCGCCAGCTATTTCACCAAGCTGTAGGGCAAACAGGAAAGTGTGTGTTAGGGTTTAAATGGCCTTTTTGTGTTCTACAACATCCTCTTTCCCTGCTCACTCATTCAATTTATCTTACTGACCTTACTTTAAAAGTGTTATACTATTAGGTGTGCAGTTATGGAGGCATAATTGTTGTGTGGACTTTGAATGGGTAGATGACAGAAGTGGAGATCCGGCAACAGACAGATAATGTCACAGACCTAAGGAAAGAAAGGGTTGGAATATTTTCTAAAGCAGTGGTTCTCAACCTGTGGGTCCCCAGATGTTCCTGGACTGCAACTCCCAGAAATCCTGGCCAGCTCAGCTAATGATAAAGACCTCTGGAAGTTGCAGTCCAGGAACATCTGGGAACCCACAGGTTGAGAACCACTGTTCTAAAGGGTCCAGGACAGACTGATAACAATCCAGAGAGGTGGGATTGTTGCTTCTGCATACCCATAATGGCTAGCTATTTTAACTCTAATTTCATCATACAGTGTATCTTAAGAGGTCACCCTAGAGCAGTGATGTCCAAACGTCAGGCCACCAGATGTTTTGGACCACAACTCCCACAGTCCTTTGTGATTGGCAATCTAGGCTTGGAATTCTGGGAGTTGTCATCCAAAACGTCTGGAGGGCTGAAGTTTGGACACCCCTGCCCTAGAGAATGCATTCCTTAATCTAAGGTGTATTAAAATAATTTCATCGGTATCTATTTATTTGGCAGTGGGGTGGATTTACCACCTAGTTAAAAGAATATATTGGATGCACACTGGTACTCCTCCCACAGCTCCAGTGGAGGTATAACATTTGTTCTGGAAATGATAGTGCAATTTATGCGATAAAATGATTGTTCTTGATATGTTAATCGTTAATATATTGCCTAGTCTGATGCAGCAAAAGCAATAAAGCCTCCTTGTGCCTTAAAGGCTAAAACGTTTTATTTCGCATAAAGTCTTTCTATTGGTTTTTAACCAAATAGCAACTTGTTAGCCTGTTACTTGTTTTTGTAGCCATTTGTTTTCATCATAACATGACATGTTTTCTCCCTTTAAATATCAATAGAATACAGTAAACACCATCTGAATATAGATGGGTGACAACAAATATCATCATCATCATTTTTAAAACGAAAATATTATATCCCACCATAAGTATAGGCATTATCCACTAGGCCAATACTTGGAGGGAATATTTTCCCTTGCAGTGTAAATGTGACCTTGCCCAAGTATCAAAGTGGACCAAAGACTAAATCAGGCATCAATGTATCATGATATATGGCGGCTCCAGCAGAGTGTTCAGTATGCTGTGTCAGGGCCCACCTGGGGACAAAAATGCAAAGCCTATCTTGTAAAAAAAATAATCTGATCGATTGTCTGTCTGGTCAAGACCTATTTAGAAACTGTGTGTTTGCAAATCACTGAAACAATAGGTTTTAATGGCTTCAGAGGAGCTGTTAAGAGTTTTCAATCGAAAGAAGTCTGGTTCTAACACCAAATACTTGAGAGGGGTTTGTAGGAAACCTAACAGAAACACCTTTTCAAATTGATTGCCTCTGACTAAACACACATCCACAGCAGGGCTGTGTTGGTTACTGTCAGAATCAGCTCTACAGTAAGTGAAGAGTGAATCTATTGTTGGATGCCCACTGAATCTATGCTAAAAAGGAGGACATTCTTCACAAAAAAAGAAAAGAAAATATTTTCATTGTATTTGCATGTGCTAATTTAAACTAGAATATATACATATTATCACAATTAGATAGTGAACACATTATTATAATTTAAATGGAAATATGGTGCAGCTTGTTATATTACCCAAAATTATAACTAGGTAACCACCCTGGGACATAGCACTGAGAAGAAGATGGAATATAAATCAAATAAATCAGTAAAGCACAGTGCTTAAGAAAATGGAGGTCCCTGTAGTTTTGCTGAAAAATCTAACTAGGCAACCAGTTATTTCAAAAGAATGGTGTGAGCCACTGCCAGATTGTCCTTGTGGGAATGACTATTTGAAGTTAATAATGTGTCATGCCATGCCATATCTTGGCTGCCACACAGCAATTGTTACATCAGTGTGTGTAGTTTGCAAAATGGCCCCTCCCCCAACCCCTCCACTTAAAATATGAGAGAGGGCTGATCAGATGCATGTATCAATCAAAGCCTCTACTTTCTTTCTCTACACATCAATGGAAACTCACTGGAAGTTAGGGTGGCCATGATACAGCATGAAAAAGGAGGACATGCATCATCTCAAAGAAGCACAGGTTTTAAAATGGAGGCCCATCCTCCCTGGAGAAAGACATATTGCCACTCTACTATACCAGCTTGTTTTCATTGTTAGCTGTTGAGACATATATCTTTAACCTGTCTGCCCCAGGATGTGACATTATGGTCTCTCGGAATCACATATTGTTACAGAATCCAGAAAGATTGAGACCTAGTATGCGTGCACCTTCTAGCAACTGTACCAGAAAAGCTGTAAATAATCCCCCCAAAATTTACCCAAATGCAATTGAGGAGTAAGGGTGTCTTTTTTAAGGAGGCTGGAAAAAAACAATAATCAGCATATTATTCCTAGAATTCCTCAAAGTGTATAATCAATAGCCATGCTGAGCTTGGGGACTTTGGAGTTATAGTGCAAAAAAATTATTGAGTAACTCCTCGCTTTAATTTCAAGTAAAATTCAACTCGTAGCAATCATAATGGGGTTGCATGATCTGTGGGGTTTTTAAAGAGACTAGTGTGATCTACCATTGAGTTTCCATACCCAACCAGGGATTAGAACACATGTCTCCTGATTCATTGTACCCCTCTATCTACTACACCACTCTGGCTCTCTTAATAATAGATCAACAATTATAATGAATATCAACAAGGCATAAATATGTATGAAGTGAGCTATAACAAACTTTGATCCTGCTGTTAAAGATAAAAATGAAGCCACTTTCACCATAGCTCTAGTTTGGTATTATTGCTATTCTAGTCCTGAATCATTCTACATTTTTTCCCCTTGAAATTCAACTGCCTAAGAAAACAAACCCAACTTTCTTTTTTAATCATTACTTACACTGAAGCTTGTTCTTGCAATTCTCAAGGACAGTCAAAAGGATGTGGCATTTAAGATGCAACATGAGCTAAGCCGGAGGGATACAACGCCCTTTGTAAAGTGTATTTTCATCTTTAAGCCAGGAAGTTTTTCTGCTTCATCTATTTCAAGATCACGATAGAGCATCGAGAATATTCACCAGTTTTATTTTTAGTTGCACACAAATACTGCAGAGAATGAATGAAAGGGACATTAAAACATTTTTGGGTTTTGTTTTGGTTTTTTTATTCTTATTAGTAATGTTCAGATCAAGGTAAATTATATATATGCAAATCTTCTGAACAATGGAGAATATTGGGCTATGAAGATGTAATGCTAAACCATGGTTTAGTGTGAGAATAACCCTAAGTGAGCTTCCTGGACATGACTGTCCTTTTTAACATTATTTCCCTTTGCACCATTTTAGCTTTGAAATAGTTGTCTTGGGTAGAGATGGGCACGACTTGAAAAAAAAATTTTTCGAGTTGTCGTTAGTCGGGCCAGTCCCATTTCGGGTCGTTTCCGGTTTTCGCGAAAATTCGCAAAAATTAGTCAGTTTGTTTTTTCATTTTTTCGTTGTCGTTAGTACTGGTTTTTTTTGGGGGGGAGCGGGCTCCTGGAAGCACCTCTGTGGGGTGGGTGCCTCCTCTGGCCCGCTATAAAGGGAAAGTGGGCTCCTGGAGGCACCCGTGGGTGCCTCCTGCCACTAGGAAGGGGAAGCAGGCTCCAAGAGACCCCTCTACATGGGGGTCTCCCTTCCTCACCTGCTGCTGCTGCAAAATGCTATGCAATAGCCATATGGATATTGCATAACATAATGTGCAGACGTGAGACCAGTGTGAGAGTGATAGGGACATACCCGCCCTGCACAAGGCTCTGGCACCACCATGTCTCACACAGAAGGGAATTGTACTTGCTGCGTGTAGTGCAATGCAAGCAAGTAGATCTGGCTTTAAGGTGGCTTAGTGCAAGAGCTAGGGTTAGGCTAGTGACGGGTAAGGTTACGGTGGGCTAGTGGGTTGCACCTCTGGGTGCCTCTCTGACCCACTAAGAAGACAGTCTGTGACGTATGGGTACGGAGTCAAGGGTTAGGGTTAGGGCTAGGGCAGGTTTTAGGGGGCTTTTTGGCACATCCCAGAAGTCTCCATGGCCAAGTGGCCATGCGACTGGTGGGATGGCTCCAAAAATTTGCATGGTTGTCCACTCCCACATGGCTGGCCACTCGGCCAGCCCATCATTGCGCAGGTGTAAATAAAATAAAATAAAATAAAATCAATGGAGGACAGAGGAGGAGAGGAGAGACATTTTGTTGCAAGAAAAAAAACCCACTGCTACTGTGAAAAATCTGGCAGTTTATAAATTTTCGCGTGTTTCTGTTGTGCTTGTGTGTTTTTTGGACCACGATTTCAAAAACAATATTGCGTTTGCCGCCCCATTTTGGATCCCCCGCCCGCACCGCATGGCATGGCGATGGCGACTCGCGAGTCCGGCTGCCCAGGACGGGGGGGAGGCGGGACCCCCCCCCTCCAGAAACCACCCCTCCGGTAGGTGCCCTGCACCCTTAGTCAAGCAGGCATTTTTCCGCCTGCTTTTTTGGCCCGGGAATGGGTGGGGGGAGAGTTTAAAAGTTTTTTTCCTGTGCCGTCCGTGCCGCTTGCTTGCGCTTTAATTGCGGCGGCCGGCGGCGAGACTGGGCTTTTTGCTGGCTGCGAGCCTGCGGCGAGTCCCACCAGAGCAGCCCAGGACGGGGGATGAGGGGGGAGGCCGGGGACCTCCAGAAACAACCCCTCTGGTAGGTGCCCTGAGGCACGGCAGGCATTTTCCCGCCTGCTTTTTGGCCGGGAACCGGGTTTTTTTAACTTTTAAAAACTTTTTTTCTGTGCTGCGTGTGGCATCGCGCGATCTCGCGATGCAAGGAACGAGCACGACAAATCAGACCAAAATTGTTCCTTCGTCGGTTCGAGCTCGAAGTCTGGGGGAGTAATTCCCGTTACCGTTTCCGTAGAGTAACGGAACCGAGTAACGGAAACGGAAACGGGAATACCGCTAAGTCATGCCCATCTCTAGTCTTGGGACTTGTGTGGCTGATGGATATCTGTGCGTGGCCACTGGACCCTCAATAACTGCTCACCCCTCCACTAAAATAAGCTTTCATATTGCCTGGGCAACCTTCCTGCTAACTTACCCAAGTGAACCATTTTGAAATGTTTAGTATTGTGTAGGTTGGCTACTAAATCAATATTAAAAAAGATGCACTGCTTGCCAACTGCAGCTCCAAAATGTATAGTGTTTGAGTCCAAGTGGATAGTTTTAGATTATGGCTCAGAGTCTCAGAATCTCCAGCTGTGAAGCACATGGTTGATAGCTCCACTGACTTGGTGGGATGGGGTTGCTGTCCAAGAAATAACATTTAAAAACTCTGTCACAAAACTCTTCCTACTGTGCCTGACCGGTGTTTTTTCTATAGAAGGATTTATCCTTTATCCCTTGAGGAATGGGTGCGGCCTGGAGTAAAGGTACAATCCAATGTGGGAAAGTCTACCACAGTATACTCTTTATCTCTCTCTCTCTCTCTTCTGTCCTCCAACCACCTTTCTTGTCCAGGAGCTTGGATCACCTTGTCAGAGATCTGAATTAAATTCTAATAAAGGTTGTTTGAAATTTGCTGAAAGTCACATCAAATTAAGCCACAGGACTCATTCCGTATCCAGTCCACACATTGCCCACCCCTGTTTCATGTTCCAAAGACTCATACGAGAGTAAAATTCATCGGGTGCAACATTTCCCTGAAGAGCTGCAGGGACAGGAAAAGCAGTGTCACTTGATTTTATTTTTGTCTGCCGTTTTTTATTCAAGCAGGAAAGCTCTCTCAAGAGAAGATCTGACTGTACAAAAGCAAATATGTGTGTTGCATTTATCTGGCAGACGTCTTAACCAGGAGGTCAGCTCATTCATGGGGGAGTCAACTCCAAATGGATTTTTCCACAAGTCACAGCGTGTCAGGACACCCTGCCTCCACATACTGTTTCCTTGATTGATGAGGCTAATGGAAGGGTCCCATATTACATTAAAAGTATCCATGTTTGTTTGACCTCTATCTAGGCTTACTTGGTGGATTAGTTTCTCCAGAAGTGTTATATCCTGTTTTAGCAATTTTCTGTTAAAAGAGCTGCCCCACTTTCTACCATTTGGCAATTACAGGTTGGCAGCCAAAGACAAAAAGGTAGTTGGGACTTTATATGGAGTATTCTGCTTAGGTTCCTCAAAGATATAGAGTACTGCCAGTTCCATGTTTTCATTAACAGATTAATAATAATCTCACTAATTAATTGATTTACAACTGGATGCCCATCACATATGCTAGGATTACAGAATTATTATGTAGTAGAGATGGGCACGAATAAAAAAAATGGTGTTTCGTTTGTCGTTTGTTGTTTAGGGGGTCCGTTTCGGTTCGTTTCCGTTTTTCATGAATTTTTGCAAAAAATTCATTTTCATTTTTGTTCGTTTCATTACCATTTCGTTACCATTTATTTCAATTTTTTGTGATTTTTTTTAGCATTTAAAGCAGTTCAATGTATTGCCGTAACGAAAATGAAACGGATGACAAAATTTCTGGTGTTTCTGTTCATTTCGTTTCATTTTAGAGACAAAATTTGTTTGTCATTTCATTGCATAACGAAATGAAAAAACGAAAATGGAAACGAAAAATTGTTCGTTTCGTGCCCATCTCTATTATGTAAATGAATCCGTATTGTGATTCACATAATTTCCCTTCACCTTGGAGTGAATTTGGGTGGGATTAGGTGGAATTTAGCTTTTTGGAAGTTGTTTTTCTTGGCTAAAGGTCATCCTGAACAGAAGCAAAGTGGATCACAACATTTTCTTGCAGTGTCACCTTCTTAATGCTATAATCCAATAGCACAAGAATAATAAAAAAGGGGGGATAGATTCTAGCCAATGTTAATTACTTTTTAAGATCTGCTCTTTTTGCCTCAATCAGAGACATTTAAGCATATGCTCAACTCATATAGAAATCAACTGGAACTGAATGCTGAAGTCAGGCTAAATTACACCTCCAAGAATAATGGAAAAGGCTAGAAATTTTTTGCATTTTTATGGTGTGTCACATTTGCAAACAGGACAAGTTAATGAATTTCCATCAGTTGTAATCCACTATAGATTGTGATATTATGCAATCCATCATTTTAAAGGGACAGCATATCAGTTCCCAATATATAAAGTGAATTAAGTTCTTTCTTAAATGTCATTGTAATGTGACATACCAGTGCAAAGCAATTCTTTGTCACTATTGTTTTCATAAGGAACTATATGCTAGAAACCTTCACATAATGAATAATATATTCATGTCACCATTTTACAAAGTGTCCTCAAATGTTCACATAACATTAGCAATATCACTGCAAAAGGAAAACTGTTTCTGTTTAAATGTAAAATTCGCCATACATGACAATGAAAGATGCTGTAAAATAAACCATTAAATTATAGTGAACAAAATATTTTTATAGTGACACTATCCGTTTGAACCCATCATGGTATACATCCATTTCTATAATCAACATTGTAATTAGATATGGGCCCAAAATGAAAAAATCCATTTTGTTTCATTTCGTTTTTAGTTTGGAGCAAGGGGTTCATTTCATACGAAATGAATTTTTCTAAAAAAAATCATTTTGTATTTCATTTTGTTTCAGGTTCATTATATGTCAGGTGTGTGTGTGTGTGTGTGTGTGTGTGTGTGTGTGTGTGTGTGTGTGTGTGTGTGTGTGTGTGTGTGTGAGAGAGAGAGAGAGAGAGAGAGAGAGAGAGAGAGAGAGAGAGAGAGAGAGTTACTTGTGTGTGACTTTTTTTGCCAGCACCACTGCCAATCAGCTGGTGTGCTAGGGTGGCAGAAAATGTTTAAAACTCCTGCCTTTTCCCCATGCTGATGGAGGGAAAGGTGGGAGTTCTAAACATTTTTTTGGCCTCCCCCAGCCTGCACTCCAGCTGATGGGTGCCGGAGGAGGCAAAAAAATAAAAATAAAAATAAAAAATAAAAACCTCCCTTTCCCCCACACCTGATCAGATGAGAAAAGGCGAAGATTTTTTTTGTCTCCCCCAGCACCCATTTTTATTTTTTTTAATAAAAAGTTTCAACCTCCCCCCCCCTTTCCCAAAAGCCCACAGTTTCCCATGCCCCATTGGGCACATTGGGGGGAAGCATGGGGTTTTCCCTATGGGGAAACCAAATGAAACAGAATGAAACAGAAATTTATTTTTCATTTCATTTTGTTTCTCTTCCAGAGTGGGGCTCTTTATTCGTTTTGTTATGTTACAAAATGAATAACGAGTAACAAAATGAATTAAAAATTCATTTCATGCCCATCTCTAATTGTAATCAATAACAATTGAAGCCACAATGAAGTTATACAATCTTTGCTATATCTCTGTCACATAACATATTACTGTTTCTGTCACACATACATACATCTTGTCACCTCATATCATTGTCCCTATATGCTGAGGCAGGGCTTTATAGTCTATAGCTTTTGGAAGGCACCTGGCTAGAAAAAATGGGCATATTAGCACCTTGTATTTTATTAGAAAAGAGTCATTAAAATTTTAGACTCCATTTTTATCAGCACATGGTCGGTTTCTTTAGGAATGAATGTTCCATTCAAACTCAAAGGTCAGCCCTGCAGGGGTTTAGCAGAAGTGAACTGTGAGCCACAACACTAAGTGTAATTTGAATCATCAATAGAAGGATGAGTGACCTTTCTTGAACGATGGGGCAAAAAGGGAAATGCCAATACAAGGCATGCTAGTTTTTCTTTTCTTTTCTGCATATCCTATTCCACCGAGTTATTTCCTGTTTACATCCTCAGAGAGGGTCTCACTCTAAGCGAGGAGGAGCTGCCAGTGCTGAAGTGAAATAAAAGCTTGCTTGTCTCACATCTAGTCCTGCTGCTTCAGTGAAACAATCAAATATGCATGAGCCCCCCCCTGCTCTTTTCAAAATGGCAAGATGCTGAGCACCAGCACATCAGGCAAGCTATTTTATCTTATGCATTGTATTAGTCTCTTTAAATTCCATGTGCTGCCATAGGAGTGCACAGATCATCTGTCCTAGGCTCAAAGGACACAGAATGAGAAATACAGACCCTCTTGTGTATGAGTCATATTTTATCACATCATCCACAGATGACATTTCACATTCTATTCATCTGTCTGTGTAGTCCTAGGCAGAAATTCATCGGCTAAAGATTAGGACTGAATGTTACCATGTGGGCAGCAGCATACAAGATCTTCAGGCGCAGAACTACTGGATCGGGTTTCGTCAGCACACCCATTTCAACTGTGGTCATGTCCATCTCCCCCTTGTCAGGGTTCCTTATCACAATAACTCTGTAAACAGGCTGACAGAGCCCAATACAGATTGTCATGTTCAAGGGCAAAGGTTCACAAGGTGGACTTCCTGAAACAACAAGGGGAGTGTATGAGGTGAAATCAATGTGTAACAGAATTATTGGGATGGGGCTAGCATGTACATACTCTGGTCCTTACCCTTACCTTAATTGCCATAATGAGGAGATAAATCTCAGGGTAAGTCTTTTCCCTTAGGGCCTTTTCACATGACCCCTAAACTCTGTGGCAAATGGCTCCCAGCTCCGGAGCTTAAAATTATTTCCCCACCAGCTCTGGAGTATACAGATAATTAAGTGCGACCACGCCCACCTAAGCACGTCCCAGCGCACTTTTCAGGTACCTGCTCTCTGGAGGTGAAAATTCCTGATGCGGATATAACAGTAGTGACTGCCGGGCTCTCCTTGCTTCTGTTTGTTCTTTTTTTGCCCCCTGCCCCTTTAAGAGATCTGAATGCAGTGCCGGGACGGCAGAACGGAGGTGAGCGGCATTCTTTTCTTCCTTTTTTTCTCCCTCCCCTCACACAGCCAGCAGCCAGGAGTGTGGAGGGGGTGGGAACGCAGGAACAGCGACAAACCCCTAAGATCTCTGGTCCGAATTTAAGTGGATCTTAGGGGTCGTGTGAAAAGGCCCTTAGTTAATGAACTGAATAGCTAGCTAGTTAGTTAGCTAAATGTGTATGTGCATGTGTGACGGATTGGACCACCTTGAAGAAGATGGCATTTTCTTTTGGCATCTATCAAGCGTTCTTGCGAGAAGAATGAGATCTTAAACATTTGTGAGGCAAAAAGTGGGAACACTACCATGTATCAGAACAACCTATCTCCATGTACAGTACCGCTTTTTTGATTGGTGAGTGCAACAAAAGTGTACCATATTACAGGTGGTCATCTAATCACTGCTTGAGAGCCTCTAACACAGGAAAGTCCACTATGCACTGAGGTGGATTGTTCTACACTTTTGCTCCTTTTTCAGATATTTGAACATGATATTAGTATTACCTCTCAGTCCTCTTTTCTCCATTCTAAAGCTCCCTCCAAGATCACTCAGTTTCCCCTCATATATC
The DNA here is from genome assembly GCA_037367245.1 of Phrynocephalus guinanensis. Classification (NCBI taxonomy): domain Eukaryota; kingdom Metazoa; phylum Chordata; class Lepidosauria; order Squamata; family Agamidae; genus Phrynocephalus; species Phrynocephalus guinanensis. The sequence continues at coordinate 70,244,476 of CM074739.1, read as the reverse complement.
TTGGCTTCCTGAACTTTTGCCTCTTGGTTGCCCTCTTCTAGATACATCCCAGCCTGGCAGTGTCTTAGTACTGCGTCTAGTGTCAGAAACTGTATTCTGAGTGAGTTCTGAAAAAAAAGTGGAATAATGCAGTACTATTACTTTCCTTGCGCTGGACATTAGACTTCTGTCAAATAAATAATTGCATGTGTTTGTTTGCTTTACCACCGCATCACATGGCTTACTCATACTGTATTTAGTCTATGGTTTACTAAGAAACATATATTGTTTTCCCATGTACTATTGCCGAGGAAGCTATTACCCATTTAGCAAAACATTGCAGAGATCACTCATTCATAGGATTGCCACAGGTCACAGGAGACTTGATGGCATGTAACAACAACAATAACATGAAGCAGCAGATCGCTGTTTCAGCCTCGTTCTGATCACCCTATGATCTTCCATTCTGAGTTGGACATTTGACTGATTGACAAGAAGTGCTTGCTGCTGGTTAGTGGCTGGAGGAGGAGAAGCTAAACCACACCGCTTTGTCACCAGGGGCCATTGGGAGAGCTGCCTTACATGGCATGCCCCCTATCCCCTTGTCTCCTTGCCTGCCCCCATAGCTGCCATAAGCGAAGGCAAGGAGCATGGCCCTGCAACCACACCCCAGGCCCTTCACTGGAGCAAGAAATAACCCCCCCCCATCTAGAATGGGCAGAAAACTAAGGCCACTACCGCACTTCAAACAGCAACCACTTTTTGTTTTGAATCGCCTTTTGCCCTCCCTCAGTCACATGGTCGCTGAAGCGATTCAGTATTCTGCACTTGGGCTTTTTCTCAAGAACTGGGTTCCCCGTCTGCACTTTGTTAAACCACTTTTTGTTTTGATTTTGTCCGACAGTTTCCCATTATCTGGTTCAATTTCGGAAATTATTCTTTAGGATAACATCATGCTGTTGTTCTTCCATTCAAAGTAATGTAGCTAATTTTAAATTGCACCCAAAAGAGGAAGTAGAAGGACCGGAGAAGTCGGAGGAAATGATTACACTGCAGGAGGATTTCTTTTTTGGCTTTTCCGATGACAGGATAAGGCATCGGGGGGGGGGGGAGAGACCTGGGAAAAACCGGTGCATGGTGTCTGCAGTTTGAGACAAATCGCTTCAAAAACCAGTCTAGAAAAACACCCCCATGGTGGCCGTTGCAAGAAAAACTGACACAGAGGCCAAAAAGGGGCGTGGCCAAGGGGGCTCTGTGGGAAAAGCGATTGGAAATGCGGTAAGTGAATTTTAAGGCAATTTGACTTTAAGCAAAAGGCGATTCAAAACCTAAGTGCGGTAGGGCTCTGAGTTTGAGGTTCCCAGGAGGTGCCAATTGCCAAAAAGCCTGTGCACCACTCCCAATTGGATTAGCAGCCAAGGCTAGGAAATGAGACAGCCTGCTGCCCCAGTGAGAAACAACAACAACAACAGGTGATTGGTGCTAAAAGGGGAAGCCCAAAGGCCACAAAACCCCTGCTGCTACAACGTGCTCCAAAGATGTCTAGATCACAAAATTGGCCTTTTGTGAGGCCTTATGGAGATTCTGGCCCCAGCTGGGCAGCCCCTAGGTTGCACAAACGCGACGCTAGCCAGGTGGGAGGCTGTGGCGGCTACTTCACGTACCTCCGCGGGCTGCGTTGAGCTTGGCTCCGATCTGAATTCGGATGCAGTCACATGGTCTAATACCGGGGCGGCCCTCTTTTCTGTGTACTCACGTGCATGCTGGGTGAACGCGAACGCATTCCAGCCTCACGTCTTTGATGCGCATTGAACCGACGGTTTCCTTTGCTTTCCATCGGTTCAGTATGCTGTTTCTTGCTTTCGTTTTTTAGGTCTTTCGATGGAGGAGTGGTAGTTTGTGGTTCTCCCAGGGGTGAGGAAAAGCAGAGATGGTTAGAAGAGGAAGGGAGGATATTTAGGAGGCAATTGCCTTTTACAGCAGCCAGCATGTCATGCCAGGCGGGGTGAGCTAGCTAAGATCAGAGTAATTGTTGTTTTTCCCCTTTGGTCCTTGAAGAGGTCAGAAAGTCAATTTGCAAAAGAGAAGGGCAGCAGTGTTCCTGTTTTAAATCACGGACTGAGAGTACCCACAAGAAGATTTCGATTTTCCGGTTTTCTGAAGGCAGCAAACGAAAGCAGGTACCTCTAAAGGGAGGGAGTGGTTATGCACTTCGAATCAACAAGAAACACACGTCTCTTTGCTTCGCATCGAAAAGCAGATTGAGCAGATTCCCGAGGTCCAGGAAGGGAATCTGTCAGCCCGCTTGGAGCGCAGTTTAGGGTGTGTGGTCGGGGTGACCTCGCCTTGAATTCGCTGGTACATGAAGTTTGATCGAAGCCTAACTGTTCCGCAGCGGGGCGGCACTGAGGTCAGAGAGGTACGTGAAGTAACCGCCATAGTTGCTATGCCCAGCACTTTGGCTGTTCAAAGCATCCATTGTAGTCCTCTCTAGCATTAGAAATGATGCAAGAGAGTTTGTAAACAGATTGATGTCAGGTGCCCCTGTTTGATGTGAATGTTGCCAAGATTTCTACCAATAAACAATGTATCATTGTGTGGAAATTCAGTGCAAAGTTAGGGAGCTCTCATAATGGTGGGTGGATTGGCCTCCTGAAATTCATATGCTTCATAGTTCTTTCATACAGTGCAGCTGAAAGTTTGCCATCCTGTGTTTATTCAGGAAAGACATGAAAGCAGCAAGAACTCAGAGGGATGGATCCATTTTTGTTTTGAAGCAAAGCATTTTCCCCATGGAGCTCCTAGAACAAAAGGTTCACCTTCACCTCCCATCCCCTACTGCTTTTATTTGCCTATAAGTTACTGGCATACTCACTAAGCCTATGAAGTGCACATTTTCATTGGAAAGTATCTTGTTAGATTGGCATGAATAATTCCCTCCTGTGTTGGCTGAGCTCAGATAGCAAAAACATATTTAATGTGGAATTGACTGATATATCCCGGAACAGCTATCCCTGAAAACAAAAATGACATCAAAACTGATGAAGGAATGTCACAGTCATTCCCCCCTCCAACATCACTCATCCTTGGTCTTATAATGTTTCATTTAGTCATAGGCACGGGACCCCACACAACGATTTTACAACCTTAAAGGTTATAATTAGGGAAATTTGTAGCTTTTAAATATGGGTTAGGTTTGACATTTAATTTAAAAAAAACATTAATTTCAATGGGCCTTCGGTCCGAGTTAAGGATGATGATGATGATGATGATGATGATGATGATGATGATGATGATGATGATGATGATGATGATGATGATGATGATGATGATGATGATGATGATGATGATAAGTTAACCACATTTTAACATTTGGTTATTAGTATTCTCAAAGGCTTTCACGGCCATGATCTGATGTGAGATTTTTGGGCTGTTTGGCCATGTTCTGGAAGTTTTTATTCCTGATGTTTCACCAGACTCTGTGGCTGACATCTTCTGGCAGAGTCTGGCAAAACATCAGGAAGAAAAACTTCCAGAACATGGCCAAACAGCCCGAAAAACTCACAACAACTATTTGGTTATTTCTTTTCATTTAACTTGCAAAGGAAATGGTTGGTTAGATTGAGTAAACAGCTTATTTCATATAAGCTTGTTTGTAATAGAAAATACTGACAAACTATTGCACAAACATACATACAGTGTGCAGAATTATTTTTCCAGTTTAGTAAGAGAAAACAAACGAAAGGAGAATGAGAAAGAAGAGACAACCATGTAACATCAGACCAGTTCCAGGATTTTTTTAAATTAGTATAGTGATTCTGAAGTCAAAAGGGTAAAAAAAACCTTCACCCATTTGGCCCAAATTGGGTCCACTATCTTCTGTGTTCATATCTAACTTAAGGCTTATTATCTACTTCTATGGACAGAGTATCCGGCTAGCCTGCAAAATATGCATTGGGACCACAAAATGTAATGCACAATTTGTGTAACAGTCAGATAATATACAGTGGTAACTTGTATAAGGGAATTAAATTGTTCCAAATGAAATTATGTTAAGCAAATTTTCCTTTATACAAATTTCCAATAGGAATGCATTGAAAACAGAGTAATTCCTAATCGTGACCATTGTTATGTTGTATGGATTTGCCCCATAGGCAATTCTGTTAAGCAAATTTCCCCTATCTCTGGAATTTTTTATGTTGTACAGATTTTATGTTATACAAACCATTTGTTATACAAGGGTCCACTGTAGTTGGGTTTGGATATTTTCCAGCATAAGCATGGATAATTTAAAACCTGGTGGAATACTGTCTTAGTTGGACCAAGAAATATGAATATTTGCTGTATAATTTAGTTGGTTTTGGATATGTTCCATTATTGCTCAAATGACACAGATTCAGTTGAAATTGTAGAAGAAAATCAGATCAATTGGACTTCAGACAACACCACTGCATAATCTTGGGAATTGCTTCGACAACATTTGCATTTCTCCAGTTGGAGTGCATTATGTCCATCACAGATGATAGAATGGATTGTATGCAAATGCCATATCTATAAAAGTGTACTAAACAGCTGTAGAGTACCATTATACTTCTGAATAACAGCTGATGGTATAACAAGAGTTGGAGTACTTGGCAGAAAGGGCATCCTGAGATGAAACAAATGTAAGATGTAGATCAGAACTGCACAGAGCATATACGCAGGGAGCTTCCAGCACCACTGAATGTAGATTAACAACTATAGTTCAAGTACTACATTTTAGCACTTGCAACATCTAATAATACCCAACCCATTTCTCAACCTTTCTAATGCTATGATCCTTTAATACAGTTTCTCATGTTGTGGTGATCCCTTGCCCTGCTTGGAAGAGGCCAAAAGCCCCTGCAGGTGCCATAGAGAACTTCCCTCTACAGGCACCCCAAGGCAATCACAGCCTCCGGTGCCATTGACTGACATCCCCTCCAACCTATCAAGCTGTAATTCACTCTTTCCCCGTTTCCTCCCCCTCCTCCTCCAGACCCAAGCATTTGTGCCTTTTTCTTCACTTGCTCATGGCGACTCCTCTGAAATGGTTGTTCAACCCCCAAAGGGGTCCTGCCCGTCACCAGGTTGGGAACTACTATCCTAATGGCAACTCCAAATAAAAATGAAATCCCTTCTCACTGCATCTGACAAGCATAACTGGGTATGTCAATGCCCAGTACATGTTGGGCAACAGAAAGAGATTGTCATGTGCCATTTTATTGGCACCAGAGAAACATACAGTAGCAGAATTTAGTGTCTATATTAGTGCAATGTAAATGCATATACAAATCCACTGTTTGTTTCCTGCTATCATGATTCATTGTCAAGTGGGTTTCATATTACTACTGAGAAATTTCACAGGATAGTGATTGGAGATATTTTACAGCAAACTAATAGTCAAAACAACCGGCCATATGGCTTCATCCTTAGCTTTTCCTCAAGGGCACCATTGATGGAGATTGTGGCACATTCCTCTGTCAAGCGTTGATTAGACACACACATTGTTTTCTCCTGGAAAATGAGAGAAGCAACAAAGTTTTCAATGAGTTTGTACTTAAAACCATTGCTGCTTTATGCATCCATGTAACTGAAGTCAGTGCTCCCCCACCACCACATTTGTCCTGTAAACCTTGAACTGCAGTCATCCTAGAACCTGCTGTTCTTCTACTGATTTGAATTATGTGTTGTCTTTGACCTTTTGACAACCGAGGTAATGCACCAGCGTTTGGGTGGAAAATTAGGCCGGGAAGCTCATCTCTCCAATTGACTATCTTCCTGTCTATTTAGCATTATGTCTTTATTTTTACCTCCTAATTGCTTGTAGTACCACATATTAATTATCCTTTGTGTGAAGAGATTTAGCTTAAACTCCCTTGCTGCCTAGTCTTTTAGTTCATGCCCCCTTATTTTGCAGACAATTACCCTGTCTAATTTTAAGGTGTCTACCTTCTCATTGCCCTTCAGAACTGTGAACATTAATCATTATCCACCTTAACCATTTCCAGAATAGATATTATACGGTGTTTTCTTACAAGTGTGGTTTGATCCTTCATTATTCTTTATTATTGTTGTCTCTCTTCTCCAAGGGTTTTATCTAGTGCATTAATTTTTCTCAGCATTCCAATAAAGATTTCACTAGTCAAGTGAGCAGTTCCACGGTGCTCCCTTCTGTTTTGTATTTCTTTCCTGTCTCCTTACAAATCCAGAGTTTGTTTACCTTCCTAATTGCTGTCAGCTTTGACAGCAAGCTGATGGTTTTAAAGTCTCTGCCAATTATCTCTTAAGCTGTTCAAAGTATGCAAAAGGCAACATGTTTGTAGGTTAAAATGCTATTTAAATCTGGTGTGGTATAGACTGACAAAATGTGGTATGCAGTGATATAGAGACTAGGGTTAAGTTTATTGGCAATATTTTAAAATGTAAAATACTGTATATTTCCAAGGAAGCCCCAGAAATTACTATAATTATGTCAGTCTTTGCTTGTCAAAAGAACATCAGAAGGGCCTGCTGGATCAGATCAAAGGCAGAGATTTGGAAGTTGCTATAAAGAAGAAAAAATATAACAACACATTGATGCTGTTTATAAATAAATTTGATCAGGTGGTGATAAGTTGAAATTTCTTTAAAAATAACTCTCACCCTCATCTTGCTCTTGGTGCCTCTTTTATTGAAGAAGATCAGGAAGTTAACACAACACATAGGAAATTAACGCAACACATAACAGAGAAAGACAAGAGACAAGCATTGGTGGTACTGTCCATCTAGGAAATAGAGCCAGCAATACTAATAGTGATTGCAAATAATAAAACCTTGATAGCAATGGATTTACAACACCTCAATTACAACACCTCTATTACACCTCAGTTATAAAAGCTGCCCAATTCTATTGCTAAAATAGCAAGATCTAAGCCATCACAACACTGGTAAATCACAAATTAGTATCAGTGGTGCTCTGGGACCCAGGACATCATGCTAAAACAACTCATTTATGGATGGTTTTAACATGTCATAATGTTATTTCTTTTTAGAAGGATTTTTATTTCTAAAACCTACCCAATGCTGAATCCTACTCCTACTGCCCTTTGAAAGCCTGCCAGGTGGACATGAGTGTAACAACCATCTCCTATTGCTGTTTCTTACCAGCTAGCATTCAGAGCCATGCTACCTCTGATGTTGTGTTGTATTTTATTTCATCATGTATCTTTCAATAATTACATGTGGAGCATATGAAGCCATTATAGCAGATAGCCATTGATGACCTTTTCCTTTGTGAATAGATTTAATTTCCTTATAAAGCCTTCATTGGCTCTATGTATTCATTTTTCTGGTTGTGTGTAGTGCCATTTGTTTGTTTGTTTGTTTTTGTACCAAAGGGACAAGGAGATGGAAGAAAATTATATCCCGTGCAGCTGACAGCTTTAGGCAACAGTGGCTGGTTCATTAGGTGGTTGTGTTTCTTGTCCAGTAATGAACAGTGGGCAAGGGCTGAGTGGCAGCCACTGTCCTCCGTTCTCTGCCAATGCAATCACACAAGGAGAGATATAAACACAAAGTTATAAGTGGTTATAAACGCAAAGTTTGTGTAGCCATGTATGGTAGATTCATAAAAAGACACAGTAGGTAGTCCATCATTCAGGTAAAGCTTGCCTGAAGAGAAAGGTCTTTGCCTGTTTGTGGAAACAGTTTCCTTTCTGAGTCAGATTCATTCCTCATAGTTCTGTCATGACACAAGTTTCTTAAGACAAAGCTATCTTTCTGCCACGTTACAGATTGTAAAGATTTAATTAAAAAGTACTGACTTTCACCAGCAATCATTGCATTTGCATTTTTAGGCTGTTCATGAAACTGACGTCCTGCTCCATTGAGTAATCTTTTTGTCACAGCCCTGCTTTTTATGGCTGTGCATGTGACTCATCCTTCAGTACAACTGTGTGGAAGTGAGAAGTAAGATCATAGATGCCAGCTCTGCCCCTGAACCTCTATAATTTAATCTCAAACTGCAAGGTGAACTCAAGTGAGCATGTTATGTATTAGAGATGGGCACGAACCAAAATTATTCTTCATTTTCTGCATACATTCACGCCCCTCCAAAGCCAAAAGGGCTTCCAGGGCAGCCTATATATAATCAAGAACAAACAGTCATTGGCAGCTTCTAATTTTAAGCAAAAACACAGAAGAAAGTGGGGTTGAAGATGAAAAAGATGTGTGTGTAAGTGCACATACATTTTGTTTAGTTTAGTTTAGTTTTGCAACAGGGTTGGTAGATTTGCCCTATCTTCCATTTCTTCCTCAAGTATCACTTGATGATATAGCTGATAGTACAGGAAGGTATAAGCCCAACAGCGAACCAGGAAGTTAGTAGAAAAAAATCACTAGTTCATTGATTAGAGTTGGTTTGGATTTTTCCAAACTGGAGAAGGGGGAGGATGGGAGGGAAACACTATTTTGTTTTTCCCCATGGCTTTCTTTTTTTTAAAAAAGTACCAACAAAGCAAAGTGTTCTGCTTATATACAACCCCAAACCACTTCAAGTAGTCTCTGGGCACTTTACAGTTTTAATTACAGATGCAGGCTACACATCCCCCCCCCCGCAAGCTGGGTACTCGTTTTACTGACCTCAGAAGGATGGAAGGCTGAGTCAACCATGAGCCTACTACCTGGGATTGAACCCCAGGTTGTGAGCACAGTTTTGGCTGCAGTACAGGCACTTAACCACTGCACCACGGGGCTGATTTGTGCATTAGATTGAAACGTTGTGGTTTGTGGACTTCAACAAACCATGAGCCAAGACAAACCACCATTTCCTCATTGTTGGGCATCTCCAGCTGATAATGGTGTCATTTGAGGAAAGAGTCTTCCAGGAGATTTTCCCTCAGTTCCCTTGAGTGTTGAAGTAGACGTGGAATTTGTTGAAGGCACATCAGCATGCCAGAATGCCTTTAATTTTAATTTAGGCATTCCAAACAAGAACATAAACAAAACCCAACTTATTACGAACCGAATATCATTTTCCAGGAAGATGACTCAGTCAACTGGGTAAAACAAAACAGACATAACACTACCTTCTCATTTCTGATAGCTGGTTTCCAGGCATAACAGATGCTGCCCCAGGACTCCAAGCAGGACAGGGGAATCATTTATGAAGAAGTCTTGGGTTTCATGTGTGAGATGGGTTTAAAACCTGGCCACACAAGTCCATCCACTCACAAACACCACAGGGGGCATATGCTGAACAGGATGCTGTTCATATACATTTTTCTTGAGTGGTATCAGCATTCCAAAAAGCCAGGAATGCGGAGAGAATAGTGCCAAGAGTCCCAATGTGTATGTTCACTTTGGTCTGCCATGTGAATTGGGGTAAGACAGGGCATGGAGTGCCAGCTAGAGATGGGCATGACTTAGCGGTATTCCCGTTTCCGTTTCCGTTACTCGTATCCGTTACTCTACGGAAACGGAAACGGGAATTACTCCACCAGAATTCGAGCTCGAACCGACGAACGAACAATTTGGTCTGATGTGTCGTGCTCGTTACTTGCATCGCGCAATGCCAAGCGGCACAGAAAAAAAGTTTTTAAAAGTTAAAAAAAAACCGATTCCCGGCCCTAAAAGTAGGCGAAAACTGTCTGAGGGCACCTACCAGGCCAGAAGAGGTGTTTTATTTGGGGGGGGGGGGTTCCCCGCCCCCCTCTCCTTGGCTATTGCTACTGCTGCGCTGCTGGTACCAGGCTGGGAGGGCGCATCCATTTGCCATGCAGTGCGGGGGATCCAAAATGGCGACCGCAATATTTTTTTTAAATCGTTGCCCTGTACCCACCAAAGCACCACAGAAACATGCGAAAATTAGCTATTTTAAATGCTTGAATTTTTACAGTAGCAGCAGTGGGTTTTTCTTGCAAAAAAAGTCTCCGTTGATTTTATTTTATTTTATTTTATTTTATTTTTTTACACCTGCGCATTCGCAATGATGGGCTCGCCCATGGGAGTGGACCATGCAAAGTTTTGGAGCCATTCCACCAATCGCATGGCCAGGTTTTGCTGACTGTACCAGGCTGGGAGGGCGCATCCATTTGCCATGCAGTGTGGGGGATCCAAAATGGCGACTGCAATATTTTTTTTGAAATCGTAGCCCAAAACCCCACCAAAGCACCACAGCAAACATGTGAAAATTAGCTATTTTAAATGCTTGAATTTTTACAGTAGTAGCAGTGGGTTTTTTCTTGCAAAAAAAAATCTCCGTTGATTTTATTTTTCTTTTATTTTATTTTATTTTATTTTTTTACACCTGCGCATTCGCAATGATGGGCTCGCCCATGGGAGTGGACCATGCAAAGTTTTGGAGCCATTCCACCAATCGCATGGCCAGGTTTTGCTGACAGTACCAGGTGGGAGGGCGCATCCATTTGCCATGCGGTGGGGGGGATCCAAAATGGCGACCACAATATTTTTTTTGAAATTGTTGCCCAAAACCCCACCAAAGCACCACAGAAACATGCGAAAATTGGCTATTTTAAATGCTTGAATTTTTACAGTAGCAGCAGTGGGGTTTTCTTGCAAAAAAAAAGTCTCCGTTGATTTTATTTTATTTTATTTTTTTACACCTGCACATTTGCAATGATGGGCTCGCCCATGGGAGTAGACCATGCAAATTTTCCACCAATCGGATGGCCACTTGGCCAGGTTGACCACAGAGACTTCTGGGATGTGCCAATCGGGCATAAACAGCCCACTAATCGTAGCCCAAACCCAAACCCTAAGCCTAACCCATACGCCAGTACACTGTCCTTCTAAGTGGGTCAGAGAGGCACCCAGAGGTGCACCCCAATACTCACCCTAACCTCACCCGTAACTAGCCTAACCCTAGCCCTTGCGCTAACCCGTCTTAACCCTAAGCCAGATCTACTTGCATTGCACTACATGCAAGTACGTGAGACACAGCGGGTGCAAAGAGTCTGCCAGTCCATCACTTGTGGCTCTGGCTGACTCCTGCAGCTCCCTCCAGGAGCCCGCTACCCCCTCCCCAAACCAGTACTAACGACAAAGAAAAAACAAAAAAACGAACTGACTAAAATTTTTGCAAATTTTCGCGAAAAACGGTAATGAGCCAAAACGGAACCGGCCCGACTAACGACAACTCGAAAAAAAATTTTTTCAAGTCGTGCCCATCTCTAGTGCCAGCACAATAATTATGTTTATGGTAAACCAGCATCTTTCTTTTCTTGATGTAAATAGAGTGCTTGGGGCAGGCAAAAATGCCTTACTTTCTTCTGATCCCATGGTACCTTAGCTGAGCCTTACAGTATTACTGGAGAAATCATCTGATGAATTGATTTTTGCTTCTTTATTGTTGCCACCAGCAGCTGGCAGGATGGACAGCGGCTTCCCCAGGGCATGCCTATATCAATTATCAGGACAGTTAAGAAAGGGGCAGACCTGTTCCTCATCAGTAAAATAGCAACCTTTTGGTTTAGCCTGAAGTCTGCTTGGTAAGTAATGATCACAGGAGAAAATAGGAGCTGAATGCCCTACATCAAGGTTGCCTACAGTTCTGAATTAATCTCACTGTAGCACATGTATATTCAAGCTGGGAAGGCAGGATATTATAGCCCCAGAATATACATTAGTTTCTCCTTTCATTTTATTTGCTGAGGAAAAGGTCAGAAATTCATATTTTGTGGTAGAATTTTCCATTCTCATTTGTACAGAATGACCGAAACGTTGAAAAGCTGCCAACAATTCAAGCAGTTTAATGTCAAAACAATAACATGTTTCCCACTTTGATTTACAAGAAGGCATGCTGAGATTTTAAGGGGGGAAAAAGCTTTGCATGTGAAAGAGCCCTCCTTGAAGTTGTCATTCTGTACTTGGAAGAGCATCACAGTAGCAAAGTGTCTGCTAAGCTTTATAGAGCAAAGAAGGGAAAGGCAGTTCAGATTTAATTGCATTTTTGTAGTAGGAGAAGTGAGAGAACTTTCTACCTAAACTCTTAAATTCAGCACCCAATCTGGTTCTGTAATTAAGATAGAATCTCAGGGATGGGAGCAGATGCATTCATTAATTGCTTCAATTATGGGGACACATTGATGCAATAAATGGTCTACTGCCATAAATCATCTCAATAGCTTGTACTCACACCCTATGTGTATATGTTTTGTCCCTACCAAATTAGTTTTCAAGATGTGGCAAAAAAATTTCTAGACCTTTATTTTCTGGATAATATAGTACAAATCAAAATGAGACAGGGCTTGCACTGTTGTCTTCTAGAACACTATTTTTCTTAGAGTCCTGGAAATCTATGGTTAGATATTGCCACCTATGATCTCGTATTTTACTAACAAAGTGAATAGATCAGGGTGGCCATTTCAAAAAGTCCTCTCCCCTTCCCAAGTGGGGAAGCCTTTGCTGCCAACATCTACCTAGGAACTAATGTGACAATTGTAGCTACTGATACTTTGCTGTAGAAGTTTACTGTTGTCTACTCATATATGTGTAATTCTACTACCACAGTAGTCATTTTTACTTTTTGTTAAGAAATGAAAGACCCTATATGACCTGCTCATTTTCCAGAGATTCAATCTTAAAAGTTTGTTAACAGCATCTTAATACAGTTTCAATTAGGAGAATGAACAGGACAATTAAATATCTAAGGGGAAAAATAGAGTTGATTGTATGTATCCCAGCCACAAATTGATATAATCCATATATTCTCAAATATACTAAAAATAGTGTTTTCTATTGAATTATTTTTAACAAATAAAATTAAATGGGTCATTAGTTTCATATTTCCAAAAGATGACTAATTTTTCTAGTCATCGTTATTAAACTATGCTCTTATTCTTTTCTAGAATCTCCAGAGACTCATTACAGTTTAAAACTTATAAATGAATTCACAATTATATTTCATTAGTACAGGGAGGATTTAAATCCCTTCTTATTTGTTAAGATATTTATAAAATAATGCATGAATTTGAACTGGGACCTTTAAAGGGCAGATTTGTTCCTCATGGTTGCTAAGGATCCTTGTGGGCTGGTTCAACACCTATCCAGATATGCCTGTGAAGATTCTCAGTCATCCAGTTGAGTTTTATTAATTTATTAATATTTACACATATTAACCGCCTGACTTCCCCGCTGGAACTCTGGGTGGTGTACAACAAATTATAACATAAACAACCTATAAAAGAAAAGAAAAAAACAGACCAAGAGTAAAATAAAACAAAAATAACAATAAAAACAGAGAACCGCATCCATACCACAGCTACCAGTTTATTTGGAAGTTGAGTCATGGCAACTGGACTTCTTTTCTTGAGAGATCAAAATATTTCACTACTCATCCAGACTGACATAGCTGCTTGGATGAGTAGTGAAACATTTCAATCTCTTAAGAAAAGAAGTCCAGTTGCCATGACTCAAGTTCTAGCTTATCCAGATAGGGAGGCACCTAGGTTTTTGTTGGAATGGTTTACTTATTGTTTTTATATACTGATGGATGGGGACAGGGTGACTATGCAGTCCAAGAATTTGAAATTGATCAGAGGACAAAATGAGGATGAAGATTACAAAAGAGGCTGCAGAAGGATACATTTTGGGTCCATTTATGGAACTGCTTGTTCTCAATCTGAGAGTGTCTCTACTGGGTGTGGTGCCAAAAAAGATAAAGGGAAAATTTCATTTGATTCACCATCTCTCTTATCCAGCTGGTCAGACTGTCAGTGATGGCATTCTACTAGAGTTATGCAACATATGCTACATATTATTCAATGCAGCACTGTGGAGTAGGGGCAAAAATGGCCAAGTGTCATATCATTTCGGCTCCTCTTCATCCATCCAGACAATTTTGGTTTATGAGGTTTTGCTTTCGAGGGCCACTTTTTATATGGATATGACACTCCCCATGAGATGCTCAATTGTGTGTGCAGCCTTTGAGTGGTTCGACTCCTTTTTGGGATGGGTGCTTAAGGGCTGGACAGGGCTTTCACAGATTGTGCACTGTGGAGATGATTCTTTATTTTGTGTGGAGAGAGGCTATGATCATTGCCAAAGGCTTTTGAGGAAATTTCAAAATATGGAAGAGGGGCTAGGGGTATCATTGGCAGAGAAAAAGATAGAGGGACCACATGACATCCTTCCTGACATGTTCGGGTATAGAGATCGATACCCAGCAACACTGGAGTAAGTTGCCAGAAGTGAAACAGTTTGGCCTTTGTAAAGCCATGCATATGAAGGGGTGCATTTATCAAATGTGGGCCTCAATATCTTCTTGCAGGACATCCAAGGGGTCCTTAGGTCTGAAGTTGTGGTCTATGTGCAGGGTATGGGGAGTATGGTTTAATCCTTATGCCATGATATATAGTGGTGGAAGACATGAGTTGGCAGGTTAAGTGGCACCCAATAGGGGTATAAACCAGCCCACCTCCCATCATTGAAGGGATTCAGTGCTAGGAGGGGGGAGGAGGCTGGGGTCCCCCGGGACATTGACTGCCTAGGGTCATATGTAACGGGACATGGTTTCCTAGGAAAAGCTGTAATTGGCTCTATCATCATAGATTTCACAATCCCTGGTGTATGGCGTTACTTGATAAAAGACATATTTGCAAACAAAACTACATGTTTCAGTTTCTCAGCTTTTGTTTGTCTACATTACATTGATCAAGAAGAGTCTTCTGTGTTTCCCAAATGTACCACATTGGACCCATTATGAAATAATCAACAGCTAACTATAAAAGCTGATTTCCCCCTGTTATTAACTAGGCAGTCTGAACTTTCCTGTAAACAACTCTCAGATCTCTCAATGTCATGTAATCCCTGGCCCCACCTAAATAAATTATAGGTCATTTTTGTGTAAATATATTTTATCATCCCTGTTGTGGTCGAGAAACATGTTGACTTCTTTTTTTTTATCAAAATGTTGTGCACATTATAAGTCCAGCATTAACCGTATAGCTGCCTACAGAAATTTAGGTATCTCTACCTCTCTTGACTATGACAAAACAAACACTTCTTAAACGCTGGATGAGGAATTTTAGTTTAAGAGATCCATCTGAAATACAGAGGGAATTATCACAGGATACCAATATACTGTGCATATATTGACAAGAGCTGAATTGAAAAAGACTCCTGTCAGGCTTTTTTATTTATTTATTTATTTATTTATTTAGTTAGTTAGTTAGTTAGTTAGTTAGTTTTCAGGTTTTTTAGCATTTTATATACAGCATCAGTTCAGCAAAGCATAACAGCATAAGTGCAAAATTCACGAGCAGTAGACATGAAACTAAAATACCTAATCAAAATTTCATTTCTAAGAAGGATCTGTAGGTACAACAATCAGACACTGATGCTTCATCATACTTGTGTTCAGCTGGCTGTGGTTTAATTATGAGGGCATAACAATGGGGGGGGAGTTGCAATATAGCCTCTTATCTGCTAACTTGTTATGCAGGATGGTACATGTTTGTGAGGGGGAGGGCAGAGAAAAGGGTGACGAGTAGCATTTTAGTGGGGGCAAAGGCTCCCTTTCAGAGTGACAGTCTTTCAGGCTACAATCCATTCTACTTCCCCCTTACCCAAGAGCAAGCACCATTGAATTCAATGGCACTTCATTCTTTAGCAAAATATACAGAATTGCACGATCAACAATTCTTTTAAAGAAAGGAAATGCATTCATGTCAAAAGGAAGAAGCTTTCTGCACATATGCAGAGTCAAATTGCCCTTAAGCCTGGTTTTGGAAACATAAGCCAGTGCCCTTTTTTAAAAAAAAGAAGAAAGGCACTTCAGAGAGGCATTTGTTAATTCTCACATTGCTATTAATACTTTATATACTATCATAATAATCAATGCCAATGGTCACTCAGAGCTTAAATCATGTGGTGCTGTGGGGACAGTTTCTAACTGGTTGAATAAGCACCCAAGACAGAGGGGAGAAAGCCCACTATAGAACAATAAAATTGGGTTGAGGTGAAGGAAAAAGCACCAGAGTAGAGGTGGAATAAATGTGTTGCTAACACAGGCAAAACTCTTGCATTCACTAGATATTTATAAAATCTCTCTGAATCACTTTGAATGGAAACTGTATGAACACTTCTTTGAGGAAAATACACATAGTGCTGCACTGTAACTCTGTCAAATATCTACAGGTTTGACTAATGAAATTTCCTTACACATCAATGAAACTTACTTACCCTTTGCTTAAGAAAGCCACCATGAAATGAAAAAAACTTCTCAAGCTTGGATTCTGCATCCAAGTTGGCTGGATCTCAGAGGTGTGTGTGTGTGTGTGTGTGTGTGTGTGTGTGTGTGTGTGTGTGTGTGTGTGTGTGTGTGTGTGTGTGTAATGTACCTTTCGCCCTACTAGGTCAGCTGCAGTTCACCAAACACCCACCCTCTGGCAAAGGTCCAAAGACCATCTTTTGAGCCGAGTATCACTTGGAAAACAAGTATGTCTTGAGTGAATGACTGAGTGACTGAAACTCCTTTAGAACAGAATTCATGAGGGGACAAAAATAGGACTTTAACTCAGTATTATTCTCCATTACATTTCCGTTTGTGATTGTCTACCCCTCAGGGTCGGCACTTCCATTAAGGCGACCTAGGCAGTTGCTTAGGGCGCCAAAATGGAGAGAGGGTGCTGGACAGCCTGCCTCCCCCCCGCTGCCCCCCCATCGCTGGCCATCGCCGTCCATTCCCCCACCGCCTGCCAGCGGCCCGTCACCATCCGCCCATCGCTGCCTGCCGCCGCCCACCACCCACCCACCTGTGCCCATTGCTGCCTGCCCCCCGTGCCCCTCACCACCCCCACCATCCGGTGCAGCCGCCACCCCCTGCCCCCCTGCCTTCCACCCACCCCTTGCCCCATCCACCCCCCACCCTGCCCCCACCCGCCCCCACCCCTCGCCTAGGGCACAAAAAAAACTAGCACCGACCCTGCTACCCCTGACTAGAATCCATTAGTAACAGGGGGTATCAGTTCTGTTCCAGGTTCATTTCATACCAAAATGATATGATTTGGTTCTCAGCCTCTGGATAATATGATTATTACAGGTTTTTGTCCTGTTTTAAATTTGCTTCAGAATGCAGCCTTCATGTCTTATTTCCCATTTTCTTACTTCAGTGCTTAATAGATTTTGCAGAGGAGCCTTAATTGCAAGAAGGAAGCAGTGGATTTTCATCTGCAGTTTTCTCATTTCTTATCATTTGTAGACAAAAGGATTTTGGCACTGTCAATCATTACTGATACCAAAAAGGCATTTCTCTCTTCCATTATCTCAGCACTGAAAAGTATGTCTTTTTTTCTTTTTTCTTTTGAGTGAAAAAGGGAGAAGAGGAAAGCACATAATGCACTTTCCTCCCTACTTTGCCCACTAGGAGATAAAATGGTGTATAAAAGACAGGTAGTTGCCATGTAAGGTCATCTTATACTGATCTCTCCTCACAGGATGTCTAGCCCAAGAGACTCATTATTAACTGATATTTTTCTGGTTTGATACGGGAGTTTTGCTGTGAAGATTCAGGGGGCTTTACAACTTATGTGCCTGAAAATAAAGAACCATAGCTTGTGCACACCATGGACATTTAGGAGTAACATAAAAACATGAATTTCTAATTATCTCTACTGACATTTCTCTTTTTAATATAATATATCTCTTATCTCATTTCTCTGAGACATGTAGCATATCATGCCTGTCTCATGCCACCTCAACACACACATTTTCGCTAATGTCTTTTATTAGCCCTAAATATAAGTCTGCTATATAAGTGTATGTATGTGTTGTTAAACATTTGCAGCAGCTCTGCACCACAGAGGATACTAATTCAACATGTTGAATATACTGAGAATGATCCAAAGGACACAAAGAGATGGTGCTTGATTCCTCAGTGTTTTAGGCATCTGGGGTTGGGAATTCAGTTCCCCACTGTGCCTTTCTGACAGGGGATGAAATCAAAAGATCCATATAATCCCTTCTGGCTCTGCAGTTCTACAAATCCATATCCCCTTTCCCTGCAATTGAAAAGTATTGTCATTGACCATAAGTGAGAGAGGTCATCTGCCTGTATATCTGTGTACATGTAAAAATGTGTTTAATATTTTAAGAGTTATGTACTGAATTAACAAGATAGGAAAGACATGCAATAGACAGAAGTACAATGGTAATGATATTTATTTATTTATTTATTTATTTATTTATTTATTTATTTATTTATTTATTTATTTATTTGATAAATTGTTCAGTTAGTGAATTCAGACTGGCCTAGGTGGTGCACAAACAAGCAAAACCCCACAACCCACACCCATTTCATGTCTATAAAAACCTAACGGCAAAACCAAGATGGTGATGTAACCAACTGAAGTGTGGCAATCTACATTAACTTGGAGTTAAAGCATAAAAAATTAGCATCATTTGAAGACAAAGATACCTTTAAATGTGCCTTGTATAACTCTGTATTTAATAATTTCTAGAATATGGGGAGCCTGGTGCACCTCAACTGATTTATTGCACAAAATGGGAGCTATTACTGAGAAAGCATGGCTCTTCATTACCTTTCTGGTTTGCAATGGTAAACCACCTATAGCATTGGGGATTGGGAAGCGCATGTGAAACAGGAAGCTGATTTCAGAAGGAGATGCTTCCATCCCAATGAGTAGCAAGGTCTTAAACTGTTTAGGGCTTCAAAGATCAGCACCTTGAACTGATCATGGAAACTAACATGGAGCCAATGCAGGCATATCAAGACTGCGAATATATGATCAAATAGATAAATCTGGCCAGTAGAGGTGGGCATGAAACAGAAAATCCATGGTTCGGGTTCTTCTGTTTCAGGCCTACCCTTGGTTCAGTTCGGTTCAGGTTCATATGATTTTTTTTTAAAAAAAATGTACAAACCCAAACTGAGCTGAACCGGTTCAGGTCCTACTTATTGGGTGTCAGTGGCAGCGGCGGTGGCGGCGGTGGCAGCAGCAGCAGCAGCAGCAGCAGCAACAACAACAACAACAACAACAACCGCGATGATCCTGGCTACGACAGTGGTAGCAGGGGCTTTTTGAGGCACTGGTTTGGTTTTTTTTTTTTTTTTGAGAGGCTGGTTTGGCACTCCTTTTTTTTAAAAAAAAGTGCCAAGAACATGGCACCAGGGGCCGTGCCGACGTTCATTTTATTATTTTTTATTTCTTTGTTTTAGAATGCTGACTGCGCATTCCTGGGCATGGGTCAGCACTCTTTTTTTATTATTTTATTTT
This sequence comes from Phrynocephalus guinanensis, assembly GCA_037367245.1. Lineage (NCBI taxonomy): Eukaryota > Metazoa > Chordata > Lepidosauria > Squamata > Agamidae > Phrynocephalus > Phrynocephalus guinanensis. The sequence continues at coordinate 70,225,244 of CM074739.1, read as the reverse complement.
TTAAAGCAGCAAATGCGGGGCTCCTGGGGCCAGGTTGGCACTTCTTTTATATTTTTATTTTTTCTTGATTTTAGTGTGCCGACCATGCAGCCCCTAGGGCTGGGTCGGTGCTCCTTTTTAATTTAATTTAATTGAATTTAATTTAATTTAATTTAATTTAATTTTTTTTTTAAGTCCCCAGCCAGAGGCTTTTTGAGGTGTTGGCTTGGGGCCAGTGTCCCTTTTTTTAATTTTTTTTCTTGATTTTAGAGTGCCAGCCGCGCATCCCCTGGGGCCGGATTGGTGCTCCTTTTTTAATTTTTTAATTTTATTTATTTATTTATTTATTTATTTATTTATTTATTTAGGTTTTAAAAGGCCTACCTTCCCCCACCAAGTTCCAGGACCAAGAGGACTGCGGCGAGGACAAGGTAGGAGGGGTAATGAAAAATGAAGTGAATGAAATGGAAATTTCCATTTCGTTTCATTTTGTTTTATTTTTCTTTCCTGGGTTGATTCATTATTTGTTTCATTAGCTAACAAAATAAATAATGAATAACAAAACAAATTAAAAGTTCATTTCGTGCCCATCTCTACTGGCCAGCATATTTTGACACTGCTCAGTACCTTCCACACTGCCATAATAAGAGATGTACATAATTTTCCTTAGGAGGGCTTCTAAGAGGGCTTAAAGCAGGCATGTACAAACTTCGGCCCTCCAGATGTTTTGGATCACAACTCCCACAGTCCTTTGCCTTTGGAAATACAGGCTTGGAATTCTCTGAGTTGTGGTCCAAAACATCAGGAGGGCTGAAGTTTGGTCATGCCTGGCTTAAAGTATATCCATATGAACATGTCATCTATATGCTATGAATTCTTATATTGATAAAGTAGCAAGGTCCCTGGTCTGTTAAATGAGAAAAGGTGTACATGTACATTTTAGGGACAGGGAAGGACATTGAGTATCTGTTTTCACCGTCCAGTGGTCTATCTGTAGGAAACAGGCAAAAAATATAAAGGAACACAATAATTGAGAGAAGTCAGAAAATGTTCCAGTAGATAATTAATACAAGTAACAATGTTCTCCACCAAAATAACTTATAACTGGACAAAATCAAATTCAGTATTGTTTGTTCTGCCCACCTCAATCTGCTAGAAAGCACTACTGAACCTGAAATTGAAAATCAGAGCAAAACAAGATTTAAAGGAAGAAATTTAATTTTATCCTATAATACAAAGTTTTAATATTTATTTCTTTAAGGATCGTTTTATCATACAAATTGGTCCCCATTCTTCAGACCTTTAAGTAAGTAGAGTGATAGTGGTCATGAAAAATCAACCTTCAAACAGGGGAAGTCTTGAGTGAACAGATTTTTGTGGACTCTTCAAGGTGAAACTTTTGTTGTCACTCTGCCTACTTTGTCAAAAGTTTCAAAGCAAAAAAAAAAAAAGCAAAGCACATTGTGCTGCTTATATAGTGCCCCATCATACATAAAGCACTCTTGGGGCAGTTTACAAGTTAATTATGCAAGCTATACACACACACACACACACACACAAACCAGTGAGCTGGGTACTCATTTTACTGACTTTTAAAAGGATGGAATGCTGATTGAACCTTGAGTCTGCAACCTAGGATTGAACCCTTGGTCATGTGGAGAGTTTGACTGCAGTACAGCAGTTCAGCCACTGTACCACAGAGCTCTATAAAGACCTCTTTTTAATATATTGCTGCTGTTTTTAAAGCAATTTGTTATTCTTAGCCGGACATGTCAAAAATTAATCAGATAATGGGGAAAAAACTAAAACAAAGGTAGGAGGAAAGCACAGTTTTAGGGAGGAGGATGCATCCGTTTCCCCACTTTGGATATAGGACTGTGTTTGTCACCATAATAATCAGATCACTACAGGTAAAAAATTGGTTTTTTGCCCTTGCCAAGAATCACATTCTAAGTTAAATTACAGATTTGTTCCAGATTTCAATTATTTTGTAAAAAAAATTAACCAAATAAAACCAGTATAATGATTTAGAAACTACCCAGCAACACCAAGCAAAGCAACTATTTTTTTAAAAAATTAATCAAACAAACAAACAACAAACCTCATTTTTATCATTAATACTAAATGGTCATCTTGAAATGGCCTTCTAGAAAGCTGAAACTGCTATTAAGAAGGCCATGTTCCTGCAGAAGCTGTTAAGCTTCCTTTGGTGTTGTACCCAAGAACTTGAACATTATTTTTAACATAAATGCTGAAATCCTGTTTCTTATCCATTGCCATTTGCTACTGCTGATGAGTGATGACTAGACATGGGCACGGCCAGAAAAAATGATGTTTCGAGTTTTCATTTGTTGGAACGGGTCCGTTTCGGGTCGTTTCCGTTTGTCGCGAAATTTTTCAAAACTTTGTTGTTTCCGTTTGTCGTTTGTCATTTCCACCGTGATTTAGCACAATTTGACTTCCTAGAGCATAGGGGCATCCCACAATCAGGGCCGGCGCTAGGTGTTTTTGCGCCCTAGGTGGGGGGGCAGGACGGGGGGGCAGCAGCGGGGGGGAGGTGCGGGCAGGCGGCGGTGGCGGGGGGCCATGGGCGGGCAGCGGCCACGGGCAGGCGAGTGGGCGGGCGGCAGCGCGGGCTGCAGGCGGGTGGCGGCGCAGGCGGACGGGCAAGTGGGCAGTTAGGATATCACTTAGGATAGATGTTCTGTTCTTGGCTTGCACCCCAAATGTGTGTGTGTGCAAGCAAATTGAAGTTGGGAAAATAGAAAATAAATGGCAGTATATAATATATTTTTAAAATAAATCCACACCTCCCACTCCCAGTCGAACCTCCCCCTTTATCCAATATCAGAAAAAAATCCTCAAACTGCCAGAGAAGATATAAAGAATAAACTGCTATTCCCTTCAGCAGACAAAGCTGCAGGGAATCAAAGAAATTATTTTCTAAATTCAATTCCCTCCCTGCCTGCCTAACTTAAATCCTAAAGCCTCCAGCCTCCCTCCTCATTCTCAATCTCGATCGGATCACACCAGCACCAGCAGCCAGCCCTCCTCCCTCAACCACATCCATACACCAACTCAACTGCGATTTCTGGAAGGTGCCTCGGCTTTTTATGCCCTCCGAGACATCCAGAAGTGTCAGTCAAAAACCTGGCAATGCCATTGGTGGAATGGTTCAAAAAATTTGCATGGTCCCATCCCATGCCCAGCCCAAATGGGCAGGTCTAAAAAAAATAAAAAATAAAATAAGATAAAATAAAATCAATACGACGTTTTATTGCTATAAAAAAAACCCACTGCTGCTACTATAAAAATTCAGGCATTTAAAATAAATAAATTTCACATGTTTCTGTGGTGATTTAGTGTGTTTTTTGACCATGATTTCAAAAGAAAAATTGCGGTCGCCATTTTGGATCCCCCCCCCACCGCATGGCATGCAGCGAGAGACAGACGATGAGGATGATCCTCCCCCAGCCTGGTGCAAGCAGCCCAGGACAGGAGAAGAGGGGGGGAAAGGCCGGGGAACCCCCCCCCCCCAGAAACCACCCCTCTGGTAGCTGGCAAAGCCTCAGGCAGGCATATTTTTGCCTGCTTTTTTGGCCGGGAGCTGGGGTTTTTTTTAAAAAAAAAATTTACAAACTTTTTCTGTGCTTCGCATCGCGCGATCGCCGCGATGCCACAAACGGAAACGAAAAACTCGACCAAATTTTTCTTTTTTCGGTTCGAGTTTGAGTTCTGACGGCTTAATTATCGTTACCGTTTCCGTTACGTAACGGAAACGATAACCGAAAACGGAAACGACAATTTCGCCGAGTCGTGCCCATGTCTAGTGATGACATTATCATTGTTGTGAATGCAGAACTGTACAATGGGATTTCTCGTTTTTAGCTGCACATATAACCATTTTGGAGATGGACAAGATGTCAAGAGATTCAAATTTCCTCATATTCAAGGATCTACTGGATATCCCAAGGGCACTTTCTTCATCTTGGTTGCCAATTTATCAAACTGGCCTAAATAATGCTCTGTTCAATTATTTTGAGGATTAGTGAAGTAAACAAGGTGAATAGCTTAATCTCAGCAGCTAAATACCCCATCGAGGAGAAAGAGAACTTTGTTATCTCATTATGACATTTTCTCTCCCAAAGAAAGCTTCTAATATCCAAGCCAGAGAATCCTGATATTTTCATAGGATTTTGTTCTGTTTCTAGCATTCAGTTTCACAATAAAAATAAAGCATTCAGAACAGAAATCTCTCTCTCTCTCTCTCTCCCCCCCACACCTGTTTCTTTAAAGAGAACACAAAAGGGCTTTCCTGCTTACAAAGACGATATTAAAAGCTAAAAGCAGTAAAAATTTCAAATATAAGGAAGCAGAAAGAAATATATTAAAAATGTTAGGGGGAAGTTTATTTGCAAGCATAGTCATATTTATATTTAGGGATTTGGTCCTTTGTGCTCATAACTATATACTAAATTGTGTGATACCCTGTTGATAACTGAGTTTGTTGAACATGTTGAGCCATAAATTACTTAAATTCCCATACTTGTTTATGAAGTTTTTGAAGCTGTCTAATTAGACATCACTGAGATAATTAGTTCATTTCTCCGGCAAGAATTTTTCTTTCATGGAATGGGGATGGTGGAAGAATGAAAGAGATTAATGCAGGTGCTTTTATTCAAGCCAAGATGTTTGTTATGATTTTATTGCCAAGGGAAACCTGCATATTTTATCTCTCACTGGGAAACATAGCTTGAGCATGGCTGAAAGACTTCGAAGCTGACATTTACTCAAATTAATATGCTGTTTAATTAAAATGCAAAGATTGTTTATGATTTAAAAATGGTTAGAAGAAATCAAAAGATTTTGCTCCTTCCTCCCTCCCTCCCTAAATTCATTTTACCAGTGACTGAAAGCCTTCCTTTCTTGATGTAAGAATGTATTTATTTCAGATTATCACAGTCTCATTACATGTTATTCAAAATTTCTAAATTCTTCTGCAGTATTTAAAAGTTTAGATAGCAAAGTGTCTTGGGGCACTGCAGATATTATACTAGCTTTGCAGCAGAGTCTACAAATGGGGTGGATCAAGGACATTTGTGCATTTCCACATCAATCCCAGGGCATTGCAGGAAGCCCACGGTTGCTCTCATGATGGTTCGTGCCCCCAGACAAATCACTAGGCATTTGGAGGGTTGAAAATGTAGAAATTTGGGGAGGGAGGTGCACCATTCGCAAGTCAGGAGAAAATGAAACTCAAGGTAGCAAAAGTAGCTGGAGCCTGAAGAAAGGCTGAAACCTCCACAGGAAACTGAGTTATTAAGCCCCCAGGAAGTGCTTGCTATGCCTTCACCGGGCTGTATATATTTTCATTGTTCTGGTTCCCATCCACTCTACATAGTCCCATTCACATACCATATCATTGATAACAATGACTGCATTATAGAATTTTCATCCTTTTTTTCCTTTTGGGCAGCCGCACGGAGCCTTCATTGTCTTTAGAACTGAATTGCCTTTAAAACTGAGTGTGTTTGAGAGTGAATGTGGATCATATAGCTGAAGGTCTTTTGAGGGCTTTGATTGGGTAGGTCAGAGTTGAGTTAGGGTCAATATCTCCCCTTCCCCTGCCATTTTCTGTCTCTTTTGATCTTTTTGAAAATGCCTTCTGCCTACCTTTATTTAAAGAACCATTATTTCTTACTACAGGTGGGTATGTTAAGGAATGCATGTCCCTCTCAAGCACTGTAATTTAGGAGCGGCAGCCTTCAAGGACCAGGGGGCCAGTTTTACCTCCCCTCAAAATTGGAGGACTGCCTGCAAAAAGGAGGAACCTAGAAACTACAGACATCACTGACGTCAATCCCAGGGAAAGTCTGGAGCAGATTATAATGCAGTCACTCTGCAAGCATCTTGAAAGCAATGTATTAATAACTAGAAACCAACATGGATTTATCAAGAACGAATCCTTCCAGACTATACTTTGACCAGGTAATTCCCTACTGGATGGTGGGAATTATGTAGGCATAATATATCTTGACTTCTGCAAAGCTTTTAACAAAGTACACTATGATATTCTGATTAGCAAGCTAACTAGATGTGGCTGGATAGAACAAATATCTCAGTGTCTGCTCACCCTGAACTTTCTGCACAAGCACATACTAGCTTCTCCATGCTTGCCTTTTGCAGTGCACAATAGTTAAATAAATTACTTCCCAACAGGAATGTAAAGAGTACTCACCACATTCTTCATTCTTAGTGGCTGAGGCTATCACAAGACACCTCAATAGGGAATTTCAGTCCTCATGAGATTCCCTAGGGAGAGCATGACAAGAAATGACTGGGGGCTTTTTTTCTCACCAAGTTTTCCATAACTTCTCTAAACATGTACATAAAGGAACAAAACTGATTTCTGAAAGAGACATAAAAAGGCTCTGGTTCTTATAAGTCCATGCAGCAAGTCCATACACTAGTACAATTATTTTATACTAGTGTATGAAAAATGAAAAAAGGAAAAAAAGGAAAAGGAAAATGTATTTGTGACTCCTGATAGACATTCATTCATTCATTCATTCATTCATTCATTCATTCATTCATTCATTCATTCATTCATTCATTTGGCCTCTAGACTCTCTGATTAGTTCAATGCACTTTTCTGGGTAGTTAACAATCAATAAAGTCAAACAAAGTAGCAACAGACTAACAGATTTATTTCAGATATGAGCTTTTATGGTTCCCTCCAAGTCATGGAATTCAATATGAAGACTAAACTGTTGTGTGCTTGCATGCATTTATTGGGGTAGAGACTTGAAAATGAGAAGGCAGTCTATGAGAATGTTAATTATATAACCAACCTGACCATAGCAAGAACAATTAACTGTCCATCAAGAAAGCATATGGTTGTTACTGAAGTGCCAACATGTTGATTTAATAGGTGGCACCTTGGGTGCCACAATATTTCTTTACTCCTTGAGTCAAAGGACAAACTTGGGTTGCCTCTTCCATGTGCCAAAAACAACAGGAATATCACCTCAATTTTATTTCAGAAAGAGTGCTGAACTACTGTCCGCCAGTGAGGGAACAAGGCTGGTTCACAGGATGTAGGCAGGACATACAAGAGAGAAAGAGGGCTGCACAACTCAAGAGGATTGGCCAGGGAACTCCTCCATTTGCTCCATATAGAGACTGTGGCGGCTATCCTATTAGGTGGCCCAGTCTCAATAGGGCTGGAAAGCTGCTGAAATAAATGATCCCCACTTTCATTGGAAGCAAATCACAATAAGAAACAGAAGGCAATATTTAGCCCCAATCGACTATCCTCTTTAGCCACTTTGGTTACTTCCATATAAAGGGCTTATTTTTCTAAATCCAGTCTAAAGTAAGGCTTTGAAAAGTACCTTTTTAAAAGAAGGCTACAAGTCCCTGAATCTCCAAGAATCACAAAAGAGGATGCTGGATAAAAGGTCCTTGGAGTCATAAAAAGAAAGAAAGAAAGAAAGAAAGAAAGAAAGAAAGAAAGAAAGAAAGAAAGAAAGAAAGAAAGAAAGAAAGAAAGAAAGAAACACATACTCACATTTCCCAAAATGCTTTGTGACCATTTTCTCCTTTTCCTCAATGTTTGGCATGCAGGGATAAGATAAAAAGTAAGATATGTAAAAACATTGTGGAGATTAATGTGAAAGATAGAAGTGGGAAGTAGAAATCTCTCCCCCCCCATGATCTATTGTATATTCAAGGAATGGAGATTGAAGGATGAAAGTTTAGTCTGGAAATATCCTCTGTCTGTCTCTTACACGGTTACTTCACATCCTTCCTCATTCCGAGATGATGTTCATTGCATGATAACATCATTTGTGGTCACGTGGTCTTGTCCCGGTTCCGTCCCTGTTTCCGTGAACCACGGGCGTGATTGATGGTATCGTGATGACTGTTCCTGCATGTCCTTGTTTCATGATAACATCTGTACTTCCCTGCAACCTTCCATTGTTGGGTATTTTGAATCTCCGTAACTTTGCCTTCCATGCATTAAAAAGCAAAGTTTGAGGTTTTTTGTCTTTTTATCTCTCTGCACTGCATTGCTAATGCCATAGGGAATGTAATGGCGAATGGCACTTCACACTCCTGCCACTAGATGGAGAATGCATTCATTCCATGATGAGCCTTACTTCACTGGCTCTCGTCTCGAAACGAGAACCGAGACAAGGTGATTCCCAAGGCTAGGGAGAGGTATGGCTCATCACGCTTAAATCCCAGTTCAGGGGACGTGGTCAGGACGAACTCCTGTCGTCATGCAATGGACGTGCAGTAACATTTCTTCATATCGGTCCCAAGCAGGACCGGTGAACAATGATGAGAAGGAGAGAAGTAACCACCTTAGTCACCTTCTAATTCTCAAACACACCTGTTCCTTCACACTGCAAAGTGGGGAAGGCCTCTTGGGTGGAACATTTTGTGGCTTCCTGAGAAATTATTCTCCCTTGAGCTCCCACTTGCTGTTTGCCATGTTCCTAATCCTCCCCGCACCCCAATATGTTGTTTATATGATTTTTGCAAGTTAGATTGTCTGTTTAGATGGGAAATAAATGCCTCTTTTTCTTTTTCTTTTTGAAAAGCTTTTACATTCTCATTTTTCCTTGAAACATGGATGAGCGCATATCTCTAAATGATGCATATATTTGCCTGGAAGTATCCATATTCATATATTCTTGAGGCTCTTCAACTGCGTGCTAATCATAATATTAACTTTACATGCTAAAGAGGAAGACGAAGTCTGGGGAGATTTAGAAAATAATAACATTCAATTAGGGGAAAAGGTTAGTCTTGTTTATAAGAGCAGTTATGCAAATATGCCATAAATATGCTACAACAGCAAGCACTACGTGATAGTTAAATTGGCTGCCACATTTTGTGTATTGAAGTCTGAATTGCATCTACCCACCATTAATTTTCAACACTATAAGGAATAACCATAGGATTCTTAATATTCTTAAGCCATTTTACATCCCATGTCATTCATATGTATGTAACATAAATACTTATGAAAGTTAAATTCTTAAGCTAGTTGGATTTTAACAAATCATTTTCCACATTTATTCATTTACTTTCATGAAATCCTTTAGATACTTGCCAAATTCAAACAGTTCAGGAGGTTCTGTAAATCTAACTTTCTAACTCAGAATAACAACATTCCTCTAGAAAAATGTTTTTAGAAGAGTATACAAAGTTTAAAAAATTAAAAATGGACCTACTGTGAGCTTAAGGTTTATTTTGGGTTTTCCAAGATTGGGAATTTGTATTACCTTGCTCTCCACACACTCCTCTTGTGCTTGATTCTAAGAAAGCATGGACTTCTTCTGGATTTACTGGGATTTGTTTCCAGACTGGGTTTCCAAATGAAGTGAATAAAGAATGCTAAAACCTTCCAAATTTTAACAATCAGACTTTTATTGTTTTTCCTTCATCCCTTCCTTTTTGGAAGATTGGGGAACTAACATAGTACTAGTTTCCATAGTACTAGTACTAGGTGTGATACTCCAGGCCATTGTCTATCTATGACAACCCTATTTCAGACCAGAGTGGCTTGAAACCAAAGTGATATAACCTGGAAGCCTCCTACCAAGCTTCCTCAAAGTGAAGAAGCTACTTGGATGAATAGAAACATGTTTTGATCCCACAAGAAAAGAAATCCATTTTCCATGACTCAACTCCCAGATAGCCTCACCTGAGTGACCGAAAATCTCCACAGACATAACTTCTAAGAATGGATGCAAGATTTTACCTCCTTGTCTGTTCAGTCTATATATAGAATATATCTGTGAGCAGCCCCTGATGCCCCTTCCATAATGTGCCACTTGAAGGTGGGGCAAGTTGGCCCCTGATTAGGTCTGCTGGAGTTCAGAACACAAAAAGAGACATTTCAGCATGGCTCAGCCATGACCCATCCCATTGGGATTCAGAAGAAGGCTGGTTCCTCTCTGGAGATGGCTCTGCTGGATCTCAGACCAGCCGGTGGAAGCACCTGGTTGGTGCATCTTTCTCCCACAGCCCAAGGTCTCTGGGGTCCCCCAAAGTCACAGCACATAAACCCAGGCTCTAACTTCTTAGTCCTCCTCCTGGGCGTTTGTCAGTGCCCATGGGGTTTTCCAAAGAGCAGGGAGTTACCTCACTCCCTCACTCAGTAGGCCAAAGAATGTCCTTGCAGGTGAAACAAAAGAGTCTTGACAAGGCTTGCCCTGGTATCTCCCTTTATCCTTAGTCCCAAAAAACTGAGCTGCCTCAGGGAGAGACAGGGCCCAGGAGCTAGCTTCTGCCTCTCAGGTCCTTGGCTCCCCAGAACAGGCTGAACTCACAGTAGTCATGCACCTTTGCCTGGCCTCAGCTCCTCAGTCCTCAGCTCCTCAGTGTTTCCCAACTGGCCAGGCTTCCTCCTCCAGGCTTTCAATGGTGTTGTCCTAAACGTCAATCACTGTCCCCTGCTCTCCCACCCAGATATTCTTTTTTCCTCTTATTACTAGCCCCTCCAGAGCTCTCCCCTGAGCTAGGTGTCTCCTCTCTCCCTAATTGCCTTGCTGCCCCAGAAGACTGACAACTCCCATAGCTGCCTTCAGCTGTCTTACAATGTCATATACAAACTTGGTTTATATACAGAGTAAGGAGAACTGATAGAAGAAACATTGGTCTCAGGATTGTTGTGTTTTTCCAGGTATTCAGGTGAGGAGACAAAGCTAAAGGTGAATGGCATTTATGGAGGAGCAAGTCGGATTTATTGGATTATGTTTCATCTTGAAAGCTTGGAAATCCATCCACAGCTGTTTCCAGATGCCATAAGCAAACACTGGCTCAGCATAAAGATGCCACAGATGCCTTATGCTAGCCCACCTTGTCTATGTGACATCATAAAGAGCCATTCCTGTGATGACATAAGGCCTTCCCTTTTGACATCACAAGGACCCACTTTCTGGTCCCAGGTTTTGGGCCTGAAAGCTCAGGGAATAAAATGCTGCTGACTTGGAAACCCTAGTCAATTCAGTAACGACTTAGTTCCAACCCTGTAAGCGTCTTGTACAATTGCTGGCTGCATGCTAAGTAAGAGCAATAAAGCTTGTTTCAAGACAGTGTTCAATGTCAATGACTTGAACATCTCTTCTAGCTCACCTTTTTAAGGATTCTGTGTGAAGTTAAACAATGCAAATTATCAGGTAGTTAATGCCCTTTTCAGCTGAGAGGTTCTGTTAACATTTGCCAGATGCAGACTTGGTGAAGTGCACTGCTTCCACCCATTGCTTATAGCATTCTTATTCACTCAGTTCATTTTAATTTATTCATTTTTATTCATATAAATATTTTAACAGCCATTCATCTTTGTGGATATCCAGACATTCATAGAATCATAGAATCATAGAATTGGACGAGACCTCAAGGGCTATCTAGTCCAACCCCCTGCCATGCAGGAACTCCTGTCACAATATTTCTGACAGATTACATGGGAACATATTAAAGACAATTGTAGAAATGAGGATGAAACAGTAATGACGTGGCCTATTGAGGGGTGGTGCCCCCCCCCTAAAAATGCACAAAGGGAAGAGGGATTACAAGGAGGGCTAATGCAGATTCAAATTGCCTGTTTCATTCATGGTCTTTGCTCCCCAAGTATTTTTTAACCTGTAAACGCAGCTGCAAATTTCTCCTATTAGGATCAGGACCATATTGGAGGGAGAAGGCAGGTCTAACCCTTTCTTCAACCCCATTGTCCAATCCCGGGAGCAATTTATCTGTAGAAAGCAAAACTGGATCACTTACAAAGTAAAGGCTGTATGTTTTCCCTTTTGCAGCTTGTAGCAGGTCTCTGTGTTGGAAGCAACATGGATCGGGGCAAAGCCTTTGGGAGGGAATTGTGACCATCTTTACAATGTTTGTAACATCAGGAATTCCAAACACAGGACCAGCAAAATTACATAGTATAATTCTTTTTGATTGAAATGGTGGGAAATCCCTGGTTTAAACTTCATGCTCTGGAACTGTGAGAACACTTACTGCTCAGAAATTGAGGTGTGCATGAACAGGGTGGGGGTGGGGGGTTTGAGATGGTTTGTGGTTCATGGCTACCCAGGAACCACAACACACAAACCATTTTGAACTCCCTGAAAAATGAACTGGTTAAACAAACATTAGAGATATCTATTCGGCAAACCCTTGAAGATATAAGCAAGATATCCAAAAACCCAACTACTCCTAGTACCACCCCCATATAATAACACAATCAATATGGTAATACATCTAACTCAAACATAAAAGTAAAAAGCCTATTTTTTTTAAATGATGCCAATGGCATCTGGGGATATGCTCTTAAAGGCTAGTTTAAAAAGCTCTGCCTTTATTTGCTTTCTAACGATCAGGAAGGACAGAGTTTTTCACACCGCAGTTGGAAGCTTGTTTGACATTTTGGTAGATTTGCTTCGCTCTTTGCAGTTGTATCTCTGCATTTTACATACCTCCATGAAAAAACCAAGGAGGCACACCACCCACATATCAACTAGGTATGCTTATCAGTAGACTCAATGTTACAATTCTTTGTCTCCAGAATAATTCACTTAACTAGCACAATGGCAGGTGCAAGGATCGCTGGGTCTATGCCAGAAAAGACTTTACTAAACACCATAATATTCCTCTCAGTTTATCAGCATCATCTGGTAAAAGAAATGTCTCAGGAGATTTCAAGCTGTGGTTCCCAGACTGAGGTAAAGGGTAAATATTTGAAGGTCTTTTCTCCATGGCATTTAACTCCATGAAGGCTTGGATAAAAATAAACAAATAATAAAATTTGGAAAACAGGGAGGCAAAATATTTGTGGCCAATACTGGTGGTAGAATTTCCGGAGTCTCTTCAAAAGCTGAGACGGTGGAACAAAATCCTTTCAATTCCAGAAAGATTACAGTGATATTTGTGTATATTGTATGCTGCTGCCTGATAAGCACTGAACCTTTTATACTTTGTTTGAAGGGGAGAAAAGGGGGATTGTTATCTGATCTTTTTATAGGCATACTGGCTTTTGGGGTCTTTGTGGAATAACCCAAAGGACCTTATGTTTCTGCAAAGAATTGCTATTAAGGTATCCTGGCATTATTTTTTAATCACACTGCAGGTACTGTCGTTTTCAAGAGCCAAATCTTTTGTCTGGCTCTGCATGAAAGCTTATAAACATCTGCTGAATGCATGTGGAAGCATTCCAACTGGCCATTAATATCAAAGCTGTATAAATTCAGGTACGAAGGACACATTAATATGAAGTTGGGGCTATGGAAATCAATGCTAATGAGCCTTGTGGTGATTATAAATCTTCCTAGAAGTAAATAAACTAAGCTCAGTTAAACATGACCTTAGTAACCACCACCACCCCAGCCTGCTTTTTTTTTAAAAAAAAATTGGTCTATTTAGGGAGGCCTCTGCTTTTAAACTTCTAAAGAAGGAGACTCCAGCGCCCTCTGTAGCAGAATATTCCACTGCTGGACAACTCTAACCATCAGGAAGCTCTTCCTAGTGTTCAAATGGAATCTCTCTTTTTTTGTTCTTTCTATTATTTTATATTTATCAAACTACAGAAACATTTTATCTCATATACTACCAGATGCAAACATGCCAGTGCAGAATTGCTTTACTTGAATTGCCAATCATGTCAAAAGATTTTTCTTGGTTTCAGAAGCCATTTTCATTATTGCAAGAAGAAAGAATAGAATCATGGCACATCATGCCATGATGGTACCTCATGGATAAACTATAGCAGGTTGTTACTGTATTTAAGTCTATATACAGTAGTGGCAGAAATCCAGTTGCTCGGTGGAGTAAGTCACAGCTAGAGTAGGACCATTAGGGCCTCAAGAAGGCTGAGGTCCTGTTCTTTGGGGGCTCCCTAGAAAGGTATAGTGGCCCCCTTCCCGGCTTGGGCGCGATTCTGCTCCAGCTGGTGGAGAGAGTGAGGAACCTGGGCATTGTCCTAGAGCTAGCACTGGCCCTGGAGTCTCACGTGGCGGCTGTGTCCAGGGCAGCTTTTTACCAACTCAGGCTAATCACCCAGATCTGCCCTTACCTGGACGTGGACTCTCTGAGGATGGCCGTGCAAGTGCTGGTGATCTCAAGGATATAGTAAGACTATAGTAACGCTCTTTACGTGGGGCTTCCCTTGACCCTTGTTCGGTGATTGCAGTGGGTGCAAAATGCTGTGGCCGGATTGGTGGTTGGTGCTGGCCGATTCGACCACATCACTCCCATTCTGGCTCATTTGCATTGGTTACCCATTGCCTCCCATATAAGGTCCAAGGTACTGGTTTTGATGTACAAAACCCTCCATAGCTTGGGACCAGAATATCTGACAGAGTGTATCATCCAGAGGACAACGTCAGCCCGGCCCACCAGAACATCACAGTCCCTAGCGCTTTGGACTGCCACCACCGGGAGGCCCATAAAACCTCCACCCGGAATCACGCTTTCTTGGTGGTGGGTCCAACACCAGCTTCTGAATGAAATCAGGACTCCGGGGTCCATTCTGGCATTTAAGAAGCTTTTAAAAACCTGGCTTTATACTGCTGCCTTTGGCGATCAAGGAGGTTGATTTATTTTATAGCAGATGTTTGAGCTTTGTTTTTTTTTTTCACCTGCCATCTTGCCTTAGACATGCTTCTGTACTTTTAGTTTTTTAAATCTGGTTCTGCTGATTATCTGTCGGGTTTGTTTTATCTTTTATTGTGGAACCAATGATGATGATGATGATGATGATGATGATGATGATGATGATGATCCATTTATTGTTTCTATATTTCCATATGCCTTTTCTTGTTAACCTCCCCGAGTTTCTGTCTGGAAAAATGTGGTGGTAACTAAATAAATAAATAAATAAACTTACAAAAGAGTTGACTCTCCATATTCCAACTGATTTAATGGGCCTACTCTAGTTGTGGCTTACTCCATCAAAAATGGGATTTTAGCCACTGAGAGAAATGCATGTGGATGCTGCTTCTTGCTGACAACTCTGGGTCTTATATATTCAGCAATTCACATACAACTGCATTGTGTAGGAACTGTTTGTGCAATGAATATTCCTAACCAGGATTACCAACAGTACACAGGGACCTTAGTTCCTGCTTATACTTACAGAATGAACCTGTTTCTCATTTCCACTGAAAGAGTTGCATTCAGATAGGGAACTAGTTGGATCTATACTTATGGCCATATTATATTTTGTCACATGTGGGTAGTTAAACTCCCTATACTGGGTGATTATGGCCTGACCTAAATGGATTAGGACAAACATTTGTAGATTCATTTAAACTGTGAATATGAAGATGAGAAAGATTTTTGCAAAATCACAGATTATAGTTCCTTAAAAACATCAGCTGGAACATGAGTCAAGCTTCCTTGTGGACTGAGACAAGTGAGACTTAAGCATCCATTGAATATTGTGCAAGGCATGCATAAAGCAAGGTCCCTTTGATATTCTACAGAGACTGGCTGTAGGCAGCGGTAGTTGCTACAGAAGCAGAACTTGGTGCTAGGAAGGACAGAACAAACAATGGGGGTGGGGGAGACTGCAACTTGCAGATTTGCTTAAAGAACTTCTCTAATTGCATTGACATATTTGTCAGTGACAACATTGTCATGGATAACCATGGCACCTTTTTAGCAGCATATTTGTCAGGCAAAGGCATTCTCTGTAAAGATGTCTCCTTGGGGACCACTGCAGAGAGACAAAATTGACTCTATACTAGTCTTATTTCTCTGCCTATGTTTTCTTCAGTCATAAGAAATCTGTTGCTACTCAGTGGTCCTTAGGTGTTTTTCTTCTTCTTTGATTAAATAAAAGTAGCTGGAATAAAACGAGGATGAAGAGGTTAGAAAGAGCAATACCTTGCATTGGTTCACGTTCTGAGTGACTGAATCAGATCTTTCTTGGTAACAGGCTGATACTTCACGTCCCTCTCGCTGAAGTTCACGGCCCCGCTGGAGACTGGTTCAAAGGAACGTAACCTCACGTCCTTGTGGGGTCAATCCGAGTTCGAAGGAACGGAACCTCACATCCTTGTGGGGTCAATCCGAGTTCAAAGGAACGGGACCTCACATCCTTGTGGGGTCAATCCGAGTTCACCCCAACCACGCCCCCTGAACTGCGCTCCAAGCGGGGTGAGAGATTCCCATCCTGGAGCTCGGGAATCTTTTCAATCCACTTCTCAATCCGTGTTGAAAACCGATTTCAACACGGAGGCAAGTTCACCTCGGCTCGAGGAAGGACGTGAAGTAACCACCAGAGTTCCTGATTAGTAACTGAGCACATAAGCTAAGTGATGGGCATCGGGTTGCTAAGCTATGGTTGAAAAAAGATTATGGAATAATTTTACTTGGGAGGGAAGATGGACACCCTCTATACTCTCCTCCCAGTAGCAGGCAAAAGCACCTCTTTTAAGGCAAGCTTTAAAGGAATTGTGGGAGAAAAACACAGGATATAATTTAAAGATGCTAAAAACCATGACCAAAAAGCTTAGGCATATATGAGAGAATATGAATGCTTTAAAACAGCCAGGATGCAAAATAAAAGATAAAAACAAACCTATAAATATATTGTGAGTACACACAAGCTTAAGTGTTACATGTTAATAAGATTGTGAAGATATCTTACAGAACTCATAGAATCAAGAAGTTGTAAGGAACCAACAAGTCCCAACCCCCTGTTCAACGCAGGAACTACCAGCTCAAGGGAAGCATTTTTTCTCAGTGACACAAGTTGTCACAGCACATCATGATGAACTAAGAATTTGTTAACACAAATGAGATTTGCCTTGAGATAAGAATGAGGAGAGCCCTTTGGTGTTTTTTTTTTCATAGTTTGCATAAAATGTTTTTTTTTTGCACAAGTGTTTCTCCTTTTGTACAGCAAAGCAGAAATACTGTTTCTCACATTCACAAAGTCTGAACAAAATTGCTCACTACTGGATCAAAAATATACAGGAATTAAAGAAAGCATAATGATCATTTGCAATGATATTTACTGCCTACACAATATACAATATGTGCAATTCGTTCAATTCACACAATTTTTGCAGTATGCTTCATCACTGCACTTTCTTTAGAAATTGTTCCCTCCAATGCAAAAATTCTTATCCATACTAATAAAAAATATATTTCATTCTCATGTATACAAGAACTGGACACATAAGGATTTATATTGGTGCTCATTATTCTTTATTTAGTGAAGCCAGAAATTCATCTTGCACATTTCAATGCCAATTTACAGAATTTGCTAAAGTGTCACATGGAATAAAACACAGCTTTACTTCAAAACACACTTTCCTGAATGTGGTGAATTATGATGTTTCCAAAAAGCATAAAATGCATAGAAAAATATGTGTTAGTAACATGCACACAAAAGTCTATATAATTGCTTGCACATATTTTTTTTAAAAAAGAATTGCAAAGTTTTGCAAATGAAACAAAAACCTCTTAATCATGGAACATGAGAAATGGATGAGATAATCCAAGTTATAAAAATAGAAGAGAATTTACCATGATGATTGTGAAACAGGGAACAGATCAGAAAAGCTGAGGGGCATTTCTTTTCCCATGCTCCTTGTCTGGTACAATTTCATTGGGCTCAGCCTGATTGTTTGCCTCACATTGATGGGACTTCCATATGTATCAGCTAACTAAACTCCCATTGATTCACTTGGGCCTCGTGTAGTTGGGAATAATGATAGGATGAGGATTGACAATTGGATTTATAGGTCATTATATCTTCATGCGTTTTAGGCGTGACAGTTCTCTTTCTCAACCCCCATTTCCTTTGTGTGTGATTTTGTTGTCTCTGTAATAAGTATGAATTCATCCCAAGCAAACCCCTTGCCTTTCTTGAAACTTTATTAAAAACATCCAGTGGTGTTCAATGCAGGGAAATTGTTTTCATCCCTCTCATTAATTCAATGTCTCTTCACCAATATGATGAGACACTTAAAGCAACAGAGGTGTGACAAATGCCCCAGAGATGATTTGGTGTTAATCAAATTAGCAGTTGTCATCCTTCATTTAACTTTGAAGTTAATAATGAGCTCAGCTCTTGATTGTCTGGTTTCCGTGATGGACTGTTGCTGCACAGAAATATTTCGGTATAAACCACTTTTTAAAACAGCATTGAATAGTTTAAAGGAATCCACATGTCCAAATGAATCACTGTAATTTTTCTCATGTGACTCACTCATGATGATTGTTCATGAACACTTTTGTTAAGATTTCAGAGGGCCCAATAGATCTTATGAGGGGGCACAAAACCCTGGTATACCTGTCCATCCATTGCGGTTTGTGGCCATCTCTAGTTGTTTTCATTTTCTGTAAAAGTAGCCACAGAAGACTTTGCCTTAGGCATGCAGGAAGAGAGTTGTTTTTCATTCTTACCTCCCCACATTGTTTTCCCACTGAAAAATCACCTCTGAATTTCTCATGTATTGCAGATCAAACTCTATAAGCAAAGAGCAGCCAGTGGGCTAGTTATGCCAGAAGAAAATAGGTATTCAGTAGAGATGGGCACGACTCAAAAAAATGGTGTTTCATTTCTCGTTTGGTCGTTTAGGGGTCCGTTTTGGTTCGTTTTAGTTTTCGTGATGTTTTTTGCAAAAAATTTCGTTTTTGTTTCGTTAGGTAACAAAATGAAAAAACAAAAATGAAAATGAAAAATTGCTGTTTCGTTAGCATTCTTTTTAGTTCAATGCATCTGCTGCAACAAAAACGAAAAACATGGCAAATTTGGTCGTTTCGTTTTTGTTTTGTTTTAAAAAAATTCGTTTCGTTTTCATTGTGTAACGAAATGAAAAAAACAAAAACAAAAAATCGCTCATTTCGTGCCCATCTCTAGTATTCAGTTATATGCTGCATGGTCCCAAACCGTACTGGAGCTTGCACAGCTCTTGGTTTTGAAAAAAGAAAAGTTTCTATTATTGCGTACAGTAAAAACAAAACAGCTTAATGTAATTCATACTGTGGCACTAACACTATTCTGTTATTAGCAGGTTATCAATTTCTTTTTTGAAAAACCAATCATTAAATGTAGGAAAGGGGTCTAATACTAGAATAAAAACTATGAGCAAACCTTTAAACAGTCTGCTGGATTACAACAGATGTCCAGACTAGTAACAACTCTTTAAAAATGTGTGCCAGATGACTCCTGTGACTGTCTTTGTTGCAAATAAATCTCATTCAGTATGTGTATTTAATGCTCTGGTGCTTCATTTTCCCAGCCAAGCTTTAGCTTATAGCTATGTGGCACATAATAATTCAGCATAATGAAACACATCTGGGTAGAGGAATTACCATCCTTATTTTGTTTGTGTCTTGCCAATGCTTCATCACTCAAATAAAAACAAACTAAAAAGTGTGTTAAAGAGAACCATTACTGCTTTGAAACAAAAACTAATTCTAGTCCTACTTAGAGAAAACTAAGTGGACCTGTTCATCCTATCTCACTCAAAAACAATGGATTTCCAGGTTTTATGGAAGGATAGATAGGTGTGGGTGGGGGGGGGACAGAAAGAGATATAATAGAAATAGAAACAGCTGAGGTAGTGCCTCGTGGCTCAGTGGTTAAATGCCTTTACTGCAGCTAAAACTGTGCTCACAACCTGGGGTTCAATCCCAGGTACCAGGCTCATTGTTGACTCAGCCTTCCATCCATCCAAGGTTGGTAAACTGAGTATCCAGCTTGCTGTGGAGGGGAGTGTAGCCTGCATACTGTAATTAAAACTGTAAACTACCCAGAGACTATTTGAAGTTATATGGGGCAGTATATAATCAGAACACTTTGGTGGTTTTTTTTTTTTTTGCATTACTGGCTCATTTCCTTATTCCCCCCCATGTGCCCAACCCTTCTTGGGACCCATTATCATCTAACAAAGCAATTTAATGAGTGGTTGTGTAGCGTTCTTTGACTTTGTCTATATTCCTGCACCCTTCTCAAAACGTAATGAACCCCCTCACAAATGCCAATAGCACTGTAACAGGGCTGGACAAGTGTTGTCCACTTGGCTAATGTGGATCCATATGGAATTAGCAACAGAACTGGGGGGAGGGCAGGGCAGGGCAAGCAAAGAATATTGGCCCAGGCCCAGGGCTGGGGCCAGGCCCCAAAAGTACCCTCAACAGTGCCATGTAATAGGTATTCTAGAGCTTCCACCCCCACTAAACTTTATATGAACCTTAATAAAGCCTCATACACAACTATGCCCATAGAAAGCAGGCATTTGCCTTGCTACCACTCAAAACTGCCTCAAAATCTTTGGGGTATGCATTTGCAACACCCCATCCTCAAGGACTTGAAAGGCCAAACTGATACAGGGACAGTGAATCATGAAGCAAAGTCAAAACTGAAACAGCCTCTGGCTCCACAGTGCTGTTCCCAACTGCTGTCCGCCAACGCCATAGGAAAGAAACTGAGAACAAAGATGTAAGCTTCCTTATATAAGCCACGATTATATAAGCACTTGCTCCATGCAATCAGGCGGGCATCTGGGGCCATAGAAGGATCCTTCCTTTTCTTTCCTTCTTTAGGATAAATTTTCTCCCAGTTTCTTCAGAAGAACCACCTTAGAATCTTACCACTGGAGATCTTGAAGGGACCCTGCAGATCATCAAGTGCAGCCCCTGTCAAGTAGGCACAGTGGGGAATTGAACTCCCAACCTCTGACACTACAGTCATACACCTAAACCTCTGTGCCATACATACATTCTTCTTTTTGTTGGTATTAGGATGGAATGAATGGGAGATAACATCACTTTGCCCTGTGTGCCAAAATTGACAATTATAGCTCTGATGTGCAAAAAATAAAAATAAAAAAATCTCTGCTGGGAAAATGCTTCTCTGAAAAGAAGGATCTCTCTCTCCCCCGCCCCCAGGTTGTGTGTGTTCTGTGCCATCAGCTGACATATAAAAATCCTAATGGGGATTTCAAGGTAAGTGAGATATTTATGGAATGGTTTTATTGCTGTTGTTTTGTTATTGTTTATTTGTGTCCTGGTGTTTTAAGTCTGTCTTGCCGGTTTTCTTTGTAGTGTTTGTTGTTTGCCATTTTTTCACTCACATTTTATATTATTATGGTTTTAATAATGTTATTCTTGTTGATTGCTGTAAACCACCCAGATTTCCATTGGAAGACGGGCAGTATACAAATGTATAGATAGATAGATAGATAGATAGATAGATAGATAGATAGATAGATAGATAGATAGATAGATAGATAGATAGATAGATAGATAGATAGATAGATAGATAGATAGATAGATAGATAGATTTTAACAGTTCCACTCCCACAATGAGTCCTCTTGGCCAACTAGGGATTTGAACCCTGTTTTCCAAAGTCCTAGTCCATCACTCTATGCAGTACACAATGTTGGTTCACCTATCCATGTATAGGAGACTACAAACCAAACTATATAACCAGCTATCATTCTATCTTCCCACCACAACTCCAATTTTAACTTTTCTTTTCTCATTTGCATCTGCATGAGGATATTTGCTACCAATACAATGGAAGTCATTTTGTTGCCAAAAAAAGTTATAAATATAAGTCATAAAAAATGTGAGGATGAAAAAGCTGAGTCTTTCAGGGACAGAGAGGAATAAGCTAAAAGAAATGAAAGAAATAATATTTCTATCAAATTGTGGCTCAGTTGATAACTATTAGAAAAAGCATGTCCTTCCATTTGCTTTAGCCATGTGAGGTCATAGCTATGATTGCTCTGAAAGTTCAGACACAAATAAGAAAAATGTTCTTTGCCATTTTGATGACATAATGAATTGCCTCCATTAAGCTACAAAGTAAGGTTTTTAAACTGTCACCACCAGCCCTCTTACCACTGTTTGATAAGTCACTTGTGGGCGCTGGAATTTTATTTTAATAACAGCAAATGTGTGTCAGCCATAACATTCCTTCAAGTCACTGTCACACACAGGCTGTCTATAGCTGCAGTCTGATTTGCAGAGGTAGTGGGAAATGCTGCTGTCAGCCTGGAATGGATGAGGAACAGAAGCTGTCATGAACCTTGAGAACTTAATATATCACTAACGACAGTTAATTTAGCAGCAGAGACCCACGGAGGCTAAGGAATTAATAGAAAATCTGCATAGAAACAATGTGCTTCCTAGTTCACTTCCAGAGACAAAACCCAAACTGATCTGAGCTTTGTCTCTGCTATGGTACCTTAAAGAAAAGACAGGAGCATTCGAAGGATGACACTACAGACACAATCAAACAAAGAGCACATTGTGCAGTTTGTCCTGCTGCCAACTTTCTGAAGAAAGTTATGGAATTTACGGAAAACCAAACCCATGTTTTAAGTCAAGTCCAAAAATATGTTCATTGCTCCAGTCCAACTAGGTGGCTTCAAGTGTCCAGTGGTAAACTGAAAGGGGTCAGAAGACTAATATGCTGATGACATCCTGTCTACATGCTACCTAGTGACAAAGGAAGTGTGCAGAAAAAGACAGTGGTTTCCTTAGTAAAGACTTTTCTGTCCTGAAACTATCTTTCCCCTTCATTTCTAGAGCACTAATTGTCTGGAAATGATGTTGTAAAAGACTAATAGTTCTGTGATTCCAGATCATCATTACCTTTCTTAACAGCAGCATTTCACTCCACAGTATAAACTCTCCTCCATTACCAATCTAACTAACTCCGGCATCTATCTATCTATCTATCTATCTATCTATCTATCTATCTATCTATCTATCTATCTATCTATCTATCTATCTATCTATCTATCTATCTATCTATCTATCTATCTATCTATCTGTCTGTCTGTCTGTCTGTCTGTCTGTCTGTGTCTGTCTGTCTGTCTGTCTGTCTGACTGACTGACTGCTTGTCTGTCTGTCTGTCTGTCTGTCTGCTGGAAGCCTTCACCCCTCCCCCTTTTTTAAGCTTTTACAAAACCCACTTAGCTTATTCTTCCACGGTCATCCCCCAGTTTCCTTTATGTTTTTGTATCTACATTCCTTTCCTATTCCCTGCAACTCTGCCTCTATCTTTGTTGCAGAATGTCCTTCCACAATCTTTGAATAACCTCTTGAAAAGGTAGAGAGCAGCATCCTGCCACAGCATGTATTCCTAATACAATGCAAGGGGCTGCTGATATCTGAAGATGTCAATTCAGTGGAGTAGGTGTGCACGGGTGTGAGAGAAAGAGAAGAAAAGGGATGGGAGGCAGAGATTCAATTCAAAACTGAGACATTTTAGAAAGGTGAAAAATAGCAAAAGAAAATGTGAGTGTTAGAAATGAAAAGGTCTAAGACTTGGAATACTTTCATTGCACCATAACATAGCAAACTGCTGTACAGTCTTCTTTCTGGGTTATTGCACTACCTTGAAATTTCCCAGACTGTTTTCTTTACTATGAAAAGCACCCCATTTCTTCCTAGTTCCATTGTGAATAAAATGTGAGCTAGCATAATGGAAGTGTGCCTATGTCATCATGGCATGATAGTGCAACCATGTTATTGTGCAGCATAGCAAATCAACATTCTGCAAGGCAATTCTAAAAATGGGGGAGACCAAAGAAAAAAATATATAACTTTGAGACTGGACTTTGGATTACACAGGTTTTTTGTTGTTTTAAACTTTTTTTCAGTAAAATTATTATTTTAAAATCCTTATCTGAAATGTGGTTTTGGAGGAGATCCTTACAGGTACCAGAGAAAGGCCAACAGGCCCAGGAAGCCCATCAGAGGCCCATTCAGGATAGCGCCATGCAGCTTGCCCCAGGAGCCCTTTGTTTCATATACTGCAGTCCTGCGATATACTAGTACCACAGTATATGAAATGCGAAATGGCAGGGGACGACTGTAAACAAAAGTGTGAGAACAACCCTTCCCTTTCAAGATATGCAAGATTGGTATTTGCAATTTGTATAACCTATTTTAAATCTGAGAACATTTAAGGCCACTTGTTTCTGAATAATGGACAGGGAAACAGTTTTACCTTTTAAAAAATCTTAACTTGAAGACCCTTTCCCAAATGTCCCCAAGTTTGGCACATAGTAAGAACAGAGTGTCTGCTACATCTGTGCCAAATTTGGTGCTGAGCCAAACTCCAGCTTCGCAGTTATAACTTTTTTATGTTGGAGCTCCTCCCACTTTTAGAATTGCCTTGTGATATGCTGATTTATTCTGCTGCACAATAACTAAGATGTGCTATGGTGCAGCTATAATGAACTCTTATTTCTGATTATTGCATTTGTAAAAATCTTAAGGCAGTAGTGCTGATTTTCCTTTTAAAGGGTTATACAGATCATCATGGAGTAGCCAATGGAGCATAAAGAGTTAGAGAATGCTGGCAATGTCTCCTGTGTCTTAGATGTTAACACTCTGGCAGTAGCACAGAAAAGTACATCTGCCATTTCCCCCTTGCTGTTTATTTATTCTGCAATGGCAACAAACAGTTCACAGAATGAAGCTGGACTTCGTATCTTCTTTTTAAACTGCTTTCATTTTTTTTGTACAACTCATCTGCTTCTCAAGGTTTCTAAACTTCTATTTGATTTCTGAAAGAACTGAGAAATCAAACACTCATAAGAAGTTGTATCTTAACTTCCCACAAAGTGACATTTCTAAGGTAGATTTCATAGATCCATAGAATAACTGAGTTGGAAGAGGACTAGGAGGCCATCAAGTCCAACCCCCCCCCTCAATACAGAAATCCAAATTAAAGCAGATCTGGCAGCTGGTTGTCTAATATTGTCTTGAATGCCTTGGCATTGGAGTGCTCAAGATTTAGATTTGTCATTTTCCCATTGTTACTGTCATTGTTAGTTCCTTTATTCCCATCTTACTGGATTTTGATGCAGTCGATTCATTCCAAATGTTCATTTTATATACATTAACCATTCTGTGTGCAATTGGCTCTTGTGTAGGAGATAGCAGCAAGGAGGTCCTTCTGGGTTTGCCTCTAACATCCTTTCACTTATTCCACCCCAAGTATTTATATTTATGCATGGATGTTTGAAGAGAGATTATGCAACTTGATATAAATATGTGCTGAAACTCTAATCATCCAGAAATGCAGATTCATATGGGGGTCTTAAATAAAATCAAAGCTGGGTCCCTTCAGGGAGAAAGGCGGGATAGAAATATTTTAAATAAAATAATAAATGGAATGCCCTGTGGGCTAAAAGGCTTAAACCTTTGGACAAATCAGGAGAAGGCACGATTCTCTGGAAAAGACAATAATTTTGGGAAAGGTAGGAGGCAGCAGAATAAGAGGAAGCTTGAATAGAGATGGGCTGACTCTGATGAGTTTACTAGAACTGAGCAGAGCAGTTGAGGATGGACATTCTGGTGAATGCTCATTCCTAGGGTCACCATGAGTGGTGAATGCTCACAACTAGGGTCACTCAATGGAGCATAACAACATCAACATTTGCATAGAAGAACACTATTTTTACAGAGAAAACTGTTTACAACATTCTCACTTGAGAAGGAAAATGTTTAGTCAAATGAAATGCATTCCAACCCTGGATAAAGAATCTGTTTATTGAATCCATCTGCTATGTTTAAACCACTAAAACCTCTGAAACAGCTTGGGACCTTAGCAATCAAATTTGTTCTGGCAATAGAAATGGGACATCTTTTATAAACAAAAATGGGATTCACCCCACCCACCCACTCACCCACCCCAGAATATCTATTTCTGGCCCATTCATGATTTACTGCAATTTAGCCTTTGAATGTGCCTTATCCTGAAGCTTTTGTAAATACATTTGCAAAGCCTTTGGGAGAAAAAGCATCAGGATGTTTTTTCTCTTTCATTTCATCTGAAAATATGGTTTGAAGGTCTTTCCTTAGAAATTTCCAGCCTATAATGTGAGTTCTGCACTGTTACTCCTAACTTAGATATACAATGGAAATTTGTTTCCCAAACAGCTGTCCAAGATTGTACAAAATATTGCCCAGGAAGGAGTCATAGATGCCTGAGAGAGAAACGCAGAGAGAAACCTTTCTTCTTCTCACCTTTTCTCTTCTGCTACTGAATTCAAGCCTTTCTCCCATACTATTACAATAGCTCTCTTAAAAGCTATTACCAACATGGACCTCATTAGCATGGATTTCAGAATATATCCATCTTCATTTAAATAGTCATAATTTCTATAAGGTTGATCCAGTTTGAATTCAGCTTCCATCATATTTGCAGATGAGCTGATAAGAAATATTATGATTACCATCTAACATTTGGGATCCCATCTAAATATATTTCTAAATACTGGTCCCAGAAACTGTGAAATTTGTGGGCTGGAAAAGGGACAGACTGTATCTGTCCTCAGTGTGGAAGGGATTGTCACTCTTAAATCAGCCTTTTGAGCCACACTAGATGTTGCTTTAGGACTTGTATACAGAGCAAGATAACAGTCTCTCAAGACTGAAGGATGCTTATGATGGTTCTACTATTAGACTAGACTGTGTGACTCTGCAGCTGAACATTAAATAACTGTGTTCAGCTGCCAAACAATGTTTTCATACATTTGCCAGCAGCCAAACAGATGGAGTTTTTGTAAAAAAAATATATGAAGTATAATCTATTGATTTAAAACACTGCTGTCAAGACACAGCTTTTAATAATTAGACCCTTCTCAATATTAGCAGATGAACATCCCATTAATTATTGGAGTTTAATACTTAATACAGAGTCAATAACAGCTCCCTACAATGCTTTTTATAGACCTGCAAACCAACTCAGAAAACCCCCACAACATATGCTGCTGAATGAAAACAACTTTAGTTTTTTTGGGGGGAAAAGTAGGCAGGGATTCACATTTGGCTTTAGAGCAGACTTGCACTTCGGAAATCCTGAAAGTACAGTCCTTATGATTGTATGTAAGTTGGAAACATACATACAATCATAAGAACATTGGACGGTGTCATCGATGCAACCAATATGAATTTGACAAAACTCCGGGAGGCAGTGGAGGATAGGAAGGCCTGGCGAGCTCTGGTCCATGGGGTCACGAAGAGTCAGACACTACTGAATGACTGAACAACAAGTTGGAAACAGCAGGCTTTTCTCTCAAGTACTGATTTGACCGATAGACCAAAAGTAGACCATACCTCTGAGGTAAACCTTAAGTTTAGATCAACTCTGTGGCCAGGAGACCAAACACTGGAGCAGAGCAAAGGAAAGTTAGCTGGTAGAATTTAAAGAGGTCAAGCAGGACAGGAAAGACATCATGTGTAAGTTATCAGGGGAAACCAGCTCTCAGTCATAAGAAATTTCTTACATTGATTATCTATTCATTGACTTGAAAGCCCTGTATCCAATTGTGGTGGCTGCACATGCTACAGAAATTAGCATAAAGGAAAATAAATATATGAAATCCCATGTTCCTGTGTTTTAAGTTATACTGGACAGCCAGGAAGTAGCTTTGAGATTCAGTGCAAGGAATATAAGTCTGCATTACCTAAACATGGCTGGGAAACTGGGCATAGTATTTCCCAACCCAGACTGAAATAATGAGATGAGATAAAGTTTTTGGGTTAAATATGGGCCACAATTTTATTAACAACCATATTTAAATACTAAACTTTAACTGTAAACTAAAGAGAACCTGTGCCATAGCACAAGTGGTAAAATTCTGTAGGTGTTATAACTAACAAACAGCCCCTTCCTATTTTAAGAGATTTGGAATGCATATGGAAAGATGCAGCCAAACTTCTTAAGCATCCTTCTCCTATTGAATCTCCTTCTTCAATGGTGGCCCTCATTTATCTGACTATATATTATCCTATCTATTTCTAATTCCTGTTGTTACCATATTTAGTTTTATATGAGGGTTGCCAAGCACCTTAAAGGTGCAATATAAAGGAGGGGCATAACTGAATTAATATACCACTTACACTACACACCAATTGTGACCATTTAAGGAAGTAGTTACGACACCCAGCCATGGAATGAGGATGATGGGATGGGCGAAAACCCGCTGTCACTCCCGGCCAATCTGAGTGACAGCCAAAAATTCCCTTCCAGCCCCGAAGCAACCAGCAAAGCATCACCATCCACAATATGGGGCGGGAGGGTGGGGGCAAACGGACAGCAAAGGCAAGAGGCAGGGAGCTTGCTGGGGCAGCCTTAAATAGGCTCGCTCTTTGCCCATGCAGCCACCATAACAGGCGCGAAAACTTTGATGCCTCAATGGTTGGGTGGGAAAGAAGCCCCACCCGACAATGAGTCTCGAGTGGAGCCACCAGTGCTTTCATTAAACAAAAAAATCTGTTCTAAACTCACTTTTGGAATTTAAGGGAGTCTTTAGAGATGTGTTTGAAGGATGATGCGGTGAACTGGGAGGAGAGTCAAAAACTTAGTGATTAGTGGCTGCCTGTAATTAATCTCAAGCAGAGGTCAACTAGTTCACTTGAATGTTCTGTTATACTTAACATGCAATGTAGTCAGCATTTGCTATATCTGTAATCTTGAGGATGGCGTGATGGGGATACACGCTGAATGCCCAAATTTTTAAAAATGTATTAAAGTTTTTTTAAAGAAGTTTTTATTTTACTTAGAAGTTAAATTTTGTATAATTTTGTATAACTTTACCGTCCATTGACTGGCATTGGTCTACCTCCATTTTTGAATATATAAATCATTCATGGACCTCCTGTTACACTCTAAAAAGATTATATGCTTGGTCATAGAACAACGTAAGAATAATTGGTAAAACACAACCGTAAATGGCAACTAGGCTATATTGTACTTTTCCACCCCACTGCTTTTCAAATTTCAATAAGCAAATGAGGCAGTCCAGCCTAGAGATCTCATATATCATCACAAATTTTACAATTTTTAGTGGTTTTCAGAACCTTCCAATCCACACAAAGGGCAGCATTCTGTTGCTGCTACCTCACATGCATTCAAATCATCTAAAAGTGAAAACAAGGAACAGAAGGACTATGTGTTTGTTTCACATTTGCTTGTGGACTCAGAAGGTGGGAAGGCCTCATCCCAAATGTTTATAGTGAGTTGCTCCATCTCACCCTGCTCAAACTGTAAACCATACCTGACTTCACTTGAGTAGGATTAGCTGACTGACCAACTATATTCAAGCAGACTGATGTTCCAAGTTTTTAAAGTTCTATGGAACAAGGGGACAGCTATTGTAGTTTTGAGCAATTAGCATTGTTTACAAGATAAGGGCAAATCAAATCATCTGTCATAAGTTTGTAAGTTTGAGGATCTTTCTCCGTACTAGAAGAAAATTTCTCACTGTTTTGCAGAGAGAAACTATTTTTATGGTTCGTCTTTCTCACATTCACGAATGAGAGAAGAAGCGGAGCGGCTTCAATGTTTAAGTAACTTTTCTTAGATTGCAATCACTCCAATTTCAGATGGGCAACCTTGAAACTTCCCCTTATCAGAACTGTGGCAGGTGCAAAACACTGGCCATTGCTGACTGTGAGGAGGCCTGCCAGCACAATGCAACTAAGCCAAGGGAAGCTACAGTATGTAGGAGCATTAGTCTCAGCTGCCTTCTCCCCTATTCCTCAGCAAGTCAGATTCTTTATTTTTAATACCTTTTTTGGAGAATGGAAAGCACTGATTAACTGCAGTAGGGATTGGAGGCATGGAGGGAAATTTAGATGCTCAAGCATTCAAGCTGAACACTTGGGAGCAAAAATCCCATTTAAGCTACCCAGTTGTTTTGCATTCTACCAAGGAGGTGCTTACTCAAATCTAGCAGGAAGCATCGTCAAGCAAAATCATTATTTTTGTCAGGGGATTGAATTTGCTTTTTCACACTGATGTTTTTTTTTTTTTTTTTGCTGCTTCAGAAAACACTCAGGATGGTGTACAATAACAAACTATCAGAGCAGCCCCAGTAAACAAATGTAGACATAGAAAATAGCACCATTTAGCCTATAAGCAAACAAAAGCAGACAAATGTGCTGTTCACTGAAATTGCTGTTTGCAAGCACACACCTACTACATTTGTAGGCATACATATCACAACACACAAGTAGCTTCAGTTCATGAACACGAGGTTACATTTTAAAAGTTTCTACTGCCGAAATCTTGGACAAAGAATCTGTCTCAGCCTCTGTCCGTAATACCCGAGCTCAGCCTTGGCATATTTAAAGTAAGAGTGAATAGGGGATGCTTTCAGCAAATTCAGAGATTAGTTTCTTTTAAATAGAGAGATTAGGAGAAGGGAGTCCATGCTATAGTGTCTGACTTCACGTTATATGTGATTGCTTACATTTTTCACTGGAGACTGGTATCTTTACTGGACTATCATTCAGGATGCAGTGCAAGATGTTCCATTTTGCAGCTGTTTTTGTGTGTGCTAAAAATGCAAATGTCTGCCTTGCTTTCTGATTTCTTCTCCTCCATTAAGACTTCAGACCTTCATGCTTTCAGCATAATGCCTGATTAGGTCTAGTTTAGTATTGCTATCACTGTGCATAGCAAAGCTATATGTGCATATAGTAGTTATTTTAAAGAGGTTGTCATGATACAGTAGTCTGTGATAGCATGTAGGCTTTTATGTCTGAGAAAGTGATCTTGGCCATGACAGCTCACACTAAAATATAGCAGTTAGTTTTTAAGGTGCTACCATGATTTTGTATTTTGTCATTATTATTTTTATTTGAACTACTGGATAGCTCAGCGGCTTAGGTGTCTGTGTGTGACATCAGAGGATGGAAGGTCAATTCCCCATTGTGCCTCCTTGAGAGAGACTGGATATGATAATCCATCTGCAGTTCAAAGCTTCTTCTTCTTCTTCTTCTTCTTCTTCTTCTTCTTCTTCTTCTTCTTCTTCTTCTTCTATTATTATTATTATTATTATTATTATTATTATTATTATTATTATTATTATTATTATTATTATTATTATTCCTGATAGGCTATACATGCATGACACTTGAACAGGGCTTGAACAGGCAACTAGAGATGGGCATGAAATGAAAATATAGTGTTTTGTTTTGTTTCTTTAGTAGTTTTGTTTTGTTTGATTAGTAACAAATTTATAAAGAAGTTTTGGAATAAAATGAAAAAAATTATTCATTAATGGCTCCCCTGGGTCCTAGGGGCACCAAAATTATAGGGTAGCTTCTTTGGACTCTTCCCTGTAAGCATCCCAAATATGGAGATGTTTGGGATTCAGGCGGTTGAGTTATGAAACTTAAAAGGGGGTCCCCCAGGAGAAAATCATTTCTAATTGAGTCAGGAAGCCGCTTTCCTCAATTACAAATTGACTCTTTGGACTCTTACAGGGAAGAGTCCAAAGAAGCTATGCTTTGATTCGTGTGCTGCTGCATGCCTGCAATCACTATATTTGAGTACATAACATTATGTACTTGAAAATAGTGACTGCAGGCACATAGCAGCATGGAAGCTTCCTCAATCTCTTCCCTGTAAGCCCCCCAAATTTGGAGAGGTTTGGTTTTCAGAGGGCTGAGTTATTCAACTGCAAAGAGAGTCCCCCTAGCTAATCGCAAAACTGCTGTATGGCATATGCCAGCAATATAGGGGTTAAGCAAGGGGAAGTAATAAATGGACCTATTGCAGACACGGTATGCGCACATAATTTTCTAATTACTGCTGGGCGAACACTCTTTGCAGTTCATTTCCCAAACCAAAAAAGGTGGTTGGGTTCATTTTGGTATGAAATCATTTCTAACAATTTTTTACATAATGAAACAATGAAACAGTGTCTCCATTTTTCATTTGGTGCCCATCACTACAGGCAACATTTTCTATAGATTAAGCCATAAGTCATGAAACATATAAGATGAAAACTAATGAGACCAGTTGGAGAAGGGACTCCAACAAAATACTGCATGTGCAGAAAAATCTGTTCTCCACATTCCAGGATGCGGAATATCTACTCCACATACAGATGTAAATACTGAAAATGAAATAGATCAAATGAAATAGCATGTGGGGAGAAAACCCCTGAAAACACAGTGCTGGCACAATTTTTCCTCTGTTTTCCATTTCCCTCTGAAGATTTGCATGTATTTTCCTACTTTTCCTTTCTTTTTAATCAGAATGTTTCTGGAATAAAAGGTTTAGATTCCTTTGACAAGATGTTTCTACTTGGCCATGCTATACATTATACAAATGCAATGCAAATTTGTTCTGGAGGCACAAAAGGGAGCTGGAAAGGGAATCTTTATGTGAACCTTGGAGCATTGGTGCTGCTTGATGTGTTTCCTGCCGACACTTCTCTCGGAACTGAAAGGAAAATAGGAATGTTTCCTTTTTTTAAATGAAGCAAAAAGTATTCTGAAAAATATGCTTTTCTGCTTTGTCTTACAAAGTTTTGAAAAGAAACATTTTCATTTATTTCTGTTACATGTTTGAGATGGAGTAAAAATACACTTACAAATAGTAAGAGTGGTGCATTGGACACATTAACTATTGCTACAATTCAGACTACAGCTTATGATGTGAGTATTTTCAGACTCTTGGCAGAATAAGACTAGTTTTATGATGTCTACTAAGCAGTTAGGCCTAGTTAGTAGGATTTAATTCCAGGAAATGGTTTGTAGGTTATTGTTCTGTGCCATCAAGTCACCTGGAACTTGACAACCCTATGAATGAGTGCCCCCTCCAACCCCGGAAATGTACTATCGTTACTAATCCTACTCACCTCTTGCAAACTCAAGCCTGCAGCTTCATTTAGGGAGTCAATCGACCTCATATTTGGCCACCATCTTTTCCTGCTACCCAATTTTTCCCAGGATTACAGTCTTGTCCAATGAGTTTTGTGTTTTCATGATATGCCCAATGTATAAGTCTCAGATGCATCATTATTGTATCTAAGGAAAATTTAAGCTTATTTTGATCTTGTTCATCATTCTAGTAGTTCACAGTATCTGCAAAGTTCTCATCCAGCAACCTAGGGCCTTTTTACACGACCCCTAAGATCCGCTGGCCACTTAAATTCGGACCAGAGATCTTAGGGGTTGGTCGCTCTTCCTCTGTCTTCCTCTGTCCCCACCCCCCTCGGCACTTCCTGGTTGCTGGCTGCCTGAGGGATGGAGAAAAAAGAAAGCAAAGACTGCCGGTTTACCTCAGTTTTCTTCCGGACAGCATTCAGATCGCTTAAAGGGGCGGGCGCAAAAAAAAAGAACAAACAGAAGCCAGGAGAGCCCCGCACTCACTATCCTTACACCGGATCAAATATTTGTCACCATCAAAGACCAGGTACAAGAAAACTGCTGTTTGGTCATGCTAAGTGGGCGGGGTCGCACTTAATTGTCTGCAAAGTCCGGAGCTGGTGGGTAAACATTTTTAAGGTCCGGACCTTGCAGCCATTTGCGGCGGAGCTTAGGGGTCGTGTATAAACGCCCTTATTCAAATGAAACAACTTCCTTTCAGCTCTTTTTACTGTCAAGTTTTCACACCTGCACACAGTAATTAAGAAGGTAATTGTGTGGGTGGCCCTGGCCTCCCTAGACACATCTTTGCATCCTTGCATTTCATGATCTTTTCTGATTCCTTCATTGCTGCCATTCCACATATCAGTCTTCTTCTGATTTCTTGGTTTTTGCCCCACTGGAAAGTGCCTTCTAGGAACCCAGAGAGACCAAACTTGCAAAGAGTCTTCTTCCAACTCTCCTCTACAACCCCTCCATGTTTTGTAAAGAGGATTTGAGTTATAGACCCACACAGTTCCCCCTCAGAAAAGCGCCCTTTAGCAACAGGGCTGGAAAAACCACATCTTCACCAAACTTGGTGGGATTGTATAGGAGAGTTGGAGGAAGCTTCCCTGTAAGTTTGAACTCTCTGGGTACCTGGGGAGAACTTTTCTGGGGATTTCCCACTTGGTGGTGCATAACTCAGACATCAAATATTCAATTTTCACCAAAGTTTGAGGGACTGTAGAGGAAAGTCGGGAAAGTCAGGGAATGCTTCCCTCTTATTTATTCTTTAGGTGCCTTGGGGGGCATTTCATAGCACAAAAATTAAAAAAAATCCATAAATAATAAAAATTCATTAACTTATATTCATCCGGGGGACTTCATTTATGAGAAATATGAGTCAACAAATTTTGATGAAACATCCCAATTTGTGGGAAAACAAGTTGTTCTTCAGCTCATCCCCATCTCTAATTCCAACAATCTACCATAGAAGTTATCCAATAAAAATGAGATGTTTCTTTGTCGGTTCACAGGATAAATCTAGTAGGCTCCTAATTCTTGAATGTATAGCTTTGGCTTTATCCAATGAATTTTAATATTTTTATAATTTGAATCAAGATGAATGCAAATTCATTTTATTTTCTTTAGATGGTGGCTATGCAGGCAAACTCTGCCATTGCATGTACTTGCGTGTTTATTAGAAAAGGCCCATTTCTAATTTGTAAATTCATATTTGTAAGATTATGTTTTACTCTTTTTAGAGATGTAATGAATAGACATGGGCACAACTTGGCGAAATTCTCGTTTCCGTTTCCGTTTCTCATTTCCGTTACGGAACGGAAACGGTAACGACAATTACTCTGCCAGAACTCAAACTCGAATCGACTAAAGAAAAATTGGGTCTGATTTTTCGTGTTGTCGTTCCTGGGCATCGCAGCGATCGCGCAATGCCAAGCGGCACAGGAAAAAAGTAAAAAAAAAAAACCCCGATTCCCGGCCAAAAAAGCAGGCGAAAATATGCCTGGCTGAGTGAGGGCACCTACCAGAGGGGTGGTTTCTGGGGGGGAGGTCCCCGGCCTCCCTCCCCTCCTCTCCTGGCTGGGCTGCGCAAAGTGCGCATCCTCGTCGTCAAGTCGCACTCACCCACGCCAACTCGCCAAGCGGCACGGCACAGGAAAAAACTTTAAAAAAACAACAACCCCGATTCCCGGCCAAAAAAGCAGGCGAAAATATGCCTGCCTCAGTGAGGGCACCTACTAGAAGGGTGGTTTCTGGGGGGGGGTCCCCGGCCTCCCTCCCCTCCTCTCCTGGGCTACGCAAAGTGCGCATCCTCATCGTCGAGTTGCACTCACACACGCCAACTCGCCAAGCAGTGCGGCACAGGAAAAAAGTTTTTAAAAAAAACCCATTCCTGGCCAAAAAAGCAGGCGAAAATATGCCTGCCTGAGTGAGGGCTCCTACCAGAGGGGTGGTTTCTGGGGGGGAGGTCCCCGGCCTCCCTCCCCTCCTCTCCTGGGCTACGCAAAGTGCGCATCCTCATCGTCAAGTCGCACTCACCCACACCAACTCGCCAAGCGGCACGGCACAGGAAAAAAGTTAAAAAAAAAAAACAACAACCCCGATTCCCGGCCAAAAAAGCAGGCGAAAATATGCCTGCCTCAGTGAGGGCACCTACCAGAAGGGTGGTTTCTGGGGGGGGTCCCCGGCCTCCCTCCCCTTCTCTCCTGGGCTACGCAAAGTGCGCATCCTCATCGTCAAGTCGCACTTGCCCACGCCAACTCGCCAAGCAGCGCGGCACAGGAAAAAAGTTTAAAACAAAAAACAAAAACCCCGATTCCTGGCCAAAAAAGCAGGCGAAAATATGCCTGCCTCAGTGAGGGCACCTACCAGAAGGGTGGTTTCTGGGGGGGGCGGCCTCCCCCCTCTCCTGTCCTGGGCTGCTCTGGTGGGGGGCATCCTCGTCGTCTTGCCAACTCGCTCGCCATGCCATGCGGTGCGGGCGGGGGATCCAAAATGGGGCGACCGCAATATTTATTTTGAAATCGTGGTCCAAAAGCACACCAAAGCACCACAGAAACATGCGAAAATAGCTATTTTAAAACTGCCTGTCTTTTTTCAGTAGTAGCAGTGGGTTTTTCTTGCAACAAAACGTCTCCATTGATTTTGTTTTATTTTTATTTTTATTTTTATTTTTTTACACCTGCGCATTAATGATGGATGGGCTGTCCATGGGAGTGGACCATGCAAATTTTTGGAGCCATTCCACCAATTGCATGGCCACTTGGCCAGGTTTTGACCAAGACTTCTGGGATGTGCCAGTCGGGCATAAAAAGCCACTAACCCTAGCCCGAACCCGAACCTGAACCCGAACCCTAACCCATACGCCAGTACACTGTCCTTCTTAGTGGGTCAGAGAGGCACCCAGAGGTGCACCACAGTAACTCACCCTAACCTTACCAGTAACCCTAATCCTAGCCCTTACGCTAACCCCTAACCCCAAGCCAGATCTGTGCACTCGCATTGCACTACAGCAAGTACACTTCCCTTCTTAGTGAGTCACAGCGGGTGCCCTTAGGGGTCCCCAGTGACTCACCAGTCCTCTGTCACTTCACTGTCCAGCAGGCAGTGAGGCACCCGAAAGAGGTGCCTCTGCCTGCTACTGCTGCTGCAACTTAATGGTATGCATATCCAATTGGCTATGCATGCCATTTTGTAGCGGGCTAGCGGCTAGCGGGTGAGGAGAGGAGGCACCCACGAGGTGCCTCCAGGAGCCCGTTTTCCCTTCATGGCGGGCCAGAGGAGGCACCCACCCCAGAGAGGTGCCTCCAGGAGCCCACCCCCCCAAAACCAGTACTAACAACAGATGAAAATCCGACAAATGAAACGAGAACTTTTTGAAAAATTTTCTTATGTTGTATGTAGTTTAAAATTTAATTAAAAACATTAAAAAAAAGAAAAAAAAAGAAAAATTTCGCAAAAAACGGAAACGAGCCGAAACGGGCTGGCTCCGACACATGACAACTCGAAAACGTCATTTTCCCTGGTCGTGCCCATCTCTAGCAATGAATATTAGGAAATTATATCATTTTTATTTAGAACAGGGGGTTCTCAACATATGCAAAAAAGTATATATTGTGCTAAAACAGTTTATATTTCACATTTTTACTCAAAAACCTCTTTTACGAATTTTGTACAGAAAAATTCTAAAATGTAAAACCTTTCATAATTTAACCTATGAGAAGAAATCTTTTGAAATGTATCATTCTCACATCTACTGACCTCTTTTTTTCCAATTAGTCACACTGTGGCATCCTCACCACAAACACCCAGTGTCAGTTGCAGAATTTAAAGGCTCTCCCAGGATGTCAAAGTGGATCTTAAAGGAATAACCACCACCACCAAAACAAAATAAAAAATAAAACAATAAAAAGGCACAGACATACTGCAGCTATCATTCATTACTCAAGTAGCAGAAACTAACAGATAAGATTATGTTCTTCAGAAATTACAAAACTGCCTGCGTTTCTCACTTGATATGTCCTTTACAATTGTTGATTGTTCAGGAAATGCTATATCCTCCAGTTAACACTATTAACTTCACGAATAGACAAAAATTGTTGATTCCATCCATGCTTATAAACACTGCTTTATAAACACCATGGTTACATAAGAAAATCCTTGAACATTCTACCATTCTCCCCTTCCACATTTGTAACGCATTTTCATTTTATATGCAGCCGATTCAGGTCTCATGCTTTGAATGATTGATTGCAAGGCAAAAAACACATTTCAAAATATTTGGAAATCATTTTAAATAAGTACTATCATTTTCACGAGTTGAAGCTTATGAAACACACTATTCCTCCTTTAATCTTTGAGCTGAATGAAAAGAACTCACAGCATGGTGTTGTTAGATATAGAGATGTAAATCAATTGCTTGTCTCCTCCTTGTATGAGGGACCACAAAATTATTGCCTTCCCCTGCAAGAAAGCCACTTATTTTATGATGCTGTCAACAAGAGAGGAGATGAAGAACAATTTTGGTGCAAATTGTGCAAATATGGCCAAATAATACTCCCATGTAAATAGCTACTTAGTCACAAATAATATAAGTTATGGGAAATGATGATAGTTGCTGCTTTGTTACCAAGATTAGTAAGGATTACTGAAATGCATCTTTTAAAACAATTAACCTTCATTCTTTTTTTGCTCTTTCTGAGTACATGTGTGCACATTCCTTCTCATAGGGAAAGGATGTTGATTTTGTGCAGAGTTTGCATGAATTACAGAGATCCTAATTTTTTAAAATATGTTCATGTTGTTGTTGTTGGTTAGATGTGATGAATATTGTGGAGCTTGCAAATTCTTTTAGAATGTGGCTCACAAGGTCATGTCAACCCAAATCAATGAGATGAAAGCATCTGACCCACCAAGAGGACTCCCTTTGTTTCCTGTAACCAGGATCAAAAAGATAGCTTCCGTCTTCCCTTAGGAGGCACGTCAGCTGTCCCTGAAGCTTCCACAGCTAGCATCAGCTTCAACATGTTTTCCACTCAACCAGCCAATCAGTGATGTCACATCTGGGGGCTGGATTTCTTGGCCCTATCTAAGAGAAGACATTCCCATGCTGGTCTGCCGGCCTGAGAAACATTCAACAGTATGTTTTTAAACCACCTTGACCACTAAATAAATACTTTCATAATAATTTCAAATAAATAATTTCATTTTTGGACATTTTGTGGGTGAAGGTGTTTGCAATGGACAGCTTAGCAAGTGATTCTGTTCATTCTATTTTGGTTCATCACATTCATGGAATGAAGAGAATACTCACTAAATTTCTATATCCCTTGTCAATCTAGCAAGAAATCTCAGCAAGGAATTTTAAAGCAAGATTCATTGTCTCCAGCAGAATATCAGTTCACAATTGTTTCATCCCCTTCATCTTTTTTAGTTGAGAAGCAAAATGCACACAATCAGTAAATGCAGAATATGCAGATCAATTGCTTCAAATTAATAAATGATGCAAAAATCATGGAACTGGCATTACCACACATCCTATCTTTGGGATTTCCTGAGAGATCTCGGGAAAGAAGCTTTATGGAGACAGCTACGCTGTTGTTGTTCCTGCCACAATACCAAATGGTGACAGAGACATGCAGTAGCTGATGTGGGTTCCCAATTCCTGTCTTCCCAGAATTGTCCCAGAATGCAAGTTTATTGGTTTGAAGGATCTCATATCTGATGCTACACCTAGGATGGAGAACTGACAACCAACAGTAAATGATCAGTAGGAATGTGCACAACACGGAAAAACTGTGTTTCATTTCATTCTGTTTTGTCCCCCTGCATTTTGTTTCATGTCATAAGCAATATTTTTTTCCAATTTTTGTTACTTATGAAACAAAATGAAACAAAATGAATTTCCCATGGCATCAGCACTCTAGCTGGTGTGATGGGGGATTCAAAAGCCTCCTCACCACCACCTCCCAGCTGACAGTTTGATCCCAGCTGGAAGGTGGGGGTAGGAGGAAAGGAGCAGCCAGGCAGAAGTAAATTCCCTGCCTGACTGCTCCTTTCTCCCCTGCCAACCCCTCCTTCCAGGGGGGTGTTTTGGACAGGGAGTGCTGCAGGCAGTGGGGCAGCCCCCACTTCCCACAGCCCTCCCTGGCCAGAAAACCATCCTGGGAGGAGAGGGTAGCACAGGAGAAGGAAGGAGGCAGAGGAAAATTCAAATAGAGCTTCAGTTTACCGCTGCTTCCGTCCTTCCTTGCAATCCCTGCCAACCAGCTAGGGCTTTTGGACAGGTTGCAGTTTGGAGAGGGGTCATCCCTCACCAACACACCCTGACCTGCCAAAAAGTACAGATTGGAGGTTGGGGAGGGGCAAAAGGCTGAACAGAGCAGGGCTTTTTCCCTCCATGCTGCTTTCTGCCTTTAAACCCCCCCCCCGACTACCCAGCTGGGGCTTTTTCACAGGTTGGCATTTGGAGAGGGGGCACCCCTCACCCAAAACTGACCTGTCAAAAGGTCCCATCTTGGCAGTGGGGGAGGGGCAAAAGTCTGAACAGAGCAGGCTACGTTCTGCCTTTCGCCTCTCTCCCCCTGCCTCCCACCTGGGGCTTTTTTACAGGTTGGGGTTTGGAGAGGGGGAACCCCTCCACCCACTCACCCTGACCTGTCAAAGAGCCCCAGCTGGGAAGTGGGGGAGGGGCAAAACACAGAAAGGAGCAGCGAGGAAAAAAAACCCTGCTCCTTTCTGCCTTTTGCCCCTCCCCCACATACTAGCTGGGGCTTTTTGACAGGCCGGGGTGTGTGGTGGAGGGGTGCCCCCTCTCAAAAATCCCTGGCTAGGAGGCAGTTGGATGGGAGAAATGCAGAAAGGAGCATTTTCCTCCTTGCTGCTCCTGTGCTAGGAGTATAGAGGCAATTAGATAGTTAATAACTCCCTGATTGGCTCCATGCTCCCAGCATATTATGCCAATTAACCATCCCCAGCACTATGTCTGTGAAGATTCTCAGTCATCCAGGTTCGTTTAACTGGGAGTTGAGTCATGGCTACTGGACTTCTTTTTTGAGAGATAGAAACGTTTCACTGTTCATCCAAACAGCTTCATCGGTCTGAATACAGCTAGTGCAAGAGACCTTCTTATAGTCAGCTTGACCTCTTGTCCCCTGGTCTGATTGGCTCATAAGATGAACAAAGCCTGAATAGGCTCGTTAGGGAGACATTAGTGTCCATGGCCTTAAGGTAAACAATGGCCTAAGGTGCTGAAACCCATCAAGAATGGGTCGTTAGCTGTGACCTGGTGGTGAAGGCTCCTTGATTTGCCTGGGTACTTTGGAAAGTACAGCCTGATAAGTAGCAGATAGACTATGCCAGAGCCCACCACCTCTGTTCCATCCCCAGCACCTTTAGAGCTTCATAACTAAGTACCCTTACCCTCAAATCTTTCTATATTTCAGGGGGTTCCATAAAATTGCTTTGGATAGGTACCCATACTACTATGGAGCCCCAAGGTAAGTAAATTTTGATTACATGTTTTTAAAAACAATTTGAGTGCATATTTTTTAAAAATATGCACTCAAAAATTACTTACCTTGAAGCACCAAAGTAACAGGTATCTTCAGAAAGCAATTTTATAGAACCCCCTGAAATTTGGAAACATTTGGGTGTAAGGGGGCTGAATTATGAAACTCTGAAGGGGGTGCCTCTAAGAAAAAAACCTTCTAATTAGAATCATATAGGACAGTAGTGGTGAATTTATTATTTATTTATTTATTTGATGTATTTCTATACCACAACCTTTTTCCAAAAAGGAACTCAGGGTGGTTTCCAATAAAAGCAGTTAAAACACAGATAAAACAACAGGAACAATGGGAACAATGGGAAAGCAGTGGCAAGATAAAATAGAAAAAATGGCAAAGAGGGAAAACCCTCAGCGGAGAGCGGCAGAACAAAAAAAAAAAATTAGACAGAAATGAGGTCACCATATGCCTCCTTGAAAAGCAGAGTTTTTAATGCCTTTCTGAAGGCGGGCAGGGGCTCTGCAAGGCACAGCTCACTCGGAAGTTGGTTCCGAAGAGAGGGACGAACAATAGAGAAGGCACGGCTATGGGTTACCGATTTCCACGCCTCTCTTGGAGTGGCCACCCTGAGTGATCGCGCCTGCAATGATCGAATGGGTCTGGCCTCAGTTGATCTCTGGGATATCCGCTCTGCTAGATATTCAGGTCCCAAGCTGTGGAGGGTTTTGAAAACCAAAACCAAGACCTTGAACCTTATCCGGAGAGCAACGGGCAACCAATGCAGGCACGCCAGAACTGGGGTCATATGATCATATTTACGGGCACCCACCACCAGTCTGGCTGCCACATTTTGCACCCGCTGGAGTCTCCGGACAAGGGTCAAGGGCAACCCCACGTAGAGTGTGTTGCAGTAGTCAACTCCCACAGTCCTTTGTCATTGGCAATTTAGGCTTGGAATTCTGGGAGTTGTAGTCCAAAACATCTAGAGTGCCAAAGGTTCGCCACCACTTATAAAGGAAGTGGTGGCAGTGCTATCGCTTGCCCAATCAGTTTCCAATTTCAATTACACTGTTTTTTTTTTCCTAAGGTCATCCCCTTTGGAGCTTCATAACTAAGCTCCCTGACCCCAAAATCTTTCCAAATTTCAGGGGCTTTCAGGAATGAGCTTGAGGAAGCTCCCCTGCCATTTCCTGTAGAGCCAATCATTTCATTCTAGAGGGTGGAAATAGTGTTTCATTTCATTTATAACAAAAAGCTGCTTCCCTGTTTTGTTTTGTTTTGTTTCAGTGTGTCATTGTTTGTATGGTGCCCATCCCTAGTGATCAGTATTCTGCTCAACATGTTTCTTTCTGTTCACGTCCTATTCTCCCACATTCATTGCTAGGTCCACAACAATGAATTTAACCAGCATTCTTTATATGCCTGTTCTAGCAGCAGCAAAAGGCATTCATTTATAGCCCCTTTCCAATCTGCTCAAAGCTATTTGCCTATATTACTGTCTCATTCATTATTG
The DNA here is from genome assembly GCA_037367245.1 of Phrynocephalus guinanensis. Taxonomy (NCBI): domain Eukaryota; kingdom Metazoa; phylum Chordata; class Lepidosauria; order Squamata; family Agamidae; genus Phrynocephalus; species Phrynocephalus guinanensis. The sequence continues at coordinate 70,183,080 of CM074739.1, read as the reverse complement.
CTTTTCATTATGTTATTATCATTCTAACAACAATATTATCTATTGCAGATGGTGAGCTGAGGCATCATCTTCACCATTGAAGGAAGCTGTTTCCAAAAGCAGAAAATTAGGATCATAACTGAATTTTGTGTTTAATATTGATTCACATCCCTAATTTAGTGAAGCGGTGCAATATACCTTTTTTGAAAAACAAAGCACATTTCCAAGGGTATCTGGTTTTATCTCTTTCAGAGAGGGAGAACTGCTAAATTTATATATATATTTCTTGTTATGTACTGTCAAGTCAACTCAGACATGGCTGACTATGGCTGACATCTCAGACTATGAATGAAGGAGAAATCTCTAAAATGGACTGTCTTCAACAGCCCTGCTCAGCTCTTGTAAACACAAGGCTGTGGTTCCTTTAGGTAGGGAGTCAATTCCAATTATTATCTAGTTGTCTTCTTCTCCTGCTGCCTTTCAACGTTCCTATCATTATTGTCTTTTGTTGAGAATCTTGCCTTCTCCTGATGTGTCCACAGTAGGACAGCCTCCATTTCAACCTTTTTGCCTACAGAGATTGTTTGAGCTTGATTTGATCTGGGACACACTTGTCTGTCTTTTTGGTAAGGCAGGGTATCCACAAAGCTCCCTTCCAGCACCACAGGAGGTTCTTACTTCAGACACTGATGATTTCCCTTTCTAACCTCCTTAAAAGAGATCTTTTTCTAACACGCTACAAAATTTCATGATTTCTTTCATGATGACTAAATCATTGCCAAGTGACACTGAGATATGTGCTCACCACCTACTGTCACTTTTGTATGACATTAATATAACTTGCCAAGTGTCAAGGAACAATAGAATAACTTTACTCTTGGAAACCAATTAATTGGCTTGCCTCCTCTTCCTTTCTAACCTTTCTATTTTCTTTGGAGGCACAGTATTAATCTCTATCATATTTAAAACTTGTTTACAGACATTCAAAATTATCTCTGGAAACTCATTGTCTCTTTTGCTTTGAATGTGTTTTTACAGGAAACATCCATGTGTTTATTTGCTTAAAGCATTAACACAGCAGCTCAGGGCAGATTACAAAGCCATATAAAACAATTTTAAAACATGACACACTTAAAACAATTTAAAATCAAACAGTTTAAAACAGAAAAGCAAAACATAAAAAACAAACTGTTGCACTAAAACCTTTCTGGGCCATGATACTCAAACCTCCGAGCTGAAATAAATGATTACATCGTGACATGGCACCAAAACGATGCCAATGTTAATATTATTATTGGATGATTCTTACCTACATTGACTAACAACTGTCTAAAGTAGATTCCTTCCTTCCTTCCTTCCTTCCTTCCTTTCTCTCTCTCACTCTCCATTTTCTGGAGAGCCTAACAATTGTTCTAGGGATTTTTCTTTACACTGAACTTGATTCTAAAATTTAGTAATTTAGCAGAATATGAGAAGATAATGCTTAAATTTGAAATCTAGAGAACTATATTAAGTTGCTGTGGCAAAGACTAGGGTTCAAAACACATGGGACACTTGCATAAATACAGTTTTAACATATGCTCTTTTTACTGTAAATAATAGCCAAAATCAACAAAGCCTGGCTTCCAGTACTAAAAACTGCAGAGTGCAAAAAGGTCAAAACTCAATGATTCCCATCCAGCCACGAGCAAAGGTGATTAGTTCACACAATAGAACAACTAATAACACCCATCAACTACAGAGTAGGATTGTTGCTACCCCTGATTACATTGAAACTTCTTATTCCCTCCATCACAATACAATGACTAACACCTATTGTCCTGCATAGGATAAGCTTCCTCTTTCCCCCAACTTTAAGAACCCCAGTCTCACTCACTCTATACCCCAGAGCACCGAGAGAAACTCCTTGTTCCCTGAGCTCCTTGCCCTCTGAAGATGCCAGCCACAGAGTCTGGCAAAACATCAGGAAGAAAAACTTCCAGAACATGGCCAAACAGCCCCCCCAAAAAATCACAACAACTATCAGATCCCAGCTGTGAAAGCCTTTGAGAATACAAAACCCTGTTGCTTAGTGTAGTAAACTATGCTGCAATCATCTCATTGAATCAGTGGGGATGTACTATACTGTACAACAGGATTTGAGCCACTATATGGACTTAAATACAGTAACAGCCAGCCATAGTCTGCATATAGCAAGTCATAATTGAAGAATGCTAATTTGAAACAAAGGAATTTAATGATGAGTTGGTTCTCTAAATCCTTATTGATCCATGACTTCATCTAGAAGGAGGACTTGTTGCAACCCCCAACATATTAAAGATTTTATGTGCACCCCAAAATGACAGAGAGATGCCAACTAAATAATTTGTTCTGGGCAACTTAGGCTTTCTCAAAGGAAATCTCAGACCACGCAAGATTCCTTCTTTCTAAAAAAAAGTGTTATGTATTCATAACTCTGCCTCCATAATACCTGAGTAAGTTGAGTTTAATACTGCCATAACTATTTACAATAGAGATGGGCACAAAACAAAACAAAAGAAAATGTTTCATTATGAAATGAAGTTGAATGTGTTTCATTACGAAACAAAATGAAATGCCATTTTTTTTCTCTATGAATGAAATGATGCATCCTAGAGGAAATGGCAGGGAAGCATCCTCAAGCTCTTCCCTGTAATCCCTCGAAATATGGAAAGGTTTGGGATCAGGGGGCTGAGTTATTAAGCTCAAAAGGGTGTGCTCCTAGGAAAAAAATCATTCTAATTGAATCAGGATTTTGAAGCCAAGCTGGTAATTGCTCACCTGTGGGGGTGGCGCTATTGTAGTTTCCCGATTCAATTAGAATGATTTTCCCCAGGGGCACCCCTTTTGAGGCTTAATAACTCAGCCCCCTGACCCTTAAACCTCTCCCAATTTTGGAGGCGTATCAGGGAAGAGCTTGAGTAAGCTCCCCGACCATTTGGGTGCCTCTAATGTTTCATTTCATTTCATAATGAAACGACTTTAAAAATCCACAGAGCCTCGTGGCGCAGTGGTTAAATGCCTGTACTGCAAGCAAAACTGTGCTCACGACCTGGGTTCAATCCCCGGTAGCAGGCTCAAGGTTCACTCAGCCTTCCATCCTTCCGAGGTCGGTAAAATGAGTACCCAGCTTGCTGGGGGGGCAATGTGTAGCCTGCACTCTGTAATTAAAATTGTAAACCGCCCAGAGACTACTTGTAGTAGTATGGGGCGGTATATAAGCAGAACACTTTGCTTTGCTTTATTAATGGAACAAAACAAAACTTCTAAATAAATGAACCGAAATGAAACAAAACACTATATTTCCATTTCATGCCCATATCTAGTTTATAACAAAATGATACACCAACATTCAACGATGAGGATGTACATACATTAGACAGAGAGGATAGGTGGTTTGAGAGACAGGTCAGGGAAACCATGTAATTATTGAAAACCCCTCTCTCAACAGATGTGGGGGTCTCAGGCACACTTTGTCTGCTACTTATCATGTGGGCATTTCAACAATCCCCAGACAAATCAAGAAAACTTCACACCTCCACCAAAAAGGTCATGGCTAATGACTCATACTTTATGGGTGTTGGAAAATAATGAGCCCATTCAGACCATTATTCATCTTAGGAGCCTATTTCAGACCAGGGTGACATGAGGTCAAACTGAACTATAAAATGGAGGACTCACAACTAGCTTTCCTCAGAATGACGAAGCTGTTTGACTGAGCAGCAAAATGTTTCACTCTCTCAAGAAAAGAAGTCCAGTTGCCATGACACAACTTCCAGATATACACACATAGAAGTCATTTTAGAAGAGGTTTCCATGTTAGTCTGTTGTAGCATGAAGGGTATGTAGTCCCACTCTTATGCCTGAGGAAGTGGTCTTGCCCATAAAATGTCACACTAAAAGATAGCAGTCTTGAGGTGCTATCATGCCTTTGTCTTTTCATTTGAACTTCTGGATAGCTCAGTGGCTTTGGTCTCTGGAGTCAGAGGTTGGGAATTCAATACTCCACTGTGCCTTTCTGGACTCAATGATTCATAGGGTCCCTTCCATCTCTGCAGTTCTACATTTTTCCCAGTGTGCAAAACTGATATTTTATTTCCCCTCGAGAACTAATGCAGACACAGAGCAATTGGCTTATGGTTCAAAAGATGCAAACAACCTACCATTGCTTCTAATCCTATAAAACCCATGCAACAAAGTATCAGACACCACCATTTTGTACAATTTATGTCTTTTATGTGAAAGCATGATTTGTGTGAAAGCATTGTTTGTGCGAATCTGTTTCACTTAGGCACACAATCATCCTCATCCTCTTCTTTTCTTGTTGATCATGCAACAAAATACTTCACTTTCTCATTGTTTTGCAGTTATTATCCCCTTTTTTGTTTTTTATTCCATTTGGCAATATAGCAGCTCTAGACCAGGATCTTACTTTAGTCTGCTCGTAATCAAAATACTCAGTAACTTTAGCAACCTACTGCAATCTAACAGTCTGATCATGTGCTGCCACTTCAAACACAAGCAAATGTCACTAAAGTGTCATTCTATGTTAGGCAACCGGGCAGAAGCATGCAGTGCTACCTCCACTTGTCAGCTAAAAGCTCTAAATTCCCCTTTCTTTCCAACATTTGCTGGTTCAGTGTTATCCCTCTAGGACAAAAAGAATACTTAGACTGCTTGTAATGCAAAATGACATTGGGAACTACAGATTCAGCTATCATAGCTGTTTGGGTTTGATTAGAACAACTCCTCAGCAACTCTTACCTTCTACCCTAGCTCAATATCTTGAAGCAAACATCTCCAAATGCCAGCTCTAATCAGAACAACCTCTTCATCCAAGATTTAGTTTTGCAAGACAGTGGCAAGATACACTGGCTTCTTATACTCATGCTGTAATTTTTTGTGTTTCCAACGGGGGGGGGAGCTACATCTTAGCCTTAAAATAACATTTTACTCTTAAAACAACATCTTCTAACGGCAGACATTAGAAGACAATGCTTTTCATAACACAGACATTGTCACATCACAATGCCTGCACATCAAGATTCTCATAGGATTCTACAGGAATACAACCATAGAGTACCAAGTCCCTGTCTGTGCAGGAAATCCACAGTTAAATTGTCCATTAGAAATGACTATTCAATCTCCATTTAAAAACCTCCAAGGGAGAGTCTATCACCTTCCCAAGAAGCCCATTCCACTCTTAAACAGCTTCTACCATGATGAAGAACTTCCTAATTAGAGATGGGCATTTCGTTTAGGAGGGGGACTGGTTCCAAAATGAAACATGGCAGCACAGCTGGTGCTCTGAACTCAGTCGCACCCTCCAGAACAAAATCAGCCAATGTCTTACCTTGCTGTAGGTGGTGCTGGGTGAAATTCAAACCAGGAAGCAGCTACAGCAAGGTAAGAAATTGGCTGTTTTTGTTCCGGAGGGTGGGATTGGGTTCCAAGTGCCAGGTATGCTGGAGTGTTTCACTTTGGAACCAGTCCCCTTCCGAAATGAAACACCCATCTCTATTCCTAATATTTAGTCAGGATCTCCTTTCTCTGAATTTGAATAGAATAGAATAGAATAGAATAGAAAAGAATAGAAAAGAATAGAAAAGAATCTATTGTCATTGTAATACGAGATTAAAAAGTGCAATCCAATCAGCTCGCCACACACCCCAGTGTAAAAATCCAAGACATAAAATCTACCATTTAAGAACAAACATCCATATACATACTCCTACATTCACACACAGAACATCACTTGTACTCATTTTAAAACTGTCATAAAACCAAACATGCACACACACAGAGCCCTACACTCTCTCACCTGACAGCATTCATACCCAATGCATAAAACCTACAATTAAAAAAACAACCATACACACACACAACCCCACACTATCGCACCCAACAACTGTACAATTCCCCTACACAATATACATGTTACACATTCAACACTGATATTACCCATCAAGTTATTTTTTTAACAGAATTTAGCATGGTTACTGCTATTGGGTAAAAAATGTTTTTAAATCTTTCTGTCCTTGTTCTAATAATAGATCTATATCTTCTGCCTGATGGCAACAGTACAAACAGAGAGTGTCCAAGATGAGAAATATTCTGTGCTTTCTTAAGACAGTGGGAGCTGTGTAATTCCTCCAATGTGAGGAGTGGGCATCCAATGATCTTCTGTGCCATATTGATAAACCTCTGGAGCGATTTCCTCTGAGCCACTGTGCAACTGGTGTACCAAACACATATGCAGTACGCCAGTATACTTTCTACTGAACATTGATAAAAAGACACCAATAGTCTCTAAGTGATGTTCTTCTTTCTGAACACTCACAGAAAGTACAGTCTCTGTTGGGCCTTTTTCAGTAACTCAGAGGTGTTTACACTCCAGGTTAAATTCTCCTCCATATGGACTCCCAACTAACGGAAGTCTGTCATCCTTTCTACACAGTCACCTTTGATTAATAGTGGTTGAAGAAACATTTTCTTCTTCCTGTAATCTATTATGAGCTCCTTAGTTTGCAATGTGTTCAAAAGCAGATTATTCTCTCTGCACCAATCTATCAGCTGCTCCACCTCATCTCTATAAGCGGACTTGTCTCCTTCCGAGATATGCTCCACTACCGTGGTGTCATCTGCAAACTTAACTATAATGTTACTATGATAGGTGGGAATACAATCATAAGTATAGAGAGTATAGAGCAGGAGACTCAGCACACAGCCCTGGAGAGAGCCAGTACTAAGACTCAAATCCGTAGATGTATACTGACCTACTCTAACCCTCTGACTACATCCATATGCAAATAAAACATGACAATGTGTTGTCATAGTCTCCTTTCTTTAAGAGATAATTTGGCTGAGAATGTTGAAAACTGAAGTTGGTGCATTTGGTGTCGGGCAAACCATTAGAGGAACATGAGGGACTTCTGGTGTATCTGTTTGAGACACTGCTTACATTCACACGTAACATCAAAACTTTAATAAGCTAAGATATGCAGAACCAGTGCATGTGGACATGCTTTTCCTTGCTATTTGTTTCTGCTTCATTCTTTCTTTCACACAAGTAAGGAAATGAACCAGGATGCTCTATTATTAACATGAGAAGAAAACATGGTTAATTGTCCGCAAACAAAACACAGCTCTATGAAATCATGGCTTGTTTCAGAATAATTATCCATTGTTCTAGTTTACACATAGTGAGAAATCATAGTTAATTCCTTCTGTGTAGTTAGCTCTTTTGTTCTTGTGCAAGAAGTAACAAACTGATTATGAAGGGATGATGCAGCATTATTGAATGTGAATATGGTTGTCAATGTGCCATTCAACATTTCAGAGTCTCTTAGACACTGGAGTGTAAAGTTAGGTCAGAACAAATGTATTCCTTCAAAAATAATTAGATTAGCAATAATCTGATGTTCACATTAAAAACAGTCCAATCTCTTAAAATTACAATTCATAAACACTTTGTGATTTGGGTGCATTTGGCTGCAACTGACATGGATAATTACAAAAGTCTATTTTTGAACATTTGGTTGCAGCCAGTCCTGTCAAACAAATAACAGCATTATATAAAATTTGCTTTTAAAATGTATCTTAATTGTAGGTTTCCTCCTGTATTCTTAAAATTCAGATATTGGACTTTCGGATGCATGACCTGCCCTTTTATGCACCCAATTGATCCAGTGGATCATCAGTACAAATGACAGCTTACACACAGCATATATAAGTAATACACCTAAAAGGTAAATTACAGTTTCTGACATTAATTGCAGCATCCCCATATGTGGAAACCATATGCCTTTTATGTGTCATTTATAGACTGCATTCTAATGAGGTTTAACATAATTGCCAAACAGTATTTACTGACAAAATATTAAGCAACAGCAATATATATATATATATATATATATATATATATATATATATATATATATATATATATATATATATATATATATGCATGCATGTTAGGGTGGATTCGGGTTTCTTCCCGTGTAGAAATCTGGTTGTTTTGGCGACGTTTCGACGAGGTCTCACTCGTCATCTTCAGGCTGGTGTTCTGGCTTCTTTCTTCTTGAAGCAAAGCGTGGTCTCAGTTGAAGTCCTTCTATAAATACTGCTGGGGGTGTGTGGTTTGCTTGCTCTGTTGCTGATTGTAGGTTCGTTTGTTCTTTTGTGATCTGCTGTGTGGCTGAGGCGATCGTTAAGGGATTAACTGCTGGTGGGTTAGATGGCTGTTTAGAGACATCCTGTGTGGGTGAGGTGCTGGATGTGTGTCTCTTAGCCTTTTGTTTCTTAACGACCTTGGTGATGGGTGTTCTGGCAGCATCCTGGTCTTTGGTGGAGTGGGGTTCTGTGTCTTGTGAATTCATTTTGGTCTGGCTACGGGTCTGTGGTCTCCCAATGTTTTTTTTGGCGTGTGTAAGTGTGTTCCATGTGGTGACTGGAGTGGGGTGTAGCGGTAGATGGTACAGTCGTGGTTTTGTTATTGGATGGTGGTTTCGTTTCATCTGTGGGAAGGGTCTGGGTTTGTGTTTGGTGTGGATGGAAGGTGGTGGCATCTTGTGTCGTTTTGGACCTGGTGTCAGTCTTTGTGACAGAGGCTCGTCTGTTGACCAGGGCTAGTTTCCAGATGTCAGGCAAGCGGGAGGTGTCGTCACGTTTATTCATGTTGTTTGGGTGTTTCTCTATTTCAATGGCTTCCATGATTATTCGACTGTTGAAGTGTTCAGTTTTGGAGATGAGTTTGGTTCTTTCAAAATCAATTTCATGACCTGTTGTTTTTATGTGCTGGAAGAGAGAGGAAGATTTTTCTTCTTTTTTGACTGCGTTCTTGTGTTCTGCGATGCGTGCACTTATTCTCCTGTTTGTCTGTCCGATGTATGTGGCTGGGCAGACTTTGCATGGTATTTCGTAGACTCCTTGGTTTTCTAGCTCAATCTTGTCTTTGGGGTTTCTTAAAATGTTGGCTATTTTTTGTTCGGTGCAAAAGGCTGTCTTGATATTGTGTTTGTGGAGAATTTTGCTGATTTTGTCTGTGGTGCCTTTGATGTAAGGGAGGAGGGCAGTGCCGTTGTTCTCTTCTCTTTCTTGGTTCTTGGGGGGTGTTTCTTTTTGGATTAGTTTGGTGATGGTGTTTTTTTTTGAATCCGTTCGCAATTAAAGCATTCGAGAGAGTGTGTAATTCAGTTTTTAGGTGGTCTTTGTCAGCGAGGCGTTTGGTTCTGGAGATTTATTTATTTATTTATTTATTTATTTATTGTACTTATATCCCGCTTAATATCAGAGATCTCTAAGCGGCTTACAAAGCCAAAGTTGGCACAGATACTCAAACAAACGATACACACTACAACAAACGAACAATATACACTACGAACTAATATAGTAAAAACCGGATAGCGTTCCTGATACTATCCAATAAAAATCTAAATCTAATAAGGATATGATTAGAGACATGGCGATGGCGGGGTGAAAAAAAAAAAAAGCCTAGGGATCGCCGAAGGCCTCCCGGAAGAGGTAGGTTTTTAAAGCCTTCCGGAAGGCCAGCAGGGACTCTGCAGAGCGCACTTCAGGAGGGATGGAATTCCAAAGGCTAGGGGCCGCCACTGAGAATGCCCGGGCCCGGGTTCTCGACTTCCGGGCTTCTCGAGGAGTGGCGACCCGCAGCAAGTGCGCTCGCGCCTGCCGAACGGGACGGGCCAAGGTGGTTCGCTGAGCGATACGCTCTGTCAGGTAATCCGGTCCCAAGCCATGGAGGGTTTTATAAACTAAAACCAGGACCTTGAATCTAATCCGGGCTGCAACGGGCAACCAGTGCAAGCGAGCCAGGACTGGCGTGATGTGATCATACCGACGCACGCCGGCCACCAGCCTGGCCGCCGCATTCTGTACCCGCTGCAGCCGTCGGAGAAGAGTCAAGGGCAACCCCATGTAGAGTGCGTTACAGTAGTCCAGCCTCGAGATCACCAGTGCTTGGACCACTGTTCTCAGAGAGTTCGCGTCGAGGTATGGGCGGATCTGGGCGATCCGACGGAGATGGTAATAGGCGGACCTGGTCACCGACGCCACCTGGGATTCCATGGAGAGCGCCGGGTCCAGGAGCACGCCCAGATTCCGCACCCTCTCCGCAAGCTGGAGGGACACTCCCCCCAGACAGGGGAGGGGGCCACCATACCCCGACGGCGAGCTCCCAAAGAACATAACCTCCGTCTTCTCGGGGTTGAGCTTAAGCCTGTTCGCCCCGGTCCAGGTCAGTACGGCCTCCAGGCACCCATCGAGGACTTCAACAGCTTCCACAGCAGAGGTGGAAAAGGAGAGATAGAGCTGCGTGTCATCAGCGTACTGATGACAGCAGACTCCAAAACTCCTGATGACCCCCGCCAACGGCCTTACGTAGATGTTAAACAGCATGGGGGACAGAGATGACCCCTGTGGAACCCCACAAGGGAGAATCCAAGGGGCCGATAACTCCCCCCCATGCTGGACGTACTGCGGCCGGCCCTCCAGGAAGGAACGGAGCCATCTGCGAACAGAGCCTCCGATCCCAACCTCAGAGAGCCGGTCCAACAGGATACCGTGGTCGACGGTATCAAAGGCCGCTGACAGATCCAGGAGGACCAACAGGGAAGAGCAACCCCTGTCGGCCGCCCGGATAAGGTCATCTTGCAGGGCGACCAAAGCTGTTTCGGTACCCCGACGGGGCCTGAACCCGGACTGGCATGGGTCGAGGCACTGCCGATCCTCCAGGTATGACTGCAGCCGGACCGCCGCCACCCTCTCGATCACCTTGCCCATAAACGGGACATTGGCAATTGGACGAAAGTTTGTTAAGTCGTCAACTGCAAGGCCGGGTTTTTTCAACATGGGCTTAACCACCGTCTCCTTCAGACGGGAGGGAAAAACCCCCTCACTGAAGGAGGCGGTGGCGATGACCGAAGCCCATTCGGCCATGGTCCCTCTGGCAGCTCTAATTAGCCAGGCAGGGCAAGGGTCGAAAGGGGTGGAGGCAGGCCGGCAATGTGCCATAGCCCTGGAGACCTCGACAGCGGAAACAGGCCCAAGCGCGTCCAACCGAGGCGACGAAGGCGGACCAGCAACTGGTGATGGCGGGGCGGGACCACTGCAACCGGAGTCAAAGCCGGCACGGATGGCCTCTATTTTTGTTCGAAAAAAGGCTGCAAACTGCTCGCTACTGAAATCAGTAGGAGGAGGCCTGGCCAGGCTAGGATTGCTGAGGTCACGAACCACCCGGAAAAGCTCCGCCTGGCGGTTCGCGGCCTCAGCAATTCTCAGGGAGGTAAAAGATGTTCTGGCCTCCCTTATCGCGATGGTATAGCGACTAGACTGGGCATCAACGGCAGCCTTACTCAACGCCGTCCGGGTTTTCCTCCAGCTGCGCTCTAGCCTCCTCCTCTCCTGCTTCATTGCCCTAAGCTCCCCGGTGAACCAAGGGGAAAGCCGGGCTCGGCAACGGAGGATGCGCTTGGGGGCGATCCGGTCTATGGTGTGGGCAGCTGTTTCATGCCAGGTGTTAGTCACGACCTCTGCCGGAGCGCCAGTCAAACCACCAGGGAGTCCCCCGAAGAGCTCACCGAACCGCTGAGGGTCCATGAGCCTCCGGGGGCGGGCCAAAACAGAGGCCCGAAGGTCCCCGCGGGGAGGGGCCGGAATCGCCAGGGAAAAAGAGAGCAGGTGGTGGTCTGTCCATGACACCGGCAGGGAAAGATGAGGGTTTTTGCTACGGAGTTGATCTGTGCAGGTTGGTGGTGTGATTGTGCATTTAAGTAGCGGTTTGTATGTGTTTTTTTCCGGTAGATGGTATGTCCTAAGGAGCCGTCGGGTTTTTTGTAGATTAGGACGTCCAGGAAGGGAAGTTGGTTGTTGGCTTCTATTTCCATAGTGAATTGTATTTTGGGGTGTAGGCTGTTGAGATGTGTGAGGAAGTTGTTCAGTTTGTCTTTCCCGTGTGGCCAGATAACAAAGGTGTCGTCAACATATCTGAGCCAGAGTTTGGGTTTATGTTCGGACTTCTGTAACGCGTTGGTTTCAAAGTGTTCCATATATATAGGTTTGCGATGACCGGTGAGAGGGGTGATCCCATGGGTGCTCCTTCTATCTGTTTGTATCTTTGTCCATTGTGGATGAAGTATGTGTTGGTTAGGCAGTGGTTGGTCAGATCTAGGATGTGCTTGGGGGGGTTGTATTTGTTGTGGATAGCTGTCAAGGCTTCTTGAATGGGCACTTGTGTGAAGAGCGAAACAACATCGAAGCTCACGAGTAGGTCATTGGGTTGTAGGTCTTGTTTCTTTATAATTTCTATGAAGTGGAACGAGTTTTGTACGTATGAAGTGATGGATTCTGCATAGGGCTGGAGTTGTTTGGCAAGAAATTTGGCGAGGTTTTGTAGGGGTGAGCCTATGGAGCTGACTATGGGTCTGAGAGGTGTTCCTTCTTTGTGAATCTTGGGGAGACCGTAGAGCTTGGGGCATCTGGATGATTTCTCTCTGGGGATGATGCTTGGCTTGATTTCTTCACTTAAGGGAGAGGCTTTTATTTTGGCTTTGGTGGTTTTTTCCAGGTAGGTGGTGGGGTCTGTGTTCAAAGGTATGTAAGCAGGGTCTTGTAGTAGGTTGGATAGTTTGGCTTGGTAGTCAGATGTGTTCATCACCACTGTGGCATTGCCTTTGTCTGCTGGGAGGATGATTATGTTGTTGTCTTTCCTCAGGTTGGTGAGGGCTTTTTGTTCTTCTTTGTGTAAATTGCTTCTGGGTGGTTTGCTGGAGCAGAGGACATTGGTGACTTCGAGTCTGATTTTGTTGGCTTCATCTGGGTTGATTTTGGTTAGGCTGGCTTCCACTCCGCATATGATGTTTTCAGTGGGGATGTGTCTGGGGGCGACTGCAAAGTTGAATCCTTTGGACAGGACTTTGGTCTCTGCGATGGTGAGTGTCCTGTCTGATATGTTGTGGACTGTTTGTTTCATGGGCTGCTGTGGGGGGGGGGGTTGGGCTTCTGGCGTTTTTCCAGTTTGTGGAGTTTGTTGGTGTGTGTGTCTGTCTTGTGGGAGGTCTCTGTTTCAGCTCTCCAGGCGGCGAGTTGCTTGGATTTGTTCCAGAGTGTTGGGTGGATTTTGTTGCTGAGTTTGAGGTGGAGAGTGAGTAGGTTGCTTCAAGAAGAAAGAAGCCAGAACACCAGCCTGAAGATGACGAGTGAGACCTCGTCGAAACGTCGCCAAAACAACCAGATTTCTACACGGGAAGAAACCCGAATCCACCCTAACATGCATACCTATACCCGTGAAAATCTACGAAAACATATATATATATATATATATATATATATATATATATATATATATATATATATATATATATATATATATATATATATATATATATATATATATATATATATATATATATATATATATATATATATATACTTCATTTCAAGAAGCTGTTTGTTTTGAATCAATGGCCTCTTGGGCTTTACTTGGAGGTGTTTGCTGAGCATTAAAATGACCTCCATATATCTTCAGAGTTTGTGGAATAAATGAGAATTCTTTGATTGATTAGCCAATTAACACCATGTTCTCTAGCACCTATGCCTGCATATTAATAAGCATAGTACCAAAAGATAGGGAGAATTCAGAAAACACAAATAACCAAATAGAAAAAGCAGGCAGGGTAAAGGCAAGGATGACTCCCTCTGTGTGCAAATGTGTGAACACAGGGATGTGTATGGTAAAAATTTAGTCTATCTACAAGTTTGCAGCCTGTAGTCTTTTAAAGAAAAAAAAGGGAAAGCCAGTACAGTATACAATTATGTTGTCATGTAAGGGCACGCTGTGCTAACATTAGTGGGCATGCCAAGTATGGTATCTGATACAGTCTTTGTTGTGCAACCAGTTGTATAGCTGGTTGCACAACTGTTTGAACAGCAGTTGCATGACTCCTACAGCAACTGCTTCTACAACAGTATATTTCACCTTTCTACTAGCATTATGCTGGCTTTGGCCCATAATGCTTAGTGTGAATGTCCACTGCTCCTAGTTAGAAGGTTATCTGTTATCCATGTTCAACCCTTCAGGTCTTTCTAAGATAGAAAAAAATGAAGAACAGATACTATCCCAGGCAGGGAGCTGGAGGAGATTGATTAACTGGACTTCCCCACCGCAACACACACACACACACACACACACACACACACACACACACACACACACACACACACACACACACACACACACACACAGAGAGAGAAGAAACCAGAGACCCTAGAAGAAACAAGCAATATTAGGTACCAGTCAGTGGATTATTCAAAACTATGTGTACATTTGAAGTTTAAAGTTTTACTCTAAAGCAGAAATTTTAACGAGTAGCTGAGCTATTTGCACAGATTGGCTCCTGAATCCTTAGTCACAACTAATAGCAATAATTCCATGCCATCAAGTTACTTCTTAAGTCAACCCTTTCCAGGTTTTCTACATGGTGAATTCCCAAAAGTAGTTTATATTTCCTTCTTCTTGAGGCACCCTGGGACTTGGCAACCTGCCCAAGGCTATATAAGGGATGCACAGTGAGAAATCTGTTGGCCGTTGAATCATCTTACATCTATTTAATAGTGAATGTCAATGGGAAGAGGCTCCAATGTGTCAGGGGGTTTTTTTTGCCACTAACTAACTGAGTTCTTTTTCATCTCTCCAGAATTTAAGACAAGACCCACACGTCTGCCCTTCCTTTTCCTGTCTGCTTGTTTCCATTGTCTTTTGTTTCTTAGTTATGGCCATGATGCATATGGTGAGGAAGCAGATCACTGTCTTTCTTTTCCCTTTTAATTCTGTTTGTAAATGTAACTGAAGGTGTATTTCCCCCCTCTATATATGTTTTAGTCAATAGAAGTTAATATCAATCTCTAACTCTATGGTCAGATATCAAACTGAGCTGTCCAGCCAGCTATGGTCACAACCCATATATTCACTCAGAAAAGGAAAATAATTTGGGGGAGTCTTAAACCATCTGTAGCCAGTTATCACTAAATAATACTAGTAATAAGATTCATGGTAGGGATGAAAACATGAAAGGTGTGTAGTAAAGAAACCTCTAAGAGTGAAGATCTGTCAAATTTAGAGAGAGTGAAGCATGAATCACAGTGGTGGATGAATTAGCAATGCTGTGAAAAACCAGAGAGAGAAAGGTCATGGCAATTAGAGAGATGAAAAGCCATGAGTCAGGAAGACAATGGCTCTGTGAATGTTGAAGGCAAACAAATTTGTGATGCAAAGATCTGGTCTTGGAAAAAGGAAAACAGTGGACAGGAGTTTTTGGGAATTCATCTTTTATATACAGTTGTGAATAGGGATGGGCACAAAATGAAAAATGAAATTGTAACAAAATGAAATGGACCGAACCAAAGAAGCAGCATTTCATTACAGATGAAATGAAATGGTGTTTTTTCTTGTTGAAACGAACTGCTTTGTTTGTCTGTAAAACAGCTCAATTACCAGCTTGTTTCCCCCCCTCCTCCTCTGCCTGAGCTGCCACTGCTGGAGCTGCCACCACCAAAGGTGCCATTGTTGGAGCCCCACCAGCCAGCTGGAGAGGGTGAGTGGTCTCAGCAGGCTTGCCTAGGCGCACCTCTGGAGCTGCCACCACTGGAGCCCCACCAGCCAGCTGGAGAGGGCGAGCAGGCCTGGCAGGCTGGCCTAGGCCCACCGACAGAGCTGCCACCACCAGAGTCACTGCCACCAGAGCCGCCACCACCCAGCTGGAGAGGGCAAGCGGGCCCGGCTGGCCATCATAGTCCTGCCTCCAGAGCCACCACCACCAGAGCCCAGAAGGAGGAGGAGTGGTGAGTGCAGTAAAAAAATCATTTTATTACTGTTTCATTTCATACATTTTTTCTCAAAAATTCGTATGAAACAAAATGAAATGAAAATGCAGGTGGACAAAATGGAATGAAACAAAACACTGTTTTTCTGTTTCGTGCCCATCTCTAGTTGTGCATTTCCTCCTATGCATGGGATACAGATTATAGGGCCATATGGCACAAGAGCTCCAGTAGTTCAATGAGCACATTTACAGTAGGTACCTGCAGGACACATATACAGTAGGTACCTTTCCAGAACTCCTGCCTGCATGGAGACAGCCCTATGCTTACACAGTTGAATGGAAACATATATGCCAGAAGTAAAGAATTATTTTCACTTGCTCCACACACTTTCTCTGATCATTCTTTGGAAGAAGCTACAATGGTGCCCATCAAGCAACACATGACTTCTATCAATATCCTTCCTTAGATCATCTATGACCAATTTCATCTCGTTTTTAAACTTATGTAGACCATAGTTCTGCTTGGATACTGCTGGGGTGCAGAATTAGAATTTTTAGATCCAGGAATGTTTGCAAAAGGTTTTTTTCCCCCAGCCCTAATATTAGAAAACAAAACTCAGGAAATAATCTTCTTAGAATTTACTTCTGTTTAATTTAAATCACTGTCCCTACTCCTGCATCTTTTCAAACACAGATATAGCAATGAATATGAGGCTCTTTTCCTCTTCCTTATCCCCATGCCAGCTTCTTAATGCTTACAGATAAAGCTTCAAATTAAAGCCACAGAAGAAGGTCACCACAAAACTGGCAAACAGAAATTGTCATAAGGAAAGTAAGAAATCCCAGGAGACCAAGTGCAGGCAGGATGTGAATATTTGTTGAGACAACTGTGGAATTGTAGGCAGAAGGGCACAAGCCTTTTTATTCAGTAGCCTACCTCTGCCATCTAGTGCCCAGTAGTTGCTGTATATTTTATTCTAAGCTATAGAGACATCTTAAAAGAAGATCTCTGAACTCATCTTTCATTGTTGAAAGTAGAGGAATTAAACATTAACACTAACAGCTTGTTAAAGTTCCTTAGTGTGAACAGGGCTTCCATTCATATAGATGTAATTTTGTTAAGTAGTTCATGTGGGGAGGCAAGAGCTGTGTGGACTGCCCTTTAAAGAGGTGCATATTATACTGTCGTGCTTTCAAATGGTGAATGATGCTGAGATCAGGGCCATTTCATCTCTGTTACGTATGATATAGTCAATTTAAGTAGCTCAGGGCGGCTACCATGCTTTTTAAAAGTTATAGTCGGAGGAATTTCCACATCTCTTTTCTCAGCTAAATGCACAAAGTCACTCTTTCTGTTGCACTCAGAAACCCAATGGCATCCTGACAAAACAAAAAGAGTAGCCTGGTCATATAATATGTACATGTTCCTATTATGTGCTGCCACATTGTAACATAGTTACTGTATAGAAACCCCAATAGAGCTTTCAATGTAATTTATAAAGCTTGGATCCTGGCTATTTGAAGGATCACCTCCAATGTGTTTCCTTGGATTTTGCGATCTTCTAAAGAGGCCATTCTCTCAGTTCTACCACCACTCAAGCTTGATTGTGAAAACATGAGAGAGGGCCTTCTCTGTGGGTGCTTCCAGGTTTTGGAATGTATCGCTCAGAGAAGCCTGGTTGGACCCCTCACCTCTTGCTCTTCCATTGTCAGTCAAAGACCTCTCTCTTCAGGCAGGCCTCTAAGCAGTAAGTTATCTCAAGAATACTGCTTTTAAGTTATAATTTCAAATTTTCCCCTTAAATGTGTTGCACTTGATTATTATAATCATAATGTATATTTGTTTTAATGTGATATTTATATAGTGTTTTAAAATTTCCTAATTCACTTATTGTGAGCCAGCTATTTTTTAAAAAAATATTAAGGCTTGGGGTTTCTTTTACCAATTCCACTCGCCAGGTGAGTTTCCATGACTGAGCAGGGGTTCTAATCCAGGCCTCCCGAGTCCTTGTCCATCACTAAAATATGCCACAACTGTTCCATGGCC
This sequence comes from Phrynocephalus guinanensis, assembly GCA_037367245.1. NCBI lineage: Eukaryota > Metazoa > Chordata > Lepidosauria > Squamata > Agamidae > Phrynocephalus > Phrynocephalus guinanensis. The sequence goes on along the minus strand of CM074739.1, from coordinate 70,165,200 downwards.
ATATACTATAATGTGGGTAGGTGCCAATGATATGTGAATAGGTTTCAATTAAAGATAGGCATAAATCAGCACAGTGGTAGCTCATGATGGTTCATGGTTCATTGGTGTCCATGAACTGTGAACTATCCCAATTTTTTGGGTGGTGTGTGTTCTTGGTTTATTCATTTTGGGTCCATATCTAAATGAAGGGAGGTTTTCTGTATAGCCCAGTGCTTACTGGGGGGGGCCTTAGGATATTAGAGGAAATGTAGTTCTTTGAGGGTTCCCTATATATAACCCAATGGACAGCTTACTGTTCTACTCAGCTGAGGTGTGGCAGTTGTGGTCCAGTGGATGAGTAGGTCCAGAGCAAGTAAGTAGGTGCTGAGGCCTATGAAGGGGGACTTTCTAGTAGGGGCAAAGCAAAATGAAATATTATTGATGAAAAACGTTTATAATTTTGTTTCACTTTGCAAAAACAAAGGGCCTCAATTTAGTCCACATTTTAAAAAAGAGAAAAGGAGATTTTCATGCCTTTCCTCTAGACATGGGGATGAATCCGTTTGGCTTGAATTGAGAAAATTCATCAGCACAGCACCACAGTTGCCATGTATACTCACTCCCCTTCCCCTCCTGTCTATGGGCTCTGACAGGGGCAAAATCCATGGCCAATTGCCCAGTCCAGGTAGGAATCCTGGCTACCCTTTCCTGCTTCCTCTAGCAGCTGGACAACAGGCGAGGACGCAGGATGGGGAGACTGCCTGAATGACTGTGCTGTGGCCACCTGCCAGAAGAAAGAGGAAAGGGAAGCCTGGGGTCCTTTCTGGACTGGGCAGCTGGTCCAGGAAGTCAATCAGGCCAGTGTGTGGAGGCAGGTTAGTGAGGCAGCCAGAAGTGGGAGGGGGAAAAGCTACATGTAACACCTGTGGGTAGAGATGGGCACAAAACACCAAAATGGCATTTCATTTCATTTTTCATTTTGTTTTTAATTGTTTTATTTCATTTAAAAGGAAATGATTTTTTTAAAAGAATTGTTTTGTTTTTCATTTGTGTCTTTTATTTTTATTTTTTTTTAACTTGTGCCAACCAGCTGGCCCGCAGGGCAGGTCAGCACTTTTAAAAATATTTTTTATCTTTTTGTTATCACACTGACCAGCTGGCCTGCAGGTCAGGTCAGTGTGTTTATTTATTTATTCATTTTATTTTAATTTTTGTTGGTTGCTCCGACCACCTGGTCAGGTCGGCACTTTTAATTTTTTAAATTTTCATTTATTTACTCTACCGCGGGCCCACGGGCCCGCGGTAGAGTAAATAATTTTTATGTATTTATTCATTCACTCTACCGCTGGCCAGTTGGCTAGCGGGCGGGCTTGGCACTTTAATTTTTTTTTTAAATTTACTCTACCACCAGCCAACTGGCCTGCGAGTTGTGTCAGTGCCTTTTTTATTTTTTGATTATTTATTTATTTATTCAAGCACTGGCCAGCTGGCCCACAGGCTGAATAGTGCTTTTTATTTTTATTTATTCATTCAATAGGTGGCCAGCTGTAGCATGGGCTGATTGACACTTTTTTTTGCCAGAGGAAGGCCTCTGGCCGCCTCGGAAGCCCTCCCTGCGTGGGCTGGTCAGCAGCAGCAGCAGCAAGTCCCGAGCCCGGCAACATTCAGGTAGAAGACACCAGATGGGAGAACGAAAAACAAAATGAAACAAATAGAAAATTTCCATTTTGTTTTGTTTCATTTTTCTTTGTGGGGTCAGTTCATTATTTTTTTCATTATGTAACCCTAACCCTAACCCCATCTCTACCTGCGGGGCCAATGTTCACACTTAGGGTTGAATTGATTTGCGTCCATGTCTACTTTCTCCCTTCCCCATTCCATTTCTTTCTCTTCCACTGGCCACACAATCACTATTCTATGTGTGAGTGGAGATCATACATCTGTTCCTAAGTGGGAGATGGAATCAACCCTAATGAACACCTCTCAGAGCCAGCCTTTCCAGAAACAGCCAGATATAGGTAGGCACTCTCGTTACCTTGGCCATCCGTGGCACTTATCTTACTTTCCCACTGGCCACAGGTTAGATGTGATTGCTGTGACTCTAGGCACACCAATGTATGCAGGTAGACCCCAAAATTCCCCCTTAAGTAGTGGCATGACAATAAAGCCACTTCACACAGTGTAGAAGCTGATGTACCTGGTCACCCTTATGTGTGAAGTGGTAGATATTTAGAATATATACATGGCACATAAGCCTAGCTATTGATTTAAAAATGCATGCCAGGTATGAAGACTTGTTAGAGGTACCTTTAGCAGTACATGTGGGTGCCATCATGTTTGCCTTTCCCCATTCAGAATTTTAATGGTGTTCTTAATCTAATAACAATGAAGCACATTGCTGGCAGTAACATCTAATCTCATTTGTTACAGTACATCTGAGTTCCTTCCTGGCACATTTTAGTGCTTAATTGTTTGCATGGGCACATCCAGGAAACACCTAGAGTTCTTCCACCAGCATATAATAGTCTTAACATCCACATCTCTATTAATTCCATATGAGGAATGACTGAATAATGAAACTTGAGATGAAAGGATTAAAAAGAAAAAAGAAAAAGAAAACCTTTAATGACTTCTTTGGGAGAGAAATTTGCTTTGCTCTCAGTAACTCATCCTATTAGGAAGGTCGTATTTTATTCCTCTTTCAATTTTAGATCATTTGATCATAAATCCATATTTTAAACACCATGAAACTTTAGCCTGAAAGAAACATAAAATGGATGATCTAATACCTAAATCTCAAATAAGAGGCAGAAAAGCATAAGCATGCTTAATTTAAAATTAAGAACGGCTTAGGAAGTAGATACCTGAAAGGCCACCTCCTTCCATACGAACCAACCCAGCAGTTAAGAGCTAGCCAGGTAGCCCTCCTGAAAGGGCCATCCCTCAAGGAGGTGGATGGCTTGTATGTACAGGGCCTTTTTGGCAGCTGCTTCCAGGCTATGGAATGCTCTCCTGAGTGAGATCTGCCTGGCGCCGACGTTGATGACATTTTGTCACCAAGTAAAAATCTTCCTGTTCCAAAAGTTTTTTTAATTAATATAACATAGATTGTGGGTCCTGATGACAATTGTAGTGCATTGTATTTGGATTTAAACATTTTTATTATTTTATTGGCATTTTAACATTTTAATTGTTTTAATTGTTCATTTTAAGTGTAAGCCAGCCAGTGATCCTTGGGTATAGGGCAGCATATAAGTTGTAAAGAGAAAGAAAGAAAGAAGAAAGAAAGAAAGAAAGAAAGAAAGAAAGAAAGAAAGAAAGAAAGAAAGAAAGAAAGAAAGAAAGAAATTTTAGGGAAAATGTCGATTTCCTAAATATAGGAAATTAATGGTTAATTAATTTTCAATTATATTGAAGAAAAGCTCATCATTGCTGTAGGCTTTAGTTAAACTGTTTGTAATTCCGATGACACGCCAGCAAGAATACAGAAATGATGGGGATTTAAAGTTTCATCACTAACTCAACTAAGTTCTAATGTAAAATTATGTTTGGCATTTTTGAAAAACCATGACTAAAATGTATGCCCATCGTAGTTTATATAACAGGCTTTGCATGGTTTGGGATAGCCCTCATGGTGTGTTATATTAAAAATGATATTTACTATGGAAATATCAAAGTTTGTCCCATTGTCCAAAATCCTGTTGTTTAGTGCAGTAAAATACACTAGAGAAGGTCCATTCAATCAATGGAATTAGGGAGTCAACTCTTTCATAAGTTCCACTGATTGAAATGGGCCTGTTCCTATTACAACTCACTTAACTAAAGCAAGACAGTTAGAAATTTAGCCCAGAGTAGTTGGCACATGAAATCCCCCATGGTTTAATGGGGCATTTGGCAATTTAATATGCCAAATAACAGGATTTTGACCATTGCCCATGTCTTATGTGACTGAACACATGGATTTGGGACCTGTAGGACTGTCTCCTGCCTTCCTTTTAGTTGTTCTTCAGAAAGATGTAGTTATTCATTCAAAGTGGCTGCAAAGTGATTAGATGGTACTTTAACCTACAGACATATTTAAACCAGTTGGTCTGCTGCCTGGTGTTCCAAGTCTTATGAACAGATTCAAACTGATTAAAATAATCATTAATCATTAATAATTAATGCTGCAAGATGTCCCTTAATTCCCTGTTCTCAATACTTGAATACGTCTTAATTGTACTGGACGGTATATTGTCCCTCATTACTGTAACCTTCCTTGGGTCCATTTCCAAGGAGAAAGTTGGGGCAAAAATACTCTAAATAAATAAATAAATAAATAAATAAATAAATAAATAAATAAATAAATAAATAAATCATTGAAATAGATAAACAAATGCCTTGAAGCTACAGTTAGTTAACTGGTAGGGAAGGTTTACATTCTTTTTGTTTAAGTTAATATTGCCTTTGTCCTTCTTCCTGTGTGAAAGCTTAATCTTAAGTAAAAATGTCCTTGCAAGGGTTTCAGTTCTGCCCTGCTGGGTAACCATAGTCCCCAGTGAGGTAAAAACATTTTCATTTGACATTGGAACAAAAAATTTCTAGAATACTTTTTAATAATTTCAATAAACAAAATGAGAGGGTTGGAAACTGCCAATTAGCACCTTGTCGGCATCTTAAGGACACATCTGCCATTTCAGTTCCACACACTCCCAGCTCTCTTTCTCTGGCTCGGTTGACTCCTGAAAACTGTCTTTTGGACAGCTACAGGGATTCACCTTGGGTAATTTGATTTGAAGAACTGTGGGTAAACAGCGGATCAAAACATATTTCCCCCCGCTGGGTAGTTGCCTGAGGTAAGAAACAGAAAAGATCTAACACACTCATTCTAGTTAAGGAGCATAGTGCTCCCAGTGAAATACTTGGGCACAGAAGGCAGAGAATCCTACAAAACTGCTTCACAATTTAAAATAGTAAATAAATTTAACTTCCACCCACCTTTAACACCCAAAGTGTGTGATTATGTAATTCACACACACACACACACACACACACACACACACACACACACACAGAGGGACACTTTGAAACTGAATGCAGTAGCAGAGAAGTTGAAGGAATGCTGAACATGTTTTTTTAATACTAAGCCCTAGGTAATGGTTGGCTGAATTTTAAAGAACAGAGAAGAGAAGATTCCCCTCCTGAATTACCAAGGTCAGATAATTAAGAGAGAAAATCCTCTCCTAATTCTTGCCCTCCAAAGCATTGTAATCCATTCAAGACATTAAATGTTACTGGATTAATGGCTGTTAATGTCAGGCTGCTCCTGCACAGTGTCTGTATTGGTCGATGATATAAATGTGAAAACACGGAGAGGTCAAAAGAGAGCAATTGGGAAATATCTTTCTTCAAAGTACGTTAAAGAATACAGTGTAATGCATTACAAAAAGACTTTGCTCTTCCCTCTGAGACTTATTGGAACTGCCATAGCAGATTCTTCTTCATAATTGTTCATGTGTTTTGGCTGAGAGATGGGGCAAGCATGCCATAAAGGAGTAGAACTATGAGGGCTGTAGCAGGAGACATCAAAAAGTGCAAAAGCAAAGTGTGCTCCTTACATACTGCCCCATAGTTAATAAACCACTCTTTGCGTGGTTTGCAACTTAATTATACAGGGTACACATTACCCACCCAATCTGGGAACCTGGATACTCAGTTTACTGACCTCAGAAGGATGGAAAGCTAAGTCAGACTTGAGTTGGCTTCCTGAGACTACTATATTGAACACAAATTGTGAGCAGACTACTGCAGTTTAAACACTCTGTCATGAGCCTCCTCATAGCAACTGGCATTTGATTTATTCTGCGATTGCCATGAAATATAGTATTTATGCTTTGTGTGCATGGGTGAAAGTGGGTGAAAGAAGATGTTTTGTGGAGCTAGTTGTTCTTACATGGCTACATTACTTGTTCAAAACAGGGGTCCCCAAACCCCCATCCATGGACCGGTCTGGGTACACGGCCTCTTCTAAACGAGACCACAAGGGTCCTTGTAAGGTGTGCACACATGTGGGGGATGTTTGCATACACATGCCAGAAAAGGAGGATTGTGGGAGTGCACATTTTCCTCCAACCCCCTGCCATAGCAACTTCCCTTATTCACCTCCTTAGAGAGCTAAGAAACATTACTTTAAAAAAGCCTACAACTACTCACCATGGGCACAAAGACGGTGGAACTTGTTATTCAAAGGAGCCTTGTTTCCAAGTATGGTTCCCCTTACACAAACATCACCCTGAGAGTTTGCCCCAATCCCACCACCACCCTCCCTATAGGAGTCTCCAAGAGGATTAGCATTCATAGCCAAATTCTGAAGGCTGAGCATAGGATGGGCGGCAGGGGTAGCTGGGATCTGTTCAATCTTCCCAGCTCCTTCTCCTCTCGCCCACCCACTCTTCAAGGCTGATGTCCTCCTGGACAATCTCTCTGTCGATAGATGCCTGCTGCCCCCTGTATACAGGGCTTATCCTTCAAGATGGATGACTCGAACTAGCTGTATTCAGACTGATGAAGCTGTTTGCATGAGCAGCAAAACATTTCTATTTCTCAAGAAAAAGAAGTCCAGTAGCCATGACTCAACTTCCAGATAAACTCACCTGGATGATTCAGAATCTGCTCAGACATATCCTTCTCCATGTGCCCATTTTTCTTAGGTCATAGCACAAGGAGGAGGACTTTTGTGTGCATGTGCCTGAGAAGGAGCCTTGTGGGTTTCCTTTCTACACAACCATTGAGTCCATTTTTCTTCAGGTCATAGTGCAAGGAGGAGGACTTTTGTGCACACATGAAGTAAAAAGAGCCCTGTTGGCACACATACACCAATGAGAAGCCCCCCTCCCACAAAACCGGTCCCTCTACCTTAAAAGGTTGGGACCCACTGCTCCGCAATGGCTGTCATTAGGGCAAGGCTTTGTCTCAAGGTACCAAAATTTAGAAGGTGCTGATCCCTAGCAGTGAATCTACTAGCAAATGTGAGAGAGAAAAACACACCGGTCCCTCCTAGTCCTATTCACTCCCCTCTTGTTGTTGGTTTTTTTTTGGGGGGGGAGATGGGACAGTAGTAGAAGACATTAAACCTCTCAGAACTTGAAAAAAATATATACTTTTTGGAACATGGTTATCAAAATAAGTTAGGCCTTTCTGAGAACTATAGATTTAAAAAGCAACTTTTCCAAGGTTTAGTCTCCAAATACAACACACTTAGGTACATGAGAATGTTGGTTCCATTCTTTTTCTTAAAAATGCAATTGACCAAAATGTGCAAATTTAATCAGAAACATGTCAGGAAGTATTTTAAATATAGGATACCACATGTTACACAAACCCCAAACCCCAAACCCAAGTATCTATTAAATATCTACGTAGTATATGTGCTAAATATTGTCATTTCCATAGCTCTGATGATGTTATTTCGGAGAGCTGCAGCTGATCATATTATTCTTTATCTTTAGCATCAGCTGTGGCAACCCTGAAAACTGCAGTCAATCATCCAGACATTTGTTCATTCCATTACTACTGGGTCTTGTGTGTTACGTTCAAGTTGTCTATCAGTTTAGATCTGGAAATCTGACACAATCTTGACTTCTGTACCTGATGTTCCCATGGGTATTTAGAGGCTGGCAAGTTATATTTTTGCACAAAGACCAGTGCACTTTATTATTATTATTATTATTATTATTATTATTATTATTATTATTATTATTATTATTATTATTATTATTATTATTATTATTATTTGTAGTAGTAGCAGCAGCAGCAGCAGCAGCAGCATCACCATCATCACCACCACCACCACCGCCATCGCCGCCACGGCCACCACCACGGCCACCTCCACCACCACCATCATCTTGATTAGAGATGGGCACGAATCAGAAAAATGGCATTTCGTTTGTTGTTTGGAAGGTCCGTTTCGGTTCGTTTCCATTTTTCGCAAATTTTTGCAAAAAATTGTTTTCGTTTTCATTCGTTTCGTTACCATTTCGTTACCATTTATTCCAATTTTTTGTGATTTTTTTTAGGATTTTAAGCAATTCACTCATATTGCAGTAACGGAAACGAAACGCACGACAAAAAATTCCGGTGTTTCTGTTCGTTTCTTTTCATTTTAGAGACAAAATTCGTTTGTCGTTTTGTTACGTAACGAAACAAAAAAACAAAAACGGAAATGAAAAATTGTTCATTTTGTGCCCATCTCTAATCTTGATCATGAAATCCCTTTGAATTCAACCATATTACTGCTGAACTGGGAGCATCACACTTCTCTCTACAAATCCTGCTCTTTAGTACTTGTGTGGCAAGCATAGCACTGTTCTCCTTATAATGAGAACTGCCTGCTAAATTTGGCTGCTGCAAATTTAGCAGAATCTTCTTGCAGATCATTTTTTCTGAAAATAACTTTAAAAAAATAGTCCTGAAGGAACTTGATGTCTTTAATATGTGAAGGCAGTAACTTGAAAACAAGTTAAATGAAAGATTTTCCCTGCCTAATTCTTTTTTTCTAAATTTAAAAATTAGAAATGAACACATAATAGTTGAAATGAAGCCACAACAGGCCTAAACAAAAATGGAAAGTAAAAAGAAAAGGGAAAGAGGTAGAGAGGCAAAAAATAAAAGCAAAACACATGAATGCCTATACAACAGTTTCTAAAAACAGACTTACACATGTCTAAAATATGTCTGCACATAGTTGCCATCAATAAGTATCACACTGTAAGATTTTTCTGTCCACAGGATTACTCAGAGTTGGCATTTATCTTTCTAGTGTTGCAAAATGAATCTTTTTGCAGTTGTAAGGGCATGGACAGTGGCCAACTCTAAATCTCCAAGAACCAGGGATATAATTTAATAGTGTGTGAACATCAATAAGTACAAAAGATTGGTCCAAAACAAAATTAACGCAGGTAATAACTCCTCTCCAAAATGAGTTTATAACTGGAGATGACCATAGATAGGGGTGTCAAGGGAATCACATTGTCAACATTTGGATGATTTGCTACCATACTTCCTGAAAAGGCATAGTGGAGTTCAATATATTCTAAACATGATCTTTTGTTGGATGAGTCATAATTTAAGACCAATAGATACCTTGTGTATACTGGTGAGTGCTATCTTCCATTGGTTAGGCAAAATAACTGTTTTTGTTGACCTCTGAGATCTTGTGATAGTAAATAGTTTTCCTCCATAAATCAATATAATCCCGGCTGCACCATACTATTAAAAAGCAGGTATTTACAATGTTATTTAAGGCCTCCATGCCAGCACCTTCTACTACCAATCGGTTCCCACATATAAATCACATTAGCACAAATGGCCTTTAAGTGATGAGATATTAAGCCACACCAGTTTGCTGATCTTTCCCAAGGGCAGTATAGTGACCATAATCAAGAAGGATGATTTAATTTTTAATGAAACTAATTCACAGACAAAGAGAAATTGAACATCAGACTCATACCAAGTCTGTCCACAATTATATGTTTTATTTTCAAATCTTTCTTAAGTGTTACCATATCTCATTGTAGTTATTTCTATGAATGTTCTACTTGTAATCAATGAATGTACCTCTGAGAAATTGCATCCAATAAAGCTTTGTCCCGCATCCTGAAATAAACAGGCAAGAGGAAACTGATGGGGTAAACTTGGGCCATATTTTATTGCTATGCATGGATTTATTAAAACAATGAATGAGGGGGATGCAGTAGTGTGGAGTAAAAGATGGGTCCCAGATGTCACCCAGGGCACACACCCCATGCTATACCCTCTTATCTGGGCGATCTTCCTTCCACTAACAGGTCCTTTCTCCCACATTACATTTTGAAAGGCTTCAGAGCTTCCAGCTTCACTTCAAAACAAAAAGAAAAAAGAAAAGAAAAGAAAAGAATCCAAATAATGGGCTGTACTAGTTAGGCCTCTTCTGCGCCTGACCTTCCATTCAAAAAACATGTTGAAATGTTCAAACGCAGCACAGAAAACCAAACAACCCACAGGAAGTTCCTTACCCATGTAAAAATAACTTTCAAACTCAGATCCTAACAATTCAAAGTCTTCTGGATGAACAGAAAGAAAGTATAAAAAGCCTAACTTAATATTGCATTTCACCATCTCAGCACCAATCCCATAATAATGATCCATGAGGACCACAGCATCAAATGACATATCACGGATAGTGCATAGCTCCTCAGGCATACCATCATTAAATGAATATCCCTCCAGAAACACAAAATGATAAATAAGCCTTAAGTCCCCTGTGGGTTTTTTAAAAAACGTTTTATTTATTTTCTAAACTGAACCAAATTAAACAAATACTGTATGTTGCTCATCTCCTGTCATGTTACCAATTCCATCACAATTTTTCCCAACATTTCAGCCCAGCATAATTTATATCTCATTTCCCAACTTAAAAGAACATACTTTCATACTTAGTTTCCTTACTATCTCATCCATATTCTATCTATTAACATTTATTTATATTTCAGATTGATCTTCACATTTCCATTTTCCATTTCCTATATCATGCCAATCAATTAGTAGCTTTAGATAATTGAAATATAGAAAATAATCATTTTAATGTAATCAATTCACTAATCCAGAAATTCTCTTTCTGAATTTTCTTTCCCTGCCAAGTCCGTTATCTTCATAAATTGTTCTTTTATCTTGATAATAATCTTGATACTTGCTCTGCTGCTGAAAGATCCCAAACTCTTCTTCCTTTTGTATCCATATTGAGTAAATCATATGCATTTATCTTGCTTCATGAATTTGGCATACCCAAAGATTTATCCTGCACCAGTCTTGTATTTATCTGCAGATTAAAACCAGCTCTCTGTTCTGGCTCTATCTCTTGATCAAGACTAATTTCAGGGGTTTTTTTTTTACAAGTTCATCCTGCACAATTTTTGTTGTAGTTATCTGTAGACTAAAATCAGCTCTCTGTTCTGTCTCTGTTTCTTGATCAGGATTAAAAATATCTGTATCTTCAGAGGATGTGTCCATCTGTGATATATAAATGTCTATTTTTTTTGTAATACACATATGATTATATTGGCAAACTCTTCATCTGATAAGCTTTCCCAATTCATTGTGGTTTTATAGCTCACAACAAAGAGTTAATATTGCTTCTAATGGTCGTTTCTACCACTCAGTTTCTAAAAGGAAGAGGTACAGAAGGAAGCAACTGGATTGAGGAAATGAAGAACCAAGGCAGAGGGATAAAAGCCATTTTACTCATAGTACGCCAAATATTTACAACTTTCTACTGTTTTCTGGTATCAACAGCTTCTGCCTTCACCAAATGGCATAGGTTTTCCTCCAGTGAGAGATAAGGCATTTTGCCTGCTTCCACATAAGTTCACCACTCTTCCCTTCATGATCTGCAGGCACTGCCTCTTCTTCATTTCCTCTTTGAAGAAACCTACCCATCTTAGGGTCCCTTTTATTCAGAGGAATTTAACTTGATAAGCTACAGCACTTATCAAGTTGTCTCGCCATTGTATAACTGGAACCAAAAGTCCCCTGTGCCTGAAGTCCCCTGTGCTATCTTTGCCGTAAGTCCCAAGGGGGAAACTCATGAATAAGGAACAGGTGGTTCAATGAATGGTCCCCAAACCCTTCCCTACAAAACCTCCTTCTGTTTGTTTTGTTTGTTTGTTTGTTTGTTTGTTTGTTTGCCTATCTTTTCCATATGAGGAAGGGATTGCAAATTGTTTGCTGTAGTTGCAATTTTCTGACCCTTAACTGGAATTCTATACTCAAAATGAAAACATTCTAAGAAATAACTAGCAGCATCCCTATAATTGTAGCACTACAACGATTGTGCTAACACATACACGTTAATGGGGCTAGAACTCTTTTGCAGGGAGAAGGAGGGTACTGTTCTCTTTAAGCAAACTACTGAGGACAGATGAAAACCAAATCGATCTGAAGGAGATTGACTATCTCCCCAGTCCCTACCATACAACAAGGCTCCTTCTGGTGTTCGACAGATCAACAATTCCATTGATGTTACTTAGAATGAGGAGATTCTTAAGTTCCTTCGGGATTGGTGCCAGAAGGGTTTTCTCCGACATGGGTGTTAAATCGTTGCTGCGTCCAAGCAAGGTTTCTACACCACCAGCTGCTTATAAGACAGCTACAAGGCCAGACCAAGCTGGCTGGCAGCCAAATTTAAACCCTGCTGATAAGAGAGCCTTATCACCAGGATTGGCAATCCACCAGACTTCAACATCTCTAAGCAGTTTAACACTGTTCGAGACTGAAAGCTTAGAGAAGATGACTGCTCTCTTGAAACAATCTCTGCTGGGAATCTCATCAGCCCTAGGCATTGCATCAATGGACATTATGACTGATAGGACAATGTTAGCATTACATTCAGCGACTACCTGTGAGCCTTGTGCCCAAGAGGAGGTGTGTCCTCTAGCTTGTGGTCCCTTACATTCACATTTGACTCACAAATCCAACATTCCAAGAGCTCACAGTAAGATCTCGCCAGAAGTGCCTGGAAAAGACCTTTTGTTCCATCTGGGAACGGATCCAACATGTGACCCTGCCGAGCCACAACATAGCTCTCTGCCACAGAGGAAAATTTCACAGCGAGAATGTAGCAGCAGAAAACAGGGTATTAGAGAAGATGGAACAGGAAGTAGTCCAACTCCCTTAATAGCTTCAACATCCTCGCAGCTGAGAGACCAGGGAATGCACCACGCAAATAGCCCAGAGATAGCTTCTATCAAATCAAAAGCCTTCTCCTTGGCCGCAGAGGCCTCTGCTTTTCTAGCCGAATTTAACTCTAACTGGGAGGAGACCAAAAACAACATAAGCTACCTTCGTGCAGTAGCAGATCCCAGAGCTGAAAGCGGTGGGACATCGCCTCAAACACCTAGGACAATGGACCAGCATTCCACTAATTTTACCAATCAGGCGAGGGCCTGCAAGTCCAAGGACCTGATGCTTCCAACTTTGAAACAGATAGAGGATCCGACACTATTAGACCTGAGAACTTCGGTTACACAAGCTTCAACATCTGTCCCTAATATAAATGGATCAGATGATGCAGTCTGTAACAACCTCGTTCAGTCAGGCAAGCTTCCTGCACAAGTAGAACAAGCCCAACCCAGACTTTTGTTGGAGTCCATTGATACTGTATCTCTGACAGAGTACAGCAGCACTTGGCCAGAGGGAAATGGTGTTGCCCTTCTGGGAAAAACGGGTTCTGTAGGAAACTTGGTCCTTACAGACTGACTACAACCTGCTAGAGGGGTTCCACTGCTGAAAATTGTGACCTGGAATATCGCAGGCTGGAAAAACAAGGCCAAGGACACTGAACTTCGCAAGTTCCTTTTAGGGTTTGATATCATCTTACTCCAAGAAACCTGGCTTGAAGGAGATATTTTCCCTAAACGGCTATACTTCGCTGTCATTACCAGCTGAGGCCTTAGCACATAGAGGACGACGTAGTGCGGGGCTCAGCTGTCTGGTTGCTAATGATCAACAATTGAAACTAGTTCCACTTCCCACATGTCCACCTTTGGCCATGGCCTTCCTAATTGAGAATATTAGACCTGTTTTAATTGTAATCAATGTTTACCTTCCACCCCAAAGCACCAAAACAAAATTACTGGCTCAGTGGGATAGGTTGAATAGTTACCTTCAGGACCTCGAATCGAAATTTCCCTCTGCTGAAACCCTAATTGCAGGAGATTTCAACGCCAGGCTAGGAAGGGATGATTTGGCTTTAATGAGCGCTTTAAGCAAAGAGTTGAATGACTCCCAAACAGAGCTACTCCAGCACTGTAGACTTTCTAAGGATCACCAGATTAACACTGCAGGGATATGTCTTGCAAAACTCCTAATAGGTACAGGCAGATACACTCTAAATGGGACAACATCACAAGACTCTCCTGGTGAGTTTACTTTCAGCTCACCTAGAGGAAGCAGTGTAATCGATTATGTCTGCGTATCCCAACAGCTAAGTGAACTAATTGTAGATTTCCACGTTGGTGAGCGGATCGATAGTGATCACTTTCCCTTGATAACTAAGATTAAGTGCAATCACTCCCTAAACAAGATCCAATGCTATCCGAATGCCAGTTTAGGGAATAAGCCACGATACATGAGTGGGAAATGGTCACCCCAAGTGGCAGCTTCCCTCAGAAGCTCATTAGATTCTGGAGACTTAAGGATTCTGGGGGAAAAATTAACTAAAGCTCAAAGCATAAACGACGCCATGCACTACTATGATAAAATCTCAGTTAGAATAAATAATACACTTTACCAACAAACTACATCACGCTCACTAACAGGGATAAGCGGTAGGGCTAAGTACAAATCTGAGAGGTGGTTTGATAAAGAATGCCTTCTCTTAAAAAAAGAACTACATGCCATGTACCAGCTTTACCGTAAGAATCAAATGGCTGTGTTGCCAGATGGATACTATGAACTAAAGAAGCGATACAAACTGACAATAGCTGAAAAAAAAACGGCAGCTCCAAAAAGTTAGGTGGGACCTATTGACTAATGCCGCCTTATCTAACAATAGTAAACAATTCTGGACGCTGGTCACCAGTGTCACAGCAACTAACATTGATCTGCCGCAACACTGGATACCAGCTCATGTATGGAAGGAGCACTTCTTTAGTATATTTTATGATCCATCAGCCCCCCTAAAAACACTTACAGATTTTATTCCAACCAACTTACCAGCTTGGCCCCCAGTATCCGCAGAGGAAATTAAAGAGTTAATCGGCAAGCTAAAGCCAAAGAAGGCTCCAGGTTCTGATGGACTCCCCCCCCGAACTCTTTAAATCTTTTACAGACTGGTGGTCTGTGCCACTATCAATCTTGTTTACCTTGATCGATCAAACCGGGAGGTTACCCTCTGCATGGACTAAAGCAGTGGTAGTCCCTATTTTTAAAAAAGGGAAGCCAAACCTACCAGCCAACTACCGTCCTGTCAGTTTGCTCTCTATAACAGGAAAGCTCTATGCAAGCCACCTAGCTGACAAATTGACAAGCTGGATGGATACAGAGAAAATATTAGGGTTAGAACAGAATGGGTTTCGTGCCAACAGAAATACCCTGGATCACTGTTTAACCTTGGCACACTTGGCT
This sequence comes from Phrynocephalus guinanensis, assembly GCA_037367245.1. Taxonomy (NCBI): domain Eukaryota; kingdom Metazoa; phylum Chordata; class Lepidosauria; order Squamata; family Agamidae; genus Phrynocephalus; species Phrynocephalus guinanensis. Next base: position 70,150,083 of record CM074739.1, on the reverse strand, counting down.
GAAAAATACAGAAACACAGGGGGGAGTGGACTGTTTACTGCTTTTTTTGACCTGAAAGGGGCTTTCGATTCTATTTCCAGGGGATTATTATGGGCTAAATTAGATAAGACCACCATAGATAGACGACTACTTTTTCTTATGAAAAAATTATATTCGGACACCAGTTGCAGTGTAAGATATGGCTCCTTAGGCGAATTAACAGAGGAAATCCCAAGTAATAGAGGAGTTAGGCAAGGCTGTGTGTTGGCGCCGCACCTTTTCAATCTTTATATAAATGACTTGGATGCACATCTAAGAAAGGTTGAGGGCCACTTCCCCAAACTTGGTACTCAACATGTTCCTCTATTATTGTTTGCAGATGACGCTGTAGTACTATCTTTAACGCGTCTGGGATTAAGGCGACTACTGCTAGCTTTTGCTGACTACTGTAAAAAAAATAGCCTAATTATTAATATAGATAAATCTAAAATCATGGTGTTTACCAAGGCCTGGAAGAAACATCGCTGGCCAATTCAGAATAACCTCTTGGAACAAGTTAAGGAATTTAAATACCTAGGACTATATTTTAAATCCAACTGCGAGTGGACCGCCCACCGTACCTACACACATAGGAAGGCCCGTAGCAGTATGGCAGCCATTGCTCGGTTTTTCTATATTAATGGTGGATTCCACATCCCTTCTGCTGTGCGGGTCTTTACAGCAAAAACTAGGCCCCAGTTGCTGTATGGCATACCAATCTGGATAAGCGCATTCAATTCCAACGTTGAGAATATACAGTCTTCCTTCTTGCGCCGAATATTGGGGGTCCCTAACTGTGTGGGATGGGCAGCTTTATATCTGGAGACAGGCCTAGATCGCTTAGAGACTAGGGCATGGAATCAAACCCTGAAATTCTGGTTGCGAATTCATTTTCAGGCTGAGCAGTTGGGTTACATATACCATATGTTATCTGATTCCTACACGAGTAAGTGGTCACAGATAATCCAACACAAAGTTAGATCCATTGGAATGCCTCTCGAGTCCATTCTAATGTTAAATCAACATCAGGCCTACCGAACCCTTAGTCAGCGAATTGGCGACATTGAGAGACAAGAACTGACTGCCTCAGCAAATAGAACCTGCTCACCCCAGGCACACGGTATTCTACCAGGGTATCGGAAACAAGCGAACTATTTATCCTCGTTAGGAACCCCACAAGTCTGCAGAGCATTCTGTTTGGCAAGACTCAATGTGCTTCCTTCAGCTATGCTTCAGGGTAGATATAATGGAACCCCACGCCAAGAACGTTTATGCCCCTGTGGAGCTGGGGTACCTGAATTTTTAACTCATACCCTTTTATATTGTACCCTTTACAAAGAAATCAGAAGAGACCTGATTTATCCTTTAATTTTTAAATTTCAAAGTTGTCCAGATAAGATCTTGGTAGAGTACTGCCTCTCAGATAAGAACTCATATGTAACTACCCAGGTGGCTAAATTCCTCTTGGCAGCAATCCATAGGAGGGCTATGATAGCGGCAGATAAATGACACTGTAATCTACTGTTGGCAATGTTATGTTATAGTTTTATTCTGTGTACTGTTCTGTTCAACTGTTTTGGGTCATATGACCGTAATAAACTTATGATTTACAGACATCCTAATATTTTTGGTTGTTGTGCCACTTCCATCTTTCCTGGCTCCACCCTTCTGTGTACTTGCTCAGAAGCAGTTAGTGCTCCTGTGCTGCCCTCCACAATCTGAGCACTCATGCCTGAAGTGGCATATCCTTCTGTTGCAACCCCCCCCCCCCAGGCTATTCAATTCTCAACAGATCAGGCAGGGTTGAACTGCCTGCCCTGACACAGCAAGGGATGTGTTCTGCTTCACTGGGTCCCTGATCATATGTCCAAATCAATCCCTGAGTGAAGGACGTGTTGGTGTAATAATTTGGAGCCAAAGACCAGACCGTTGCACATCTCATCTCAAATTAGAGTGAATAGCTGTTCTCCTATGAAAATGTTCATCATGCAAGAGCCATGTGTGGCCAAACAAAGTCCATGTAAGCTGAATAAATCAAATCCTGATAGTGAACTAGAAACAGGGCCCTCAATGGCTGCACTTCTACTATGACATCTATATAAATCATATATCCAGGCAACCAATTGCCCTAAGATTGCTCTGACTTTCACTGCAGACATGTCTCCTTATCTTTCTCATCCTCCTTTTTCACATCATTCACATCTATTCCTCTATTCAGTAGCTCACAGAAGTCAACGTAGTCACCTCTCCAAATCTGCTCCTTAGTAGCAGCAGCCAAATGGTCACCCAGTTGCAGAGCATAATCAGCAAAAAGCAGAGTCTGTAGGGGAACAGAGTTGTATCTTGTGTCTTGAACTGATGGCTAAAGCCATGCCTCCACCCTGGCTGTATTTCCTAGCAGGGCTGGGCATGTAACTTGAGGGTATGATGTAGTCCAGACTCCTGACTCCTGGACTGGGATAGCAAGCTGGCCAGTTTGCATTCCCATGCCTGTACCTATGTTCTGTATGGCTCTGGTCAGTGCAGTTTGGCCCAGGATTCCAGGGCCAAACCATCAATGAACTACATGTGTCTGGTGCAACTGGTAGCTCACCTGTTGCTATGGGCACTGCACCATCTTGTGTTGTCCTTGAAGCCTCTTCTGCTTGCCCTGCTTGGCTTGCCACTTCACCAGCTATGCTCTATATTGTTACATTCACTTGTTGAACACCAAGAGTTGCATTCACCTCTGGGGATCCCCCAATGCTGTCCTTCTGAGGCAGAAAAATGTGACAATAAATCATCAGCCATTGCCCTCAAACTGGCCTTTTTTCTCCTGGCCTTGGACTCCCTAGCCAGGACATATGTTCGAGTCTCTAGCCCTGTGGTATGCCCCACTCATTATCTTCTTTTTTACAAGGCTTCCATCTTCTTTTTTCAACCGCTGTCAAATTGGCCACTCCTCTTCATCAGAAGATGATGATGCAGGAGGTAACAACTGTGGTATACTTTGCTTCACTGGCTAATTACTTTTACTGTTACCCTGGTCCTTGTTTGGGACCCATTGTCCAATTAACATCTCTTATCAGTTAAACTGCTAACAAATCTATTACTCTTCTAACCCCAGATTACCCCTCCAAATGCAAGGGAGGTCTGCCAGCTATTATCCTTATTTTACCCTGGGTCCAAGCTAAATATTAGTATCATTGATAGTAGCCTTCTGCTTATTTATTTATTTATTTATTTATTTATTTATTTATTTATTTAATCTCATCTTCTTCCTCCTCCTCCTCCTCCTTCTATACATTGCATGCACAAACACACACACACACACACACACACACACACACACACACACACACACACAATATGTCCCTACATATGCTATGTGCCAGATATATATGGACCCTGCTACCTACCACTTCTAGCCACAGCCAATGGTGCCCGATGGGTATCCCATATCACCTTTGTGATGTTGTAATTTTTGTTTGTTTGTTTTTGTGTTTTTTTAAATTTGCTTTTAAACTCTTTAAAATCAAGTACACTGGACCCTGTTACATCCTCCCCAGTGCAATGTTCCCATTCACTGGACAGGGAACAATGCAAAGCCCAAACTCCAGGAGCTAAGTTGCTAACAAGACCCTAAGCTAAGGTAGCCTGTTAAACCTAAAGCTGCTGGGTGCCCTGTAGTCTGGCCTGAAACCTATAGGCCACCCAGATTGGCTACCACCTACTGCCTAGATGCCCTAAGCACATCCGATCTCGCTTGATTTCGGAAGCTAAGCAGGGTCGGGCCTGGTTAGTACTTGGATGGGCGACCACCAGGGAATACCAGGTACTGTAGGCGCCTGGAGTAGGAACTGGCAAGCCACTCCAGTGTTCCTGCCAAGAAAACTCCATGGACATGGAGTCACGAAGAGTCGGTCACGACTGTAACGACACAACACACACACACACACACTCCACCACTGTTTTTAAAATTAAACTTAGCAAAGGTCCTGGGGTTGCCAAGGCATTCCCTGATCCTCCCCTCATCAAACAGCCAGGGTGACAATGCATCCTTAGTCTTCTGACTCTGTAGCTGAAAATGAATGCTGACATTGCCACATGGCAACACATCTGATTGAGGATAGTGAAAAAAAATGTCCACCCTAAGTAGTCACAAGCCTTGAAAGAGGCCAAAGCCAGGGGAGGCGCAGCCTTATATATGCTGCTCCTTACCCCCTCTCCTCCTGGGCAAGACATAATCACACATCTTGCAATATTTTCAGCAGGAAGGCAAAGATGCTCCACTCAATGAAGGAAGATCACAGATGGAACCAAGCCTTATTCACATTACTTGAGAGACACTGATTGGATAGCTTCCTGTTGGTGTTCCACTGAATTCTTTGACTATTACCTGAATTGTGTTCTGTCTGAAGATTATATTTTCTGCTTTTGATTTTGGCTTTGAAACTCAATGAACCAATTATTAAAATTTAAAACACTAAACCCTGGTGCAACCTCTTTCACTACAATTGAACTTCAGTCAAATGAACTCAGAAGGTAAAAATGGCAATGGAGGTTAATTAATCTTCTTATGTACAATCTGATTTACCAGAGGTGGTGATTTCAACCAGTGAATTCCTAAAAACCTAGATTTTATGTATAGCTAGGAAAGCTTGGAAAAAATGTGTTTGCTGCCTTGGTAGCTTGGTCACCATTATCATTTATCTAAGACCATAATTTCTTGTGTTTTGCATTGTAGTGACTCTATGCACAGGGAATAATAATATATAGAAATAACTTCTAGTTATCTATGATGACCAATTCTGATATTGCAGCTTGGAAGTATTTTTCTAGACATGAAATTTTAAGATTTTGAAGCTCTGTAAATTCCATGATTCTCCATTCTGGGAATTCCATTTGATCATGCGTACATACCTAGAGATAGATAAATGTGATTTTGTACTATATGTTTGTGTTGTCTATGAAATGGTTGGCCTTGTCTAAATAATTAACATTGTGCAAAATGTTAGTTGTATATAAGCCTCTCTGGAGGTTCCCCCCTCTCTATTTTTAAAAAATAATAATTCATGTTAAAGGTAAGATTATCTTATTCTTACCTTTCTAATTGGACCAGTTTCTTTTGCTCCCATTCTCTGTGCTAGGCTTCTTCGAGGCTTTGTGGGATTATGCTGATCTAGGCCCTTTGTACACAACCCCTAAACTCCGCCACAAATGGCTCCCAGCTCTGGAGCTTAAAATTGTTTCCCCACCAGCTCCGGAGTTTACAGATAATTAAGTGCAATCACGCCCATCTAAGCACGTCCCAGTGCACTTTTCAGATACCTGCTCTCTGGAGGTGAAAATTCCTGATGCGGATATAACGTAATGACTGCCCGGCTCTCCTTGCGTCTGTTTGTTCTTTTTTTGCCCCCCGCCCCTTTAAGAGATCTGAATGCAGTGCCGGGACAGCAGAACGGAGGTGAGCGGCATTCTTTTCTTCCTTTTTTTCTCCCTCCCCTCATGCAGCCAGCAGCCAGGGGTGCGGAGGGGGTGGGAACGCAGGAACAGCGACAAACCCCTAAGATCTCTGGTCCGAATTTAAGTGGCCAGCGGATCTTAGGGGTCGTGTGAAAAGGCCCTTAGTACCTTTTTTACCATCTCAGTATGTCATAGTCAAAATTCCCAGCCCTTTATAGGTTTTAAGTATTTCTGAATGAACATGTCTTTTGATTATCCATTCAAAAATAATAGCATATAATCAGTGATTTCTGCCTCAGAAGGGTTCTCTTCACTTGATTTCCCTGCCATAACAATGGAAGACATTCATCTCAATAGCTTTACGTATCTGATTCAAGCAAGTTTTCATGATGCAACTTAGTTTTCTCAGTCCATCAAGAGTAAGTTTTCAGGTAATACAAGGGGGAAAAATCCCCTGTACCTTGAAATGACACACACCAATTTTGAACATTGGAGCAGAATGTTCTAAGATATGAGCACGAATACAGATGTAAGCATGAATACAGAGGTAACAATGTCACTGACAAAAAGCAGGGTCCCTATTATTAAAGATGAAATCTCTCTCACGCAAATGCTGACAGTCTCTGTATCTTTAGAAATGTGTTCTGCTGACTTTTTGTCACAAGCTTCCAATTTGTATCTCTGTTTTCAGATGAAAAGCAAAGTGGCATGCTGTAGACTCCGCTGAAGAAATATCCAATTTAATCTATTCCATTTTCCTGGCAAATCTGAAGATGTTTTCTCTTTTTCACACTGTCACTGTCATCAAGGCGGAAGAAAGTGGAAGGAAGGATGGGAGGGAGGGAGGGAGGAAGAGAAATTTTCTGTGGAAATAATATCTTTTGCAAATAATACCTTTTGTAAAATCCATGTAAAAATTAAAAGTATTAATATGTACAGTATTTCTAAATAACCCTTCACTATTTTTTCCTGGTAGTTAAAAATGAGGCTTAGTGTTAGTACTAAGTTTACAGCCATTATTGGTACAATATTGCCCATGACTATTGAGAACAAGGTATATAAAATTAAACGGGACTCACTCCCATATAAGTAAATATAGGACTGCCAACTCAACTAGATTTAAGTATAAGGAGAGAAGGAGAATGGGCTTGTAACTGGATAGAGGGATAGGTGTGTAAGACTTTTGTCACATAAACTGTATTATTTGTGGTTTAGGTATCTGGCTGCAAAGCTGGGAATGGGAGTTCTTGAAATCAGGGCCAGCCTGTGTAGCATTGAGCAAACAGCACAGTCTCATGGTGACACCAGCAGAAGGGAATGGTAAACCACTTCTGAGTATCTCTACCTGGAATATCCAGACAAGTATTGCTATTAGAGGTAGGTGCAAACTGCCAGTTTAGTCATTCATGTCAGTTTGGTTGATAACTGTGTGGCTGCTCCACAGTTCATAGCTCTGCCCCCCCCCGGTGGGTGACCATTCAGAGATAGCACACTGGCTTCCCACACTCGCCACCACCAGGCACTGCTTCTGAGTAGGTGCCAGTTGGAGGGAGCAGGGCATCAAATTGCAGAACACCTGAACAGCTGTTGGTCAAACTGGCATGAACTACCAAACCAGTGGTTTGTGCCCATCTGTAACAGCTATAAGTCACAGACTTGACATGATATAAAGGTGCAATAGCATTGGTATTATTATAGTAGGGTTGTATTTCTGCAATCTGAACACAGAAATATGAAACATAGCAAAAGAATTTTGATAACACCTATTGCAGGCCTCTTTTCCTCACTCCCATTCATACTTTTCAAAAAAGAGCTCTGAAAGTTGCTTTGTGTTTGGGTGAGAAGTGAGGGAAGAAAAAGGAATCAGATTCTGGGATTTTCCCTTGCTTGGTGTCACTTTGACGGTTACTTCATGTCCTTCCTTGAGCCAAGGCGAACTTGCCTCCGTGTTGAAATCGGTTTTAGTCACGGGACCTAATGCCGGTTCTGCCCCTGTTTCTCTGTACTCACAGGCATGCTGATTGAAACCGGCAGTACTTTAACCGCACATCCTTGATCCTTACCTGGAGGTAAGGAACAAACACAAACCAGGGTGAACTGTTCAAGGAAGAATCTTGGTCGATAAGCAGGGGAAATGGATTCATAAGAAGGAGTTATACTTCCTGTTGTTTGATACATCGAAATACTGATGTTCCTCCCCCCTTCTCAACAACAACAAAAAAAGTAATCACACTAAGTATTCTCTCAATGCGAGTTCAGACAAACCGCACATCCCCTGGGGGGCGGATTGAGAAGCGGATTGAAAAGATTCCCAAGCTCCAGGACGGGAATCTCTTACCCCGCTTGGAGTGCAGTTCAGGGAGTGTGGTCATGGTAAATTCGGATTGACCCCACAAGGACATGAGGTTCCGTTCCTTTGAACTCGGATTGACCCCACAAGGACGTGAGGTTCTGTTCCTTTGAACCGGTCTCCAGCGGGGCCGCAAACTGCAGCGAGAGGGACGTGAAGTATCAGCCTTTGTGAATGGTAGTGAGCATAAGAAGGGATCCTATAGACCTTCTTGACTGCTGCCATTGGTGTTGTCAACATCCAGGCTGCTGTTGCTATTTAAAGTTTAGCATCCTTTTCCCAGGCTGGCAGGAATAGGATAAATTCTACTGAGGTTGAACCATTGTTAAATTTAACTGTGGCTCTCTTGGATGTTCAGAGAGTGGTCTACATTCCATTAGGGCTATTTTCCAGTCTTTGTTGATATCAGTCTTTTAAATTTTATCTCATTCTAAAACTTTAGTAGCAGGTTAGACATACATTGAATGTAGAGATGGGCACGACTTAGCGGTATTCCCGTTTCCGTTTCCGTTACTCGGTTCCGTTACTCTATGGAAACGGTAACGGGAATTACTCCGCCAGACTTCGAGCTCAAACCGACGAACGAACAATTTTGGTCTGATTTGTCGTGCTCGTTCCTTGCATCGCGCGATGCCACGCGGCACAGAAAAAAAGTTTTTAAAAGTTAAAAAAAACCGGTTCCCGGCCAAAAAGCATGTGGAAAAATGCCTGCCGTGCCTCAGGGCACCTACCAGAGGGGTTGTTTCTGGAGGTCCCTGGCCTCCCCCCCATCCCCCGTCCTGGGCTGCTCTGGTGGGACTCGCCGCAGGATCGCAGCCAGCAAAAAGCCGAGTCTCGCCGCCGGCCACCGCAATTAAAGCACAAGCAAGCGGCACGGACGGCACAGGAAAAAACTTTTAAACTCTCCCCCCACCCATTCCCGGGCCAAAAAAGCAGGCAGAAAAATGCCTGCTTGACTAAGGGTGCAGGGCACCTACCGGAGGGGTGGTTTCTGGAGGGGGGTCCCGCCTCCCCCCCCGTCCTGGGCAGCCGGACTCGCCATGCCATGCGGTGCGGGCGGGGGATCCAAAATGGGGTGGCGAACGCAATATTGTTTTTGAAATCGTGGTCCAAAAACACACAAGCACAACAGAAACATGCGAAAATTTATAAACTGCCAGATTTTTCACAGTAGCAGTGGGTTTTTTCTTGCAACAAAATGTCTCTCCTCTCCTCCTCTGTCATCCATTGATTTTATTTTATTTTATTTACACCTGCGCAATAATGGGCTGGCCGAGTGGCCAGCCATGTGGGAGTGGACGACAATGCAAATTTTTGGAGCCATCCCACCAATCTCATGGCCACTTGGCCATGGAGACTTCTGGGATGTGCCAAAAAGCCCCCTAAAACCTGCCCTAGCCCCCTAACCCTAACCCTAATCCTTGACTCCTTACCCATACATCACAGACTGTCTTCTTAGTGGGTCAGAGAGGCACCCAGAGGTGCAACCCACTAGCCCACCGTAACCTTACCCGTCACTAGCCTAACCCTAGCCCTTGCACTAACCCACCTTAACCCTAAGCCAGATCTACTTGCATTGCACTACACGCAAGTACGATTCCCTTCTTTGTGAGACATGGCGGTGCGAGAGCCTTAGGCATCACCCTATGGCTCTGGGTTCACTCACTGGTTTCACTGTCTGCAACTGGTATGCATATCCATATGGCTATGCATGCCATTTTGCAGCAGCAGGTGAGGAGGGGAGACCCCCATGTTGAGGGGTCTCTTGGAGCCTGCTTCCCCTTCCTAGTGGGTGAGGATAGGAGGCACCCACGGGTGCCTCCAGGAGCCCGCTTTCCCTTTATAGCGGGCCAGAGGAGGCACCCACCCCACAGAGGTGCCTCCAGGAGCCCGCTACCCCCCCAAAAAAAACCAGTACTAATGAAAACGAAAAAACAAAAAAAACAGACAGACTAATTTTTGCGAATTTTTGCGAAAAATGGAAATGACCTGAAACGGAACCGGCCCGACTAACGACAACGAAATTTTTTTTTCAAGTCGTGCCCATCTCTAATTGAATGTATGAGAGAATTTAGATCACAGGTCCCCCAATTGTCATGGGAAGGCTCCTCTACACGCAGAGAACAATCACTTATTTCACTAAGAAATAAAAACTGGGAGTTAAACAAGAGGCTTTTCAGGTGTACTTAATCTTCCCTCATTTTCACCACCCTTGTGGACACTGTAGATGGAAAACCCTGAAACTGGTAATACAGTACAACGTTTCGAAGGGAGTTTAGCTCCATACATACTTTTAGTTGTGAATTTTTACCAAAACAAGGTATTTGTACCTGACTCCTTTGTCATGACAATGAATTTGGCTGTGCCATTATGTGGTGATACCATTGAAGAAGAAAAAGCAATTATCCTTCATGTTACAGCATGGTAACATAGAAGAGGGTTGGGAAGATGTGTAGTCAGTGTCAGCTCTCATCCTGCTGAAGACACTCAGATAGCAGCCAATCAGGCTCATTAGGTGATCTTTAAATTGGAAAGCTGAGGAAAATGTTTTTTATTTCATTTGGCCACAAGATGGGCAAGGCCCATGACTTCAAGTTGGAGTCCCCACCACAATGATGGCAGCTCATGGACAAAGAAAGGAATCTCATGGTTGGGAGTAATCTAGAAACTGTGTTAAGGTATGAGGGCCCTGTGTTTGTTTTTATTGTTATGAAATAGTGTTTGTGATTGATATTCTTAATCAAATTGTGGCTAGGAAGAAGAACTTTGATGTGATTTTGCCTTGCTATCCAAGGTCTGCCCCTCATAGTCATACTTTAGCAGTCCTAGCAATTACCTCTGTATGATAATTGGAGATTAGTAGACAGACACAGTCCACAAACATATTACTTATGCCTGCTAAGTGTCAAGACCTATAGCATGCAGGTACCATGTAATTATTTAGTCAGAGACAAATGACACAATGCCTACTCCATCATTCCTCAAAGTGGACCAGGACCTGATCTACAGTGGCTGAGGCAATCATACAGTTTAAGGGGCATGGGACTATTTACACCTCATCCACAGCCGGGTTCTCCAACTAATGCTTTCCAGCATTCCTCTCATGATGGCTCCTGGTATAGCTGCTACATTCTGCCAAATGGCAGAGCTGGCCACTCTGTTCTGGAGTTTGAGTTTATATTTTCTTTTCTTTTGGAAACTGTTTTGTGATGCCTTGAAGGTGGAATTTTATTATTATTATTATTATTATTATTATTATTATTATTATTATTATTATTATTATTATTATTATTATTATTATTATTATTATTTAGGTGGTTTCTCAGTCCAGCATCTATCAAATTTCTACAGTTATTGGGGTTTGCTTAGGATAGGTAAAGACCTTTCTCTTCTGACCGGCTGCCTGAGAGGGGATTTTTAAAACTCGACTGTTATATATCTGTTGTTTCCAATGAGTTTTTAAGAAGTATTTTTATCCACTAGTTTTAATATTATATTTATCTAATTCTTTTTAAATTCTCTAATTTATTATTTTTAGGTTTATAATACCATTTGTTTAGGGTCCTTTTTAGGGGTATAAATATTTTAAATAAATAACTAAATATTTAGGAATCTTTGCCAAGGATCCCATCCTGAGCAGCATACAATCTAAATTTTAGCAAGAGAAGCAGAGGATGGGAGGAAGTAAATAAGAAAAAGGAAGTTAAAAATGAGCAGCATAATCTGCTAATAAGACCTAACTCACATTATTTACAGGTGGAGGCCGGTACGGGAAGATGGAATACTGTTTGTACCCAATGGCCTTCAGCAGTATTAATAGTCTAATCTTTAAAAGCTTACAGTCTCCACCTAAAAGAAATGTTATCTGTGCCATCCATTTTCTTCTCTCTTCTTTCTCTGTAATTAATTTTTTATTGATTTTGTTCCCTGTGGCTGATCAGATCATCTCCCTAGTCACTACCTTGGAGGCTTTGAATACTTGCTTTATTCTTCTACCCAGATATCACAGCCAGCAGTAAACAGCTCTGTGAATTTCCCTCTAGGCTATGTGCCTTTGGACACACCACTCTGCCATTCTACTTGCATCAGAAGCTTATACCTGCAGAGAGTTAGAAATAGTGCTCTTCTAACATCCTTAATGCTAAATCCCACCCCCACCCCCTCAATCCACAACAGAGCAACAATAGGAATTAGAATCAGAATGGCAATTCTATTCCTCAGTTTTTGCATGTGGTCTGTTGATATTTCCTGCAATGATTTATTTGTCAGACAAACAGGAAAAGTAAGGTCAGATCACATGTTAAGGTAAAAGCATTATTCTTCTCTTAAAACATTATCCTTATAGGCATGCAGATCTTTTACTGGTGTGTGTTTGACTAATCAGATATTGTAAGCAAAACCATCCACCCAGGTGGCCAAATACGAAACAAAAGTGAACTAAGTTCCCAAACACTGTATAGTCGGAGGCAGATTTCTGTTAGAATAGACAGATAGTATTTCTCACTTAAGGGCAGCCATACTCATCTTTTCTGCACGAATCCAGGAATCAGACTTGCTGGCCCTTCCCCACCTCTCTGCATAGCTGATTGCTCATCCGCTGAGCATGGAGACTCTTCATCCCACTTCCGTAGCAAAGTGGTCAGCTGCATGGGGAGACAGGAAGGGCCAGCCAGGCTGCTTCCAGAATTGTCATGGCAAAGAGGATCATGGAGCCTTGCACCACACAGAACCTAGTAAGTGGCTGGGCCAGTTCTTAGGAAGGCTACTGGGCTGCCACAGCACTTGCAGAACAACGTTTCATGTTTGTAGCCTATGGATGCAAATATAAAATCCACAACTCTTGGGTACAGTGCTGTGTAGTGTTGTGTCCTTATGGTCATGATTGACCCTTTGTGACTCCACATCCATGGAGTTTTCTTGGCAGGAATACTGGAGTGGTTTGCCAGTTCCTACTCCAGGTGCCTACAGCACCTGGTATTCCCTGGTAGTCTCCCATCCAAGTACTGGACCCCATCTAGTGAGGTTCTCATTGTATTTATAGTTTATGGATGTGATGGGGTAAAGTGAATACCCTTCAGATATTTTGGACTAAAATCTCATACTAGTGCCTTTGGTGGTTGGAGTTTCTGGATGTTGACATCCCAAAACATCTGTATAGCCAAACTTGCTAGCAGAACCTGTTTTACCTCATATTAGATGAGGAATGTGACCTCTTCCAGTTTTCCCTGCCTATTTTAGTCATAGAATCATAGAATCATAGAATCATAGAATTGGAAGAGACCTGAAGGGCCATCCAGTCCAACCCCCTGCCATGCAGAAACCCCCATCACAGTATTTCTGACAGATGGCCATCCAGCCTCTGCTTAAAATCCTCCCAAGACGGAGACTCCACCACCCTCCGTGGCAGCATATTCCACTGTCGAACAGCTCTAACTGTCATGAAGTTATTCCTAATGTTCAAATGGAGTCTCTTTTCCTGTAGTTTGAAACCATTTCCCCGAGTCCTAGTCTCTGAAGCCATGGAAAACAAACCTGTTCCCTCTACAATATGACATCCTTTCAAATATTTAAACATAGCTATCATATCCCCTCTAAGCCTCCTTTTTGAAAGGCCAAACATTCCCAGCTCCCTAAGCTGTTCCTTTTAAGACATTTCTTCCAGACCTTCAACCATCCTGGTTGCCCTCCTATGCACCCCTTGAGGTTGTCAACATCCTTTTTAAACTGAGGTTGGCAGAACTGGACACAGTACTCCAGGTGAGATCTGAACAGAGCAGAATAGAGTGGTACTATCACTTCCCTTGATCTAGACACTATGCTTCTCTTGATGCAACGAAGAATCACATTGGCTTTCCTGGCCACTGCATCACACTGCTGACTCATGTTCAATTTGTGGTCCACCAAGATTCTATCACATGTACTATTTTCCAGCCAGGTATCTCCTATCCTACATTTGTGCAATTAATTCTTTTTACCTAGATGCAGCACCCTACATTTCCCTCTGTTGAAACCCATTCCATTAGCTTCGGTCCAGCACTCAAATCTGTCAAGGTCCTTTTGGATTTTCATCTTATCTTCTAGGAAATTAGCAACCCTTCGTAATTTGGTATATCTGAAAATTTAATTAGCATTAGAAGTGGGCATGAATCAGAAAACCCATGGTTTGGGTTCATCTGGTTTGGGCTCACCCTTGGTTCGGTTCGGTTCGGTTCGTGTTCAGGTTTGTATGATTTTAAAAAAAATGTTACGAACCCAAACCGATCCAAACTGGTTCGGGTTCTTACTGGTGGTGGCATTGGTGGGGGCTTGGAGGTGGCAGTGGTGGTGGTGGATCCTGGCCCCTGAAGCAGGGGCTTTTTGAGGTGCTTGCATGTATCCACTGGCCTGGGGCCAGTGCCTCTTTTTTTTTTTTTTGGCAGCACCCCTGGGGCCAGGTGGGTGCTTCTTTTTTAAAATTATTTTTGTCTTTATTTCAGAGCACCGACCTGGCCACCCCTGGGGCCAGGTTGGTGCTTCTTACTTTATATATATCTATATATACTGCTGACCATGTGCCGGGGCCCAAGCGCTGGATCAGTGTCTTTTTGTCTGTTTTTGAGGCACTGGCATGGGGTCAGTGCCTCCCCCCCCCAAGTGCTGACTGCGTGGCCCCTGGTGCCCTGTCAGTGCTGCTTTTATTTTTAATATTTTTTCTATATTTTAGGGTGCCAACCTGGCCAGCCCTTGTGCCAGGTCAGCAGTACTTTTTATTTATTTTTTAATTTTAATTTTTATTTTTATTTACTTCTGGGTTCCTGCCCACGCTACAGCTGTAGTGGGGGGCTTTTTTGTTTGTTTGTTCTTTCTTCAAGCTCTGACTGCATGGCCCCTGGGGCCTGGTCAGCACTTGTTTTATTTTTAATATTTTTTTCTTTATTTTAGGGTGCCGACCCAGCCACCCCTGGGGCCAGGTCAGAGCTCCTTTTTTAATTTTAATTTTAATTTTAATTTTAATTTTAATTTTAATTTACTTCTGACCACGTGGTCCGCACTACAGCTATAGTGCAGGCCATTCGGCTTTTCCCTGCAGCCAGGAAGACTGAAGACCAGCACCATTAATGAACCGAACTGAACCGAACCATTTTTTTTTCAATTCGGTTTGGATCATTCTAAATTCACTCTGGGGTTCGTTATTCATTTCATTAGGTAATGAAACAAATAAATAACTAAACAAACTAAAAGTTCATTTCATGCCCATCTCTAATTAGCATACTCTCTATTCCTTCCTCCAAGTCATTAAAAAAGATATTGAACAGCACTGGACCCTGAAGTGAACCCTGGGGCACCACACTGGTCACATCTATCCAAGATGAAGAGAGGCCATTTATGATCACCCTTTGGGTTTGATCAATCAACCAATTACAAATCCACCTAGCGGTAGCACTATCTATCCCGCTTTCTACTGACATCTTTGCAAGAATACCATGGGGAATCTTGTCAAAGGCCTTGCTGAAGTCCAGATAAGCAATATCCACAGCATTCCCCTCATCCTCCAGGCCTGTAATTCTATCACTTTAGTCTGGTATGACATTTTTTTAAAAAAAAACATGTTGACTTATTGTAATGACAGCATTGCTTGTTATATAATTACAGACTGCCTGTTTAATAATCTGCTCTAGGATATTTCCAGGAATTTAAGTCAAGTTGACTGGGCAGTAATTTTGTCCCCCCCCTTTTTTTTTGAAGATGGGGACAAAATTAGCCCTCCTCCAATCGATGGGGACTTCCCCTGTTCTCCAGGACCTCTCAAAGATTATTGCCTATGGTTCTGAAATTGCTTCTGTCAGTTCTTTTAATATGCTTGGGTGTAATTCATCTGGCCACATAGACTTAAATTCATTTAGGGTCTCCGGGTATTCCTGTATCACCTCCCTACCTATTTTATGTTGCAATTCCCATCCTACCTCATCCCAGTGGATCTCTTTTTTCCTTTTTGGAGAAAACTGAGGCAAAGAAGGTGTTGAGTAGTTCTGCCTTTTCCTTATCTCCTGTTAGTAACTGATTATCAATGCCACACAGATGCCACACAATGCCATCATTTCCTTATTTTTCCTTTTGTTGTGGACATAAAGAAACCCTTTTTACTATATTTAATCTTTCTGGCAAATCTAAGTTCATTTTGCATTTTAGCTTTTTTTTTACCATTCCCATCCATATATTAGCTGTTTGCTTATACTCCTCTTTGGTGCATTCCTCATTTTTTCCATTTCCTGTACTTGTTTTTCTTTTTAGTTGGCTGAGTTAAAAGTTCTTTAAAAAACCATTGTAGTTTCTTTAGACATCTCCCATTTTTCTTCTGTCTACTGTCTCATAATATTTCAGAAGGTCCCTCAACTCTCAAAAACAGTTTTGTTTTGTTTTTTTGTTTTTTTTTTGGGGGGGGGAATAATTGTTTGTACATGGAACCTGACAGTAGCACATAGGTTACTGCTTGAATGAACCCTGTGTTTCTGGTATATGTCAACTGCTTCAACTTTTTCGAAAAACAACAGCTTCATATGGCTTATTTGAAATAAATTTTATGCATAAGACATGGTCAAATCATTAAATGTATTAAAGAGCTGAGCCTCTTAAAGGTACTGCACATAAGGCCCTTTCCACAGCTGTCCCTGCTGGGTTGGAGCTCTTTGCCTTTCATCAAGATGAGGCAGGCAATGGGATCTATGGAGGCCTGGAGGGGAGGGCTGAGGCTTGCCTAATCAAAGACTGCCCACACTTGCCTTTATTAGTATAATTGATCTGGCGGGGGGGGGACGGAGTGAGAACAAAGTGATGAGTGGTAGGAAAAGCAGAGTGGAGAGAGTTTTAGGGTGAGTACTGCAAATCTATGTGCTGGTTAATGAAGTCTGTCACCTGGTGCCCGAGGATGGTACTGCAGCTTTAAATGCAAAAGCACATGCAAATAAATTGAACTACATTTATGTTTTTTACAATCTGAAGAACACTCAGATGTACATATCTGGGGTCCTCTTAGTAAGAATCTTGGCTTCAGTGTCAATGTCCCATGGCTTGGACAGGCAACTGGCAGGCAGGCAGATAAAAAGACAGATATCCTGTTTTGTTAGTAAAGCATGATTACAGCTTAGGCAAGCCACAACACATAAATGTAATATTTTCATAGCATCAAATTCAGTGATAATTATGCATTTAAATACCTTAACAGTGTATGGGCTATGCTATATGTAAGACACAAATCTAAGCAAGAGTATATTAACTGCTCTACTTAGTGAACTAATTATTCTATTTAATTTAATTCCAATCTTTTTTTCTTTATCTTGTAAATCTTAATATCAAATTGTATGGCAAAATACGACATTGTAGTTTTAAATGTCAGTCTTGAATATCCTTCAAAAGTCTTCTCTGAGTTGGTGGGAAATGGAGAACAAATATGAATGTAACATTTCTTGCAAATCAATAATGACAGCTAATTTTTGTCTCTGAAGGGCAACATTATGTCTTTATCAAAGCCAATGCTTTTAGTTCAGAATACCATTACCATTCTAATTTGAACTACATTCTTAAGTCATCATTATCATGAGTAGGATTCTGTCACCATGCAGGAATTTGCAGGCATTTTTCTTTTGGCAGTATTATTCTCTCTCGCCCCCCCCCCCCCCGATTTTCATTTAATTGCCAGCCTAAGCAACAAAGGCTCCACATGACATTCAGGTAAAACATATAATGAATTATGTATGATTAAGGAGGAGGCTACAACTGAGCTGAATTTCATTATGCATCATTGGGCACAATGGAAAACTATGTATTGGCACTTTTAAATATTTGAACAAGCTATGACTGATAATACTTCTATTCACAGTAGCAACGGGGGAAGAGAGTTATCTGTCTGTCTTGCCATCCGAGACTAGTACTGGCAGTTTTCAGACATTTAAGGCTTCTACCCAAACACACACACCCTGCCTTGATTTCCCCATAAGCTTCCCAGGACCAAAAATTATCCTAAAGAAGCTTAAAAAGGTAAAGGCTGCCCCCCACACACATGTGTGTGCAAGTCATGTCCGACTCTAGGGGCAGTGCTCATCTCCATATTCAAGCTGAAAGCCAGTGTTGTGCAAGACCACGGCCATGTGGCCGGCATGGCTTCAAGGAAACACTGCTTTACTTTTCCGCTTTTTTGGTGGTACCTATTTATCTACTTGCATTTACATGCTTTCGAACTGCTAGGTTGGCAGGAGCTGGGGTTAACAGTGGGAGCTTGCTCTGCTGCGGGGCACCCAGGATTCAAACCGCTAAGCTGCTGACCTTGCAGCAGACAGTTTTCGGTGTTCTAGCCTGCTGAGCCACTATGCCCCTTAAGGGAGCTTAAAAGGCTTTTTATTAATGAAATGCAGCCATGATTGATGACATAATCAAATTTACGTGGCATAGCTTTACATTACTGGATTTCAGCCAATATATTATTCTTCAGATTTGTATTCCACCATTCCTCCATGGGATTCTATTCTTCCTGCACAGCATTTTATTTTTACAACCACCCTTCAAGGTTGGTTAGGCTGAAAGATACCAAAAGATTCAAGGTAACACAATGAGCTTCCTTCCCATTCCCCACCCCCCACCCCTGGATGTGGCTGTCCCTATGTGTGTCTGGCATTTTTTTGTTAGTTGTTTTCCAATTCATTTCATTTAGAAACACAGTGTATAGGTTTTTAATAGTTTTAAGAAGTCAGTACATTTTATAGTATTTAACTTTGTGCTTGTTCTCAACTATGCATGTTTAATAAGGCATATGTCGAAGAGTCGGTCATGACTGTAACAACATGACATACACACACACGCACACGCGCACACACACATGCACACACACACGTACATAAATGAATCACTGTATGCTTGTTGCAGCCATAGCTTAGATAGCTTAGATGTATAGCCCCAATTATCAGAAAGCATGTAGGAAATAAACAATAGCCATGAAATAGGCCTGTCCTGATGAAGGATCCCAATTGACAATCAAATAAAAATCAGAGTTTAAAATAATCAAATATAGTGTATTTTCCTTTTTTTAAAAGTAAGATGGGAGAGACACAGTGATGAACTGGCAGACGTTTCTTAACTCTGCTGAGGAATCCAATGAGAACAAGAAATACTTGGATGGATGGGAGTAGCAAATATATTAAGAAACCATGCTGGTCTTACAGGACACAAGGTCTCATACAACACCAGAATTAAACAATGGGCAAAGAGTTTTGTGGACGTGGCTGTCAAAGAGAATATCATTAAACAGGAAGAGGCAAGCAGAACATCTGTCAAGTATCTGGAAGTTCTTAGGACTGTTAATTAATGTGTTAGATAGCTAAGGTGCCTGCAATGGTGCATTTCTGATCACATGGGATCTCACTTAACCCTTCTATCTGCTGAGCAATCACTCTAGTCCAGCCCAAAGAAATCCAGCTTGGGCAAGGATCAGGGTCAGCCTGGAGCACATTTCCCTGTGTGTCGTGTAATCTAATCACCAGTAAACAGATTGCACCAAACCACTTTAAATGTGGTACATGATTTTCCCCCTGTGTGGTCACACCCTCAGTCAATGGGAGAATGTAAAATTTGATAATTAGAACTCACTTTCCTTGTTATCTCTGCTATTCTTCCCTTATCCTCTTTTCTCTGCCTACCTTTGCCTTTTCTACAAGTGGTGAGAAAGAGGAAGTATTCAAGCACGCCATTCACTGTAGACTCTACTGTACATTTGAGAAGGCCCATCTATATGTACATGGACATGCAAGACAATCTAGAGAACATATACCAAATTTCTGTAACTAAGAACAAGCTGCTATGTAATTAATCCATAGATTTATTGGGCACCTGAGCACCACACAGCTAACTCTGTTCTTGTGACTGTGCAGCATTGCCATGTTGGGGATATTCTGAGGCACATTTTTTTTTGTAATTGAAATTTACTGAAAAGATAGATAAGATTTACTAGCATGCCATGCTACTACTGTACTGATTGCTAGATAAAACTATTTCTGTGAGCCTCATTGACAAGTTTGGTTTCTTGAACTGTGAACGATATCCTTTGGTTTCTGCTTATTCTTTGGTACAAACACTTACCCTATATACTCGAGTATAAGTCGACCCGAGTATAAGTCGAGGCCCCTAATTTAACCCCTAAAAACTGGGGAAACGTATTGACTTGAGTATAAGACTAGAGTGGGAAATGCAGCTGGGCCTGGCAACTCCTCCTTTGTGAGCTGGGGGAGAGGTGTGTGATGTTTAAAATGACTTTTAGCCGCTGATGCAGGTGCTTGGGTCAGTGGCTAAAAGTCATTTTAAACATTGTGCGCTGCTCCCCTGTGATGCAGAGGGGGATCATGAGAAGTGACATGCAATGTTTAAAATGACTTTTAGCCACCAACCCAAGTACTTGACTCAGTGGTTAAAAGTATTGGCCCGAATATAAGCCGAGGGCCCCTTTTTTCAGCCCAAAATTAGGGCTGAAAAACTAGGCTTATATTCGAATATATACAGTAATTCAGAAAGTAAATGAAATGTAGAGTATTTTTTTAAAAATGACATTCCTGGGCATATTGCATCACATATCAAAGACAGTATTTACATTGCATTGATTATTTGTTACTGTATCGCAGAACTTGCTCCAAGCAGGTTCATTGAGAGAGGAAATAATATATATTGTCATATATAGCTAGTAGTAATTCAACAGAAAGCAGGAAAAATGATTTCAGGAATAGAATTATAAAATATAATGCTTTGAAAGATTCTTGGCTCATGTGAGGTATTTATTTGGTAGTTGAACCATTATTATTATGCCTCAAAAGCTCCCTTTAAAATCACTAGACTGCATTTAGGTTCAGCTCTGGTTGAAATCTGCATTGGACGCATCAGACACAGACAACAGCTCTGCAGTTCTACAATGATTTTATGATGGCTCCATAGAATCTGTGAGGTGGTCAACTTCTTTGAGTCAGAGGAGCAATTTATTTTCTCAATATCTTCTAGCACTTGCAGAGACTTCAGGAAATCCCCAAATCTGTGGAAAATATATGAAAGCAGAAATAGCTATACCATAAAGAGAAGAAAATTGTAATATTTCAGACACATAATGCACAATGAGAAGTACCATTTGCTACAGGTTTATCCTTCAAGGAAAAATAAATGGGAGGCATGGCCTGGGGCATAGAAGAACATTCTGGCTTAAGAACTTAAGCCAATGGTCCCCAGTGAACACAGCTGCTCTGTTTAGAATAGCTTTAGAGAGAAACCAGTTCAGGCTACTGCAAGCCAATGTTTTACGAGGAAATGCACTTGAAGCAGCAGCAGCAGCTAGAAGTTCATATTGGGCTGTGGAAAAAAATAATCATTTGAGAGGTTTTGAATGACGGGAAAAGCAATGGGAAACAATTCAAAAGTAAATTTTTACATATGAAGTCCATCCGCTAGAGGAAAAATGGATGTCTAGATTCCAGATACTGCAACAGAAGGGTGCATGTGGTCCAAAGCTATACTTTGCTGATCACTGCTGTAGACATACCTTAATTTTGAGGCAGCATTTCTTGTGAGCTTGTTGTAGTCAGAGTCAGATTCTTATTTCATATTCTTGCAAATAGGTGTTGGTAAGTGTGGCATGGTGGCCCAGCGGGCTACAGTGCTAAAATTGTTGGCTGCAAAATTGCCAGCTTGGCAATTTGAACCCCAGCTGCCGCACACCAGAGTTAGCCCCTGCTGTTAAACCCAGCTCCTGCCAACCTAGCAGTTTGAAAACATGTAAATAGGAGTAGATAAATTTGTACCACCACAGAAAGAGGGAAGTAAAGCCACATGGCCATGGACTTGCACAACACTGGCTCTTTGGCTTAAAAATGGAGATGAGCACCAGCCATAGAGTTGAACACAACTAGCACACATATGTAGGGGAAACCTTAGGTTTTTTTACAGGGGTTATTAAAGGAAATTAGCATGCCCAGGATGACTTAAGTAATAGCTACGTACCAAAAGGTGCCAAACTGGTTTTCTGATACATTTATTATTGAACATATGCATTTATATATTAAAAAATCTTGAATATGTTTATATAACCATAGTTCATTTCAAGATGAATGATTTCTAATGTAGTACTTGATTGCCATCTGGTGGACAATAAGAATCTTGCATTAAAAGTGGTTTAAGTGAATTGATTCAAATGTTCTCTGCTTCTGTACTTCACTGCTCACTATAAGCCGTACATAAGGATGTGTGACAGTACCCTGGAAAATTTCCATTAGCGCTCTCTCTGATCTATTTTTTTCCTGCATTATTTCAATCTTGCATAGGAAATCTTATAGCTGATAATTGGGATCTGGCTCATTGTCTTTCATCGATGATACCAGAAAACTGTAACTTAATAATGGGCTTGAAAAATGATGGCCAGAGAAAGAAGCATTAGAAATCCTGTATGCTACTTAGCATAGTGTCAAGTAGTTATGCCTGCATATGTTTATGTATATAAAGGGACTTATGCAATGTTACCGAATGTGCAACTCTTGTGATAGCTAGCTAGCGTTGCCAATGACATGGTATGAGAGGAGCTGAATCTATCAATATCATGGAGAAAACTGGCACCTCATAGTTCCCATAACTCCTGAAGGGAGAACCAAATGTAATTCTGGAGACCAAATGCCTCCCTCCCTTCTTTATCAATCAATCAATCAAATTGGTATGCTAGTTGTGCCTATTTCTTGAAAGGTCTGATCTGGCTATGGTGACACATGCCCTATTTACTTTTGTATGAATTACTGTAATGAACTGTCCATGGGGCTGCCTTTGGTGTTTGGAAAATCCAGAGGGCTCAAAATGCCACAGCCAGTTTGTTAACTGGGGCTGGTTACAGGAAACATATAATCCCCTGTTAGAGCAGCTCCACTGGCTCCTGATCTGTTTCCAGGAAAAATTAAAAAGTGCTGGTTTTAACTTGCAAAGTTCTAAATGGCTTGGTTCCAAGCTGTCTAAAAGATCACATCTCCCTCAATGATCTTGCCTGCACACTGAGATAATCAGAAGAGGCCTTTATCTCAGTCCCATCACCCTCACATGGGAGAGGAGCTTCTCTATTGCTGATCTCTGACTCTGGAACTCCCTCCCATGGAAAGCTAGACTGGCCCCATCTCTTGTGCTTTTCCGCAAATGCCTTCTACTTCGTGCGGGCATTTCTGAGAGGAGTTTTAAATGGGTTGTTGTGGTTTGTAGCTTTAAATGTGTTTTTAATACTGATCTGAGTTATCATTTTAATATACTACTGTAATTCTTCTTAAAATATTATACACCTACTGATTTTAGCATTTAGAGACTTTAGCATTTAGATTCTGTAAGCTGCTTTGGGTTCTTTTGGGGAGAAAGGCAGAACAGAAATATTTTGAGGAAGGAAGGAAGGAAGGAAGGAAGGAAGGAAGGAAGGAAGGAAGGAAGGAAGGAAGGAAGGAAGGAATAACTGTTCAGTTGTAGAGATGGGCACAAACCAAACCAAAAGCTGGTTTGTTGTTATATTTATAACTCAGATTCAGGCTGGTTAGCCTTATGTCTGTCCTGGGAAACATGTGGATCGACTCATCCAAGAAAAAACCTTAAAAGACATAGAAGTACAAACCTTGCTGAGGAAAAATCAGCATAGCTTCTGTAAAGGTAAGTCTTGCCTGACAAACCTTTTAGAATTCTTTCAAAAGGTTAACAGGCATGTGGATTTGGGTAAACCAGTGGATATTGTCTATCTGGATTTTCAGAAAGCTTTTGACACAGTTCCTCACCAAAGGCTGCTGAGAAAATGGCACAGTCAGGGATGGTCCTCTTATGGATGGAGAACTGGTTGAGATC
Organism: Phrynocephalus guinanensis; assembly: GCA_037367245.1. Classification (NCBI taxonomy): domain Eukaryota; kingdom Metazoa; phylum Chordata; class Lepidosauria; order Squamata; family Agamidae; genus Phrynocephalus; species Phrynocephalus guinanensis. Next base: position 70,126,415 of record CM074739.1, on the reverse strand, counting down.
CAGGAAACAAAGAGTAGGTGTCAATGGGCAATTTTCACAATGGATAGAATTGAAAAGCAGTGTGCTGCAGGGATCTGTCCTGGGACCGCTGCTTTTCAATCTGTTCATAAATGACCTAGAGACAGGAATAAACAGTGAGGTGGCCAAGTTTGCAGATGACACAAAACTTTTCCGTGTGGCAAAAACCAGAGAAAATTGTGAAGAGCTCCAGAAGGATCTCTCTAAACTGGGGGAATGGGCTGCCAAATGGCAAATGTGTTTTAATGTAGCCAAATGTAAAGTAATGCATATTGGGGCAAAAAATCAAAACTTTATTTATCAGTTCATGGGCTCTGAGCTATCTGTAATGGATCAGGTCAGGAAAGAGATCTTGGTGTGTTGGTGGACAGCTCAATGACGGTGTCTACACAGTGTGTGGCAGGACATGCTAGGGATTATCAAAAGGGGATTGAAAATAAAAAAGTCAACATTATAATGCCATTGTACAAAATGATAGTAAGACTGCACCTGGAGTATTGGGTACAATTGTGGTCACCGCATTCTCAAAAGCAGGGGACCCACCTTCCCTGCTAGGAGCCTGCACTGGCCATAAGCATTTATTTTCCATTTTGTAGAATCATTTTAGGAAAAACAAACATACATTCTAGAACATTATTTGGGTATGTTTTATCCTCGTTTAGGTTTTTCTAGATTTGAATTTCAAAAATTCTACATTTGAATTTCAAAAATTCATATCTGCTGGATAGAAAAATTGTTAGATTCTCTTGGTCTTATATTCAGCTTTTGCGAATTCTGATCAATTCTGTTATGAAATGAAGCCATATGAAATCTTCACTACTCCCAGCTGGAAAAAAGACATCATGCAGGGCCATGGTATGGACTGAACATATTCCCCCATGGTAGGGAAATGAAATTAGAAGGAATTTGTCAACAAGGAAGCCTGAAGGTCTGAATGTAGGTGCCAATAAGAAAGAAGAAGAATGTATATGGAAAATGAGGCTTGAAGTAAATGGGAAAAATATGAGTTACTGATGAATATGAGTTCCTGATGCTGACTCCACCTATAAACTATTGCCTTCCCACAAGGACAAACTCACTTTAACTATCTGCCTTGGCAAGTAGTTTGTGGGGAAAGTGAATGTCTTGCTCTCATCTTCTGTTCTTGAGAAATTCTGATTACCTTTTCTGCTGTGGCTTTATGCTTCCCATTAGAAGGCTTTCTAAACGAATCAACAAATAAACAAACAAATGAATGAGTGAACTAAAAAAACTAACAAATGAATGAATTGAAAATGGAAGTAAACCTTTATTTTCAATGTATCTCTTGAGTCCTTTGCACTAAATACCATTTGGAATTAAAATGAGTTTAGGGCAAAACACAAATTATCTATCCTATAGAATTATTGCAGATGACACCCAAAATGAAGGAAATTCATAGGAGGTCTTATGTGGCCCAACTATAGATATAAATATCCTGCTCAACACTGAGTATTTCATAAGGGGAAAGATAACTTTCTAAAATTCATAAATTGTTCTATCTTTTAAATCAAAGCCATTTCTGATGGGCATTTTTAGATGGACTCTTTTATGTGGGTAGTAGTAGGAACTCCTACTATAGGTTGATGATTCCCACAGGCATTCCCATCTAGTGGTAGCTGGAGCCCACTGTGGTTTGTGGGGCAGAAGAAACAGCCATCAATGATGGGTGGACCAAAATAAAAGTGCACATGCATACATTCATAGACAGACAGACAGACCTTACAGGCACACTCACACAAGAAAAGAACAATTCTGTCTTTCACATGTACAAGTGCTCAGAAACAAGCAGATAGACAAGCATTCATGCATTGGCATACATTGAAGCCCTCTGCCTCTGATAAGGACATAGGTAGGCAGATGTGGTTTGGATGTGGATAGTGCTAGTGTGGTCAAGCAGCCCACTAATGGATGAGCTGCCACTCTTCCCTTCCCTGGGTAAAGCTGCTTCTGCTATTATCTTTCCTCCTAAATTCTAAAGCTATTTTGCATCCTAGGCAGCTGTTGCATGGATTTGCTCCCCAGGAAGCTACTGAGCTGTGCTATACAGCCGTGCAAGCTGTTGCATGGAATTAAGCATTGCTTGCCAGCTTAGTATGTTTTGTACCTGTGACTCACATGCTCGGTGTCATACACTGTTGGAATGTGAACATGAGTCTAGTCCCGTGGGCTGAGAGATTCCAGGCCATAACAAGGGAATTGTCCCAGTTTTGACTTTTACTGTCACTGTCTTGTTAAGACTTGGCAATCCAAAAGGAACAATAAGGTTCCAAAAGTTATCAGTCTCTTTCTGTTTGTGTGTTGACTTGAGCTAAGCAACTGATTAGACTTAGGCTTCCAAAGCATGATATATCAGTTATTCTACTATGGCTACTGAGGCCATAGGGAAGGGAAACTTCAGTAGTGCACACACAACAGAGATGGGGGACACAGACACAAGCTATCTGCTACTTAGCAAGTGCTACATTCATCAATCCCCAGACAAATCAGAAGCACTTCACACCTCGACCAGCAATGCCATAGCTAATGACCCATACTTAATGGGTGTTGGGAAAGGTTGCATAGGTGGGACTTTCACACACCCTAGGTCTTTGTCCACCTTAGAAGCCTATTCGGAAGCTGATCCACCTATTCAGGCTATTGTCACCTAATGAGCCTATTCAGGCCTTTGTCCAGTTTATGAGCCTATTCAGACCAGGGGCATGTGAAATCAACATGAACTATAAACTCGCTACTAACTTTCCTCAGACTGACAAAGCTACTTGGATGAGTAGGGAAACATTTATTCATTTATTTTTGCATTTGCATACTGTGGCCAATTTTCCCCAAAGCAAACTCTGGGCAGTTAATCTCTCAAGAAAAGAAGTCCAGTTGCCATGACTCAACTTCCAGATAAATTCACCTGGATGACTGAGAATCTTCATAGACACACATAACAGTACTTTTAGACCAAATACACCTAACAGTAAAAATGAGATAGTGAAGTCTGCAAGTGACAGTTTTTCACTGAGAAGATTTCATGCTGATAGTGCTGCAAAGAGGTGGAAGTGCTGATGCCAGTATTGGTCTGTTTATGGCCTTTATAACTTTAGTACATGTTAACACATATGTTGTTCCCAACTGTTTCATCTTAATCTATTTACTTATTTGTAAAAAAAAAAAACTCTATAAAATATAAATTTAAATACACATTTAATGTATTTGAAAATATAATTGGCACTTTTGTACATTCCTTTTCTCTCAATATATGCAGACATTGCATATCCATATACTTTTAAAAAAAGTAGATCTTGATTTGAATTTTGGGGAAGTGTGAAAGCCAGTGGTGACAAATAGGTCTTAAGATCCAAGTTGACTTTCTGGAAAACCACAATGTGTGTGTGTGTGTGTGTGTGTGTGTGTGTGTGTGTGTGTGTGTGTGTTGGAACTTGTTTGGGTGCCAGAGGGCTGGGAAGCCTTTTTTTCTAACATTGTTGTATGAACTAGCAGTAGCCTTAGGTGGATGGATTGTGTTTTTCCACCCAACCGTTTGTGCTTTCTCTCTTTGTTCACTTGTCTTTAAAGAAAGAATAAGGAAATACTTTGCATACAAACAGGGATTATGTACAAATGATATCAGCCTGTTGCAACAAAACCAAGAAATAGACTTGTGACATCTTCAGTACCATTTTAGCAGTCCCTACTAGAGATGGGCACAAAATGAACAATTTTTTGTTTTTGTTTTCATTTTTTCGTTTCATTATGTAATGAAACGACAAATGAATTTTGTCTCCAAAATGAAACGAAACGAACAGAAACACCAGAAATTTTGTCGTCCGTTTCATTTTCGTTACGGCAATACATTGAACTGCTTTAAATGCTAAAAAAATCACAAAAATTGAAATAAATGGTAACGAAACAGTAACAAAATGAACGAAAACAAAAACGATTTTTTGCAAAAATTCATGAAAAGCGGAAACAAACCAAAGTGGACCCCCTAAATGACAAATGACAAACGAAATGCCTTTTTTTTAAAATTGTGCCCATCTCTAGTCCCTATTGCCTTGGTCATTGCTCTTGCTTGTCGTGGGGTATGGTGATACATACCCTGCATCATGTGTCAAGTATGATGTTTTGAAAACTGAAGTCTAGCTAGTATGATTATTGTTTGGACTGTGGCATGGTAGACCCAGAATCAAGTGCCCTGCCAGACATGAAATTCATTAGATATACCTAGGCTCACCAATGTCTCTCAGATTCACTTATATTGCAGGGTTCTAACAAGGATGAACTGATGGGTCGGAGAGAAAATTATGTTATATTAGGCAGAGCTCATAGGAGAAAAGGTGGAATATCAGTATGAAGTTGTAGTAGATGAGACCAGTCTGAAGAAACAAAAACAGAACCGTGTGACTAGTCTAATAGTTCTTTATTTAACTTAAGGAGCCAACTGAGGGATAGCTGAGAACTTGTTTGTCCTAATCAACTTGTTTTCAATCACTTGGACAAGCTTTGCATAAGTACAAAATGTAATAGTGTACTCTACTGTGAAGAAAAAAAAATATATAGCCAGAATTCCTCCAAGAATTGGTGGGGAACTATCATATTATTAGTGGATACTTTGCAAGCTTAGGCAGTTAAAATGAAGCTGTTAAGCTAATCCTCTCAGCCACAGAGCTCTCAGCTAGCAAATGCAGCTGATAAGGATTTGGGTCCTTATCAACCTCAAGCAGGATTATCTCTTCTAAATTTAACATTAAAGTAACTTCCCTTAGTTAGCACTTTTTAAATGGAGTGGTTTCAAAATCTGACCTGAGCTCAGTAATCTGCTTTTCAAGTAATCTGAATTCTAACAACACCATAAAGGTCCACAGGATCTTGGACACAACATCAATCTTTTTGGCTTCCTTTCTCTCCCTGCCACTCTATATAAGTAAACATGTTTTCTTCTGCCCTCATAGTTTGCAAAAATTGAATGAATATATTTGGGTTGCATGCCAGTAATTCTCACTGGAAGAAATTAATGCAACCACATTCAGTATTGACCACTTTGAGGTCATCTCTGCTGGAATCATGTGATTTAAAGGCTATTACTTAACCTTCACTCTGTGCAGCTTTTCCTTACATAGGCTGCATGCAAGACATACAAGCAACTGTTATAAGCACTTTCTGACTGGCCAGTGCCTGTGATCTCAGTGTCATTTTTGTTAGTTCTACCATTTCCCTCATAGCTGCCAATTACCTCTGTATTTCCCAAGGCTAGTGTCTAGCGTCCTACAATGCTTAGTGCTGCTGTGACTCACTTCCAAGAGGACACTTTGAGAGCTAACCCCAGAAGAGCTCTCACAGCATCTTCTAGGAAATATATTGACATTTTGGAACAGGTAGCCATGTTAGTCTGTGCAAGAATTCCAGGCAAAAAATCAAAGGAACAAAACAAAATAAAAGACAAAAATATGTGGCACCTTAAAGACTATTATAGCTTTAATGTAAGCTTTCATGAACACCTCCTTCTTCAGATATGTAGCAGAAAAATGCAGATATATAGCAGAAAAAATGAAATTTTCAATTTAATAAACAATGGAATATAAGTTTCATAGCAAATATTCATTGGCTGTCAGATGTATGGTACATTTGCATGCAGTGATTTGGCTTGTCTTGTTTTAGGGTTCTGTTGTAAAAACTCTTCAAGAGAGAGAAAACAGATACCAGATCTGGGTGAGGATGAACAGATCTGGGGAGGGGGAAGACGGATGGAGATGAAGACAGGGGGAATGACCTGAGGGTGGGAGAATGGGAGAGTTCTGATTGTAGAAGTGGCAGGACGGAATCTGGGAGTTACAGACAGTTTTTACCTTAGAAGCTTGTGGTGAAAGATGAGCTTGGTAGTAGTGAAGAAAATAAAACAGTGGCAGTACAGAAGTATTACACTTGATAATGACTTAATACACTTTGACTTACAGTATGTCCTGTCCATTTTTATGGGTGTCCATCATGCATATGAATTTTATCTCAGGTGTTTCCCTTTGTATTGTTGAAGTGTAATGATTCTGTTCCAAAATGGTTACCTTCAAATCTTCCATGGAGTGTCCTGGTAGAAATTGTTTGAGATGGGTTTCTGTGTATTGTGGTTTCTGATGTCAGATTTGTGATCATTGGTTAGTTTCTGTATAGATTGTCTTGTTTATCCTATGTAGTCTGCAGGTGGACATTATTGGCAAATAATGGAATAGATCACATTGGTTGAGGAGCAAGTGAAGCTGCCCTTGATATTGTATATGGCATTGTTAGGTCCTATTATTGTGTTGGCAGCTGTTAATCAGAGAGCTAAAGTGGTAACTCAAGATACAATAACCTTGAGTTACAAAAAATGTAAGTTACGAAAAAAATATTGGAAATGAGGATGTACCACTTTAAGAAAATTTTCAATGGAACGCCCTGCTTTACGTTGTTTTCATAAGACATTGAGAAAAAAGTGCACCCAAGATACATTGTACCCCTGTAATTTGTGGAGGGATGGGAGGAATTGGAGAAGTTTTTTCATTGAGTTTTGGAGCCATTCTGAACATCTTTTGGAATTTTAGAACTTAAAGTTCATACTATTTATACATAATTTAAACTATAAAATATGATAATTGTTTGATTATTTAAACCAATCTAACTGGCGACCTCAGATAAGTACAATAACAAATCTTTAAAACCTTTGGCATATAACATTTGACTTATGATCTTTGGGCTTGTAGTCATACCTCTAAATCTATGTGACAATTTACACCAATATCATCCAATTACGTATCCCTACAGAATGTGACTTTGACAGCAAATATTGCAACTCTATTTATTACATGTCATTTAGATGTTTGTAATTAATCACTCAGTTTCTCTAAGTTGCTCCTATTCTTAACTTTGTTTTTAACAGTCCATAGATATTTTTCTCTTATATCTCTGTATAAAAAGCATGCAAGCACATTATGAGCTATGAACTCAAAAACTGGATTTCTACATACCTACAATCTATAGTTTAATCTTTGTGCCACAAAGTGAAATTATCCTTCACTGGTACAATCCTGAATTTCATATCCTCAGTGCATGAAGGTGTGGTGGTAGTGCACACACACATTTCTGTATGTACATAAGTATGTATAACCATTCACACACACAAGCACTAAATGCAAAATCTAGAAAGTGCATATTATAAATTTGCACAGGAGGATTTTAGCCATAAAGTTACAGAACTAGAAGCAAAACCAAGGGAGTCATACCAACTTCCAAAGAAAGAAATAATCTTCAACAGGTAATGAACTAACTTGGGTTTAGATGACAACCAAAAGGCAGAAGTGTTCAATTTCTACTTCAGCCCTGTCTTCTCTCAAAGTACAGCCTATATTCCTTCACGTAAAAGTGAAGTAAAAAAGGAAGGGATAAGATTGCAGCTTGAAAATGTTAAACAAATAAAGGAATACCTTTCTACTGCACTTTCAATGAATTCATATATCTGGAGTGGATGAACTGCATACAAACATTTTGAAGGAACTGGCTGACAAGATTGCAGAACCACTGTCTATTATTTTCTTGAAACAATGATGGATGGGTGAAGTTTTTCATCTTTTCATTACATAATTTTTTTTCCATTATGAAACAAAATGGTAGAACACATTTTGTGATGAAACAAAATGAACCATCAGTTTTGCCTCTAGAAATGAAATGATTCATCCTAGAGGCACCAAATTTTGTGGGCAACTTCCTTGTACTCTTCACTTTAAGCCCGCCACATTTGAAGAGGTTTGGGGTTCAGGGGGCTGAGGTATTAAACTCCAAAATGAAAAAAGTGGAAGAGGAAAAATGTGGCATTTTAAACTTAAGCCTCATTCATCCCCTTTGTGCTGTGGAATGTGAAGAAGGGGATTAAGGTGAATGCTGATAGGTCTTGCTTGGAATGGTTGCTAAGTGATAAAGCAATTAAAAAACAGTTTCACTCTCTGAAGGAGCAAGATAAAATTTATGGCCCTGAACCCGTGCTTCCTTCCTTTAGGGGAAAGGTAAGCAAAAATAGAACAGAACTGAATCATTTCAGCACTTACCTCAGCTCTTCTCCTTTACATTCCACTGCACAGAGGGGGATGAATGAGGCTTTAGTTTAAAAGGGCTTACAGGAAAGAGTCCAAGGAAGCTACACACCAAATTTTGTGCCACTAGGACCAAGGGGAGCCATTTTATAGTGTTATGAATCATTTCATTTGTTGGTGGACAGCGCCATGAAGGTGTCTCCCCAGTGTGTGGCAGCGGTGAAGAAGGCCAATTCCATGCTAGGGATTATCAAAAAGGGGATTGAAAATAAAACAGCCAACATTATAATGCCATTATACAAAACAATAGTAAGGCCCCACCTGGAGTATTGTGTACAATTCTGGTCACCGCATCTCAAGAAAGACATAGTGGAACTGGAAAAGGTGCAGAAGAGAGCGACTAAAATGATTACTGGGCTGGGGCACCACCCTTATGAAGAAAGGCTAAAACATTTGGGCCTCTTTAGTCTGGAAAAAAGGTACCTGAGGGGGGGGATATGATTGAGACGTACAAAATAATGCAGGGTATGAGTAAAGTGGATAGAGGGACACTCTTCTCTCTCTCCTAAAATACCAGAACTAGGGGACATACACTCAAATTGAGGGCTGGGAGAGTAAGAACTGACAAAAGAAAATATTTTTTCACCCAGCGCGTTGTAAGTCTATGGAACTCCCTGCCACACAATGTGGTGATGGCATCTGGCCTGGATGCCTTCAAAAGGGGATTGGACAGATTCCTGGAGGAAAAGTCAATCACAGGTTACAAACCATGATGGAGAAACCAGGGTACTTCAAAGGCCAGATGCAGGGGAGTGGTATCAGGAGACAGATATCTAGTCTCATGCGCTCCCAAACGCATCTGGTGGGGCCGCTGTGAGATACAGGAAGCTGGACTAGATGGGCCTTTGGCCTGATCCAGCATGGCTCTTCTTATGTTCTTATGTTGGGAATTACAGACTGGTCAGCCTGTCATTAATCCTAGGAAAAACTCTGGAACACTCATTACGCAAACTCTGGAACACTCATTATGTTATTTTCTTCAGTCCTACCAATGCAGTAATATCTAGAAACGAACATATATTTGTTAAGAACAAATCCTGGCAGACTAAACTTATTACATTTCTTATCAGGTAACCTTCCTTGTAGATGATTTGAATGCTGTAACTTAAATGTGAGCATCTTGTACTTCGCATGAAGCATGAACCAGGAGCTGTGAAGCTCCTCATGATCTAACAGGGCCACTTGGTCTCCTCCACTTCCTTTTGTAGTGGAGAAATTTCAGTCTGGACAGGACCCAAGCCAGCCCTTCTCCACCTTCCCAGGCACTCAACCACTCATAAGCTGTGTGGCGAGAGTCCCCATCTTGCCTCCTTGCCAGACTGGTCAGAATAGATTCACCTCTCCTCAAATATATGGGTGCATTCATCTTTATTTGGTGCAGTGCTCTTCATGAATCCCCCAGGATTATCTTGTGGGACCAGTGCAAGAAGAGTATTCTATGCTACATTTATATTTAGATGGAGAGTTCTTCACCATTCTAGTGTTGATTCCAGCTACGATTACTTCTCATAGACTTTATAGAGAAGCTCTAGTTTATTACCAAAGTTCTTTATCCTCCTATTACTTATATGTATACTGTGTAGTCATAGGACTGCAGAACTGGAAGAAACCCTATGGATCATAGAGCTTATCCCCCATGAGGTAAGCATAGCACAGAATCAAACTCCCAACCTTTGGCTCTATAACCAGACACAAAAAACCCCGAGCTGTCCAGCAACTGATCCCTATTTTTGGGATTTGTTAAAAAATAATTCATGTTGTATCTAGAGAGTCAATTGACCTTCAGCTGGATTGTCTTAAACAGGAGAAATGGCATGTAAGTTCAGGCCATCAATTTGCAAGGACTGGGTAGCTTCAGTGCAGGAAAATACATCACACCTCAAGAAACCCAGCTGGTCCTTCCCTTTAAAGCAAAAAAGGTGGCAAAACATGAAAAAAGAGAGATCCTATTCATTGTCTTTTCCTGTTTCTTCCTCTGTGGAGAAGTGGGAGGAAGCAAAGTAAGAGTCGTCCATTTTGGTTTCATTTCCCTGATCACACTTGCTGGAACCAAATGAACCAAATGAAAATGAAGTGATCCTATCAACACCAGAAAATCAGTAGCTCCTGACAGGGACCTGAAAAGGTACAGGTAGGCATGGAACCAAGAGCAGGCTAGTTTGCAAACCCCCATATGTCAAATAGTCACCACTCACCAGCAAAAGAAGCAAACGTGCCTGTCGCCAAACAGAAGGACAAATCCTATCCAATAGCACCTTCAGTTTTGGAAACAATGATGCATATATAGTTCTTTTCCTTTGGGACCACACAGAAATGCAGGAAGGGGTTTCTGAGCTTTCAAATGCTTCATTTTAGATCATTCTGTTCTTCACAAGTGTGAAACTTTACTTCCATCAGAACATTGTTCATCATCTTTAGAATCTTAAAAGCTTTAATTAGGGAAGTTTCATCTTCTCCAGTGAGAATAAGTCTAGCTTTCTTACTCTTTCTACATGGTGTCAGTCTTTGAAGCTTTACTTCCCTCTGATTGTGTTATGCTGCATTAATGATAGTATAAAAGGTATGAATAAACATTAAATTGCTTGGATCTTAGAGTTCCAACTTCACTTCATTAATCTTGATGTCCTATAAACTATACATATGTGCTATTCAGAATTTTCTATACTTTGAATAAGGATAGATCAACTGCTAGTGTGCTCTATAAATGAGGGTTGAAGAGAGAGTTTGGGAGGAGGAGGAAAACACTAGCTAGGCAATATTAGCCCCAAAATTATATTTTGTTATTTTTAAGAAATATTCTTACATTGCCAGTAAAGGCTGTTTATCAGAAGGCAAAGAGGGAACAATCTTTTAGGACCATGGAAAGCTCTTCTATACCAATTCAGATCATAGGTCCCTCTAACTCAGTGTTATCTACAGTGACTGGCCTGAATGCCACATAAAATTGTGAGAAAGCCTTAACTTTATTTACTTGTTCTCACATGTAAGCCATTGCACTGTAAAAAGAAAAATGAGAATGAGCATACAACCTCCCTTTTGGCTGGCTATTCTAAGTGTCCTGTACAAATAGAAAGGAATAAGCTGCAGAGAAAAACTTCCTCTGTGTATGGAACCTCCTCAGAGAGAAATCTGGAAAATTAGGATTAAAAACATTCTTGAGGACAGTACCCATGAGTAAAGAACAGTCTTTTCCACAGACAACCACCCTTCAGGAATAGAGGTCAACCAGAGGTTTAAGAGGAAGTAGAATGTCTGGGTTCTTTCCTGATTCCCTTACTTGACTCTAGAGCTTGCCTGTAAGAAGTTCTGAGTAGTGACATAGATAATGGTGAATGTAGGCAAAGTTCCTAAAGGAAGTTGCTACTTGTCACATCATGCGTTCATTTCAAGCAGAGGAATTAAAGGAAATTGAACCATACCTGTAATAAATAAAATCCCATAATTCTTCTGTTTTTCTGGATAAATCATTTACTGTTTAGATTGTGCTACAGATGAAATATTAATTGCCTAGAAGAAATTGTTTATTTGATTCAGTTACTCCACAATAAGATTTCCATAATCTGACACATCCAAACCACTGCCCAAGAATCTGGGCACTGAAAGTAAGGTGCAGGAAACAATAAAAAAGGTCTGTAGTCGTTGGATAGAATTCTTGTGTTACCAAGAACTATGATTTTGTACAAAAAGTGATGACATTTTTGAATAGAGCTCCATCCATGCTTCTTGTGAAACCATGCCCACTTTGTCTTGTTTATTGTTTTGTTTTGGTTGTAAACCTGTGAGAGTACCTTGGTAGCCAAATGGGTGGTATACCAACCAACCAACCAACCAACCAACCCAACCAAAAATGTGCAGTTTAGAGATAGGCTCAACATTTCAAAATAGTGTTTCTTTTTTTTGGTTTTTTTACATGTTTCATTTGGGACTAAATGTTTTTTTAAAAAATTTACAGACACTTTTTTCTTGCTAGCATTGACTAGCTGGCCCACAGGCCGGGAAGGCACTTTCTTCTTCCTCTATTTTTTTCTTTTTTTCTTTTTTTGCTAGCACTGACCAGCTGGCCCATGGGCCGTGTCTGCCCTATTTTTGACCAGTACCTGGATTGGCAGCAGGGTGCCAGTGAGTTTTCGCCCATTCCATTCTCAGGACTTGGCAGGCAGGGTTGCCCCAGTCACAACTGGCAGGGAGTGCAAGTAAATTACATCCTTGTGACATCTGTTTGATGAGGCCATTAACAAATAAGCAGGCAGCTGTATAACATAAAAGCAGAATAATAGGATGACAACTGAAGCCCAGTAATAAGATAGACAGGTTTAAAAGTGGCAGGGCATATACAGCTGCTGGGAGTTACAGGTTAAACCAAAGAAAAGAGAGCCCGTTAGGAGCAGGATACTCATAATAAAGTAACATGACGTCACAAAGAAAACAGGAGGCAGAATCCGATAAAATTAACTTACAATACGGGAGGCCCGTCATGGTTGATAATTTACCTCCAGTTGCAGTTTCTCAGCAGTTAAAGTTATAAAATAAAGTTGTGGCCCAATTTTTCAAACCCAAACTCTTCGTGTCAACTCATTATTTCGGGGCCTGTCGGGACAAACAAATGTCTATTCCAACTGAATTCAAAGGAAAATCCCACACACTTTGCTCCACCATGCCACCAAACCCCGAATAACATCCCTAAAAATGCTCAGATCACCCTCAATGTCCAATGTTTAAACACTGAAGCCAGGAAATGAATGGTTTCCCACACCCACTGCCCTGTGGCATGGCAGGCAGACATTCGCCCTGCTACCCCCACCCCTCCACTTAATTAACCCTCCTTTAATTAAAGGAAAAAACACTGCTGCTTGGATCTGCTCCCCTCCTCCCAACAGCTCAATCAATCAAGCCAACTAGACATGGGCACGGAGCGGCGAAATTCTCGTTTCCATTTTCGGTTCTCATTATCGTTATGTAACGGGTAACGGTAATGAGAATTACTCCGCTCCAGCTCGAACCTGAACCAAAAAAGAAAAATTGGGTCTGATTTTTCGTTGTCGTTCACGCGATGCCAAGCAGCACAGAAAAGAAGTTAAAAAAACTGATTCCCGGCCAAAAAAGCAGGCGAAAATATGCCTGCCTTAGTGAGGGGTGGTTTCGGGGGGGGGGCTCCCCGGGCTCCCCCCTCTCCTGTCCTGGGCTGCTTGCACCAGGCTGGGGGGTGGTCATCCTCATCGTTTCCATTTGCCATGTGGTGGGGGGGATCCAAAATGGCAACCGCAATATTTATTTTTAAATCGTGGTCCAAAAACCTACCCAAGCACCACAGAAACATTTGAAAATTAGGTATTTTAAATGCCTGATTTTTATAGTAGCAGCAGTGGGTTTTTCTTGCAATAAAACATCTCCATTGATTTCATTTTATTTTATTTTTATTTTTATTTGTTTTACACCTGCGCAATGATGGGCTGGCCATGGGATGGGACCATGCAAATATTTGGACCCATTCCATCAATCACATGGCCAGGTTTTGACTGAGACTTCTGGATGTGCCAGAGGGCATAAAAAGCCCACTAACCCTAACCCTAACCCTAACCCTAACCCATACGCCAGTACACTGTCCTTCTTAGTGGGTCAGAGGCACCCAGAGGTGCAGCCCACTAACCCACCCTAACCTTAACCATAACCCTAAGCCTAGCCCTTACCCTAACCCCAACCCTAATGCAGATCCGTACGCAAGTATACTTTCCTTCTTAGTGGGTTACAGGCACCTAGAGAGGTGCCTCCCACAGCCCACTATCCCCTACCCCTATCCTATTCCCTAACCTGTACGTCAGTATGCTAGTACACTCCCCTTCTTAGTGAGTCAGAGGCACCCAGAGAGAGAGGTGTCTCTGCCACTTATCCCCCACCCTAACGTAATGTATGGTACGTGGCGGCTTCGCGTTACACTTCCCTTCCCTTCCCTTCTTAGTGGGTCAGACGTCAGAGGCACCCAGAGAGGTGCCTCCCAGAGCCCACTTACCCCAACCCCAACCCCAACCCCAACCCAAACGACAAACGACAAACGGAAACGACAAATTTTTGAAAATTATCGCGACAAACGGAAACGAGCTGATACGGACCCGTCCCGACAATCGAAAACTCAACATGTCATTTTTTCTGGTCGTGCCCATCTCTAAAGCCAACAATAAAACAATAAAGCCCAGCTGGGTTATCACCAGGGGCTCAGCTGAAGCATGAGCCCCAAAGTTCCTCTGCATTTGAAAATGAAACTGATCAGGAACCAGATAACAGCATCCTGGTCTGAGTGCTGCTTGACAGGAAAGAGGCTGGGGCAAGCATGGGGGGGGCTCTTTAAAGGCTACTCCCCCAGCACTTACCCAGCTCCACGTGATGGCCTCATATTCATCCCTAAAGAAATGGCTCAGAGGAGACAAAGAAGCCCCACTTTGGAGCAGAAGTCCTTGGGAGCAGCTAGTTTGGAGTTTCAGATCAAACACTACTTTGATTTGGATTCACACCAGAGTTCAGTTGAAACTGACCAGATTATAACAATTAGAATGTTTTAGACTTATCACATCAGATTGCTTTGGTACAGGTTAATCCCCTCTGGAATGAGACTGGTGTAGTGCTGCTGGATCTAGATTAAGTCCAGAGCAGTCTGAATCATGTCAGTCTGCTCCAGGATTTTAAAATTCAGCCAAAACCTCAGAAACCTTTCCAATGGCTGCAAATGGCAAGCAGAATATCAAGAGTTTTCTGAAGTCAGAGCTTCACCAAAGGCCCTGGGGAAAGATTTACATTCCTATGTCCTACATAAATAAAACAGTAAAACCTACAATTCTTTTTAACTCCCATGTGAAAGATCTAATAATAACATTAGAGTTTTTAAATGCCTGCCATGTGTCTCTTGTGATTTGGGAGACTGGGATTCATGGAATGTGTCAAATCATTAGCCTGTTGTGTGATGCAGTGAGGTAGGAGTGAGACTTTAAACTGGAAGGATTGGCTTCCCAAGTGAGGTACTGCTTGTGACCCCACAGGCCTGCAGCAAACTGCTGCCATAGTAGCAAGAAACCTCAGATTAGGCTGTGCATGGAAAATGTGTAAAAACATAAAATTTGGCAGATTTATTTATTTATATATTCTAAATAGGCATGAGAGTTAAAGCTGATTTATATTTCAAGATGTCTCTGGGGGAAAAATGGATTTTCTAAAATTCAAAGCATTAATTTTAAGAATTTTGGACACATATTTATTCCTTTACTGTTTTGGGATATGGAGAAGGGAGGCTCTGACAGTAACTGAGTTTTAAACATATATATTTTGTCACATTTATTCTCAGATGGTAGACTGGTAACTGGAAATAGAGAGGCTTGAAAATTATACTGAAACTATCCTGAAATTTACTTCCACATTGCTTGATTTCCTCTTGTTTGCCTACATCTTCCTTTGGCTTGTTGTTTCTTCCACATTCCCATATATCCAGGTGCATAATATTCTTCAGGCTTCTTGAAGAACACAAAATGTATGGCATGTGGCATGAAGGAACTTGAGAGGTGAAAAAGTTTTAAATGGTATGTATGCCCATTGACAAAGGAGAACTCTATAGGTTTCCAAGTCAGTTTTTTTTTGCAAGAAATAGATATTGAGAATGAGAGAGAAAGGAGAAATAACTGAACCAACAAGAATCATGTGACTTCTGCAAAACTGCATCCAGCCATAGCAGTGTTGTGCTCTCAAGAGCTATGAGCATCATATCTGGTCCAATTTTTGGACTATCTGCATTAATATCAGATTTTTTTGCATTTTGGAGAACACGAAAACTTCTTATTTAGAGGGAAGGGTTGGTTATCCAATAAATGTGTGTAAGAATAGGAAATGACAAACTGCTCATTTACTGTCAACCTTTGAACATTTGTTATGCTCAATTAGGAATTTTGGAGTTGTAGTCCAAATAATTCACTTCTACAAGCTCTGATTCTATCACTTTTCTTTCTTCTTCTCCTTTTTCATATGAGAAAAACGAGATTTACTGCTGAAGATCTTATATCTACCTTTCCAGAGAGTGGAAAATAACTGATCATCACCTGCATATCACCCTTTGCTTTGAGACAGAAACTCTTTCTGACCCTAAGATTTTGGACAAGATGCTATGTTTGACCTCTCTGTCCAACTCTCCAATGGTAGTGGAAGAAACAAGAAGCCATGAGATCCAGCAAACAGGTGGCTACTTTCCTCTATTTACTAGTGAAAGTATGGAGATAGGACCTGGGGAACTTCCAATACCATTTTTAAATGCCTCAGTTTGGAATAAAGTAGCCATTAGAGATGGGCACGACTTGGCGGAATTCCCGTTTCCGTTTCCGTTCCTCGTTTCCGTTACAGAATGGAAACGGTAACGGGAATTACTCCGCCAGAACTCCAACTCGAACCGACTAAAGAATAATTGGGTCTGATTTGTCGTGGTCGTTCCTGGCATCGCGGCGATCCCGCGATGCCAAGCGGCACAGAAAAAAGTTTTTAAAAGTAAAAAAAAAAAAAAAACCGATTCCCGGCCAAAAAGCAGGCGGAAATATGCCTGCCTGAGTGAGGGCTCAGGGCACCTACCAGAGGGGTGGTTAACCCCTCCCCTCTCCTGTCCTGGGCTGCTCTGGTGGTGGGGGAAATCCTTGTCGTAGTCGCTCGCAAAGCACCGGACTCGCCGCCGGCCGCCGCAATTCAAGCGGAAGCAGCACAGAAAAAAAGTTTTAAACTCCCCCCCCCATTCCCGGGCCAAAAAGCAGGCGAAAATATGCCTGCAGTGCAGAGTGCACCTACCAGAGGGGTGGTTTCGGGGGGGGGGTCCCGGCCTCCCCCCCTCTCCTGTCCTGGGCAGCCGGACTCGAGTCACCATGCCATGCGCTGCGGGCAGGGGATCCAAAATGGGGCGGCGACCGCAATTTTTTTTTTGAAATCGTGGTCCAAAAACACACAAGCACCACACAGAAACATGCGAAAATTGCTATTTTAAAACTGCCAGAATTTTTACAGTAGCAGTGGGTTTTTCTTGCAACAAAATGTCTCCTCTTTCCTCTCTCCATTGATTTTATTTTATTGTATTTTATTTTATTTTATTTACACCTGCGCAATGATGGGCTGGCCATGGGAGTGACCATGCAAATTTTTGGAGCCATTCCACCAATCGCATGGCCACTTGGCCAGGTTGACCACAGAGACTTCTGGGATGTGCCAACCGGGCATAAAAAGCCCACTAACCGTAGCCCGAACCCGAACCCTAACCCTAAGCCTAACCCATACGCCAGTACACTGTCCTTCTAAGTGGGTCAGAGAGGCCCCCAGAGGTGCACCCCAATACTCACCCTAACCTCACCCATAACTAGCCTAACCCTAGCCCTTGCGCTAACCCTGTTGCCTAAGCCAGATCTGTACTTGCATTGCACTATAGCTAGTACAATTCCCTTCTTAGTGAGACACAGCGGTTGCAGAGAGAGTCTGCCAGTCCGCCACTTGTGGCTCTGGGTGACTCCTGCACAGGCTTGGCTCGGCCGGCAGCATGTGTGACATCATGCAAACCATGCCCCCGAGGCCTGACTGATGCAGGGAAGGCAGTATGCACCCCAAAAAGCGGGGTGCCTCTGCCAGTCTGCTGTGTCTCTGCGTGCAACTGGGTATGCAATCATAGCCATATGGCTATGCATGCATGCCCTTTTGCAGCAGGTGAGGAGAGGAGACCCCCCATGTATGAGGGGTCTCCAGGAGCCTGCTTTCCCTAGCGGGTGAGGATAGGAGGCACCCACCCCCCGAAAAAGAAGTGCCTCCAGGAGCCCGCTACCCCCCAAACCAGTTTAACAACAGACGAAAAAACGAAAAACGAAACGACAAATTTTTGCGAAGTTTCGCGAAAAACGGAAACGAGCCGACACAGGCCGCCTCCGACACACGACAACTCGAAAACGTCATTTTCCCTAGTCGTGCCCATCTCTAGTAGCCATACATTTCAAAGGTGGTCTTAGATCCAGCATTAAATGTGCTCATGCTAAGTGTGCTCACCAACTGAAACCTTCTGCACTGTATGTGGCATTTGTTAAAATATTCTCTAAATTGACTCATACTGGAAGTTCAGTACAATAGTAAAAAGACAGTAGTGGAAAAGTCAAGATGATATAGCTCAGTTTAGCATAATTGTAAATATTAAAAGAACATTCTTTCTGGGCTCCATTAACCCCTAGTCCTACAAAAGTTCAGTGTTTAATTTATTTGAACTCAAACCATCTCTTTGTGTTTCTTGAAACTCTTCCTCTCAAGCTCATTATAGATGAAAGAAGTCTTGCCTCTCCTTTTTCTTCCCACAGTTTTTTGAAATTGCAATGCTGTTTTCAATATTCTGCATTAATATTAACTTTTTGATCATCACTGAAACTACATCTTGACATTTTATTCTAATTCCTTCGCTATACAATTAGTGGGGACTTTCATCAGAGGAACACTGTGATCGACATGGCAAATGAATTAGAAGGGGTGGGAAGGAGCCTTACAAGACTTTGTGTTCTAAAAGTCAAGTGAGATAATAAGCTTCTGCTCTAGTTGTGAACATAAAGAAGATTTAAAACCATAAATATTAGTTTCTGACTTTAAAATTAAACTGCATTTGTGGCAGTCTCCATAACTGTGTCCCTTATTTAGAATTACAGACTTTCAAGTAGTACAAAATTGGTTTGGCACTTCTAAAAGTGCTTGTTAACTAACATTCTCTGGTTTCTACTATGGGCTGAGTTTTCAAAAGAACAGCATTGATAGCAATGAAACTCTTATTGGCAGCAACAATGACACTCCAATTTATTAAGCAAAGTTGGGAAGGCACTGGGTGCCTTTATATTTCTGATATAAAGTGGTTAAATGCCTGTACTGCAGGTGAAACTGTGCTCACGACCTGGGGTTCAATCCCAGGTAGCAGGCTCAAGGTTCACTCAGCCTTCCATCCTTCCGAGGTCGGTAAAATGAGTACCCAGCTTGCTGGGGGGGGGGGCAATGTGTAGCCTACACACTGTAATTAAAAATTGTAAACCGCCCAGAGACTACTTAAAGTGGCATGGGGCGGTATATAAGCAGAACACTTTTTTGCTTTGCTTTAATAGCTAGGCACCTGACCACTACTTTCTACCATTTTACCAAGAACTGGAAGAACAAGGCTCTCTGAGAGTCTAGAGTGAAATAGATTATAAAGAGACAGGGCAGTCAATTTACAATCTGGGAGACATGTCACAAAATGAAAATGAATGGGAGAAGGAAGATGAATAAAAGCAAACCCAGGCATTAGTGTGTAACTATAAATACAGTAATACCTCCTATGATGAATGGCCCTTAAGAAGAAAACCTCATAAGATGAATGTAATACCTGGGCATAGGAAAAACTCATAAGACATTTTTTTCCTTCTCCTTTACATTTGTCTTATGAGGTACTATTGATCTTCACCCAGCCTGGGCTGTTTGCAAGGGAACATCCCAGGCTGGGTGAAGATCAATGGGTCCCTGCTCTGCCCACCAATTTGATGGGCACAGCAGGGATTCACTGCCCTTTCTAATTTGGTGCAATTCGGCAATATCTAGTCAGACTAATTAAATTCTATACAAATCTAAAGATAGAGCATGTGGCAATTGCATCCCCACCCCCAGCCAACTAGGGACTCTAGATCACAAACATGCATCTCTAAATCTCTCTGTGGTGGGCCCTGCACTCTGGAATCATCTCCCAAGTGAGCTGCACCTGTTGGAGTCCCTGCCCGCCTTTAAGAAGGCTTTGAAGACCTACCTCTTTAGAGAGGCTTTTGGCGACTCCCTCTGTTAGTCTGGTGGTTTTTTTTTTTGCCCTGGGTTTTGCCGCCATCTTGATTCATCACCTCCTTTTGTTTGTTTGTTGTCTATATCTGTTTTTTATTGCTGTAAGCCGCCCAGAGTTCCCTTGGGGAAGATGGGCGGGATACAAGTTTAATAAATAAATAAATAAATAAATAAATAAATAAATAAATAATAGAGAAGGGGCATGTGGAAGGAGAGATGAAATCCAATATGTGAGTCCAGATACAGCTCCAGTGTTCTCTGCCTCTTCAAAAACAAACAAACAAACAAAACACTAGCCTGGCCATCCATCTTACCAAGGACTTTACATCTAAGAAACTTCTCTCGTCCGGACTCCTCTCTTGCCATGTTTTGAATTTAGTACTTGCTTTGATAAAGGGAGCATGCTCTCAAAAGCTCAGCATTGTTGTTGAAGGTATCACCTACCTCATGCTTTGTAATTCTCAATGGCTGCATGGCTTTATACTTGTTTTACTTCATTGTTGGTGTTGTTTAATTTAGTAACACTGTAGCAATCTGTCAGTCTGGCATGGGTATTCTATTAAATCTAAAACAGTGATGCATCACTTTGGATAATAGTTTAAAAAAATGATCCAGAAGGGAAAATAAAGAAGAGGGTTTCTTCACTGTCCTTTCTACTGTCACAACCCATTGCATACATCTCAGGTTGTTGCCCAAAGAACGCTGCCCACGGCTCTATTTGAGAGCAGCTTAAGCAACCACATTGCCTGCAGAATGGGATAATCAGGAGCACACCCATTTGCACCAAATGAATTGCAGACTAGTGCTGGCCCAGAAAGGAGTAAGGCAGCTTTGCTAAAGAGTTGCTCTTATTTATAAAGCATGAGGCCACTGGAAACCATACCAAATGGGGACCAAACTTTTGGTTGAAATTGATTTTTTTTAAAAAGAAACAAAAGAAATTGAATCATAAAACTCAAAATGCATCAATAAAAGAAACAAGAGTGCTGACCAGATAAAATACAGTACCTTCCACATTAACCAGTTTAATGTACAAAGATCAGATGACCAAGAAATCTTGATTTGCCAGTGGTGTGAGAACTTCCTTCCTTGTTCTGGATCCCAAACTGTGCATTGAACTCTTCACAGTGTTCCTTGTTATTGGTATCGTTCATCTGTTGGTCATGCAGTCAGAGGTAACACCAAAGATCTATGAGTAAAAGCAAGTTGCTGTAAGCCTTGAAGATAGGGAGAGCTGTTGGCAGCTCAGTTTAAGACAAGGGTACCTAACCCTTTTAGCTCTGAACCATTAGTGGGAATAAAAGAAATGTGTGCACAGACATATATAAATTAACCACTGCATATTATATTCTACATTAAGAACATTAGTAGTCATTTTCAATTGCTTTTCTATCTCTAAATGTTCCTTTACCCCCATCTTCCAAAATTATTTCATTAACATTAGTTTAATTTTATTAGAAGCCACTAAGGAAAATTGAATTGCTTTAATCTTGTACATTATTTTATTTTATTTCAATATATTAGATTTAATATATTTTGTTTGAACACCATGCTCCACCAAGTACTTACCTTACTTTAATTTTGGTCTAATTCCAACATAAACTTTACTTTGCATTCAGTTTAAAAACAACAGATTCTTCCTCCCTTAAGCAGTAGATGAGCAAAGGAGGGCAACAGAGCTTTTTCCTGGCCTTTACCAGACATCTCCTGCCCAGCTAGCAGTTTGGAAGCATGTAAATGCAAGTAGATAAATAGGTACCACTGTAAAAAGTGGGAAGGAAAAAACAGTGTTTCCTTGCAGCCATGCTGGCCACATTGCCATGGACTTGCACAACACTGGCTCTTTAGCTTGAATACGGAGATGAGCACCGCCCCTAGAGTCCGACCCGACTAACACAAATGTGTAAGAGAAGTCTTTACTTTTGCCTTTTTTACCAGATTAACTCTTCAAAGATGTTGCTGCCATCGAACTTGACCATCTAAAATTGCCTTCCTAGAGTGGTACATAAACCAGCAATTGCTCGTGAATGTGCTTGATTTCTGGGACAACAAAGAGCACATTAGGTGTGAATGAGAGGAAAATAAACTAATAGTAGGGGGGGAAGTAAAGGGATAGTGGTGGGCAATTAAATTGCCAGGAAATCACTGTCAAATGATTGCAAAACTGTGGTGGCAGAATGGGGTAAATTTGATAAGGGGGGTCTTGGATGGATCACCAAATGCTGCAGGTTAGAGGGAACCTGTTCCCAGCTTATGATATGGGACTTCTGCACACTGTACACTATCTAATTTACTCTTCCAAACAACGTGCTTTAGGTTGACAAAGTCAGGACAATGTGTAAAAAGTTTCACTTACCATTCCTAGATAATGAAGATTTGCAAGGCGCATAATAAATCCACAGGGAAAGAAATCAGGAAGAAAAAATGGAAAGCATGTTTACGAAACCAATCAAGTCCCCCCACCCCTATTTTAGTTTGACTTGTTTACACACAGCCCTATCTGCTGTTCACATAGCTCATGCCCCAGATGATTGTTGTCTGTTGTGTGCTATAATCAGCCTGAGAAAAATGCATCTTTGGCACATTTATCTTCGTCAATATATGAAGAGCATTACTGCCACAGGGTAGCCTATCTCTTTCACAACTGTACACATTTCCCGTCACATATATTTGAAAGCAACCTTCCCATAAACAGACAGTTGAGCGGCTAACAAGGCTCTTTCATATTTCCTACCTGCTGAGGGTAGTTTAATGCTTCAGTATTTGCAGATAGCATGATATTTCATTTCCAGGCTATTTTAGCATCATTGAAAGGATGTAGAATTTCCCTATCACTCTGCTCTGCTGTACTACCTGTGAGCCTCATAAATGAATCATGAGATTTGGAAGAAGAAAGCAGGATATTAAATATAGGATCCTGCATGCCACTAGATGTCTCTATATAACAAACTTTCAGAAAGGGTAGGACACAGACTTGATGCCAAGAAAATGGAGTACCCGGAACACAGTGTAGTGATAATTGTCATAAAAGCAGATGAAGTGCAAATTTCCCATTCTTCTAAAAAGAAAATCCGAGCACCCCCAGAAGACCCTAAAATCACCCATCCTTGTTTCTCTCTTCCTTGTAGTTCAGCGTGAGGAAATGCAGATGATGAAATATTTGCTGACACACTTGATTGGACAAATGTATACCAACTGCTCATTTTGTGCAAGTTAAATAACTTGTCCTATGTCTGCAAATTATACAAAACTTCAATTGTTGCATTGCTTTGTAGATTTTAACAATCAGAAGCATCTGATTAGTTGTTTGTTTGTTTTTTAAACAGTAGGTCAGCATTTCTGTTCCCCCTCCTCTCTCTCTCTCTCTCTCTCTCTCTCTCTCTCTCTCTCTCTCTCTCTCTTTGTGGTAGCTTCTTAAAGGTAAACATTAGGTTTATAAAGAATGTCACAGAGACACTGTGCACAAACTGCAGAAACAGTGAGGAAGACTTGAAACGATCCTTTTCTCATGATCCCTCTGGATATGAGAAATCTCATGGGGCTTCTCATTGAGGTTTCTCATAGTTCTGATATAAACTAAATCAACAAGAATCAGGATTTAGCTATTGTTCTTCACATCCTATTATCAAACAAACAACCTTTGCAAATTATAAAAACTTTCCTACTTTCTTTGCAAATTACTTTAGCTTGATCAGTCTTACCATGAATATCAAGTAGTAAGGAGTGATGGAAGTTGCAATCCAGTAACATCGGGGGGGGGGGACTGCAGGTGGCCTAATTCTACCCTGGAGTGAAAATTGTGTGTGTTGTATCATGTTGTATGTCACAGTGTTTCATCATGGGGGGTCTGATGAATGTAAGAACTGGGATGAAAATTAAGATATAAGGCAACAGCAAAACAGAAAATTTTCCAGTGTCATCCACTGTTCATAGTGTCTCACTAGTTAAAATATTTGTTAGTATTTTTATAAAAAGATTTTAGGTCAGTATTTCACAAAGACAACATTTCTAAATTATGCTAACTTGGAGCCAAGAACACTTCACCTGTGATAAATGAGCATTGTTTGAAAAGCAGAAATGTGTCAAATGATAGTAAAATAATTTAGACAGTGCGGTACTGAGGGGATGCTCTTATGTTTTCAAACAGGATCTAAAAAGTTGATAGACAACAATTATTCTCTCCCTGAGGTTTTGATAGGGGCAAGAGAATCACATCATAAATGCTAACATCTTCATTGCTTGCATAATTTAGCTAAACTCTCATTTACTGAAGAGGAATTTTAATCTTCACTCGCGTTCCCTTCCTGGGCAAGGTGGTTGAGTGGGTTGCCACGGAGTGGCTTCAGTCGTTCCTGGAGGAAGATCGTTTCCTGGATCCTTTCCAGTCTGAGTTCAGGCCACAGCACAGGACTGAGACAGCCCTAGTCATGCTGCAAGATGACATCTTGAGGGGAGCCGACAGGGGATACTCTACCTTGCTGGTCCTCCTCCATTTGTCTGCAGCTTTTGATGCCACCAACCACAGTATCCTCCTGGGTCAGATCTCTGAGGTGGGGATCGGCTGCCTAGCTTTGAGCTGGCTCCACTCCTTCTTCAGAGGCCGTGCCCAGCATGTGGGGTGAGAGGGTTGTGGGTGTGCGCCATGTATCGGCGATCTCCCCTATGCTCTTTAACACCTACATGAGGCCACTGGCTGATGTCATTCGGAGATGTAGGGCTTGTTGTCACCATTATGCTGATGATACACAGCTCTCTCTCTCCTGTTCTACCACTGCAATGGACGCTGTGTGGACCCTTGATTGCTGCCTGGTCATGGAGTGGATCAGGACTAACAGGCTTAGGCTCAACCCAGAGAAGACCAAGGATCTGTTCTTTGGGGGGGTGGGCAAATGGGTATGGTGGCCCTCTTCCAAACGTGGGGGTGGGGTCTGGGCATCATCCTGGATCTAGCATTGAGTCTCAGGTGGCAGCTGTGCCCAGGGCGGCCTTTTACCAACTTAGGCTTATCACCCAGATTCGCTCATACCTTGAGGGGGCTCCCTGCAAACAGTTGTGCAAGAGCTGTTGATCTTGAGGATTTATTACTGTAACCCTCTCTACATGGGGCTTCCCTTGACCCTTCCCTTGACTCTTATTCAGCAAATGCAGCAAGTGCAGAATGCAACAGCCAGGCTGGTGGTTGGTGTGGGCAGAGATGACTGCATCATTCCTATATTGGCTTATCTGCATTGGCTACCCGTTGCCTCTTGAATAAGGTTCAAGGTATTGGTTTTGGTTTACAAAACCCTCCATGGCCTGGGACCTGAGCATCTGGCAAAGTGTATCTCCCAGAGGTCAGCTTCATCCTCCCCCACCAGAGCCTCACTAGCCCTCTCATTCAGGATGGCCAGCCCCAGGGAAGCCCACAGGGTTTCCACCTACAGCCGTGCTTTCTCAGTGGTCGGCCCAACCCTATGGAACAAACTATTTAGTGAAATTCAGCTAGCGGAGTCTCTGCCAGCTTTCCGAAAGGCCTTAAAAACATGGCTTTTCAAAGATCATTTTGGTGATTGCTAATTGCAATTGTAACTGCATTTGTTTTGTCACCATTGTTGTTTGCCCTGTTTTCTTGCCACTGCTGGATGTACTTATTAAGTTATGTATCTATTTTATTACTGTTTTAATTAATTTTTTCTTTCTTCTGTTTCATTTGCCCCTTTTCATCACCCAGAGTTCCTTTTGGGGAAACTCAGCACAGTCAGTAAGTACAAAAATAATAAATAAATACTGTGCAGTAGTAAGGGAAAGACTTAATTTAAAATATGCATAATTTCTTTTTTGAATAGATTACAATTCTGGGGTTCTTCACATGATGGCGATGTCACTTAATAATAACTATGAACATAAAACTTATGTAACTGTACCTCTGCCTCAATTTTAAAGTTGGAAAATGGATGATGCTTTTATTTATTAGAAAGTCAACAGTGATAGCTGAGGCAATGAGGGTAATCTGATTTTAGGACTACACAGCTAAGGTCCCCCCTTCCCCACTCACCCCAAACAAAAAGATCACAGATATTTGATGAAAACACTGTTTCTACATACCTGTATACTCACATTGATTAGTGGGCTACTTTCCAACAGTAGTGTTTTGTCAATTTTGCACAAAGCTCAAATCTTTGTGGCACTCCACAACAGCATGTGAATCTCGGCTCTCCAAAATATTCACCATGTTTTCTTCACTGTGAATTCCTCATCTACTGAACTTCCTTCAGGATCTCTGAAATATGGCAAGTGAAATATAGTGCCATGTCTTTGTTATTCCCTATTATCATAAAGATGAGTGCAACAGAAGTGTTCCCCTAAAGGCAAGGCTGGCCAACTCAGCTAGTACCTGAGGTGGTGCAGAAAAGTAAGCCTTTCGGTAAAGTAAAGATGCAAAGTAGTTAAAGTTAATCACATCCATTTGCTGTGCAGTATAAGTGCAGCAAGAATAAATTAACTAAAAACTTTCTGCCCATTCATGATATTTAGAATCTGTTGCCTTAGATACTGTACTGTACCTGTACCTTAACTAGAACTAAATGGGATCACTCTCCAAGAGAAAAAAAGAGGTGTGCAGCTTGGGGGTGCTCCTGGACTCTTCTTTGAACCTAGATGCCCAGGTTACAGCAGTGGTTAGGAGCGAATTTGCACAATTAAAGCTAGTATGACAGCTACACGTGATTTTTGAGAAACCAGCTCTGGTCACAGGGGCACATGCCCTAGTGATGTCCCAGCCAGACTACTTTAACACAGTGTTCGTGGGACTACTGATGAATAGTCTCAAGAAATTTCAACGGGTCCAAAATGCAGCAGCCAGATTCCTGACTGGGGTGGGGTACAGAAATCACATTACACCCTTATTAAAGCAGCTCCACTAGCTGCCAACCAGCTATTGGGTACAATTCAAAGTGCTGATCTTAAGTTACAAAACACTATACGACCTGGGTCCAAGCTATCTCAAAGATTGAATATCACAGTACGAACTGGCCCAGGTGCTAAGGTCATCAGGAGAGGCCTTTCTATCCATCCCACCACTGTCACAGGTACGTCTCTTGGGAACACATGAAACAGTGTTCTCAGTCTCTGGGGGAACTCTCTCCCAGTGGAGGCCAGGACTGCCCATCTCTGCTGTCTTTCCGGAAAAAGGCAAAGACATTTCTTTTCAGGCAAACTTCCCCAGAATGATATTATATGTCTCTGTATGAACTACCATACATGACTACACAGACTTTGTGTTTATGAACACTTATAACTTTGTGTTTATATATATTTCCTTGTGTGATTGCATTGACACTATGTTTTCAATGTTAGTTTCCATCCCTCATAACTAGACATGGGCATGACCAGAAAAAAATGACGTTTCGAGTTTTTGTTTGTCGGAACGGGTCCATTTCGGGTCGTTTCCGTTTGTCACGAAAGTTTTCAAAAATTTGTCGTTTCCATTTGTCATTTGTCGTTTCCACCACGATTTAGCGCGATTTGACTTCCCAGTGCATAGGGGCGTCCCGCAATCAGGGCTGGCGCTAGGTGTTTTTGCGCCCTAGGCGGCGGGCGGGGTGGGGGGGTGGGGGGTGGGTGGAGGTGCCGGCGGGGGGGGCATGGGTGGGCAGCGGCCGCGGGCGGGCGAGTGGGTGGGCGGCGGCGCGGGCCACAGGCGGGTGGCAGCGCAGGCAGACGGGCGAGTGGGCAGTTAGGATATCACTTAGGATACAGGTTCTGTTCTTGGCTTGCACCCCAAATGTGTGTGTGTGCAAGCAAATTGAAGTTGGAAAATAGAAAATAAACGGTAGTATATAATATATTCTTAAAATAAATCCACACGTCCCACTCCCAGTCGAACCTCCCCCTTTATCCAATATCAGAAAAAAATCCTCAAACTGCCAGAGAAGAAATAAAGAATAAACTGCTATTCCCTTCAGCAGACAGAGCTGCAGGGAATCAAAGAAATTATTTTCTAAATTCAATTCCCTCTCTGCCTGCCTAACTTAAATCCTAAAGTCTCCAGCCTCCCTCCTCAATCTCGATCAGATCACACCAGCACCAGCAGCCAGCCCTCCTCCCTCAACCACATCCATACACTGACCCGACTACGATTTCTGGAAGGTGCCTCGGCTTTTTATGCCCTCTGAGACATCCAGAAGTGTCAGTCAAAAACCTGGCGATGCCATTGGTGGAATGGTTCAAAAAATTTGCATGGTCCCAGCCCATGCCCAGCCCAAATGGGCAGGTCTAAAATAAAATAAAATAAAATAAAATAAAATAAAATCAATACAACGTTTTATTGCTTTAAAAACCCACTGCTTCTACTATAAAAATTCAGGCATTTAAAATAAATAAATTTCACATGTTTCTGTGGTATTTGGTGTGTTTTTTGACCACTATTTCAAAAGAAAAATTACAGTTGCCATTTTGGATCCCCCCCCCACCGCATGGCATGCAGCGAGAGACAGACAACGAGGATGTCCCTCCCCCAGCCTGGTGCAAGCAGCCCAGGACAGGAGAAGAGGGGGGGAAAGGCCGGGGACCCCCCAGAAACCACCCCTCTGGTAGGTGGCAAAGCCTCAGGCAGGCATATTTTCGCCTGCGTTTTTGGCCGGGAGTAGGGATTTTTTAAAAAACTTTTAAAAACTTTGTGCTTCGCATCGCGCGATCGCCGCGATGCCACAAACGGAAACGAAAAACCCGACCAAATTTTTCTTTTTTCAGTTCGAGTTCGAGTTCTGACGGCTTAATTATCGTTACCATTTCCGTTACATAACGGAAACGATAACCGAAAACGGAAACGTCAATTTTGCCGAGCCGTGCCCATGTCTACTCATAACTTTTAGATGGTCCACTGTACATGATTGCATTGACTGACTTTATAAATACACCTGTCTTTTCAGTGTTAGCTCCATCCCTCATGATAAAAATTTTACTCTTTTCTTTAACTGTTCACATTCTCTTTCAGCTTTAATGTTACCACTTATTGCTATAAAATGCCCCTCAATTCCCTGTTCTCAAACTTGAATATGGCTTAAATGTACCGGACTGTACATTGTCCCTCATTAATGTCAGTTGCCTTGGGTCCTTTTTCCAAAGAGAAAGGCAGGGTAAAAATACTCAAAAATAAATATAAAATAGGTATATTGTTCATTCTCCCTAATGGCAGAAGGAGCTCCATGCAGATGTGATTGCACTGTTTCTGCCACTGCCTGCTAACTTACCACAAGGCTGAATCACGTTTTGACCACATGACAGATAGTGCTGGAAAAGGTTTATTGAAAGTTTATACTGTTTCTTCAGATATTATGAGAAGCACGCCAGGAACAGAATCAAGCAACAAACTGAATAGAGAGCTATTCACTCCTGCCCCTTATCTCGAAACTTCTTCCAGTGAAGAGACATCTGCTGAATTTGTTCTTAGTCCACAAAACCTGCACGAAGCATTGGCTGCAATGAATACTGAGGATAATTTGACAGTCTGAGGATACTGAAGACTCAGGGAACTACTACCCTCCACATAATCCACGCAGGGTCCAACTCTCAGGACAATATGTTATTTGTAGAGATGGGCAGGATCCTCATCACAAATGAGAAAAAGCTGGTGAACCCACCTGATTTGTGGTTATAGGATCCTGTTTTGAAGCCAGGCTTACCTATTTCTGCTACTGCACTAGTCTTGTACTGCTGCAACCACCTCCTCCCTGTGTATAAGCAAATAAGCCATTTATCATTTGTTCTCAAATTCATAGATTCTGAGTGTGGCGGTATTGACAAATAATACAAGAAATTGTCGAGTTTTGGAAGAGTCTGATTCATATTTTTCCCATTGCCTAAATGATGTAAAGTCCATGCTAAACAGCCTAAAGCAAGCATGTCCAAATCTGGCCCGGGGGCCAAATGCGGCTCCTTTTCAAATTTTGAGTGGCCCAGCAAGAGGGAGTGAGTGAGTGAGTGAGCAAGCAAGTGAACGTGATGGCAGCCTCCTGCCTTGCAGAGACAGAGAGAGGGAGGTTGGAAGAGAGGCCACCTCCCTTTCCTCTCCCTCCTCCTCTTTAGTGGACAGGCCCCACCAGAAGATGAAGAGGGTGCCCTGCCAGGATATCCCCTCCTCCTCTCCCCCACCAGCCAGGGCTGGCCCCATCAGGATTTTTGGCTGTGACTTGCACTCTAGGTTTTCTCTCTCCTCCTCGCTGAATGAGGCAGAGAAGGTGAGATCTGGGTCAAGGGAGTTTTTTTTTTGGGGGGGTGCCTGTTGTTCTTTTGCTGGTGCTGCTGGCAAGGTTTGGGGATCTGGCAATCACTTGTGGAGAAGAAGACGAGGGGGGTCGCTGGCTTTGGAAAAAACTTTCCGGTTCTTCTTCTATGTGGCCCATGGTGGGTACCTCTTCCAAGGAGGACAAGAGGAACAGGTAGGAGTCAAGAGAGGAGTCCAGAGAGGGGGAGCTGATAGTGAACTGTGGGGCAGGAGTGCACTTGCCCAGGCTCCAACAGGGAGCACCAGAAAGCCAGCCCTGAAGAGCACAAAAAGCCGGCATGGTGTGGGAGCTGCCACTCCACTTTCGTCACTGCTCCTACTCCTGCTGATAATGTTAATGGTTCAAAGAATGTCAGGCTGAATAATCAGCCCCCACAGATTTTTACTCACCAAATCCTGAACCTCCTTGCAAAAAGGTTGGACACCCCTGGCCTAGAGTGTTCCCTCTCAATAAATAGTTTCCTCCCCTCTGCCACTGTGGCTTCTATATTTTGGCAGTCAAATGCATTTACATCAGTTCAGATGGCATTTGTTGCTATTGTATTTGAAGTAATTCCAATTGTTTACAACATTAGTGCAAGAGACAGGGCAGTGGGATAAATGACTTGAATATCCTTTCTTCCAACTCTTCCCTGTTCCTTCCTTCCCTCACTTTAAAGTCTTGCTACTTCTGTGCTGGGGAAGCTTGATGATCAAGGGTGGGGGTGGGAGAGTGAGGACACAAGAGAAAGACAGTGGAAACTTACTAATCAAACTTCCAGCTTGCTCAGATAGCTCAGCTCTAGGGATTGGCACAAAATGGAAAAAATAATGTTTTGTTTTCTTTTGTGCCCACCCCATTTCATTTTGTTTCATTTCTTATGTTTTTAAAAAATAAATTGTATGAAATGAAACTAAATGAAATGGTTCCCCTGGGTCCTAGAGGTACCAGATTTGGTGCTGGGGAGCCATGTGCAGAGGGGTTCGGCTGAGCTGTCATCAGCTGAGCCCCTTTAAAAATGGCCCAGTCACCACCAGAGGGATTGCCTGGTGGTGACTGGGCCATTTTTAAAGGATTACAGCTGATGACAGCTCTGCTGGACTACTCTGAAAATGGCTCCCCGGCACTATATCTGGTGCCTCTAGACCCCAGGGAAGTCACCCCCACCTGCCTTCCAGCTGAGAGGAGGCCAGAAGCCAGAGCTGAGATTAGGAGGTGGGGAGAGCCGGAGCAACTATGGGGACCCACCTCCTCCTCTTCCCCCTCCTGGGCTCCGGTAATAGTTGCAGTGGTGGCTCATTGCAAGCCCAGCAGGTAAGAGGCCCCTTTTACAGATGGAATGAAACATTTTATTTCAATGAAAAAAAAACTATCATTTTGTTTCATCTGTAATGAAATGCTGCTTGCTTGTTTCATTTTGTTTTGTTTCATTACCTAACAAAATGACAAAAGAGCATTTTGGTTTTCATTTTCTGCCCATCCCTACTCCGCTCTAACCATGTCCCCTGAAAAACTTTATGAGCAGAGCATAATTTAACAAACTCCAAACAAGTATTTTGAGTGCCAATTTCTTTCCCTCTTTCTGCTGATTGTGTGTTGTTGGGCTAAAGTGAATTAATTTGTGGAAACTTGACATCCAGGTGCAACTTTACAGCTGATCTGTTTGCATTTCACCAGCTATGTAAGTTGCACCCACAGTAAGACTTCATCTTAGATATGTTTAGGATTTCACATTTGCTTGATTTCGCCCCGCCCCCCCATCTCTCCTTTTCTCATCATCTCAAAGAGAGCATAAGCTCTCTTAAAGCAGGAACAAAAAATATGATACCCAGCTCTTTTGGTTATTTGAAGCAAAGTCAATATGAAAACTGTTGCTTATAGTATGCTTATATAAAAGTATGCTTATATACCACCCCATAGCATTTCAAGCACTCTCTGGGCGGTTTACAATATAATTATTCAGGTTACACATAAAGTCCCCTCCATATCATATAAAGAAGCTAGATTGACTGGCAGTTGAATTTTACTTGTCATTTGAGAGGGAGATAACATTTCCCACCTCATCTGAAGGCATCAGCCTAGGTTATGAGAAGCAGGACTGGCTGTGTAATGGTCATAGCACTGGTCCCCTAAGAAGTGGAATGTCTGGGGAATGCCTATGGAAAAATCCACAGATATCAGACATGGCCCATGTCATCTAAATATACAAATCTGTCTGGGATTTATGTTGAGTGATTTCAACAAGATGAAACAATCTATTTCTTTGGGCTTTGCAACATGTCATACTGTCACATTCTGTTCTGCTCTGGTTAAAACAAACTGATACTTTATCCTTCTAATAATAATGGGCATCTATGTAATCAAAGTGTAGAATAGTTCATGTTTGTTTATATAAATTAACAGATTATCTAGAGTACACAACATGCAAAGTCTTTGGGTTGTGTGAATGCTAAATAAGTGTTTAACAAATCCAGTTTTTTTAAAAATATATTGTTTCCTTTCCACTTTTGAAACAAAATATGATCAGAACAATCACTTTTGGATGCTTGAAGGACAGCCTTGTCATCATGTTCTTCCTTTGTCTCCTTATAAATTATTCTTATGCATCTTTACAGTGACATCAACATAATGATGTATTACGCTGCCATGTAATCAGTAGGATATTTCCCTAGTAATATATTACTTCAAGCCATCAACTGAGGAGCATTACAGCAGTAATACTTTGACAATCATTTAAACTAGCATATCATCAGTGCTGCTGAACATCCCTCAAAAGATGGAATATGTTAAAGCACCATGAGACTGGTGCTGCTGTAATATAAAATACCAGCATAAAACAGGTGATGTAATTGCAATGGGTAGCATTTCCATACAGTTGAAATATAGTACTAGCATAATGGTGGAATGATGGAGCTTTGGTAGTCAATTTTTGTAAGAATTTCTCAAGATAAATCTGAGAGTGTGCACACTCCAAACATCATCATCATCATCAATTATATTTATACCTCACATTTCCAGTACCAAGACATTGTTCAACATGGCTTATGAAGTCCCTAAAGCAATAAAAATTCATAAAACTCTATTTAACTTTTAAAAAATAACATAAAATCAAGTAAACCAATCTCACTGTAAAACTATTAAAATCAAGTAGCTACATTAAAATAGTTAGAATTAACAAAGAATGCAGGCAGGACAAATGTCCTACTTCCATCTGAAAATATTTATTTTTACTCTTTTCTTAAAATCAGTCCATGTGGAAGCAGAACACAACTCTGCAGGGAATGCATTAAATGGGCTGGGAGCCACACACTCACGGCTGTAAAGGAATGGATTAGAAGCCACTGAAATACACCCAAATGAATTTTACTGTCCCTCTCAAGATCTGCCATGCAGACTATTGACAGCCTGTACTAAAAGGAATGAAACTTGACAGTTGTAGTAGGAGGTTAGCGGCAATCTGACTGCTAAATTCTGAATTAGCTGAGGTTTCTCAGCATTATTCAAAGGTGCACACTAGAGATGGGCACGACTTAGCGGTATTCCCGTTTCCATATTCGTTACTCGTATCCGTTACTCTACGGAAACGGTAACGGGAATTACTCTGCCAGAATTCGAGCTCGAACCGACGAACGAACAATTTGGTCTGATTTGTCGTGCTCGTTACTTCCATCGCGCAATGCCAAGCGGCACAGAAAAAAAGTTTTTAAAAGTAAAAAAAAAACCGATTCCCGGCCCTAAAAGTAGGCGAAAACTGTCTGAGGGCACCTACCAGGCCAGAAGGATGTTTTATTTGGGGGGGGGGTTCCCCGCCCCCCTCTCCTTGGCTATTGCTACTGCTGCGCTGCTGGTACCAGGCTGGGAGGGCGCATCCATTTGCCATGCAGTGCGGGGGATCCAAAATGGCGACCGCAATATTTTTTTTGAAATTGTTGCCCAAAACCCCACCAAAGCACCACAGAAACATGCGAAAATTAGCTATTTTAAATGCTTGAATTTTTACAGTAGCAGCAGTGGGTTTTTCTTGAAAAAAAAGTCTCCATTGATTTTATTTAATTTAATTTAATTTTATTTTATTTTATTACACCTGCACATTCGCAATGAGTGGACCATGCAAATTTTCCACCAATCGCATGGCCACTTGACATTCAGCTACCCAAAGGCCAGAAACTTTGAATGCAACATTCATATTCGGAGTGCTACTTCCCTAGGATGAGTAAAAAAAGTACAGGACAGATAAAAGCACCATGAACTGAGCTTGATCTGCAAGAGTTTCCCTCTCTTTCAGACATGCTATGTGCTATTCAGGATCCTGAAATGGAGAAATGATAGCAAGAGACAAAGGACACACAGCTACTGGTGTTCAAGTAAGATTTGCATAACTTGTCCTGGCTAATTGTGGGCAATTGATGAGATCCAAGAACACATCTTGATTATTCAGTCACTTGGTTGTATGGATCAGGCACATGACCAGTTACAAACATGAGATGCATCCCAGCACCTTGTCAATTAGCAATGATAGCTCAGATATTTAGTTATCTGGCAAGCAC
Source organism: Phrynocephalus guinanensis (assembly GCA_037367245.1). NCBI lineage: Eukaryota > Metazoa > Chordata > Lepidosauria > Squamata > Agamidae > Phrynocephalus > Phrynocephalus guinanensis. The sequence continues at coordinate 70,091,657 of CM074739.1, read as the reverse complement.
AGACACTAGAACATAAACAAAGTTAGGTAAGATGCATTCCATATACATAAGTGAACAGGAAAGCACTTAAACTTACTGTAGGATATGAGATGAACTCAATGGCCAAAATATTGTTGCTTAACCACAACTAGAGCAGACCCACTGAACAGTGAGGACTTGGTGAGTCAACTTTTCCATAAGTTCCACTGATTCAATGGGCCTACTCCACTCCATAGGAGCCTTGTGGTGCAGTGGTTAAATGCCTGTACTGCAGGTAAAACTGTGCTCATGACCTGGGGATCAATCCCAGTAGCAGGCTCATGGTTGACTCAGCCTTCCATCCTTCCAAGGTCGGTAAAATGAGTACCTACCTTGCTGGGGGGCAATGTGTAGCCTGCATACTGTAATTAAAACTGTAAACTGCCCAGAGACTACTTGAAGTGGTATGGGCGGTATATAAGCAGAACAATTTATGACACTAAGCCAGTGTTTTCCCTCTGTTCCTGTCGGTGATGTTTATTTGCTCTGACCCTGCTGTGGTGTACATTGAAGCTCTGCTACCTTTGCTGGAAGATTCTGTGTCAGGTATTGCAATTGACCTGTACATTAAAAATCAAGCACACTAGTTTGTCTTCATTTCTCTTCTACTGTGGGAAATACTGCAATACTCCAGCTCTTTGACAAAGTACTTTGACTTTTCAAACACTGGTGGTATCATTTTATGGCTTGGTCATAGTATTAGTCAACAAATAAAATTACACATACTTCTGATGTCTTTTTCTTTCACATAACCATATAACTCTGATTCCACTTCCACAAGTTTTCTATATCTAGTATTTTCTTTTCCATTCTTAAGAGTTTCTTGATATAAGAATATTTAACTTGTAAAAGGTCAGTTATAGCTTTTACTTCTGGAAGTTTGTCCTCTGTCACTTTAAAATATTCAAAATAAAGAAACATGCTTCTCTTTTTCCCTGTATTTGTGTGTGAATAATCTGTATTTAACACAGTGAATTATCACGGTCATAGCACAATAATTTGATTTGAAATAGTGGAAATAGATATGGGGAGTACATTTTAGGGCACAATTGACTAAAGCTACCTGTTTTAAGAATCTGTACATAATGCAGAATGAATCTGTGATGAAAGGCTCATTCTTGTTAATTATAGTAATTATATACTGTGTTGTTGTTTTTAACTCATGGCAACTCTCATAGGATATTCTAAGGTACTCAAAAGTGGTCATTCCTTTTTGTGACAGGGATCAGAGATAAATACAATAACACTAGGAAAAGTTGAAGGCCACAAAAGAGGAAGACCAAACAAATTATGGGTTATCCTCCTACAGAAAGCCACACCCTTGAGTTTACCAGAGCTGAGGAGGGGCTGTCAGTGACCGGTGATTCATATATTGGGCAGATAAAAACAATGTATCAAACTCAAATAGGCATAAAATTCATGCACATGAGCCTCGTCACTCAGGAGCCTCCTAAACCCTTGTGTGTTGAGTGTGAAGGCTTCATAGAACTCTAGAATTGTATCCAGCATGATTATAGGGTTCCCATGGTGGAAAATTCTGGTGTGTCTTGGTTCCCAGTCACTGGAGCTCTGTAATTTGATTAAAAGCATTGGGATGCTGCCAGACATACAGAGTTGATCAGAGGTGGAACTTACATGCATAATTATTTCCTTGAAAATACAGGGAAATGCTTCAGTTTAGTTTGTTTAACAGATTATGCGAGAGTAAATACTTTGATTGCTACAACCAACATACAAACATAATGTAATCACTGCTGAAACAGAACATGTTGGGATGGAAATCCAAACATTGGTAAATGAAGTGAGGTGTGTTAGGTATATAACTCTGGTTTGGATTTTCCTAGAGTCAGATTCATAGTGGCTCCACCCTTAAAACTTTGTTGTTTTCATTATCTGTTTATACATTTAAATAACTACTGAAATTACTTTTAAGTTTATTATCTGTGCCAATGACTGAAGCCAAACATTCAAATGGAAAAATGCCAGTGGCACAGAGAGTACTCAAAGATTGTCCAAATATTTATTCAATTTGAAAACTGTTCCAACAGGAAAACATATAAATGTTGTTTTCTGTAGACCGATGGGCAGCTGTAACTTTGTTGACTTTCATTTTTTACCTACTAATTATTTATTTCTCTTTTTTCTTTATCATATTTCTTTTTATTTTTTGTTATCAATGCATTATTTTCATTCCTATTTTGACCTACTACATTTTTTTCAATATTCTTTATTCATCTCTAAGGGCATTTATACATGACCCCTAAACTCCGGGGCAAATGGCTCCCAGCTCCGGAGCTTAAAAATGTTTACCCACCAGCTCTGGAGTTAACAGGAAATTAAGTGCGACCATGCCCATTTTAGCGCGTCCCAGCGCACTTTTCAAGTACCTAATCTTTGGAGGTGAAAATTATTTGATCCGGTGTAACGATAGTGAGTGCAGGGCTCTCCTTGCTTCTGTTTGTTGTTTTTGGGCTCCCGCCCCTTTAAGAGCTACTTTTACAGAGACGAGAGGCAGAACGGAGGTGAGCGGCATGCTTTTCTTTCTCTTTTTCTCCCTCCCCTCACGCAGCCAGCAGCCAGGAAGTGCGGAGGGGGTGGGAACACAGGAAGAGCGAGGAACCCCTAAGATCTCTGGTCCGAATTTAAGTGGACAGTGGATCTTAGGGGTCGTGTAAAAAGGCCCCTAAATGTAGATTTAGGACTCATTTCCACTGACAATTTACAACCACTGTTGAACATGGTTCTACTTAATGTGATCTATAATCATGTCACACATCAACTGATTATAAACTACAGTATGTGTTTCTTATTTCTTCTTGAGACTGGTGGGTATGCAAGCAGGATGAATAGGTGGGCCACCAGGGTGGGAGAGTGAATGAATGAGCCAGGAAGTGGAGGATGAGTAAGGTGGGTGAGAAAGCATGTGTGAGAAAGCAAGGCAGACAGGTAACGTAGTGAGTGGGCGAATGGGTGAGTGGGTGAGTGGGCAAGCAAGGAGGGGGAGGGGTGAGCGTGTTGGCAACAAGCATAGTAGATGAGCAGACAAATTGGCAAACATGTGGGATGGGCAATGCAACAAAGCAGGGCAGGTGGGTGAGCAGATGGGTGAATAAGTTTAAGGGGTGGGTGAGTCAGCAAGCAGAGGGTGGGCAAGAAAACAGGGCACATGGGTGAGTAAGTGTGCTAGCAAATATGAGAGTGTGTTTGGATGTGGGCAAGTGCATGCTCAAGTATGAGGAATGGACAAGCAGACAAAGGAGGACAAGAAAGCAAGGAATATGCCCAGAGGCGTAGCTAGGGCTTCCATAGCCCAGGGCAAAATTCAGTTTTTGCACACACACCCACAAGATGTGAATCATAAGGGGGTGCCACGTGGCAGATACTGGGCCGCAGTGGTGGCCATGTCGGAGTTCAGCCACTGCCGCAGCTGCCTGTGGGGTCGAGTCAGCTGGGGTGCTCTCAGTTCCGCACCTTGCCTCATTGGGGGCCCTTGGTGGTGGGGCACACTTTAGAGTCCTGGTTCAGCCCCATGCATGACGCCTCTTCTGTGCACACCCCATTGGCTCTGCCACCCAAGACTGGCAGCTGGCACCACACCTCCATAGGGTGCCCCCAGCGATGGGGAACATCGGGCCTGGGATTGGCATGTGGGGAGGGGGAGCAGGCAGCCCTGTTTGGAGCTCTGTGCTTGGGTCTGACACTCCACCCCTCGCTGTGTGGGCCGCCCACCGGATGCCACAGATTGGATGGGCACTGAGCTCTCCACCCACCCACCTGCCACATTGACCTATGCCGTTGCCTGGCTGGGGGCCTGGGCAAGTCCATGGCTGCCTTCCAGCTCCTTCTGGTGGGAGGGGCACCAATTATTATTTGGCACCCCTAATTGCTGCACCTGGGGCACCCCACCCCTTTGCCCTCCCCACACCATGCCCCTGAACATGCCAGGTGAGCAAGCAGGGAGATGAGTGAGCAGGTGGGTGAGCAGGTGGGTGAGCAGGCAGGGGGTGGGCAGGAAAGCAGGCTGAGTAAGTGGGTGAGTGAGTAGATGAGCAGGTGCCCAGCAAGCAGGGGAATTGAGTAAGTGATCAGACAAGTGAAGAGTTGGGAGTTGGATAAGTAAGCAAGGCTGGCAGGTGAACAAGCAGGCAGGCAGACAGCTGCTCAGCTGCAGCGACTCATCTTCACTGCTGCTGACGACTAACTGAGAGGAGCTGTGGCAAAAACGTAAGCCTGCATATAATTATTCAGTAAATATTTTCTGTTGAAATGATGAGCTAAATAAAATCCAAAATGCAGCAAAAGCAACATTAAAATAAACATCACAACAAAAGCAAAACAGGAAATATTTGGGTGGCCTTTAGGTGTTTACACGTTGTTGCGCAGGTAGCTACATGCAGATTTCGCAAAGCTGGGAGACCTGCAATGGGATTCAGAAACTGCTTGCATAATGATTTTGTATAATCAGACCAAATATATTTTGTCAAAGAAATGGCTCAACACATAATCTTATAAATTCCAATTCTAGGGATTGGTCAGTGAGTGGGGAGCTGGTTCTAAGCAGTCCTTCCATACCAAGACGTTATCAGTGTGGTTGTCAAGCCTCTCTTTCCTTCTCTCTCCCCCCTCTCTCTCTCACACACAAACACACAATGAAAAAAGTAAAGAATGTGTGAAGCAGTGCAAACCTCATTATTTTTGAAATAGATATGAAAATGAATGCTGTTCTGGGATGCTGTTGAGTCATTACGGAAGAAGAATCCGAACTGATAATGTAAGAATGAATATTCCACTGAATGTTAATTAACAATATATTGGCAAAGTTGAAAAATCAACAGCAGTTAAAGAGGCTAATGAGGTGAAAATAATAATTTGGCCAGACTTATTGATATTGTCTTGCCTTGGAAACTGTTTTGCCAGTAAATTGCAATAAATGAAAGAGTAATACAGTTTTCTTTCTAATTACAAGATAAAATTATAAATCAATGTTGCATTTTAACAGAGTGTCACATAGCGAATCTCAATCTTTCATAGCTTACATCCCACCAAACACTTAGTCAAAGAACCTGGTTCCTGAGTCCTGCCATGATGGGGGGGGGGGGGAACGCCCTCATGTTTTGAGAAGGTCATTTGTGAGTTTGCATGTATTCTGTTATTGGCCTAATTTCAACTTGTGTTTGTTAGGATTTGTATAACATATTGTGGCTAATCAAGGCTCATTGATGAGGAATTAGGCATGTGTCTGGTCATGTTTCTAAATGCAAATGGGGATGTGCTCCAGTTACTCATTGACATTTAGCTGTGGTAAGTTGTCTAACTCTTTCCTGAACCACAAGAGAATTCCAAAGATTATATATGTTATTGTTGATCAGTAGGTGAAGTGACAGGAACCCTGTGTCCACAAGTTACTGCTGGTATGCCTGCAATACATATTTATTTATTTAATTTAAAATTTCTCCATCCCATCTTTGTCCCCAAAAGGATCCAATGTGGGTATTAACTGATGAATAACTTTCAACAGATAGTGTACATAGAAGTCATGTGACACTTGTAGGAGTACTGGAGGGTCAAGTGATAGTGAGTCAACAATTATGAAAACCTGAGTCTCACAGACCTACACTGACTGCTGCTGAGTCCTGTCAATGGTATGTGTTCCATGAGTTAAAAAGTCTTCCTAGGTTTCACATGGGGAGACCTGGATTCCATTCCAATTCCATCATGATGTTCCCAACATCATATTGCATCGGTCAGCCAGCTTATCCATATATATAGGAGAAAATGGGCTAATTACTTTGAGCACAATGGAATCAGAACTTAGGAGAATTCCTTTTTCAGTTATCTGGAAGATGAGTGATGCCAACTGGACTTCTTTTCTTGAGAGATCGAAACCTTTCGCTACTCATCCAAGCAGCTTCATCAGCTACTGCTTGGATGAGTAGCTACCGGGCCACTGCTAGAGCCTGACTCAGACACCGATCGCTTAAGGACAGGAGAACCTGCAGGTGCATCTGCAGATCCTCCAGCAGCTGACTCAGACAGTAAATCAGGCATGTCCAAACTTTGGCCCTCCAGATATTTTAGAACACAACTCCCACAGTCCTTTGCCATTGGAAATACAGCCTTGGAATTCAGGGAGTTGTGGTCCAAAACATCAGGAGGGCCGAACTTTGGACATGCCTGCAGTAAATCATTTGCCTTGGAAGATTCCTCCCTTCCCTGAAGAGCTGCCAGCTGCAAGCAGCAAAGACTTACAGCTAGGAGGAACAGAGACAGACTATATGAGGCTTGGAGACATTTATGTTCTGGAAGCCCTGATTTTTAACAGGATGTATGTTTGAGGATATGGGTGGTGATCTCTTGGGACATAAAAATAGGCATTCACAGCTAGGCTACCTTGAGGGAGCAACAAGTTGCTACCACTCTGGTGCCTTGTGACCTGTTTACCTGAACCTCTTTCCTGCTTGGCTGACCCTGGATTCCATCTTTGGCTCTGAACTTTCTCATTCCCTGGAACTGGCTTAAGTTTCTGGTACATCTCAGGTCTTGACCTTGGACCTCGCTCTTGAATTCCTGCTCTGTTATTGTACTTGGCACGGAGTTTTTTGCTGTGAGTCCTGGATTCTGTTAACTCCACATTGCCTGTGCTGTATCTGCAACCTGAGTTTCCAGTAAAGTTGGACTATCATACGTGAGAGTGTGGGTGAGTCTTGACAGTTTGCTCCCACTGACACACACTCCCCTAGCAGCACAGAGGAGGTGTCAGGCATGGAGGAGATGGTCTTTAACCAGCCGCATGCACCTTCTGACACACCTGGTTGCACAGCGTCAACAGATGTTGATGCAAGCTGGTCCCCCTCCAAAGTGTCCATTGCTGCCTTCGGACAAGTTTGGAGGAAATCTGGATAAATTCCCAGCATTTTTGGCACAGTGCAAGCTATTTGTGGAACTCCAGGATCGAGACTTCCCTACTGACAAATCTAAGGTCTGTTTCATTACTAGCCTACTGACTTGGCAGGCAACCAATTAGGTGACTCCTTTGGTCCTTGGGCCTTCCCCCCAATGGACAATTATCAAGGCTTCCTGAATTACATAGCTGCTGCTTTTGTTAATCCTTTGCAGGCTGCCATGGCTAATAGGAAGATCAGGGCTTTGAAGCATGGCAGGGGTTCTATTTCCCAGTGTGCCACAGAGTTCTGGCTCCTGGCCCAAGACCTAACATGAAACGAGGCCACCCTCATGGACCAGTTTATAGAGGGGTTGTCTGATGGAGTGCAGGATGAGTAGGCTCGGGTTGATCAGCCAGATACTCTGCAGGGGCTTATCACCTTGTGTTTGAGAATATCATGATGGATGGCTGGAAACCTGTCACCTTGCCAAGGTCAGCAGCCACACCCAGGACCTTGTGCACTGGTTACCACTACCAACACCTGTTCCTCCAAAACCTGAGGAGCCAGAACCAATGCAGCTAAGGGCTGCTAGTCCATACCTCATTGGCACATTGGTGCTCCCTCTGCCTCTGTCTATACTGTGGGGGTTGTCATTTTGCTTCAGCTTGCCCCCACATTTGCAGTGTCATTGGCAGTAAAAGGGCTGCTTCAAGCCTGAAGAAGCCTGTGGGTTTGGAGCTGCCAATTGGATACTTAGTCATGTTGTAGTCCCCCAGGGGCCCTTTCTGGTGCCAGTTACTCTAGGACTGCCTGATGGTCAGAAATTGCCAGTGTTTGCCATGGTGGATTCGGGAACTGCCTACTGCTTCATGGACACAGGATTTGCAAAGTGGCACCAGGTTCTAGTACAACACAGAGCAACTCCCCTTCTCATGGAAGCCATCAAAGGTTGGCTTATCTCATCAGGCCCAGTGACCCAGGAGACCTGCCCCATCAACCGTGCACGTGCTGCATCATACAGAGCAGCTGAGGATGAATGTGGCTCGCATGCCTTGCTTCTCACTCATTCTGTGATTATCCTATTGCTCTGAACACATAAACCCTTGGTGGACTGCATACAAGGGGAGTTGAATTTCACAGTGCCCTGTCCACATTTTGATGCAGCCACCGTCATTGCTGCCACCGCTCTTGACCCAACCTCCTTGCTACCTTTGGCCTACCAGGATTTTGTGGATGTCTTAGAGGAGAAGGGAGCATATCAGCTTCCTCCTCATCAGCCCTGCAACGTCACAGATGTTTTTCAGATATAGTTCCCAGAATTGCCTGGTCATTGTGATACCTGCCTCTGGTAGTAGGACATTTCTGGCAGGTGTAGCCCAATGAAGGAACTTCTCCAAATCATGACAGGAAGAGATATGTGGCACATAAACTATAGTGACAATCATATTAAGGAGTAATTAGAACAGTCCCATTTTTAGATCACAAACAGATGCTAGATAACAGTTCATTAGAAGGCACATTAATATTAGTAAGACATGGTTCAAACAGATTTTCAATGTATAAGAAAACCAGACTTCAAAGGATTCCTAAATGTATATCTTTGTGATTGGATCAGAAGACAAAGAAGGCAACTCCAGCAGAGTTTGGTAAGTGAATGAAGTTCTTGAACATACAAACAAGCAGCACCCAATAATCTCTTTTTGTACTGTGCTTTTTATGTGAACTGCCCAGAGTTCCCTTTGGGAAATTGGTGCAGTATACAAATATAAAAATAATAAATAAATAAATAAATAAATAAATAAATAAATAAATAAATAAATAAATAAATAAATAAATAAATATTAACATGCATGTCCAGCTTTGGCATTCTTATTGCTGTGGAAACTTGTGGTAGAAGCTTCTTATGGGAGATAAAACCCATTTTTGTCCTGTTTGGCTTGTCATGATGACGATAGTTTCCTTAAGAACTGAATAAACATCTATGAAACTCATATTTTGTGGAGGAAAAACAATAAAAGTCAAACTCAAAGCCTGGACCTAACCAGATTTCTTCTTCTTCTTCTTCTTCTTCTTCTTCTTCTTCTTCTTCTTCTTCTTCTTCTTCTTCTTCTTCTGTTGTTTTGTGTGTGTGTGTGTGTGTATTTCTTGGGTGTTTCCCCCAATTATACCATGCGGCCACAAATTAGTATAAAGGAGGCATAGAAAGTATTTGGAGATGAAGAAAACATTTCCCTTGTGTGATCAGGGCCTGACTTGGATTCTAAGGCAAGTTATGTAATTTAACAAAGTTTGTGGACAGAAAAATGTTGTCCTCCCCATTGAAGCCATGTAAAGCCATAGAGTGACCTGGTCTCCCTGACCCCCTTAGATTCCCCTCCCACTCATCTGCCCACAAATCATTTCTCCAGCCCAAACTTTCAACTGCTGCTACTAGAAGCTTCCAGGAGCAGCAATCCATGCACAAACAAATATATTCCAAAACTGGAAGTGGCCTGTCAGCCCCTTCTAGCTTCCAAGGGCAGAAAAGTGGCCTTTGGGACTGCTGATGTTGACCTGGGAGTTCTCTCACTTCACAAGGAAATGTATCTTTTGGGATATTTCTTAAGGTTTCAGTCTAATACCTGATTAGATTTAGACCTAGACCTAGTTCCAATCCACTGAACTCAACAGACCTTACTTTTGAGTACACCTGTACAGGATAGCACAGGTAGTCAACTCGTCTTGGGATCCAAGCCACTTTTTTCAGCACCTTCTTTCTCTCTGTGCCAGGTTAGCAAATTGAGAGCATCTCAAAGTTGTGGGGCTTTTAGCATGGTTTTAATTTAGCCAGAAACATCCTGTTGATGCTGACAATAAGCTCTTAATGATGTTTTCAGGTTCAGTTAACTAAAGAAATAAAGCTTTTAAAGCATTCATCTATTGATTTTGTGAAGAGTCTGAGTTTTTATTAAGTGAACAAACAACAGCTATATCATCAAACAAGTTGGGGACATTCAAAAATAACTAAAGCATGTCCATGAAGACAAATGCTTTAAAAAAAAGTGATTGTCGCATATAGATTCACATCTCTAGGGCTGTCATAGTATTATTTTTAATTCAGTGCTGGGAATGAATTTTTAAAAACTACTTACATTCTTAGTATGTGTGTGTGTGTGTGGGGGGGAATAATTCAGTAATCTCATTTCAGATATCCAAAGTTTTCCAACATTTTCCAGTGAAATTACGTATTTCTGTCTCACATATATATTGTTATCGTTCTCAAGATTGCTTGTGGTTGCAGAAAGTTATCTCATTTTATTTTCACAACAAGCCTACAAAGCAAAGCAAAGAGTGATCAGATAGAGAGAACTATTCATAAATGACAACATTATCAGGCATATGACAATGAAATGTCTCTTTTCTTCTTCCTCATGCTCTGATGCATTTCCTCGCAATGTTGTTGAGAATTCTGAGGCTTGTAAGAGCATTTTGCGCAATTTGTGCCAATTGAGTAATTGCACAAAATTGCTGTTATTGTTGGCTCCCTAATGTCAGAAGGAACAGATAGGTTATTTGTCTCTTCTTCATCAGTCAGACAGCCTTGTGTTTGCTGTTTGTGTCCGCTTTGCTTTGTTAAAATAAATAAGTTTTTATGCAGAGATATTTTGCAAAACCTGTCAAAACCTCAATGGGAAAAACACACATTTTGTCTCAGTCTCATTCTAAAGATATGAAATATCATGGGCAGCAAAAAATTCTCAATATTCTAGGTGAAATCCAGTAGTAAGTCATAAGTAGAGCAGAACCATTGACTCAGGGGGCATTTTATGAGTCAACTTCTCTGTAAGTTGTATTGACCTAATGTATTTCAGCCTTTGCCTCTGTGCTGAAGCAGGTGGTCTCATCAAAGAGCATGTAACTTTTTATAAATTGATCATGTCTTTGAGACAAGACAAAGGACCTTCAGACCCTGAAATCGTGGATCCTTCTTTCATCAGTCCTCGCTGTGGGATATGCTAGCTAAGTCTGATGGGAACAACAATTTAATATATATTTGGAATGTCAAACATGCCCTATGGGAGTGTCAGAAAAGACATTACCTGCCAAGAGGGTAACATGTATCTATCCACCTCTGCATTTAGTCCTCAGAGTACAGTATATTACAAACTCAGAGATGCTTCAAAAGACATTTTAAAGTCTAAGAAGGAAGCAACTGATATTGATAGGGAATGGGGAGATCACAATTCGGCACAACTGAAAATCACATATATGTGCCTTATGAAATTCATTACATATCTATGTGAGACATAGATTGTGTCCCACAACATAACAGTATTTCAAAGGAAACATATATGCAATGGTTCTCTGTGATAATAATATGATAATTGCAGACATCCACTAGGGATTGATGCCCTTAGAAATTTGCTTTTGTCTGTAATGTCCAAGAAAAACAAGCACCCTTACCCACATCGTACCACAGAGCTGTAAATCATAATAATTGAATAATAAATCTATATACATTTGAAAAGTAAATAAATAGCCATGAAACAAACTCTTGTCACTTGGAACAGCAGGGGAAGCTCAGCAGGGAGTCAGTGGGGAACCTCACAAGTTCCCTCACTGCAGACAAGTCAGTACCTGACAGGGTTGTCAAAGAGATCGGTAAAGCTGGCATAGGCAGCGAGGGGTGACAGTGATTGCCAGAGAGTTGGAATCGGTGCAGTCCTTGCTACACCTGGCAGATCAATTGGATGGCAGAGAATGGTGTAGAAAGGGAAATGATCTGCCTTGTTCTAGCCTTCGTTGGTGGGACAAAAGACCCAAAAGAACAATGTGCAATATTTTCAAAGTAGTTTGTTTTACTGACTTTCCACTTCACTTTTTGCATCATCAACTTCAACACAAGACAAGGTGGTATTGTGGATGGCAAGGTTTATATGAGAATTGTGGCAGATCAGTCATCTTGCACCATCAGACCTTCTGGATGGGGGTGGCATCAGCAAGCTCTGTGGCTGTTGGCTTAGATGGCTTTGGTTACTATGAATCTAGGTGTGAAGGTTGGGAGGAGATATACACCACTGTATTTGCTTTGTCATTCTTAACTATACTGGTAGGAAGATTTTTTTTACTGAGCAACTACCGTTTTTGAAGGGAATAAGTGTTTCTTCTATCCCTCTGTAGTATTGCACATTCTTATTAAGGTTTTATCCTTTCCAGCCTCCAAACACTTTTCTCCAATCCCTCAGAATCTATAGCCTCTTTATGTTGCCAGGTGCTGAAAGAAAAGCATTTTGCACAGACATTTCAGTTATTGAGCTGTATGCCAACAGGCTCTGATGCTGAGACCCAGCAACTGAAAGCAATATATTTTTCTTGAGTTGTCTAAGAAGCAGAGTTAGATGGTTTCTGGGGCTTTTGGGTGTCTGTTTCCTTCCTTGGTATATATGGCAGGGCTGTATTTCCAAAACAAGGTTTACAGAGTGCCTTTTAGAGATGGGCATGAAACAGAAAAATGGTGTTTCAGTTTTTCGATTCTCGTTGAGAGGTCTGTTTCGGTTCGTTTCCGTTTGTCGGGATTTTTTTGAAAAATTTCGTTACTGTTTTTCATTTTTTCTTTTGTCATTTCTACCTGCTTTTTGCGCGATTTTTAAAGCATTTCCGTGCGTAGGCATCCTCCAACACCCCAGACCAGAGGGAAAACACTAAAAAAAAATGGATGCTGGCAGAGACACAGTATAGACTAGGTATGCAGGGAGGTTGCAAAAGCAGCGGCGGGCGTTGCCCAGGGTGCAAGGCAGCCACAGAGTGACTGCACTGCGGGGCAGGGGAGAGTACTCACCGAGAGGTACGCAGCACACACACACACAGGGAGGCTGCAGGACTGAACCTAGAGTCGCAGAGACAGCAATCCCACCCTAACTCCCACCAGAGACTGCAAGGAGGATGGGGACTGCCAGAGCTTTTTATGCCCTCTGTGGCTGCCAGACCTGCCTGTCAAGTCTGCAACCTGGGGATGCTATTGGCTGAACATGATCCCATCACATGGCTTGACTCCATTTTGTGGCTGGTGGTGACATCCATTTTAAAGGGAAAAGAAAAATACATCGCGATGGGAGAAGACAAAAACAAACGTTTTAAGGACCCCAACCCCCCTGGTAGGTATTATCAGACAATATAAATAATTATTGCTGTGTTTTTACAGATGTCCAGGGCATTTTTTAACATTTAAAACAGCTCATTTCATTGTGCGTCGCCATTAACAGAAACGAAATATAACGACCACAATTTTCGTGGTTCTGTTCGTTTTGTTGCATTTTCATCACAATTTTCATTTGTCGTTTTGTTACGTAACGGAAACAACAAATGGTAACGGAAACGAAAAAATGTTCGTTCCGTGCCCATCTCTAGTGCCTTTATTTGTAGAATGCCCTAAATGGTATTGCTTTTCTAATTTGCTTCTATATAGCAACTATGCTTCAATTTTCTGGGGTGCGGATGGGGGTAATGAGTAGAGAGAAAACACACTGTGTAGGAGCAAGCCCACATTTTCTTTCCATTCTTCAGAATGCTGTAAGGTTAGTCCACTCCCAACAGATTTGAGAAGAAAAATTGCTAACATTGAATGAATATTCTAGTTGAATCTTGGTAGGTAGTATCATAGTATCTACAAAATAACAAGCAGGATTGGGTGGGGGGGTGTTGCATCAATTTGCCTCCCCCAGTTCTGCCATCGTATTCTTTTCAACATCTAAACCCTTTCCCACTGTATGCTCTTCTGGATACTTTTTTCCTTGCTGGTCACAGGGAACCTTGCAGAAATCAGCAATAGCAACAACTGAAGTTAAATTAAGCTAAGTAGTCCTATGAAGCTTGGCAAAAGAAATTCATAGATCCATGAAGGGGAATAGACTGTTGTTGAAACAGCGGAAAGCCATGCTCATACTTGTCTTTATGCTTTGTACTAAATATGCATTTTTTTGTCTCCCTTTGACGGCTTTTGAGACTGATGGGCACAGTACCTAACCAGATTTTTTTCTTCTTCTTCTTCTTCTTCTTCTTCTTCTTCTTCTTCTTCTTCTTCTTGATGTGCTTCTTTCCACTCCCTATAACATCTTTGCCAGATGGAACATTCTGAAGAAACCAAGAGTACATCATGAATCTAACATTTCAATAATAATTGTGTCTTGTTCGGTTAATTCTGATTTACAGAGACCCTAGCTTTTCTATTTATTTATTATTTATTTATTTTTCAAATTTATATACCGCTCCTACTTCCCGGGCGGGAACTCAGGGCGGTTCACATAAAAAGTTAAAAGCAGAAAAAATCAACAAAGAAGGAGCAATCTCTATAAGAATAAATAAGGCGGGGCAAAAGTAAGCAACACAGAGGGGGGGGAAGGTAGGTACAAAGTACTCAATTATTACCAGTTACTTCTTCTGATTATTTGGGAGCATGCACTTTCCAAGCCAGATGCTGCAGCCCGTTGAGCCACACATTTTAGTGGTATAGAACTATATATATATAGGTCCCTTTAGGGACTTTAATTATCTACTGTTTAAAGTTGATTCTCTATGATGCAGTTCAGCTTCCAATATTGTCTGCACCTTTAACTAATTCAATTACTTCTTACTGTGCATAGATGAAGACTCAAGCAGTATTAAGTGAGATTGCAAGATGACAACTGGAAAATAGGATGCTTCCGGAAGACAGCACATGCTGATTAAATGGGTGTTAGTTGAGACAACATGCCTTTCTGTGTTTTCAATTTAATTATCTGCTGAACGTTGAATCCTTTTTTGTATATTCTTAGCTCCTATATCATCATCTTCTTAACTTCTATATCATCATCATCATTGTTGTCATCATCATCACCATCACAAAGAGTCAGACATGACTTATCCACTGAACAACAAAAACAAAAACTGCTATATAAGGAGAGATCATGTATTAATTTGGCTGCTTAACTTGTTCAACACAGTTAAGTGCCGCTGATAGAAACGCAGCTTGAAGTCTCTTAATGATCTTTCTGTCTGTCTGTCATCCTCCTCCTCCTCCTCCTCCTCCTCCTCCTCCTCCTCCTCTTCTTGTCTGTGAAGATTCTCAGTCATCCAGGTGAGGTTATCTGGAAGCTGAGTCATGGCAACTGGACTTATTTTCTTGAGAGATCAGTCCAAGCTGAGTCCTATCTAGTGCTGAGAAGAGGGGAACAAGAATTTCAGTTAGTTGTGAGTAGTATTACTGAAGGTAATCAGGTATTGCATCTTGTGCTGTGCACTTATTTTTTTTCTCCCCTAGGTGTAGATCATTGCATTTGTCCCTGTTAAATTTCATTTTGTTGTTTTCAGCCCAGTACTCAAGCCTATCAAGAACTTTTTGAATTTTGTAGCTTCCTTCCCAGGTACTAGGTATTCCACCCAATTTTCTGTCATGATGGCCTGACTGGTGTTTCAAAGTTTACCTGTATTTTAACATCCTAAAGAAGTTTTAGTGATACAACACCCTGTCTCAGTACATAGGACTCTTCCTCCATAGAAACTGAGTATATTAATAAGTAGGGCACAAGGTACCCACAGGGAGGTACAAATCTCTGAAACCCCTTTCCATGGTCCTCATTTTTCTGCTTCTTAGTACATTTCTCAATGCTTTCATGCATTTTATTCCCAGATAGAAAATAATGTGTGCTTGTCTTTTATATATGTCATCGCTAATCCCTAGATCTTTCACCTACTGCAATACAATTTTTGTAGGCTTTAAATATCCACTGATTCAAACATACTGGGGAGAGCCATTTCATCAGTTTAGAAGGGAGAAAGGAATCAGTGATCCCTTTTTGAATTGAGGATTGGCTTTAAAAAGAGAATTACCATTCTTATTCCCTTTGATTTTTTTCTCATTCTGCTGTTATCTATTGGGAAACCAGGTGGTTCTGTTGCTAAAAAAATCTATTTAGAATGGTTTTTGCCTCCTCCCAGACTGAAATAAAGAGGACAGACAGTAACTTTGGGTTAAACAAGGGCCACAAGTTTATTAACAGCTTACTTAAAACTATGGATACGGGAGCCTACGTGGTGCAATAGTTTGAGATCAGTAATTCACAAAGATATCCATATCCCATGTGACATTCAGTGAGATCCCTACTAAAGATGTAACTCCAATAGGGCTGTCCTCAGCCACTTACTAATCCTAATTTATTTATTTCCTTATCCTATGTTTGACTCAAATCTTATTTGCAGCCAGAGGGCTACCAAGCACCACCAGGGTGCCAATCTGGGATCTCACCAGGATCTATTAACCTATGTACTACCCACCAAGACTAAGGAGCTATTAATATTCTCCTAGCACCCCACCAAGCCAACTAACTTTGCTCCTTAGGCTCCCTTGAATCTCCTGTAGAAACAAATCTAACCCTACTTCTGATAAATGAACTCCATCCTGTCTGTACAAATATGGGCAGTGAAATTTGATCTGAGGGTGGCATATTACACCCCAGAGACCACCTCACATCACTTTCTTCACCTCTCAATTGACAGCTTTGCGGGAGCAATCAACCATGCAGGGATTCCTTGCTCCCTGCCAAAGCAGCCATGACAAAATCTCAGATCACAGCTAATGCATTTGGGGAAAACAATACTTCAAAAACCTCAGGTCAGCAATGACCTGCAAAATGAGTGACTTCTCTTTGACTGAGTGAGGTCATTGCCTCTAAGATGTACCAACAAAATGGACGGAGGCTTAACTCAACAGGACTCCAATGCCATATCCAAGAAATCATTGCAAAACATGCTTCTCCATCCATTTTACTCGATCACTGCTTGCTGCCCCAGGCCATGGTCATGGCCCCAGCTGCCCAAAAGATAAACCTGTGCCCACAGATGAACACTCAAACTTGCTTCTGCATCGATAAAAACTGCAATGACAAACAAAAAACCACAAAAGCTGAAGAACACCCCTAACAATCAGGCAGCGCATGAACGTAAGTTCAGAACTTTTGAGACAAACACCTTCCGATCACTTGGATACCCTGAATCGAGTAACCCAAGGCAGCAGCAGTGGAAACAGCTCCAATCTGAAATGAGTGTGTACCGAAGTGCCAGACAGCAACTTCCAAAACTGGTATTTAGTGAATGTCCCTGTGAATGAACAAGAACCCATCAATCATGGTCCCCTCATAAATCTAGGTAGGTCTTAGTTGCTGCAAATGGTCAGATTTAAGAAACATAACACTTCCCCAAACATGTTAAATTTCCCAACCCCCACTGGTCCATTTTTGATCTACACAGCATCACTATTAGCTGTACCTGTGAGACCGATATGTCTGAAAACTGCAGTGCAGCCCGGGACCCATCACTTTTAGAAGCCACCACCAACTCACTGATTTTAAAAGCCCCCCCCCCCCCCCCAAAAAAAGGCCACCAAAGCTGCTGCCTTGAATAAAGCTGCCTCAAACTCATTGGTACATGCATCACGCCAGACTGCACACAACATAACTAACATTGCTGGTGTGATGGGGGTATGGCAATACCTAGATCTACCCCTCTCCCAGGACCAACCTTCAATCATTGTGGAAACCCTACCATCCCCTTTGGGATGTGGCAAACCCTTGGATTTTGCATAGAAAGCCAACACAGACATCCTCCCTTGGATGGAACACGGAGGCAAACATTTTCTGTACAGATCCACTGCAAATTGCATCAGATGTTCAGGGTCAGCCAGCCAAACTCAAAGAAGCCTCTGACTCAAGCAAAAGCATTCAAACTCGATACAAGTCATCACATAACTCTTCCTGGTGCTGGAAGCTCATGCTAGGCTCAAAGCCCAGTTGGCTTCCGTCTTCCAATTTTCCAAAGATCTTCTGAGAGGACATCTGACTGAGGGTGCATAGCTGGTGCCAACTCCCTGAACCGCCCAATCTGTTGATGGGACAGGGCATCACCAAGCTCATTTTGCACACTTGGCACATGCTTAGTGTGGAATATAATATTAAACTTAAAACCCCTCAAGGTGAATGCCCTCAATAAAACCATCACCCTATGTGATCTGGATGTCAACAAATTAATGATGTGGACAACAACTTGGTAGTCATACCAAAAGGTCACCACAGCATTCGCTCATAAGTCCCCCTAGGGCCAAAGTGCTCCTGCAATTGGAAAGAATTCTAAAAATATCAAATCCCAACCTATATCTGAACTAACCCAATTAGCAGGCCATGACCCAGCACACCACCAGCTCTGAAAATACACGCCAAAGCCTAATGAACCAGAAGTGTCAGTATGAACCTTTAATGCTGAGCCTAACAAAAACTTGGACCTCCAAAAAGATATGCCATTAAGCTGCCTCAGAAAGCTTAACCAAATCACTAAGTCCTCCTTGATGTCAGCTGACAATGATGAGGCATTTTCAGTCCCACCATAGCATCATGCAACCTACAGAGAAGTACTCTACCCAGTGCAATAACTTTACAAGCAAAGTTAAAGTGGCCAACCAAATCTTGCAATTCCTTCAATGTGACCTTCCACTGCATTAACATCCCAGCTGTCCTGTTTCATAGGTCCTCCAGCTTATCATCAGGCTACCTACATGTCTGTTCCTGGGTATCAAGCTCAATGCCTTAAAAAGTAAGCTGGCAAGCAGGACCCGCCATATTTTCATCTGCTAGGGGCACCCTGAGCTCCCTGGCTACCTTAGCAAAAATCTCCATTAGTCTGCCACACTGACCTGAGCCATGCCATCCACAAAATAAAAAGTCATCCAAATAATGGACCACCTGCTTGGACCTCACCCACCTTTGCACTACCCATTCTAAAAAGGAATTAAAGCACTCAAATGCCACACAGGAAATGGAACATGGCATGGGCAAAGCCATATCTACATAAAACTGACCATCAAAAGTAAAACCTAACAAGTCAAAATCTCCCAGGTGCATGGGCAACAAGCTAAATGCTGACTTGATGTCACACTTGTCCATCTCCGCACCAAAGCTGCTGGTCCTAACCATGCAAATACTTGAATCAAAAGAGGTATAGTGAATGTTACATAATTCCTTAGGAGTATGTCATTAACTGAACAAGCTGGGTGGAACAAGTGGTGGATCAGCCTAAACTCCCTTGGCATTTTCTTAGGGACCACCCCTAATAGGGATACCCTAAGGTTAACTAAGGGGGTCTTTAAACGGCCGCACCACCCTGTCCTCTCCCACTTCCTTACCAATCTTACTCCTAACAACCTCCTCCTGACCTAGCACAGACTTTAAGCTCCTGGCACCAAATGTAAAACCTTTCAACAGCAACTTGGCTGCTTCATGGTCTGGGTAATCGTATAGCCACCTCTGCAAGGCACCTAGTTTAATTGGACTGGGGCTCCTTCTGAGGAGCCACAGGTCCTGCTAGCTTTTTATTGACTCCATTATCTCTGGTCCCACTGTTTTTCCCTTGGCAATTGACTGCCGCATGGTACCACTAGAGTTAGAACATTGATGTTTGAACTTGCACTGCCTGATGAAGCAGTTGCCACAGTTGTTGAAATCCCAACAGACGAGGCAGAGTTGAACCACCTGGACCACCCCCTGGCAGGAAGGGTTACCCTGACCCACCCTTTGGATAAGGTGGCCACAATCAAATTGCTCTCCAAAAATTGGCCGAAAATGTAACATGACCCGCAACCAAAGTGCATTGTGAGGCCTGCCCCAAGGTAAGTTGGGGTGGAGGGCGGCCTTCATCCGGCAACCTTCATCGTACATTAACATGCAGTGCCAGGGAAGTCCACGTAGGCCCTGTAAATGAGGTCCATGTCCTGGATAAAACAAAATGCCCACTCTGGGTGTGTCTGCACGATAACACCAGTATAAATGAAAAATGATGGGAACCAATTCCCCCAGCCATGTTTTGGCTTTTTTATTTTTTTATTTTCTTTGTCATCCAGCCTATCATATTTTTGTTCTCCAACTTCCCTGTTGAACAATTAAAAAACATCAATGTATTCCCCCTTCAAAATCTTCTGTATTGTAGCTAGGGATAAGTGGCTGCCCAGTGGTAAGGACTCATCCCTATCAGGGAGGTCTGCATATGATATCCTGCTCGTCATGGGATCATGAGCCATACAGTCTCCTACTGAACTATTCCCTTTCTCGTGCTCCGTTTGTGTTTCCACCGATGAAGGCCCAGCCTGCTCCATCAAAGTTTGGGTGGCAGCCTCTGTTGAGCTACCGTGTGCTGGGTATGGAACAGGTAGAAGGACCCGGCACCCTCTGGTACCCGGTAACCCATAGCCAAAATCCCATGTGTGGTGTGTTATAATTAAAATTAGCCTTACCTCACTCAGCAGTGCAAGCAGCCATCACAGTACCTCGGCGGGCTTCAGGATGTTCGGTGTTTGAAAGGTGGCTGCACCTCCATCATCAACATCATCAGCATCCTCATCTGCTACCCGCCTGGCACCATGACGTTCGACTGGTTGCTCCTTCACATCAATCAGAAGTGGGGAAGTCTGAACATTCTGCACTTCTGTGGAGGCTGCAGCCACCTGCTGCCCAAATCTGCCTGTGCAATCACCTTCTAACAAAGCAACATGGGAAAGCATCAATTCCCCATCATTTTTAACTCAGCCATATTTCTAGCCTTGGAACCGCTCCTAGACTGCCTGGGGCCAAAGGACTCTGCCATGCCCTTCTCCTTTGTCTTTTTCTCCAAATTGCCCTAAAATCCGGATAATACTCCTCGTCTGAGGAAGAGACTCTAGGGGGTGATATCTCAGGGGCTATCCTTCTAGCAGGCTACTTCCCGTTTCCTCCAGCCTTCTTGGGGGCTATTGCGAACTCAACCACTGCTGAGGGATACTTTGCAGGTGCAACCCAAAGGCAAGGCAGAATTATGAAGCCAATAAAGCCTCAGCAATACTCAATCCAGTGGTCAGCCACCTAGTTTGTAACATGATGATTTTTTAAATTTAATTTAATTTAATTTAATTATTTCATTATTTTTATATTTTTGGTTATTTGTCTGTATCTATATATATTATGTACTGTCCTTGTATTCAACTGTTATTGCTTAATCATGTATCCCTGTGTTTAGCCTTATTAGTACTCCAATTAATTGAATTCCATTTATTTCATTTTAAATGTATATTTCCTTCATTCTTTTTGATATAGGCTGCTTGCAAGCCTACTTGGCCCAGCATCCAACAGCCCTGGTAGAAGTGACACCCCAACCCCCTACCCAAGCCAAATGTACTGAAAAGAGGGGATGGGGGAAGTGGGAGAAGCGCAGTGGGGGCGTGTGAAAAGAAAGCATCCAAGGTGATGAGGCATGTAAAATATGGCCCAAGAAAACGCCTCCCCCAGCTAAATCACCATGCTTTCTCCCCTCCCCAGAATGCTAGTTGTCCTTCCCATCCTCCCCACCCCTCCTACCCTCAGGCCCTGCAAGAGCCTCAACCCACCCACAAACCCCCAATCTGCTACCCTTCCCATCCCTGAAACAGGCCCTGCTTGGTCCTCCACATCGATTGGAGGAGGTGAAGGAGGAGGCCTCCCCCAATTCTGCCTCCCTAAGCTCATCTTCCCCCTCCCCTGACCATCTGAGCTGTGATGATGCACAGTTCACTCTGACAAAGTTGCCAAGCCACAGAGTGGAAGCAGCAGCGGCACAGCAGCTGTGCTGACTGTAACTTGTTTTCCATTACTGAAAATGAATGAATACACAGCAAATGCATAAGTAAGTATGGACTAATTTAACAAGGAATCATGATTTTTGGAATGGCAATGAGGTTTTTTTTGTTTTTGTTTTTTTGTTTTTTCTCCCCTCTCCTTTGCCAGAGGTCTTTTTATTTTAATACTGGTGTGGAATTGATCAATTTAAATTGCTTGCTCCTATGTGAATATCTTTGCCCAGGTTAATTTTTAAGTAGCCCTCCCTATGGCTGATTCTCACTGCCACTTACCCCTGTCATTATTGTGTTAAAAAGTGTGTATGGGGGGAGGAGTAAAGCCCAGCTGCCAAGCAGCAGTTTCAGCTCATACCTCCTCCTTCACACAGGTTGTATGTGTTTGTGTGTTTTTTGCCTACTTACCTCCTCCATCTGGGCTATTTGTGTGGTCTTTTTGGGTTTCCTTTTTTGAGCTTCCTTTTTTTGTTTACTTCCTTAATAAGAAACATTTCTGGTCTGTTTTAGCTCATTCCTCTTCCTTCACTTGTGTGTGTGTGTGTGTGTGTGTGTGTGTGTGTGTGTGTGTGTGTGTGTGTGTGTGTGTGTGTGTGTGTGTGTGTGTGATGTGATTATCATGTCATGACCATGTGACTATAAATTGATTTCATTTAAACCATGACATATTTTGATTTCTCGGGGAAGCTGTATATATATTCTGACTTGTTTGTAAGCTACCAACAATTTAAAAGTTTTTCCAGAAAACATTCCCCTCTACTGTTTAACGTTTTAAATTTAACTGAACATTGACACAGGACTACTCTGAACAGAGGCCAACTTAATGGAAATTTAGTCATTGTGTGTAAGGACTCGTCATCATCAGGGAGTCTACACAGATAAATTTGCTATCATTTTAACAGGCCTGGAAGTAACTAGTTTCTAGTAACATGGAACCACAGCAATAGCTTCTTTTAAATACTTTATTCCAAGTTCTGAATTTCAAGATCAGCCAAACAGTATCCTTATTTACCCCTTGATTTTATTTTTAAATATATTAATGGCAGACTCTATTATGTAAAAATATGCTCATTGAAACGTATATAAGATGATGAATTCTTAACTCTTATTTGGGTGGAGTCTAAAACACAAATTAGGAAGAAAATAGCTTTTTGAAGTCAGTACATCTTAAAGCTTAAAATATGTTGAATTCACTGAGAAAATGTTAGTGTGCACTTTTATATGACCCTAAAAGGACTTAAAATTGAAATTGTCTACTTTGAAATGGAGAGAGACAAGCATTTTAACCAGCATTTTGAATTGTGAATATCTCGGCTGCTGGATAACTAGGATGAAAAGATGAAGCAAGTGAGCTGAGAGCAAGAAAAAGATGTTCCCACTCCGCCAGCAGAAGATGGAATCAGAAAACAGTGGGGAGCAGGGGTGATTAAAAAGAATGACATTTGGGATTACTCAGAAAGTGCACTGCTTGACAGGGACAATTTTTTCTTAGGAAAAGAAGACACACTTCTGTGGATAATACAGAGCCCAGGATGACTTGAATGGAAGGATTACCAAGGGTCTGATTTTTTGTTTGTTGTCATAGCTCTATATGCTATTGAAATTCTCTGTTTGTGATTGAAATGTTCAAGAATGAACATACACACGGACACAACGTCCAAGACATAAAGATTGATTGTCAAGCCAGTTCATCATCTGAGAAGGCTGCCATTTTAACTTTTCCTATAGCATCTGCAGCAAGAGTCTCCACTTGTTGCAAACAGTTTGCCACTTCAATCCTGCAGCCCTTCAGATTTCTGGAGCAATACAGCAAGCAGAAATAGCCTCTTTCTTCCTGTGTCACATAGTCCCACCAGAACTGCAAACTGTTGATCTTCATGGACATCTTCTGAGAATCTTAGGCCAAAATCTTCCTGGTCTAACTTTATGAAACTCACGTAGGATGATGTCATCCACCTCCAATGGTAATATTCAATTTACTTCAATTGAAAGCATCCTGGCCCTCACCCATTCAGGTTTGGAAGCTCCATAGGCTCTCTTCCGATTTGAAGAAACCCTGGGAGCCTTGTAACAGGGTGGAAGAGCCTGGATCACCACCAGCGGGATTGGGAACAGTGGTGATTTTTTTCAATATTAAATGTTTACCCTCCCATAACCTGAGGCTCTAAAAGGCTTTCCCAAGTTGAAAATGAGCCCTGGGGAGATCCACAACCTGGAGGGAGGTACAGGAAGCTTTCCATTATGGAATTGTGACATTGTCCTTCTTTCATGATGAAAAGTTGCACAGGAGGAACTCAGCCATAAAGTTATATAGCTGGAAGAGATACCAAGGGAATCCTACCCCTTCTCAAAGAAAGAAATCATCTCATACTGGTAGCCATCTACTCTGTGGTTAAAAATCTCCAAAGAAGGAATGTCTGCCATTCCCTGAGAGCTTGTTTCACTGTCAAACAGCTTTTATTGCCAAATAATTTGCACCGCTTTGGGCCTCATACTATAGCACTACATTAAAATAAAAAACTTGCTTCATCTTCCTCATGACAGCCCATCAGGCTTTAGAAAATGACTTGGCCATGATGTTTTCCTGAGCCAAATGTACTCAGCTCCTTCAGCCACTCCCCAAAACACTTAATTTCCAGACCTGTTATTATCTTGGTCACTCTTCTCTGGACATATTACAGCTTGATGATATCTTTCTAAAATGGTGGTGCCCAAGACTGAATACATTGCTTTATGAGATATCTGACCAAAGAATAATAGAGTGGTACTGGTACTTCCTTAATCTGGATGCTGTCCTTCAGACAGTATTGTATTTTATTGCATTGACACAATGTTACCCTGTTAACTCACATTTAGCTTGTGATCTACTAAGACACCTAGATCCTTTGCAGATGCTACCAAAACCCGTGATCACCCATTTTATGTTTCTGAATCTGTTTGTCCTGCCTAAATATAAAACTTAAATTTTCCTGGTTGAAACTCATTTTTTATTATTTTGCCTAGGTTTCTAATCTGATAAGGTCATTTTGTATCCTGATTCTATCTCCTGGAGTATTAGCTACTATGTCAAAATAGTAGAAGCAAGATCACTGTGCCGTATTAATATTTTCCATGCCTGACAGTTGAATGTGTTTGAAATGATAGCTTTAAGCAAAGGAGCAATTTGAAGGTGTGTTGAAATAATTGTAATACATAAAGCATTAACAATAATAACAGAACTGGTGTTTTCAGATTTTGTGATTTGCTCTACTTTAATTTTACAACCCCTGTAATTTACACTAACTTAAATCCACAGTCTTAGCAACTCTTATTCAAAATAATAATGCTTATTGTCATGGTGGCTCCTTGCCAGATTCTGATTTACAGAAACTGTAATTGCAGGAATTCTAAAAGCAATAGAAACTGCAATTATAAAGGGCTCCATTGTGAGTCAAGACACTGTAAATACAGGTCCAGCAAAAGCAAATGCTGTTGATAATTTGTGGGAGACAGACCATAAAATAATAGTCAGGCAAAGGAGCAAAGGATAACAGGAGAGAACCATTAGAAGGGAGAAAACTGTAGCAATGCAGATAAGAGTTTTTTAAACGTTATATTGGTGAAATTTTGTATTTGCTTATGCTTTAATCTCTTAATTACATAAGTGTCTATTCTGTGCTGTCAATTTGCAACCAATTTATAGAGACCCTAATAGGGTTTTCAAGGTTAATAAAATATTTAAGTAGTGGTTTTACCAGTTCCACTCTCCCCATTGAGTTTCCATGACCAAGTGGGGATTTGAAACCTTTATTTGCACATACTTAGTCCATAACTCCATCTAGTATACCACACTCGGAACCTTAGTCTACTTGCATATATGCGACTTAAATGAGAATTTTTCTAACTTAGATCATATACCCTTGTAGCACTTTTTATTATCATTGTTTGTAGCATACCCTGAAGTATTATATTAAGCTTTATAGGAGTTATACTTATTTTTCTATTCAGTTAATTGATTTCTCATAGTCATATTCTTAAAATATTGTATTTGGTGTTGTAGTTGCTATATAAAATCGCATTGATATCTGCTTGCATATGCCAATTCAGTTAAAAAGAAGAAGAAAATGGAGATTTTCTTGGACGTTCGGTGTATCTGTCTTGCTTGTGAAGGAAGTTAAAGGCTCTTTAGGAGAAGGGAATAAATTGTACAGGATGCAATATATTCCTCTGCTTTTGTTTGCTTCTGTGGGTGTGGATGTGGGCCAAGGGAGTGGATTTTGATAATTTGCCATGCTCCAGACAGAGACTTGCAGAGGGCCAGGAGTATGTTCTGAAAATTCCTCCAAGGACCTGGACTTTGTGGCTACAGCTACCAGAATTCTGGCTGAGGGAATTCCTAGAAAATGTTGGCAGCTGTAGTGAAAAAAACAAATCTTATGCAGCTATGAATTAGAACTCCCATCTGCATCTGTGTGCATGACTGATGCTCAGGGATGGTGATACCTGTAGCCCACAACATAGAAAACAACCAGTGTAAAAATCTGACATAGCCTTTTAGCCAGCACAGTAGCTTTGTATTTGGAAAGTGATACTGGCTTTACAACCATTATGATGCAGCCAAGACAATGTAGTATCTTCCAAACAGCTTTTAGCTGAACATTTGCTGACAACAATCAAGCCTCAACTTAACAGACTCTCCACCCCTAGAAGTTGAATTTCCATTTCTATGTTCCCTAACACTGTATTACTACCTGCCACCGCTCCCCTTATAAACAATTGAACATATGGGCTCCATTATAAAATGCTATATCTGCTAGCAGAATGCTAACGACATTTGGCAGAAGTCTTCAGTTTCCAGCAGGAGAAGAAAAATAATTACTTCTGTTTAAACAATAAAAACATTTACAAGAACAAGATGAAAGTTTCACAAAAATCTGGTTACAGATGGGCTGTATGAGAGCTACCTTCTGCATCTCTTCCTGTACACAGGAGCATAAAGAGAAGATACACCTGCCCTTGTTTCAATTTTGCATTATAAAAAGTTGATTATGACAGGCCAAATTGCCAAGAAATGATCCCTTTAAAGAGGAGGAGAGAAAGTGACAGAGTCAATGGTCCAAATTCTGAGCTAATTTCCATATAAAGTTGTTATGTTATGTCTGAGTTTGTTCTTCATTCAGCCATATAACCATTGATGCAACCCATGAACGGGTCTGCTCAACTGCTATGCTCAGACTCTTGAACTCCCTCCCACTAGAGGCTAGGACTGTCTCATCTCTGTTGTCCTTCCGGAAACAGGCAAAGACCTTTTCTCTTTCAGGCAAGCTTTCCCTGAAGGATGGACTATCGTGTCTTTTATATGAATCCATAGGTTCACATAGACTTTGTGTTTATAACTACTTATAACCTTGTAGTTTTTAAAAACCAACTCTTTGTGACTCCACATCCATGGAGTTTTCTTGGCAGGATTACTGGAGTGGCTTGCCAGTTCCTACTCTAGGCGCCTACAGCACCTGGTATTCCTTGGTGGTCTCCCATCCAAGTACTTATCAAGGCCAACCCTGCTTAGCTTCAGAAATCAGGTGAGATCGGACGTGCTTAGGGCGTAATGTAATGTAAGATGTCCCTCAATTCCTTGTTCTTAATTACTTGAACATATCTTAATTGTACTGGACTGTATATTATCCCTCATTACTGCAAGTCCTTTTCCAATGAGTAAGGTGGGGTTAAAATAAATAAATAAATAAATAAATAAATAAATAAATAAATAAATAAATAAATAAACAATACTTGTACCATTGTGTTGATGTTCCTATGAAGTGCACACATTGTTAGATATAGTTGTTCCATCTCCATTATTTTGCTCATAAGGAGTTACCTTAGAGCCTTTTCACACGACCCCTAAGATCCGCTGGCCACTTAAATTTGGACCAGAGATCTTGGGGGTTTGTCGCTGTTCCTGTGTTCCCACCCCCTCCGCACTCCTGGCTGCTGTCTGCATGAGGGGAGGGAGAAAAAAGGAAAGAAAAGAATGCCGGCTCACCTCCGTTCTGCCGTCTCGCTCTGCTCCCGGCAGCATTCCAGTCTTAAAGGGGCGGGGGCAAAAACAACAACAAGCAGAAGTGAGGAGAGCCCGGAACTCACTACGCTACATTCGCATCAGGAATTTTCACCCCCGGAGAGCAGGTACTTGAAAAGTGCCCTGGGACGCGCTTAGGTGGGCGTGGTCGCACTTAATTTTTTGTAAACTCTGGAGCTGCTGGGGAAACAATTTTAAACTCCGGATCTGGGAGCCATTTGCCGTGGATTTTAGGGGTTGTGTCAAAAGGCCCTTAGAGTGAGTCAGATCAACTGAGGCAATCACTCTTGTCTCCTCCAGATGGGTGTGAGACTCCAACATTTGAATCAGAAACATGTCTGATACTCTGATTGGAAATGTTTCTAAAACTAGAGACTCCAGGGATTGGACTTGGGACTTTGTGTACCCTGAGCTATGAGCTCTCTAATCCTATGTCTTATTAGGGTTTTACTGAGATGGACTCTACTCTTGATATTTTGGCCGCAGTGCCAGAGCTTGGGTCCCCATTCTCCCTTCTGGAAGAAGACCCATGTTATATAGCGTTGAGCAATATGCAATCCTCATTACTGAAGGCCAAGCCAAAAAAAAAAGGCAGGAAAATGTTCAAGATTTTGAAATTATTATTTCTACATTTGGTGGTCAAAATAAGGAATGGAGGGAAGTGGAGAAGGTTAACTTTTTTGCATGTTCTTTTAAGATGTAATATCAGAGAACAAAGTAACAGTTCTCATCAGATGATGCAATGGTGCTAGATTTCACCTGGGATATAGACTCAGTGATAGTTAGAGAATTCAGGTCCCTTAGTCTAGAAAATGCTAAATCTCCACAAAGTATTCAGTCCTGGTTTCCTGCCTTGAGTGCATTGTGACCATGATGAAAGTAAGAAGGCAGCAGCGTTGCATTGGGAAACTGAATGTAACCATCTTTTATATGTTATGATTCTGTACATCAGGAAGGCCCAGATTTTTTTTGGGGGGGGAGAGAGATTACAACTCCAAGCATCCCCTTGCTACCATTCCCCACCCCACATTAAGAGCTTTCCAAGTCTCTGTAGATACTCCAATTTATATCCATAACTGGAAAAATTAATAATAGTATAGCATTACCTTTTAAGAGTGAATCCACAAACCATTCAGAAACTAGCATTCTGTGCTTTACACATTCATATTCTGCAAAAAAATTAATCTTGTATTTCTTTCATATGCAGTATAAAGTAAAACTCATCTCAGATTAAGAATTGTGTTTGCCACCCGGAAGTCAGTGTTGAATCCTGAGTAGATAAAAAAAGCAACAATAGAAATGCAAATCCAGTTCATAACAACTCTTCTAGAGATGAAAAATCCAAGAACTATAAACACAGTAACTATAATAGCTGAGAACTGCCTGTACTTGAGTTTCTTGTTTAACAATAATTCTGATTTTTTTAATAAAAAAAAGTACTTGCCATGATAAGAAGAAAATAATGTTTGAACCATGTTTGAATAGGCACCCAATCAGCACATTGAAAGTTTCAGATTCCCATATAATTAACTAGGAGGATGAGGACAGCAGAGGGGAATAGTTATAGTGTGTGTCCCTTTTCATTAAATGGTTAAGGCAGTCATATAGATACTTACAATTATTTCTCCTTAGCAGGGTTGTAGCCCTGTTCCAGTGTCCCCGGAAATTAGCAGAAAGTCAAACATCTACTGTTGCTGGCCCGGAAAACAGAGAGGGATCCAGAGAGGTTACATGTGCAATTAGTCTTTCTATCATTCTACCACAGAATAACTATTTCTCCCTTACCTCTAACCGCAGTTTCATGTATGGTACATGCATACAGAAGAAAGATAGGTTGGTTTTTGGTTTTTGGATGAGTTGTGGCTACCTTTTAGACTTCCACTCAACTGTGTTATTTAGCTATGACTGATCTTTGCACTGGCAAAGGGAGAATCTGAATATAGGACCCGCCAGGTGGCTGTTCCACATTTTTTCTTGTGAATAATGACTCTACCCAAGAGAAAAGAGTGGTTGTTAAACCCTGTGCAGTTCCTTAAGCAACATCTAACATGAAAGCCCATCATCCATAGTCTTGAGTAGATATCAGCAGGAGCCACACAAATTGTGGTTTGTGGTGGCTTGTTGTGGCTTGTGGGTAATTTTTTAAATGAATCATGAACCAATTTACTTTTTTTTTTAAAAAAGTTCATGCCTGGGGAAACCTGCACCCCCTTCCCACTGTCCACCACTCAGCATGATATAAGCACCTAGCATACACTTGTTCTCCAACCTATAAATAGACATGGGCACGACCAGAAAAAACAACGTTTCGAGTTTTTGTTTGTCGGAACGGGTCCGTTTCGGGTCGTTTCTGTTTGTCGTGAAATTTTTCAAAAATTTGTCATTTCGTTTGTTGTTTGTTGTTTGTCGTTTCCACCGTGACTTAGTGTGATTTGACTTCCCAGAGCATAGGGGCGTCCTGCAATCAGGGCCGACGCTAGGTATTTTTGCGCCCTAGGCGGCGGGCGGGAGGGAAGGGCAGCGGGGGGAGGTGCGGGAGGGCAGTGGTGGCGGGGGGCCATGGGCGGGTGGCGGCTGTGGGCGGGCGAGTGGGTGAGCAGCGGCACGGGCCGCAGGCGGGTGGCGGTGCGGGCGGATGGGCGAGTGGGCAGTTAGGATATCACTTAGGATAGAGGTTCTGTTCTTGGCTTGCACCCCAAATGTGTGTGTGTGCAAGCAAATTGAAGTTGGGAAAATAGAAAATAAATGGTAGTATATAATATATTTTTAAAATAAATCCACACCTCCCACTCCCAGTCGAACCTCCCCCTTTATCCAATATCAGAAAAAAATCCTCACAAACTGCCAGAGAAGAAATAAAGAATAAACTGCTATTCCCTTCAGCAGACAAAGCTGCAGGGAATCAAAGAAATTATTTTCTAAATTCAATTCCCTCCCTGCCTGCCTAACTTAAATCCTAAAGCCTCCAGCCTCCCTCCTCAATCTCGATTGGATCACACCAGCACCAGCAGCCAGCCCTCCTCCCTCAACCACATCCACACACCCGACTGCGATTTCTGGAAGGTGCCTCGGCTTTTTATGCCCTCCGAGACATCCAGAAGTGTCAGTCAAAAACCTGGCGATGCCATTGGTGGAATGGTTCAAAAAATTTGCATGGTCCCATCCCATGCCCAGCCCAAATGGGCAGGTCTAAAATAAAATAAAATAAAATAAAATAAAATAAAATAAAATCAATACGACGTTTTATTGCTATAGAAAACCCCCCACTGCTGCTACTATTAAAATTCAGGAATTTAAAATAAATAAATTTCACATGTTTCTGTCGTGATTTGGTGTGTTTTTTGACCACGATTTCAAAAGAAAAATTGCGGTCGCCATTTTGGATCCTGCCCCACAGCATAGCATGGTGAGACGACGAGGATGAAACCCCCCCCAGCCTGGTGCAAGCAGCCCAGGACAGGAGAAGAGGGGGGAAAGGCCGGGGACCCCCCAGAAACCACCCCTCTGGTAGGTGGCAAAGCCTCAGGCAGGCATATTTTCGCCTGCTTTTTTGGCTGGGAGTCGGGTTTTTTAAAAAAAACTTTTAACTTTTTCTGTGCTTCGCATTGCGCGATCACCGCGATGCCACAAACGGAAACGAAAAACCCGACTAAATTTTTCTTTTTTCGGTTTGAGTTCGAGTTCTGACGGCGTAATTATCGTTACCGTTTCATTAACGTAATGGAAATGATAACCAAAAATGGAAACGACAATTTCGCCGAGTCATGCCCATGTCTATGTATTGAACAATGCCTGGTCTTTCTATTGCCCAGTGTAAGGACTGTCTCTCTCAGAACTTAAAGCACTTTTTTGTGTTCACTGTTTCTGGACACATAAAACAACCTTAGTAACTTCTGGGTAAGGACCTTGTAGTGCTGTTGTAAATTTGTAAGAGAAGACATTGTGAAAGATGGCCATAGAGCAGACTGATCACACACACACATACACATATAGGGAAATGTTATGAGCATAAGCTGCTTTTTAAACCTTAGGTTGAGCATTGGGAAGTAGAGATGGGCACGACTTGAAAAAAAAATTTTTCGAGTTGTCGTTAGTCGGGCCGGTTCCGTGTCGGCTCGTTTACGTTTTTCGCGAAAATTTGCAAAAATTAGTCGGTTCGTTTTTTCGTTTTTTCGTTGTCGTTAGTACTGGTTTGGGGAGGGGGTAGCGGGCTCCTGGAGGGAGCTGCAGGAGTCAGCCAGAGCCACAAGTGACGGACTGGCAGACTCTTTGCACCTGCTGTGTCTCACGTACTTGCATGTAGTGCAATGCAAGTAGATCTGGCTTAGGGTTAAGACGGCTTAGCGCAACGGCTAGGGTTAGGCTAGTTACGGGTGAGGTTACGGTGAGTATTGGGGTGCATCTGGGTGCCTCTCTGACCCACTTAGAAGGACAGTGTACTGGCGTATGGGTTAGGCTTAGGGTTCGGGTTTGGGCTACGATTAGTGGGCTGTTTATGCCCGATTGGCACATCCCAGAAGTCTCTGTGGTCAACCTGGCCAAGTGGCCATGCGATTGGTGGAAAATTTGCATGGTCTACTCCCATGGGAGAGCCCATCATTGCAAATGCGCAGGTGTAAAAAAATAAAATAAAATAAAATAAAATAAAATCAACGGAGACTTTTTTTGCAAGAAAAACCCACTGCTGCTCCTGTAAAAATTCAAGCATTTAAAATAGCTAATTTCCGCATGTTTCTGTGGTGCTTTGGTGGGGTTTTGGGCAACAATTTCAAAAAAAATATTGCTGTCGCCATTTTGGATCCCCCCCCACCGCATGGCAAATGGATGCGCCCTCCCAGCCTGGTACAGTCAGCAAAACCTGGCCATGCGATTGGTGGAATGGCTGCAAAACTTTGCATGGTCCACTCCCATGGGCGAGCCCGTCATTGCAAATGTGCAGGTGTAAAAAATAAAATAAAATAAAATAAAATAAAATCAACGGATACTTTTTTTTGCAAGAAAAACCCACTGCTGCTCCTGTAAAAATTCAAGCATTTAAAATAGCTAATTTTCACATGTTTCTGTGGTGCTTTGGTGGGATTTTGGGCAACGATTTCAAAAAAAATATTGCGGTCGCCATTTTGGATCCCCCGCACTGCATGGCAAATGGATGCGCCCTCCCAGCCTGGTACCAGCAGCGCAGCAGTAGCAATAGCCAAGGAGAGGGGGGCAGGGAACCCCCCCCCAAATAAAACACCCTTCTGGCCTGGTAGGTGCCCTCAGACAGTTTTCGCCTACTTTTAGGGCCGGGAATCGGTTTTTTTTTAAACTTTTAAAAACTTTTTTTCTGTGCCGCTTGGCATTGCGCGATGCAAGTAACGAGCACGACAAATCAGACCAAATTGTTCGTTCGTCGGTTCGAGCTCGAAGTCTGGGGCAGTGATTCCCGTTACCGTTTCCGTAGAGTAACGGAAACGAGTAACGGAAACGGAAACGGGAATACCGCTAAGTCGTGCCCATCTCTATTGGGAAGAATGATATACAGACCTATCTTTAAAACACTTGTACATCGGGGACAATTAATGCAAATTAGGCTTAGAAGTAGTGAAATGTCCTGTTGATTCATATCCTAAGATCACTCAAGAGATCTTTAAAGGAACTGATTTCACCCCTCTGTGTGCTCTAATGAGCTTTACTGTGACAAAATAAAGGGGAAAGGGGGGGGGGGAATACATGTTCTTGTTCTACACACCGGAAAGTGCTTGAAAGGAATAAAGGGATTTGTTCAAGGTCAGAAGGGCATGCTTCAGAGCCAGGCAAGAAAGGGCAGATTTCATTAGTTCCTTTCCTACCCCAGATGTGTTCTTTCCAAGGTCTGTGTGGCTTCAGGATGCTGTTACATCAGTGAAAGCACGATTACTGGGAAACAGACCTTGGACACAGTTATTATAAAAAGTTTGAGAGTTTCACTACCATACAAACTTCTTTTGGGGGGTGGTGGAGAGGAAACCATGTTTTCTTTGAGTGTACCGTGGATTCCACTGCATTAGTTCAAATGTTAGAAATGGCACAGCTCATCTTTCTCTGGTTTTAACATAATTTTCTATTTTTATATTCCTTTTAAATTATTTGTATATTCCTAAAAACATGGCTTCGGAGTGGCCAATTAATGGATGTTTAATCCAACCAATGTGATCTTCAGTTTGTAGGCTGTACATATTTTCCCTCTGATTTTTCTGTATTCTTTTATTTAACAGAGAACAGCTGATTGAAACAGTGGAATAGTCACACAGTGACTTTTATCTGTTAGCAGTAGGAGCCTGCACCATATAATCTGTATAGACATTAAAAATCTTTCAAGATTGAGTTTTCCACTGTAATACCACTCTGTTGCCAATGTTACATATTAGATCTCATCAATAAGCAAGCACACACACTAATTTAGAGATTGTGGTCTTCTCATTCTCCAGCACATTGCAGTAAAGATCCATAAGACATGTCAATTCAACTTCATTGTTGTTGTTGTTGTTGTTGTTGTTGTTGTTGTTGTTGTTGTTGTTGTTGTTGTTGTTGTTGTTGTTTCATTCTGCTGCAGGATTTTTCCACTCTCTAATACATACACCATGAACTTGGAAGAGGACCACAAAAAGCAAGGGGAAATTCCTTGCTCTTTTCCAACTACAGTGGTACCTCGGATAACAACTGCCCCGGATAATGAATAATTTGGATAACAACTGCAAATTTCCGGGTATAGGGCTGCCTCTGATAATGAATTTTCCCTATGGGCTGCCTCGGATAACGAATCACAATTCCTTGGTATAGGTCTGCCTTGGAGAACGAATTTTCTCTATGGGCTGCCTTGGATAACGAGTCTTGCTATGGTTGCCTCGGATAATGAATTTTCCCTATGGACTGTCTCAGATAATGAATTTCCAGCATGCATCAGTAAAAAAGTTATCCCGGGTGAAATTGCATCTGTACCTTTAAAGTGAACTTTTTAAAGAGTTTTGAGCAAAAAAACCAGGTGTCTGTGCCTTTTTCCAAGGCTCCAGAACGGATTAAACGGTTTCCCATTCATTCCTATGGGAAACTGCGTTTCGGATAACGACGTGTTTCAGATAACAACTAACCTCGGAGAACGAATTACCGTCATTATCTGAGGCACCACTGTATTTGGAAAAGCCTTGATAGAATTTGCATGTTGTACTTCAATTCATTGAGTCAAGTGCAATTCAGAGATGTGGAGCTCTTGTCGCACATTGGCTCCATCTTCTTATTTTCATTTTATTTCAGTCTTTACTGCTGCACTGTATCCTGAAACACAAAACACATTCTTTCAGAAACAGCTATATAACTCTTCTTAACTTTCAGCAACATGCACACTTCACACAATAATTATTTTGCCTGTGGCAGTGGGCTGAAATTTTGTGGATCATGTGAGTATACTCAGTTTTGGCACCACCTCTTCACATTGTTAGCATGTGCTGTCAGGTAAACTGTGACTTATAGCGGTCCCTTTTCAGGGCTTTCCAGGTAGAGCATATTCAGATCCCTTCTTCAGGGGGCACCCTGGGACTATATAACTTCACCAAGGCAACATAGGCTGGTGCTACTCAGAGGAGACATAGTACCTAAACTACTGAGCTATTAGAATGTGAGAAATGGAATCCTTCTAGAGACACTCTTAGATGTTTTGAAAATTATTGTCATTCAGTTCAGTTACCCAATAAATGTGTGTGTGTGTATATATATATATATATATATATATATATATATATATATATATATATATATATATATATATATATATATATATATATATATATATATATATATATATATATATATATATATATATATATATATATATATTAAGAGTACTGGCTCTGCTACTAGTTGGGATGGAAAAAATATAAATAACTGATATGTACCTTTAAATATTATTAATCAATAGCCTTTTTCATAGCTCTTTTCTGCTGATTCAAATGGTTTATGTAATATCTTTCAGAAATCTCAAACTCTCCTCTGTTCAGCTTGTTGTAAGCGAAAAAAATACAATTTAATAAGAGATATTTAAATACAGCCTCTTGGAAACTATGTTCTTTCTTCATAATCTGATCAACCATTTTATGAAACATGTCCCATTTGTTTAATTTTTGATTTTGAAATGACTGGTTTGGAGACCAACATTATTGCCTTCAGAGGAAATTAAATTTAACTTTTATGTAAGACTTGAGCCTGTAGACAATAGTGATCCTAGATCAATGTAATAAATCATTCCAATGCTAGTCATTTTGTAATGACTATGTATGGTTTTGCTACCTAGTTCTGTGTGCAACACACTACATTTATTTAAAAAAGTGTACTGTACAGCATTATTAAAGCACTCCCTGGAATAAATAATCATGATAAGGACTCAGGCAGTTCATTTCCCCTTTCAGTCTCTTTTTTTGGGTGTGTAGTTCAGTTATCCTTCTCCATCCAAAATAAACTTTTGTCTTTATTCCTACCTGATAGTGTTATTAATAGAAATTTTACATAGCATTCCTTTATTGTCTTCCACTATTCTTATTTTCTCCTATAACTTTACTTAATTTCTTGCAGAATTTTCCAGAGTGCTTAAATGAGAAGTGAACCGGAAGATACTGAGGTCAGAGAAGCTTATTTTGTCAGTGGTAAAATAGATTTGCATTTGTTGGTATCCTACCAAAGAGGTGTGGTGTGTGATGAGAGAAGTGATGAGGATGTGAGCAAGGTACCCATATGCTGCAAAGCCAACCCCTCTTCTCTAGATCCTTGCCCACCCTTGCTCTTTAAATCAGCAAACAAAAGGATCATGGAATGGGCTAGAGACATCATTAATATGTCTCTGTGAGGCAGATATTTATTTAAACGACATCGTCCTAAGTCTCATTCCAAACTAACCAAATTTAGTAACAGATGATTTTAATAACTACATGTGCACTACCAATATTTCATTCTTGGGGAAGTTGATTGATAGGGTGGTCAACCAGTTGCAGGCACCATTGAAGGAAACATATAGCCCAATTTTGGGTCCCTATATGTTCCTGAACTCCTAGAAGTCCTCATCACTAGCTACGCTGGCCAGACCTTTGTGAAGTTGCAGTCTAAGAACAAGATGGGACCCAAGGTTCAGAACCACTGGCCTAGATACATTTCTATTCAGTTTTTAGGCCATACTGAAATAGCATGTAAGATCTGGAAGTTGAGTCATGGCAACTGGACTTCTTTTTCTTGAGAGGTAGAAATGTTTTGCTGCTCATCCAAACAGTTTTATCAGACTGATGAAGCTGTTTGCATGACCAGAGGACATTTCTATATCTCAAAGAAGAAGAAGAAGAAGAAGAAGAAGAAGAAGAAGAAGAAGAAGAAGAAGAAGAAGAAGAAGAAGAAGAAGAAGAAGAAGAAGAAGAAGAAGAAGAAGAAGAAGAAGAAGAAGAAGAAGAAGAAGAAGGTCCAGTTGCCATGACTCAGCTTCCAGATAAACTCACCTGGATGACTGAGAATCTTCACAGGCATATAGCATGTAAGATGGTCATCTGAGGGAGGCAGACAAGGAGAATATATCCCTAGTGGTCCTCATGGATTTTTCTGCAGTCTTTTATATTGTTGACGATGGTATATTTTCAAGTTATCAGTTTTAGGACTTGTAGTTCAGTGGTTACCAGTGGTTACAGCTTGGGGAGGCAACGTTCACCTCTTGGGACCTCCATTATGGATTCCCTCTGGGATAGGTCATTTCACCAATGCTTTTCAATATCTATATGAAGCCACTGGGAGAGGGTATATGGAGTTTGGACTTTTTGTTTTTGTTTTTATTTTGTTTTGTCATCAATTTACCAATGTCACACAGCACTGTTTCTCTTTTTCTTCATTGGCAGATGATGCAGCAGAGTTCTTTAAGTTCTGCCTTGTGTTGATAATGGGTTGAATAAGGGCCAGTAAATTGAAACTGAATCCAGATATGATGGTGATCATACGATTGCAAGAATTAGCAGACTATTTAGAGGGATAATTACCTGGCTTTAATGGGTTTATCCCCCCCCAAACAATTGAGACCACAGCTTGCAGAATACTCTTGGACCCAGCTCTTTCTGTGGCAGCAAAAGTATCTGCTGTGGTCAAGAGTGCTTTTCATGAACTTTAGCTGGTTGTTAGCTGTACCTCTACCTGGGTACGAAATGCCTAACAGCAGTAGTTCATGTGTAGGTAATCTCTAGAATAGACTGCTTTAATGGTCTTTTTGTAAGGCCCCCTTGAATTCAGTACAGAAACTTCAGCAGGTCCATAATGGTCCAAACAGATTGATTATAGTTATAAAATACCCCAGTTTTAGCAGGCCTACATTGATTCCTTTTTAGTTTCCATGCTCAATTCAAGCTTCTGGTCACCTATAAAGTCCTATACTGTTTAGGAGCCCAATTTGTATTGGAATAACTCTCCCACAAAACAGCCACCCATCCTATTTGCTCCTTGAAGTCCTTGATATTAAAAGGTGTGACACCTAAAGAGGCCAAAAGAGCTAATACCACAGTCTAATCCCCCTGGGATAAGCTTCTTACTGAAGTTTCATCAGGCACCATCCCTCTTAGATTATAGGAAATTAATAAAAATAGAATTATATGAAACTACCTTTTATTAGTTTTTAACCATTTTCCTCAGATGTTCAAGCTTTTTCAAATTTGTTTAATTCTATTAAATGCAGGTTTATTTAGCAGGTGGTGAGAGTTTTATTGAATTTTTGTAGGTATTGTACGTTGTAATTTTATATTGTTTGATTGCAGTTCTGAATTGATATGTTGTGAACCACCCAAAATGTGTTTGCACTAATGGGGCAGTACAGAAGTAAAATAAAGCAATACAAGATGGTGCAGTCAATCTATCTTGTATTTTCAGTATACTGTATATACAAGGGGTCTATGGAGTGCTGGGGTGGGGGCTAAATAGTTTGCCATTTGGTTCTCAATAAAAGCCATGGTGGTCTGCCCAATTTATCAGGCTATGGAAATGCAGACAACATGACATGAAGGGAAACTATATCTTATGATATCAGCCTACATAGTTCTTTGCTCAGTTTGGATTCAAGTCTCAGGGAACTGCCATGTTTTCTATAGTTTCCAGGCAAGGAGGCAGATCCTAAGGCGAGTCGCAGTACAGGAGGAGAAAGTTACATTTTCCCCCTATGAGGTGGCTTAAGCCTTGGCGTTCCTCCCTACCCATCGCTAGGTGGCTTTAGGTTTCAATGCAAAGACATTTGTATGAGTATTGTGCTTGAGCAAAAATTACAAAGAGCAAGAACCAGAGATTGTGGGAAGAATGCCTTGCACTGTGAAGCATTACCCTTCTTGCACAAGCCCTGGCAGCTCCATTGTAAGGCCTTGGGGTTGGGGGGGGGGGACACATCCAAAAGAGATGGTGTTGGGCCTTCCACAAGTTCCAGCATCAGCATAGGGCCTGGAAAAAGTTGCCATATCTTATGTGGGCAATATGGGATGCCAGCCCTGAGCATAAGGACTGAAGGTGCTGTGTGGATTCATCCCACCTGTCTGGCCACCAAAACTATGCCCACTGGCCAGCTATGGTGTTCTTTTCATCTGATTAATAACATTTTAACTGGACAATTTACTTGCAATTTATTTACCTGCCCATTTTCAGCCAGTTAGAAGCAGTTGCAACCCCCCCCCCCCTTCCCTGACTCCATGGAATCACCGTATCCCATTCCTGTGGCACTGCTATGATGTCATGAAGACCTGGCCTCTGAGTGAAAACTCAGGCAATGTGATGCTGTTGAACTTGGAACTCTATTGGGAAGTTCCTACCAAATGAAACTTGTAGTGTTAGGAAAATCTAATACTGATTGTGACATATTGCACTAAAATCAAATATTTATTCATCTTGGATGGCATCACCCTAACAACTATTTACTTTCCATGGGAAAATGTCTGTGAAGATTCTCAGTCATCCAGGTTCGTTTAACTGGGAGTTGAGTCATGGCTACTGGACTTCTCTTTTTGAGAGATAGAAACGTTTCGCTGTTCATCCAAACAGCTTCATCGGTCTCGGACCGATGAAGCTGTTTGGATGAACAGCGAAACGTTTCTATCTCTCAAAAAAGAAGTCCAGTAGCCATGACTCAACTCCCAGTTTTCCATGGGAAAGTCCATTTTCTTTCCAACTAGTTGGAAGATTGAAGCTACTACTTTCAGAGAGGGTAGCCATGTTAGTCTTTTCAAGAATTGCAGGCAAAAATCAAAGAAAAACAAAACAAAAGATACCAAACATGTCACACCTCAAAGACTTTCATATTTTAATGTAACATTTCATGGACATGTCCACTTCTTCAGACATGTCCACGAAATGTTACATTAAAATATGAAAGTTAGTCTTTAAGATGCCACATGTTTTGTGTCTTTTCTTTTCTTTTCTTCTTTGATTTTTGCCTGCAACCTACTACTTCTCAAACATTCTGGGATATTGACTGTGTAATACCTGGTTCCACTAAACCATTGCCCCTGTCTGTTCAACATAAGGGGAAGGGGAGAATTTGTCTCATTTCCAGTCTGGACATACTAGGGAGAAAGAATATATGGCCCTCCAGATGTGTTTGAGGTCTTTAACCTCCACCAGCCCTAGGAAGCATAGTCATTGGGCAAGGATTGTGCGGTACTACTAGTCATAGAAATATCTTGAAGGCCAGATATTCCCCCTTTCAGGGGTAGAAAATAGTACGTTAACTCAGCCAAAGGTTTTCATGTGTAAAAGGCAGTGTTTATGTCCTTAAAATCCTACCTGCTATTGTAAGATAAATAAATGACCATCTGCCACCTTTTATTCAGCTGCTTGAGACAGCTGCTTATCCTGCCACACAAGGTATGGTCAACACTGAATGACTGCTTAGTGACAGAACAGGAACAAAAGCTGAAAGGATCCTAATTAGTGAGGAAAAATCTTGGCAGAATAATCTATTTCTAGAACCTCATCATCATCCAGTTTAGTCAAACACCTATTAGAATATTTTAGACAGTGAATGAAACCAAAGGATCAATTAAGAGAGTAGCATTTTTAGGTGTGCACTAAAATATCCAATGAC
The DNA here is from genome assembly GCA_037367245.1 of Phrynocephalus guinanensis. Taxonomy (NCBI): domain Eukaryota; kingdom Metazoa; phylum Chordata; class Lepidosauria; order Squamata; family Agamidae; genus Phrynocephalus; species Phrynocephalus guinanensis. The sequence goes on along the minus strand of CM074739.1, from coordinate 70,050,972 downwards.
AAGACAGAACAAACTATTTTGAAAACTGTAGCATAAATCTCATATCTGTTTTAATTTTATTTTATTGAGGTATGTAATAGAAAACCTAACAGTGCTTAAAGCAGCAATTTTTTTTATTAAACTTGACTGCTGATGAAAAATGGTACACAGACTGATTAGGTTATAAATATAATGTGCATTACAATTTCTCAAAAGCAACTAAGTTAGAATTTAGGGGTGCAGTGTGGAATACCTTGAGAGTAGAAACATTTTTACAGTCTAAAACTCATTTCTTTAGAATTATTATTTCAGGGAGTCAATTAAGCATTCCACTAGAGTGGTGAACAAACAGCATTAATGCAAATTACAGGCAAACTACAGAAGGTGTACTCTCCCCCCTCCCCCCCCCCAGCAAGTTTCCTCTGGGTTATCATCAGATGGTGAGATTATACTTTCGTTAATACAAACTAAAATAGTGTTTGTCCTTTTTTCATCCACATCATGCTGTTGCCTCATATTCAGCTTTTGATCCACAATAACTCCAAGATCCTTCTCCATCACTATTAGACATGGGCACGACCAGAAAAAAATGACGTTTCGAGTTTTCGTTTGTCGGAATGGATCCGTTTCGGGTCGTTTCCGTTTGTCGTGAAAATTTTCAAAAATTTGTCGTTTTGTCATTTTGTTTGTCATTTGTCGTTTGTCGTTTCCACCGTGATTTAGCGCGATTTGACTTCTGAACTACTGAAAAAGCAGGGCTTTGTGCATGGAAAAATAGTAAGGAATTATCTCATGGCTTCAAAATGACCACAGAGATGATCTATTAGCAATAGTATTAGTAGCCCATTACTTGAATATGACACAGACCTCAGAAACCATAGTAGGATTGCCATAAGTTAAAAGCAACATTGTAACATATAACAAGACATCTATAAGATAGCCTTGGTAAGGCCTTGCATTTATGGAGCACAATTGACTGCTGATATATGACTGTAATGGACCTGCTCACTTAACAGCGAGGGAACAAGAGGATGGGTTGTTCCCATATAAACGTTGGATCATCTTGTGCAACAGTCAACTAACACTTCACGATCAGAATGTAATGAGCAATAATTCATCAATATTTGGAATATCAAGTATTTTAACAATGTCTGGAATAACAATTATTTTGTATTTGGGGAATGTTAGCAATACATATTTAGCTATTATTATTATTATTATTATTATTATTATTATTATTATTATTATTATTATTATTATTATTATTATTATTATTATTATTATTAATTTGACAGGGGGACAGAATAAGATCCCTGTGACTTTAAGTGTTGAATGGTATAAAATAAAATGGGGAAATGGAAGGTAGAAATTTAATTCTCAATATCTTTGGGGCATTTGAAAGCGTATACCTGAGGAGGGGTCCAACTAGAAAACCTAAGGTCTTCTGGTTTTATGTTTTCCTTTGTGTCCAATTTACATGTCTTTGAGATTCAAAGACAAGGGTAGGTGCTAGATATATTTCACCACTAAAATCTTGCACATAAAGGCTAGCTTTCGATTCCTCACAGCTCTTCATCAGCGGGGCATTACAGAGCTGATAAGGGGTGCAGTAAAAACAGAGATTCCAAAATCTGTGGCCAGAAATGCAGTCCAGTTCCTTGCTTAAAATAACTTCCAAAATGGAGACTATAAAATCTACTCAATGATAAAAACGGGCATGAAACAAAAAACAAAACATTGTTTTGTCATTTCATTAGGTAATGAGTTTGTCATGTAATGAAACTGTAGGATGCATTTTGTTTTGTTTTTTAATGAAGCACCGGTTTTCCCCTCTAGAATAAATTGATTCATCCTAGAGGAATCAATGGCAGGGATGCTCAAGCTCCTCCCTCAAAGCCCCCAAAATTTGGAAAGGTTTTGGGGGCAGGGAAATGAATAAATAAGCTGCAAAGAGGGAGCCCCAAGGAAAAAATATTTCTAACTGAATCTGGAAACTACAATAGCCCCCCGCATGCAGGTGAGTGATTAACACCGCAGCTTGGCTTCCAAATCTGAAATCAATTAGAAATATTTTTTCCTAGGGGCACCCACTCTGCAGCTTAATAACTCACCTCCCTGACTCCCAAACCTCTCCAAATATCAGGAACGTATCTAGAATCACTTGAGGAAGCTAGCCCTGCCAATTCCATGCCAAAAACATGGCTCCAATCTGTATTTTTGAGTATATAATGTGCAAAACCATTTTTCACTTTTATGTTGAACTATAAAAGTTGTTTCTTTCTACTAGTAGGAGCTGGAGGAAGGACTGAGAAGAAGCAAAATGAACTCAGGAAGCTTGTTTCTTCCCCTTCCCAACTCCCAAGGTTTCATCCATTTGGCTGATTATTTTTCTAAAAGTAATGTTTTCAAAGTTAGGATGTAATTCTCCAGATAAACTCCAGTAATCAGCAGTGTTGACAGGGTTTTAGAGAAAAACTAAATTCAGACTTCACCTAAACTGAGTTACTCTATGCCAGGGGTGCCCAAACTTTTTGTAAGGAGGGCCAGATTTGGTGGCTGCGAATATGTCAGGGGCTGGTTGCTCCCCAACCTGCCACACACTGCAAGCCCCACCCACTGACCCATAAGCCCCACCCACTGACCCCTTGCAACCCCACCCACAGGAAGGAAGGCAGGGACCAAGGGAGGGAGGGAGGGAGGTGGAAATCAAGAGAGGAAGGAAGGAAGGTGGGAACCAAGGGAGGGAGGAAGGAAGGAAGGTGGAGACCAAAGGAAGCACGGGGAGCCTTGGCCACAGGTCACCACTTGGAAAAGGTTATATGTGCGCCCTTGTGCCACCCCAAGCTCCCCAGCAGTGGCACCGGCTCACCTGCCAGCCCACCCCAAAGCTCCTTGGCGGTGGCAGAGACCCGCTGGCCTGCCCACCCCACACATTCCCCTGAGGTGCTGGTGGCAGCAGACCGCCTGTCCGCCCAGCCGCTCAATCACTGCCCCGCGTGTGCACCCAACCTCACGATGTTTCTGGCTATGCCAGTGGTGGCAGCCCGCCCGCGTGCCACCCTGTGCGTGCCTGCCTAGCTTCACAAGGTTCCCGGTGATGCCGGTGGCAGCGGCCCGCCTGTGTGCCCAGCCCCACAAGCTTCTGCTCACTGGCCAGTTGGCCCGCCCAGCCCCTCAAGCTTCCCGGCGGTGTCAGTGTTGGCAGAAGATTTTTTTTAAAAAAAAAATGGGGTGAAGGAGGGGGAGGGGGCAGCCAGCCGCGGGCCACTCAGAATGGCCTGACGGGCTGGATTTGGCCCCTGGGCTGGACTTTGGGCAGGCCTGCTCTATGCCTACTAATTTCTAAAATATCCTGAAAAACTTTACCTATGTAGTTGGCTGTACATTATATATAGCCATTATCATGAAGCTCTGTGCTGAACATGCAAAACTATGTTCATTGAGACAGAGTATGCCACCAAAATAACAGGGAAATTCTCATACCTCGCAGTTTAAAGAGATATGGCCATGTGTGCTCAAAGGTAATGTAATGAAAAACAACCAGAAAATTGAATTGCTGAGCACTGATATGCAAGAGAGCAATGCAATTTAGTTTCATGGGAGAACAAAACAGAAAGTTCCTTTAAAGAGGGTCCAAAAGTTAGGTATAAGGAAGGAAACAAAACCTCAGCAAAAATAATTGTTAATTATTGGCAAGACACGCAAGATGTAACATATTCATCCATGTCCCAGAATGGTTTCAGTTTCTTTACATGCTGTTCCTTGCTCACTGTATACAGTTGTGCTTCTTGTCATTGCCACTAATCCAAGTTCAGTGCAAGGCTAGCTAAAGTATGTGTGTGGATTCTGCCTCAGAAAATAGGATTGACTGGAAGAAACTCTCTTGCATAGCACATTCAGTTGGATCTAGAGAAGGGCCTACTGAATCAATGGAACTTATGAAAGAAGTGACACACTAAATCCCCACTGATTCAGTGGGCCTACTCTAGTTGCAGTTTAGAGCACCAGGGAATACGATTTCAGTCTCAATGTTGTTATAGAGCCTTGAGTGTTCAAAGTATGGAGGCAGGCAACTGTTGTGTTCCCCGGGCTCATTATAAATAGACATGGGGAAACCTGTCAAGGCATTTTTATTTCTTTCCCCACACAAGCTGTACTAACCCATGGATTGGCCTGTAGGTTTTCAGGTATTTCAATCCATCTCTGGCAGTTTACTCTTCATTGGACCCCAAGGATGTCTTAGCAAAAATGTGATGACACCTAGTCCTTGCAGGGACTCCCAGGCATTCGCCTAGTCAGCCTTGTTCCCATTTTCAGATCTGTAGACTGCAGGTTCTATGCTGATTAGAGATGGGCACGACTTAGCGGTATTCCCATTTCCGTTTCCGTTACTCGGTTCCGTTACTCTACGGAAACGGTAACAGGAATTACTCCCCCAGACTTCGAGCTCGAACCGACGAACGAACAATTTTGGTCTGATTTGTCGTGCTCGTTACTTGCATCGCGAGATCGCGCGATGCCACACGCGGCACAGAAAAAAAGTTTTTAAAAGTTAAAAAAACCCGGTTCCCGGCCGAAAAGCAGGCGGGAAAATGCCTGCCGTGCCTCAGGGCACCTACCAGAGGGGTTGTTTCTGGAGGTCCCCGGCCTCCCCCCTCATCCCCCGTCCTCGGCTGCTCTGGTGGGACTCGCCGCAGGCTCGCAGCCAGCAAAAAGCCCAGTCTCGCCGGCCGCCGGCCGCCGCAATTAAAGCGCAAGCAAGCGGCACGGACGGCACAGGAAAAAACTTTTAAACTCTCCCCCCACCCATTCCCGGGCCAAAAAAGCAGGCGGAAAAATGCCTGCTTGACTAAGGGCGCAGGGCACCTACCGGAGGGGTGGTTTCTGGAGGGGGGGTCCCGCCTCCCCACCGTCCTGGGCAGCCGGACTCGTGAGTTGCCATCGCCATGCCATGCGGTGCGGGCGGGGGATCCAAAATGGGGCGGCGAACGCAATATTGTTTTTGAAATCGTGGTCCAAAAACACACACAAGCACAACAGAAACACGCGAAAATTTATAAACTGCCAGATTTTTCACAGTAGCAGTGGGTTTTTTCTTGCAACAAAATGTCTCTCCTCTCCTCCTCTGTCCTCCATTGATTTTATTTTATTTTTATTTTATTTACACCTGCGCAGTGTGCAATGATGGGCTGGCCAAGTGGCCAGCCATGTGGGAGTGGACAACCATGCAAATTTCTGGAGCCATCCCACCAGTCGCATGGCCACTTGGCCATGGAGACTTCTGGGATGTGCCAAAAAGCCCCCTAAAACCTGCCCTAGCCCTAACCCTAACCCTTGACTCCGTACCCATACGTCACAGACTGTCTTCTTAGTGGGTCAGAGAGGCACCCAGAGGTGCAACCCACTAGCCCACCGTAACCTTACCCGTCACTAGCCTAACCCTAGCTCTTGCACTAAGCCACCTTAAAGCCAGATCTACTTGCTTGCATTGCACTACACGCAGCAAGTACAATTCCCTTCTGTGTGAGACATGGTGGTGCCAGAGCCTTGTGAAGGGCGGGTATGACCCTATCACTCTCACACTGGTCTCACTGTCTGCACATTATGTTATACAATATCCATATGGCTATTGCATAGCATTTTGCAGCAGCAGCAGGTGAGGAAGGGAGACCCCCATGTAGAGGGGTGTCTCTTGGAGCCTGCTTCCCCTTCCTAGTGGCAGGAGGCACCCACGGGTGCCTCCAGGAGCCCACTTTCCCTTTATAGCGGGCCAGAGGAGGCACCCACCCCACAGAGGTGCCTCCAGGAGCCCGCTACCCCCCCAAAAAAACCAGTACTAACGACAACGAAAAAACGAAAAAACGAACCGACTAATTTTTGCGAATTTTCGCGAAAACCGGAAACGACCCGAAATGGGACTGGCCCGACTAACGACAACTCGAAAAATTTTTTTTTCAAGTCGTGCCGATCTCTAATGCTGATGCTAGATTTTTTAAGGGTTTTTTTGGGGGGGGAGTGGTAGGAAAGGATATGTAAGTACTGTTATGTGCTTTCCTCAAATAGACATGTCAATAATCCATCAATGGCTGGATATTCCCATTGACTGAAACATGTTTATTCATATTTTATAAATATATGCATGAGACATTTTGGCTTATTTTTAAATGTGTGCACATTGTACAACACATTTTATTTGCTTTCCTGGGACACTCTGAAAATGCCGAAAGGGAAAGTTTTCTGACAGCAAATTGCATCTATTTCCATGTTAAGCCCAAGAACTAAAATTGGTTAAAGCTGTGTTTTTTTAAATGCCTCAGTCAGCTTACTGAAATTCTCATACATTCCTAGCTCTAAACCTTAGTAAATTCATAATAAGTTGCTGTTTTCTCTTCAACTGTGTGTGCAGAACTTGTTCCTTCTGCAGTTCTGAGCAATGGATGTTACTGTTGACGGATCCAGATGCAGTTCTCATTTTGATTTAGGCTTTTTGTTAAAGGTGTGCCATCTGAAAATGCACAGCTTCTGGTACAACATTTTTAATTTTAGTACACAAATACATATCCAGGTTTCTCACCAGCAAATATATACACTGCAATAGTTTTGTTTTGTGCCATCAGGCCATTTCTGACATATATTGATTATATAAATTAGCAACCTTCACAGAGCCCTGTCATCAGTGCAAAGGCAAGGCTTCTTGAGTCCATCTCTCATTCTGTCTTAATCTTTTTCTATTGTCTTCAGTAGAGATGAGCACGACTTGAAAAAAAAAATTTCGGGTTGTCGTTAGTCGGGCCGGTCCCGTTTCGGCTCGTTTCCGTTTTTCGTGAAATTTCACAAAAATTAGTCAGTTCGTTTTTTTGTTTTTTCGTTTCCGTTAGTACTGGTTTTTTGGGGCGGGCGGGCTCCTGGAGGCACCTCTCTGGGGTGGGTGCCTCCTCTGGCCCGCTATAAGGGAAAGTGGGCTCCTGGAGGCACCCGTGGGTGCCTCCTATCCTCACCCACTAGGAAGGGGAAGCAGGCTCCAAGAGACCCCTCAACATGGGGGTCTCCCTTCCTCACCTGCTGCTGCTGCAAAATGCTATGCAATAGCCATATGGATATTGCATAACAGAATGTGCAGACAGTGACTGTGAAGACTAGTGGATGGCACTGAACCCAGAGCCATAGTGAGATGCCTAACTAAGGCTCTCGCACCACCATGTCTCACACAGAAGGGAATTGTACTTGCTGCGTGTAGTGCAATGCAAGCAAGTAGATCTGGCTTTAAGGTGGGTTAGTGCAAGGTAGAGATGGGCACGACTTGAAAAAAAAAATTTTCGAGTTGTCGTTAGTCGGGCCGGTCCCGTTTCGGGTCGTTTCCGGTTTTCGCAAAAATTTGCAAAAATTAGTCAGTTCGTTTTTTCGTTTTTTCGTTGTCATTAGTACTGGTTTTTTTAGGGGGGAGCGGGCTCCTGGAGGCACCTCTGTGGGGTGGGTGCCTCCTCTGGCCCGCTATAAAGGGAAAGTGGGCTCCTGGAGGCACCCGTGGGTGCCTCCTATCCTCACCCACTAGGAAGGGGAAGCAGGCTCCAAGAGACCCCTCTACATGGGGGTCTCCCTTCCTCACCTGCTGCTGCTGCAAAATGCTGTGCAATAGCCATATGGATATTGCATAACATAATGTGCAGACAGTGAGACCAGTGTGAGAGTCATAGAATCATGCCTTCCCTGCACAAGGCTCTCGCACCACCATGTCTCACAGAGAAGGGAAGTGTACTTGCTGCGTGTAGTGCAATGCAAGCAAGTAGATCTGGCTTTAAGGTGGCTTAGTGCAAGGGGCCAGTGTTAGGCTAGTGACGGGTAAGGTTACGGTGGGCTAGTGGGTTGCACCTCTGGGTGCCTCTCTGACCCACTAAGAAGACAGTCTGTGACGTATGGGTACGGAGTCAAGGGTTAGGGTTAGGGCTAGGGCAGGTTTTAGGGGGCTTTTTGGCACATCCCAGAAGTCTCCATGGCCAAGTGGCCATGCGACTGGTGGGATGGCTCCAAAAATTTGCATGGTCGTCCACTCCCACATGGCTAGCCACTCGGCCAGCCCATCCAATGCGCAGGTGTAAAAAAAATAAAATCAATGGAGGACAGAGGAGGAGAGGAGAGACATTTTGTTGCAAGAAAAAACCCACTGCTACTGTGAAAAATCTGGCAGTTTATAAATTTTCACGTGTTTCTGTTGTGCTTGTGTGTTTTTGGACCACGATTTCAAAAACAATATTGCGTTCGCCGCCCCATTTTGGATCCCCCGCCCGCACCGCATGGCATGGCGATGGCGACTCGCGAGTCCGGCTGCCCAGGACGGGGGGGAGGCGGGACCCCCCCTCCAGAAACCACCCCTCCGGTAGGTGCCCTGCGCCCTTAGTCAAGCAGGCATTTTTCCGCCTGCTTTTTTGGCCCGGGAATGGGTGGGGGGAGAGTTTAAAAGTTTTTTCCTGTGCCGTCCGTGCCGCTTGCTTGCGCTTTAATTGCAGCAGCCGGCGGCCGGCGAGAGTGGGCTTTTTGCTGGCTGCGAGCCTGCGGCGAGTCCCACAGAGCAGCCCACTAGGACGGGGGATGAGGGGGGAGGCCGGGGACCTCCAGAAACAACCCCTCTGGTAGGTGCCCTGAGGCACGGCAGGCATTTTTCCGCCTGCTTTTTGGCCGGGAACCGGGTTTTTTTAACTTTTAAAAACTTTTTTTCTGTGGCGCATGGCATCGCGCGATCGCGCGATGCAAGGAACGAGCACGACAAATCAGACCAAAATTGTTCATTTGTCGGTTCGAGTTCGAAGTCTGGGGGAGTAATTCCCGTTACCGTTTCCGTAGAGTAACGGAAACGAGTAACGGAAACGGAAACGGGAATACCGCTAAGTCGTGCCCATCTCTAGTGCAAGGGCTAGGGTTAGGCTAGTGACAGGTAAGTTTATGGTGGGCTAGTGGGTTGCACCTCTGGGTGCCTCTCTGACCCACTAAGAAGACAGTCTGTGACATATGGTTACGGAGTCAAGGGTTAGGGTTAGGGTTAGGGGGGCTAGGGCAGGTTTTAGGGGGCTTTTTGGCATGTCCCAGAAGTCTCCATGGCCAAGTGGCCATGCGATTGGTGGGATGGCTCCAAAATTTTGCATGGTCGTCCACTCCCACATGGCTGGCCACTCGGCCAGCCCATCATTGCGCAGGTGTAAATAAAATAAAATAAAATAAAATCAATGGAGGACAGGGGAGGAGAGGAGAGACATTTTGTTGCAAGAAAAAACCCACTGCTACTGTGAAAAATCTGGCAGTTTATAAATTTTCGCGTGTTTCTGTTGTGCTTGTGTGTTTTTGGACCACGATTTCAAAAACAATATTGTGTTTGCCGCCCCAGTTTGGATCCCCCGCCCGCACCGCATGGCATGGCGATGGCGACTCGCGATTCCGGCTGCCCAGGACGGGGGGGAGGCGGGACCCCCCCTCCAGAAACCACCCCTCCGGTAGGTCCCCTGCGCCCTTAGTCAAGCAGGCATTTTTCCGCCTGCTTTTTTGACCCGGGAATGGGTGGGGGGAGAGTTTAAAAGTTTTTTCCTGTGCCGTCCGTGCCGCTTGCTTGCGCTTTATTTGTGGCGGCCGGTGGCCGGCGAGACTGGGCTTTTTGCTGACTGGCTGCGAGCCTGCGGCGAGTCCCACAGAGCACTAGGACGGGGGATGGGGGGATGGGGGGGAGGCCAGGGACCTCCAGAAACAACCCCTCTGGTAGGTGCCCTGAGGCATTTTTCTACCTGCTTTTAGGCCGGGAACCGGGTTTTTTTAACTTTTAAAAACCTTTTTTCTGTGCCGCGTGGCATCGCGCGATTGCGCGATGCAAGGAACGAGCACGACAAATCAGACCAAAATTGTTCATTCGTCGGTTCGAGCTCGAATTCTGGCGGAGTAATTCCCGTTACCGTTTCCGTAGAGTAACGGAACCGAGTAACGGAAACAGAAACGGGAATACCGCTAAGTCGTGCCCATCTCTAGTCTTCAGTTTTTCCAGCCATTACTGGCTTTTCCAGTGCATCTCATGATGAGGCCAAAGTATGATAGTCTCAGATTCATTTGTGTGTGTGTGTGTGTGTGTGTGTGTGTGTGTGTGTGTGCAAGTGCAAGTGCAAGTGCAAGTGCAAGTGCATGCGTGCGTGCTCTGGGGGTGTTCTGTGTAGATCTCCAACCTGCTTATTTTGTCTTTGCCCCCCAAGCCCCGAAATAAAGAGGCGAGACCACTTACAATTTGGTACAAACGGGCCACAACTTTATTAATAACTCTTTAACTTCTTAACTGGTAAAGTCAGGATCACTGAAGGGGACCTGACGCCGTAGTGCCAGCTGGTAACCGGGTGGGATGAAATACCACAGCCAATGAGCTATGTATTCAATTAGATAAAAACCAGTTAAATCTGGAGCTCTGCACAGCCCTCGGGAGGCCTCCAGTCATATTTAGCTTAATTTGTCCGCTGACAAAGCCAATGTGGATAGACTGATTACGAGGGCTGAGCAGTGCCGAAATGGCGTCAAATTAGCTCACAACTAGAATACGGTTACCAGCTGCACTACCCGCTAAGTTAGTGGCCAAAAGAAGGGAGCCCACCCCCGCGGTGAAGAGAATGGGATGGGCGAAAACACATGGCTACTCACGGCCAATCAGAGTAACCACCAAAAATTCCCATCCGGCCCCAAAAGGCGACCAGCTATACTCATTCTCCAACCATAGGGGGGGAGGGCGGGGCCAGAAATCTCGCCGCCAACAACAATGGCGGCGAGGGACGGGAGCCCTCTTATAGGCTCCCGTCCCCGGGCAAAAGGACCCGGATGGGCACGAAGAAAGCGCGCCCAAAACCGGGGCTGGGGAGGCAAACGCGCCCCTCCCCCAACAGAGTGGGGATCGGAGCCACCCTTGCCCCCCAAGCCCCGAAATAAAGAGGCGAGACCACTTACAATTTGGTACAAACGGGCCACAACTTTATTAATAACTCTTTAACTTCTTAACTGGTAAAGTCAGGATCACTGAAGGGGACCTGACGCCGTAGTGCCAGCTGGTAACCGGGTGGGATGAAATACCACAGCCAATGAGCTATGTATTCAATTAGATAAAAACCAGTTAAATCTGGAGCTCTGCACAGCCCTCGGGAGGCCTCCAGTCATATTTAGCTTAATTTGTCCGCTGACAAAGCCAATGTGGATAGACTGATTACGAGGGCTGAGCAGTGCCGAAATGGCGTCAAATTAGCTCACAACTAGAATACGGTTACCAGCTGCACTACCCGCCATCATAAGAGGCTAGGGCTCTTACCCCAACATGCCGAGCAGCTCGGCCCTCAGGCCCCCTTGCAGGTCAGACAGAAAAATATCCAGGCCCGGGGTAGCTAGGTGAACTCCATCTTTCCGATAGAGATGGGGGGTACACTCCGAAATATCGGGGTGGAATATAACAGACCCGGCACCACGCCGAAGAAAACAGGCAACCTTGCAATTAACCCAACGAAGGCCATTATTGATCAAAATAGGGTCATGGGCTGACCGCCACGCCAGGCGTGGGATCAACGCGGACCACAAGATGCGAGTGCCGGGGAAATAAAACAAAAATTCACTCAAGTCCCGAAGGATCTTGAGGAGTAAATCAGCGCCAGGCGCACGATCCAAGTCATTGCCACCCAAATGGAGCAACAGAACATCTGGCGGGTTATGCAGGGGAATACGGCATGCCCAGCTGCGGAACTCCGCCCATCGCATGCCCCTGCGGCCCAACCAGTCGATGGTGGCACACGCGCCCAGGCCCAAATCTCGGCCCCACTGGGAAGATGCAGCATACCCGGCTGCCCAGAAAACAAAGCTGTGGCCAAAGATGACCACCCTGGCTCTTGTCTTCATAACAGGTCCTGGAACGATAAAGAGATTAAAACGTTCAGGCAACAATTAACATTTCGGCAACGGCCGCACATAAACACGAAACTTCTGGGACCTCCAACGTCCAATACGCTGGATGTCCTCCACGCCATAACCCAGGGCTGCTGCCGTGGAGGCCGCCCCAATTCTGAAAGAATGAGAGCCGAAATGCCAGCCCACAATACCGGCCCTGTCCAGGGCCGCCACAGTAACGGCCCAAAATTGGTAACGAGAAAGAGGGGTCCCGTCCCGATGAGAAAACAAATACCCAGGAGCATCACCCCGCAGGGCCAAATAAGCGCTCAGAGCGCGGAAGGGGCATATCCCTGTAAGATGGCAAGGGCCCAAAAATAGCTGCTGACCCCTAGCCCACTGGTCAGTTTTGGACCGCCGCACGCACAACAAAATGCCATCCGGCAATAAACTAATGTCTGACAGAAGAAGGGCCGTGCCAGACACATCAGACCTAGAAGATGCCAGCAACTCGCTGATGCGGAGCGCAGCAAAGAAGGCGACCAGGGCAGCAGCCCGAAAAAGAGCCGCCTCAAAGGGGCCCTTGCAAACGACCGGCCACTGCTCGGTGAGGCGAGCCAAAATCTCGGGAGTAAACGGGGCACGCGTATCCTTAACTCTCCCCCTCTCCTTAGACCAGCCCTCCAGCATCTTCTGGAGAAGAAAATCATTAGACGGGTGGTCAAAACGCTGGGCCTTGGCATAAAATGCCAGCGCAGACAATCTGCCCTGGATAGTCTGAGGCGCCAAGCCCTTAAAATGCAGGTGGACTGCAAATTGGATCAGCTGGTCTGGAGTGGCCGGCCACAAAGGAGTAATCCCTTCTTGGGCACAAAATTGGGCATATTCGGTGCAGGCGGCCGCATAGGCCCTCCGCGTCCTAGGGGCAAGTGCAAGAGTTAGAGCTCGGTGGGCTTCAATCCGCCAAGGGACCATACCTCGTCGGGGAGGGTCACCGGATCGGGAGATGCCAGAGGGGCCAGCAGCCGAAAGCGCTCCATCTGTTGACGTGAGAGGGCATCGGCTATCTCATTTCTGACCCCCGGGACATGACAAGCCTGGAATACTATATTAAGGTCTAAACATTTAAGGGTCAGAGCACGCACCAACCTCATAACGCGAGGTGAACGTGAAGATAAGGTGTTAATCACGCGGACAACCGCCTGGTTGTCACACCAGAAACGGACGGCCGTGTTCGCCCATGACTCTGCCCATAGCCAGACCGCGCCCACGATGGGAAACAATTCCAAGAAGGTAAGGTCCCTGGTAATGCCGGCAGCCGCCCATTGGGCTGGCCAGAGACCGGCGCACCACTGGTTCTGGTAAAAGATGCCATAGCCACAAGACCCAGACGCGTCCGTCTGAACCTGTAGCTCCGCCCCCAGGAGTAACTCTGATCGCCAGAAGGAAATCCCGTTGAAATGAGACAAAAACCTCAGCCAAACGCCGAGATCCTCTCGCATCTCAGAAGAAATCCTTCTACGATGATGAGGCTTAAGGAGCCCGGCCGTGGCTTCGCAGAGCCGCCGGAGAAAAGCCCTGCCAGGCGCGATTACCCTGCAAGCAAAATTAAGATGGCCGATGACGACCTGGAGCTCTCTAAGCAAAGCCTTGCGCTTACCCATAAGGCCAAGTAAGAGGGCCCGAAGATCACTGAGTTTGGCCTCCGGCAGTCGGCTGAACTGCCGGACGGTATCCAACTCGATGCCCAAGAACGTAAGGCAGGTAGATGGACCTTCGGTTTTCTCCTGAGCTAAAGGCACCCCCAGCTCCGCAGTAAGGCGGTCAAACTCAGCCATGAGAAAAGCACAATGGCCTGAGTTGGCAGGACCGCAGAATAAGAAGTCATCTAGGTAGTGCACTACCCGATGACTGCCCGATCTATCCACCAAGGCCCACTCCAAAAAAGAACTAAAGGCCTCAAAGGCTGCACACGAAATGGAGCAACCAAAAGGAAGAGCCCGGTCAGCATAATACTGACCCTCAAAGGAAAACCCCAACAATTCAAAATCACCTGGGAAAACCGGTAACAACCTAAACGCAGATTTAATGTCACTCTTACCAATCTCCGCGCCAAGGCCACAGGTCTTAATCATTGCAATGGCAGTATCAAGGGACGTATACCTGACCGTACACCACTCATGAGGGATCCGATCATTAACTGATGATCCCTCCGGGAAGGAGAGGTGATGAATAAGCCTGTACTCGCCCGGGGACTTCTTTGGCACAATGCCGAGGGGCGAGACACGAAAATTAGGAGTGGGCGGCTGGGGGAAGGGACCCAGTACCCGCCCCTCAGCCACCTCCTTAGCTATCTTGTCCCTAACCAAGTCCTCGAAGCCTTTGATCGATTTCAAATTCTTGGCCAGCATGGGTTCCCTGTGACCCAAAGCAGGAATACGAAAACCCCAAAGAAAACCCTGTAAAAGGTAACGGGCGGCAGCCCTGTCTGGGTAGCGTCGAAGTAAACGACGCAACGGGGTGATTTTAATGGGGCTAGGTCCCTTTAGGAACTGCGCTGGTGCCAGATGAATTTTTCTTGGTTCCGCCATCGCGGCCTGGGGAACCGGAACGCTTGCCCTTAGGGCAAGCGGGTGCGGCATGGGCACCGCCACAGCCGGAGCAAATATGTTTGAACCGGCACTGACGTCGGTTGCAAGAGCCTTTGGCGTTGAACTCCCAGCAGGCCAAGCGGGGTTGAACCGCCTGGCCCGCCGCAGGGCGGGAAGACGCCGCTGGACTAGTCCGAAAGGCCAAATGACCACTGTCAAAGTGGTCAGCCGTAATGGGCCGGGCCGGGGACATAATCTTCATCCATAGTGGCCCATATGGTTCGTCCCAACGCATCTTAGGGGATTGGGCCGCGCGCAAGCGGAAACGTTCATCGTACCGCAACCAGGCGGACCCAGCAAACTCCAAATGGGCACGATGAATTGTATCCATGTATTCAATCAGGGCCAAGGCACGATCGGGGTGGGCCTTGATAATGACGGCTGCATAGATAAAAAATGCCGAAAGCCAATTGGTCCAGCACCTCTCAGGCTTGCGCTTACGGAGCGTTTCCCGCTCTTTATCGTCCAACCTTTTAAAGGTCTCACGGTCGATTTCCCTATTCAAGAGGTCGAATACATCCACGTAAGCCCCACTGAGGATTTTATCAATAGTCGCTTGGGACAAATGTACGCCGAGTGGCATACATTCATCGCCCTCAGGGAGCTCCAACGGGGAAGCCGTCGAGGAGCTGGCGGCAGGGGGATCGGCTTGCACCGCCGTATCCTGGGTAACTGGCCGGGGTAAAGGCAGAGGGCCAGGCTCCGTAGAAAGAGGCAGCCCCGACGCCCCCGATGGTGGGGTAGAAAGATCAACCGGCGCCGACCCCTGAGCAATAGTGCTGGCCGACTGACCGACCACACGGGTCGACCCAGGAGGAGGACCCCAAGGCCAAGGGCGGGCAGGGGTAACAGGAAAGGGAGTCACCAACTCACCCGGCACCTGGGTTGAAGAAGATGACGTCACACCCGTAGAAGGACCTCGGCCGACATAGGACAGGTCAAGCACGCCATCCTGAGCAGCCAAGCCCCCCAGCGGTAGTCGGGCAGCCTCCGCTGCGGCCCCGCTGCCGGCAGGCCCCGGACTGGACGCAGACACCCCAGGCCGCCCTGCCTGCCGAATTGAAGTAGGGGCTGAATCGCCCCCTCGAGCAGCAGCCAACTCACCTTCAAGTAAAGCAATACGGGCAAGCATGAGTTCCTCCAGCCTGCGAGTTACAGCCCGCTTGTGCTCCTTGGATCCCCTAACCGGCCGACCACCTTCGCCCCCACCCCCAAGCCCCTGCGCCCGGGCTCTGGCCTGTTCAAGCTTACTAAGCTTGTGCCAGGCCGAAGACAAATCCGGGAGGTCCTCATCCGAAGAGGATCCCGATAACTGGGGTGGCGGAGCTCGGGGAGTCGCCCTGCGTTTTGCAGGGGCCTTTCCCTTGGAAGAGTTAGGGCGCTTTCGGGGCGCCATCAGTAACCGGACAGCAAAGGAGAGAAAACCAAAAGGGGGCAGCCACGCCCAATGGCCCTAGTGGCCCACCCACTGAATAGGCAAAGCCCACACACCCCCAGAAGTGACCAACAACGCAACGGCTGGGCAGTATATAACGGCCCCAGCCAACGGCCAACAAATCCCTGAAGGGGCAGAACCGGCCCAAGAGCACAAGGTCACCCACCTACCACAAGGGAGGGGTGAGAGAGTGCGAAGATATGGGCCAGGGGCGACAGATATAAAAATGCTCCCAAAGCCCCACCAGGAGGGCTAGCCAAGGAGGGCAGGCAGGGCACCAACTCTTAAGCCACGAAGGGAAAACAGACCCACTCTAGGGGCAGCCCCTACCCCCTAACTATCCCAACTCACCGGGGGAGCGGACACCCGCCCACCCGGGGCCCTAACTGACCCACCCCCTAGCACCTACCCCCCCTCCCACCACGCCCCCAGAGCAGACCAGGCGGCCCGGTACGACCCGGGCCGCAAAGAAGATGAACCGCCGCCGCCGCCGCTCCCAAGGCACTCCCGCCGCCGCTGCCGAAGCCGGCTGCGCTGCTGGGGCCCTTATCAGGGCTCCGATCAGCAGCACAGCTGATCGTCGGCCCTGAAAAGAAAAGCCGCTCCCGCCGAAACCGCGAGCGCTGCCAGAGCCCTTATCAGGGCTCCGATCGGCAGCACAGAAGCTCGGCGGCCGCAGGAGCTGCAGGCTACTCGCGGGTAAGGCGAGGAGCCCAAGAGCCAGCCGGGACGCGCTGACAGAGCGCGTCCAGCCAGAAATCTCGCCGCCAACAACAATGGCGGCGAGGGACGGGAGCCCTCTTATAGGCTCCCGTCCCCGGGCAAAAGGACCCGGATGGGCGCGAAGAAAGCGCGCCCAAAACCGGGGCTGGGGAGGCAAACGCGCCCCTCCCCCAACAGAGTGGGGATCGGAGCCACCCTTCTGCAAAGCTATGTCATCATACAGTTGAGACCCTAGATCAGTGATGGTGAACCTTTTAGAGACCGAGTGCCCACACTGCAATTCAAATCCCACTAATGTTTCGCAAAGTGCCAGTACAGCAATTTAATCTGAATACAGGTGGCTGTGAAGGGGTGATGTCGGGTGCCCACCGAAAGGGCTCCGAGTGCCAACTTTGGCACCCATGCCATAGGTGTGCCAACACTGCCCTAGATGATACTAAGGTTAAGGTTGTCTGGGTTTGTTGCTGCTGCTCTATTCTTATTTGTGAGACACAATACAGTTCTTGGTTGGCTGCCTTCTGTTCTATTTGATACTTCTATTGTATATGTTATGATCCCCCCCATGTTTCAGACATAGAACTCCTGGAAAGATCATTCCCTCTGCATCTGGCTGTGGAGACCAAGGTTGGAAGATTGATTCTCCAGTACACATTCTTCATGGACTCCTTCATAGAGTCTCTTCTAGCTCTGCAATTCTCAGATGAGTAGTAGTAATAGTTGAATTTCCTTAATATTCAGTTTCAGTTGCAATTCCACCAATAACACCTGAAATACTGTAAATCCTTACCTAAGAGATACACTTCACGGACATTACATTAACAAGCTACCAAATGCTTTAAATGGCCCCTTTACATAGGGATGGAAATCAGGATGCTGCAAAAAGGCTTGAGGGCCTACAGGAAATTCAGAAAATATACCAGAATATTATTGCAACCTTGAAACTGTATTTAGTGGCAACAGTGAATTCTCACTAGAAGCTAAAATGACTAAGTAAAGGCCCTCATTATTTCATTCCAAAACAATTTTGCAGTGCATAGCTGGCTTGACAGAGTAGCACAAGCAAGGGGGAAAAGTTACCTAGGCTAATGAGAAAGGTTACACATATTAGAACACTTAAGGCAACCTCTACTCTGATTTATTATAGCAGGAAATAAATGCATGCCTAGACAAATGAAAAAATAATAATTGGATGAGCGTGAGCTTAGTTCTGATTGATGGAAATATTCAGGAGAATAATGCACATACAGATCAATGATGCCTGGGGTGTGCATTTCTTACTTAGTGAGCTATTTGGAAAAAGTTTGAGATATCATTTATTTGAAAATGTAACTTTGCAGAATAGAAGTTAAGAATTTGATTTAATATCTTCAGACAGGCAAGGCACTTAGAGAGGACATGACCCCTATTCAGAAAGTTCTTCCAGGATCAGTAAGCATCACATGAACTTGTGGTTTTGGTATATATATGTTGCTGATCTCCCATTAGCGAACAACTCAGTCTTTCACCTGTCACTGATTTGGCTGTGAAGTCTTTCTAAATAAATAAATAAATAAATAAATAAATAAATAAATAAATAAATAAATAAATAAATAAATAAGTGGTGTGTTGACATATCATTGATTCATTTAGATGAAAGTTGAATATAGTTCTGGCTATATGGAACTAACTAAGTGCATCTCATTGTGTGATAGGATCACACAACATATCACAAGGGGAAAATTGCAACATAAGGGAGAAACATTTCTCCTGTGTGAATGCAGCCTCATAAAGCTCTATACAGCAAACAAAGTATGGTCTCTTAATAGATGTTAATATGAATAAACTGAGGCTGTTTCACTTTGAAATATATGAGTGTGGTATAGAGTATAAACAGGTGGCACTATGGTGGCATTGGTGAAACCAGTTCAACATCTCTAATCCTGCTGTCTGGGTATAACAGAACTGCAGGGTGCAAAAGAAACAGAAAAGTACCAAATATCATTATGGGCAGATATTGAAGTAGTTCTATTGCTTAAATTAGTTTCCATAATAAGATTGACAACATTGGAAAATAAGCTGGAGTTAGTAGGTATTATATTTCACCTCAGGCAGGGCATCATTGTCTCTCTAATTTTGGTAGATAAGTTACTGCTGGTCACAAAGAATCTTCCCCATCACCTTATGTTGAAGCACATAGTTCTAGCATGGATGAATATACATGTGCAATATAAAAACACTTTTTCATATTATTTTTGCCACCATGGAAGTGCTGGGACATGGGGAAGTGAGGGGAGTTGAAGAAATAATTCTTGCAGGAAAGCAGAAATGATACATATAAATTGTTGAGTCAACAGTAGTTTTTGCCAGTCTGCAATTAAAGAATTACCAGGTTTAGGAATCCAAGGAGGCTCAGAACTCTTTGCAACTCTCTGGACACCTGTGAGAAAAGGATGTTGAAAACTCCCTCCACTGTTACTACTTAGAATATCTGAATAGGACTGAAGGTGAGGGAAATTTATAGTTATTTTGTAGTACTGTATTTGAGTTTATTTACTGATATAGATGTAATCAAGTTTAGACACTCAAAACAGTGCCTGGAAACATCTAAATTCTAGGTTTTCACACACAATGTAATTGGACAAAAAGTCTCACTGTAACCTTCACATTACTGAATCTCTTCGTCAGTGGCAATGCGAAACTGCTTCATAAAAATGTTCTCCTATTCCTGTTCATAATCATATTATGGCTAGAAAAAGGCAGTTCATGGAAGTATGCAAAATATCTCACTTTCAACACTTAGTATGCATATGTTTTATATTTGTTAATTAGAGATGGGCACGAAACAATTTTTATTTGTGTTGTTATTTGCTTTTCATTTTGTTATGTAATGAAATGAATAAAAACTGTCCCCTCAAAGAAAAACGAAATGAAACAGAAATTTTAAACTTTTTTCCTTTTGCTGCCCCAAGCCCGAGCTATAACTGATCAGCACTTGGAGTGGCAAAAAATGAAAAATAAATAAATAAATAAATAAATAAATAAATAAATAAATAAATAAAGTGTTTAAAAATCCAATCAGGTGGGAGGAAAGAAGGAGTTTTTAAACTTTTTTTTGCCGCCTCAAGCCCACGCTACAGCTATTCGGGCAGAAAAAAAAAGAGGTTTAAAAATCCCACCTTTTCACACATCCAATCAAGTTATACAAGCACCACACACACAAAGTACACTAAAAATGAAACAAAACAAAATGAAAAATGAAACATTTTTGTAATAAAAATTTGTTTGAAATGAAACAAAACAAAATGAAATGAAAAATGAACCAAAATACTATTTTAGCGTTTCATGCTCATCTCTATTGTTCATGTGAGAAATAAGGAGAGCCAAAATTCAAGTAGTCTCAAGTGACGTGGATGCAGTCTGGACATAATTTATCACATTTATTTTGATATCATAACAGAGTGGGCATCTATTGATCAATATATAAACACTTTTAGTTAGGGAGATATTGCACATTTTGTGATTTGTTTGCCTCCTGTGTATGATAAGAAGGAGGATGTACATATTTCTTTGGGCAGATGAGATGACTGGGAGTTCCTTTTTATGTTGGATTCTTGACTGTTCCTCTGTGATGTGCTGTATAATGGATTCATCTGTCTGACAATGTAATAAATGCCTTTTTAAAAACACCTGTCAAATTGCCTGCTGTACATCAGCTCTCACAGATACAGATAGCTCAAAAGCTCAGTTCCCAACTCTTTGTACAAATCCTCATCTTACCTAATAGCTACTTTTCTCTGTTTTTCCACAGCAGTCTTAGACTATAGCATCCCTACTTAAGCAGCATGCTTTTGTGCTCGTCTGTGGATTTATATCCGACATGATCAAGCTACCAAGAACAGTCATTCCAACAATTAGTTCTCAGGGAGACAAGTAATCTGAATATCCTAGGCAATTAACTTGTACTTTTCCTAGCAATAGATGTGCCTGGCGGCTTTGTCAGAATGGTTACAGAAGTCCCCACCAGTACTTCAGGCCCTGTTATTTCCTTCTAAACTATTCCCACTCTTCCAAGGATATTATTCCTTGTATGTTTTGTGATGAAAGCTACAACTCACCATATGGCATAGCAATAATAATAATAATAATAATAATAATAATAATAATAATAATAATAATAATAATAATAATAATAATAATAATAATAGAATTGACAAGCTGGAATAGACACTATGAATCATACCTGTTAACGAGATGTTGTGGGAAATTGGACTCCCAAACTCTGACTCCACAGCTACATACCTAAGTCATCTAGCTACAGATGTGTAATATAACTGCTTTTTGTCTCCTGTGTTTTCCTTCTTGCAGTTAATATGTAAACATTATTTTTTCCTTAAAAAAGCAAACAAAAGAAAGCAAAAAAATAATGCAGGGAAAACATTTTCAAAGGATTTCCATGTGTCATCTGACATCTTCCCAGGGATTGTGCCACACAAAGACCATGCACACCAACAGCTAGCTGTGCCTAGTTGTTGTTTTTTGTTTTGTTTGTTTTAGGAAATGACAATAATAGGTTTACTGACTGAACCTTGAACTGTGAGAATATCAACAGGAAATACCAGCATCATTAGGAGGTCTCCCTGGGGAGTGGGCAAATGCCTTGGGCAGCACTGGCAGGAGGATTGGAATAGTTATGCTGGCTGGGTAGAACTGTGGTCAACCAGCACAGTTGAGTGAGGGAGCACAATTTTGAGCAGCAGTTAGAATAATGAAAGAGGTAGAAGAAAGAGGAAGCTGAGTGAAGCATGGTATGCCTAGCATTGTGAGCAGAGTATGCCATTCTTGCTTACTTAAAGAAGGACTTCAGAGAAATCCAGGAATAATAGGTTGACCTTTAAGGAAAAAAATCCTATAGACCCATATTCCAGGTGTGAGCAATGTGGATGGACAACATCCCCTGCTTGAGAGAACGCAACCTTTTACTGGACACACAGTGAACAAGACAGCACTCCAACTGCTACCTTAGCAGACTTTACTGAGCTCAGTACAACAAAGGAGCATCCTATTTTCACTTGCAGGGCTCCTACATGTATGCCTCTGCCATGACCTTCCTTTGGGATGGCATCTCCGGAGAACATATCCCTGCCATGCTTGTCAAGACAATGACCTAGAAAGCTTGCCCTGTTGTTGCAGGCATGAAGGACTTGGATTCTAGAATGCAATGGACGGTACTGCTGTTTGAGTTGCAAAGAGCATTGCTAGTTTCTTCTGTTCTGTGAACCCTCAGTGCCTCCCAGACATTCTTCATTAGTTCTGCCTTTGGAATCTCCCATCCAGCTAGGCTGTCTCTTCATTATGCCTTTCATCATACCAACCAAGATTTCTTCACCATCAACTACTAGATTGTGAGTGTCAACCTTCCCAGGCTGCACTGCTGCCACCATGTTTGATTGATTATCTATGACAAACAGACCTTGCCTTTCTGTAGCTAGACTCCACAGCTGCAGTATTTCCCTCAGAGGCCCTGGAAGATTGTGAGTTGTGTGACTGCTTTCTATCACAGCCATGTTCAACAGAACTCACCTGTATCCTACCTTTGTGTTGCCCTGTGCTTGATGCTGCCGCCTTCCACTAGTATATTACTGTCAGACTTATTTTTCACCCTGGCAGCTCCAGATATTACTTAAGAAATGTAACACACATGCCCTGGCCACCCCAATATAAATCTGTCATCACTCTGTGGCTAAGGGTTATTTGGGATGGCAATAGATAATGGAGTGCCAGTTCTACCACAGACCTATGAGAACCAATGTTCTCCACCACAGAGAATGGTTGATTATCGAGAACTATTATTACCCTTAGGTAACAAATGCTCTAGGCATATTTACTGCATTTTTATCTCCATAAGACACCCCCCTCAAAAGTAAGGGGAAGTGTCTGTGAGTCTTATAGAGCAAATACAATAATCCTCGCTGCATGTATACACAGCTTTTCATTGAGGGTGAACTTACCTGCACGGAACCTCTCCCGTCCACTACTACAGCTGGGATTTTGCAGTTCCAATCACCTCATTTGCAAAGAGGCTTCCTCCAGGGAGCCTCTTCCCATCCCTCCCCTTCTGCAGGCAAGATTCTCCAGTCAATAATCACCTGCAGACATCATTTGTAAAGAGGTCTCCACGGAGCATCTGCCCTCCCCTTTTGCAGCCTGAACATTTTTTAAAACATTTATTAATATTTTTTTAAAAAATATTCAATGAAAATTACTGATCTCAGGCATGTGAATGGCAGGCTTCTCTTCCCTAAACAATGTTAGGGGTTCCCTTGAAATTTGGAAAAGTTAGGGTTTCTGGGAGCAGAGATATTAAGCTCCACAGGAGGTGGGGGTGCTTAATAAAATGTTTTGTGCACTTTACCAATTTAAGCGTTAATTGACAGTTTCCCCTCTCAATGGTAAAGTGTGCTGAAGACACTCATTCAATTATGTACCCCCACCTCCTTTGGAGTTTAATATCTCTGCCCCCCAAAACCCCAACTTTCCCAAATTTCAACGGGTCCCCTAAAATAGCTTGAAGAAGCTAGCTTTGTCACTTTGGGGGAGATACATGGCTGGGATCTGTATTTTCTACAGCATATTTAAATACTGATCCCAGCCATGTAACTTCCTTAAGCGATTTTAGGGGACCCTTTGAAATTTGGAAAAGTTGGGGTTTCTGGGGTTATTCCTAAAATTATTTGTGAACAGAGAAGACTTTTGGACATGCATTTAAATGGATAGTTTTTTTGGTTCATTTTGGTTTATCCAGACCACAACATCATACATCGTGTCCTTCTCGCAGGTGTTCCAAATTTTGATGCAGATGGTTAGTCATGTAGATGTGCAAATGGGCCAAAGAGCTGGGGTGCTCAAGGACTTGCAAGGGTACCTAGAGAATGAAGCAAGCAATAATAGATTCTGTTTCTGAGACAATTTCCCTGTCATGACCAAAAGTTGGCATAGCCAAGAAAAACTCACAAACTCCCTGGTTAGCTGGAATACAATTCCACTTGTGCTTGATTATGTAACTAATGTATAACAAATATATTACAAAAGTCTCAGCTTTTCATCTCAATTTTTGCCTGATCTGCATTAATCCAAACATTTATTACAACCACCTTGGTTCTAGACCTCATTGCTTTTGACAGAATTTCCATTATATAATGTGTTGTGATAATAACTTTGCATGCTGTCTAACACTTGGTATCAGTGGAAAGGGACTTTCAGGACCCAAAAGGCTCATCCATTCCCACAAATTATTGGAAAAGTTCTTTATCCTGCCTCTGGCTTGCCCTTTGCTCTTCTGGCTTGTGTACTTTGCTTCCTCTCTCTCTCTCCCTCTCTCCCTCTCTCCCTTTCTCCCCCCCCTCTCTCTTTTTCCCTGACTTCTGAACACACAGAAAGTGTGGGCAGGTATCCCATGTGTAGATGCTCCTTTCCCCCCTAAATTTCTATCAGCTATAACTATAGACAGCAACAGCAACTATATAAAGTGCTAGTCATGATGAAAAAGGGGTGGGCTACTGGGACTTAAGCTGTACTTTCACACTCTGCAGTTGTTGCTTGTATCTGGACAACCATAAAAGGAATTAGCCAGTATTAAAAGGGGGCTGGGAGACCACCATGTTCAAAAGTCAAAGATGGTTGGAATTGCATTTCACCTGCATTTAGAAAGTTGCAGATTCTCCAGTGTTGCATAACTTGCACTAAATCTCTATTTTCTGAGCATTCATGTTAGGTTTAGGACTTGTATGTGTTCATCCCATGGGTAGCCAATTATCTAAGGCAAGCGGGGGGAGAGGGCCATTTCATTCCAAAACGGTGGGAGAGGTATTCCCCCTTACCATCTATAGTCAGTGTTTTCTAATGAACAACTTTCTTTTCCCAGTCAATAAAATTGTTTGCTTATTATTGGCCCAAGGTTACTCTATTAACACAACAGGTTTGGAGACATACTGTACAAACCTTCTTATGCTGTCAGCAAACAATCACATTTTGCATGTTCTCCACATAAGCAGGGAGATTGCTGATTGCTTTCTTGATTGAGGAGTATAGCTGTACTTACTATTCCTGAAGGTGTTTGTAAACAGTACAGCCTTTTGTGCATATAAATTGAAGTATTTTACCCATCTTATCTGCTTTAATTCACAGTTTAATGGGATATGATTTTGTAACTACATGGCAACACAAAATGCTGCATCATGAATCCTCACTTGTCACTTGAAGACTTAAAAGGCTGACTGCAGAGAATTTGGAGATTCTTTTGGAGGTTTTATTTATCCAGTTCATGAGTGCAGTTAGCACATATATGCTAATTTGATACCACACATGCAATAAATATCTTCTTTCATAATCATACCAGGCACATAGTAATGGATTAGGCCAGGAGTGTCCAAACTTTTTGCAAAGAGGGCCAGAATTGGTGAGGTAAAAAATGTGTGTGTGTGTGGGGGGGGGGGAGGCAACCATGCAGTCTGACATTCTCTGAACCATTAACATTAAATGCAAACGAACTATTTTAAGAAAGACTTAACAAATAACTGCACTAATGTGAAGGGTAATACTGAGATCTTGACTGCATTATATAGGCCAGGTCTGGCTCAAAAACAGTAGTTTTGATGTGCAGGATGTCATGCAGTTGAAGGTCACTTAGGGCGTTTATACACGACCCCTAAACTCCGGGGCAAATGGCTCCCAGCTCCGGAGATTAAAAATGTTTACCCACCAGCTCCGGAGTTAACAGGAAATTAAGTGCGACCCCGCCCACTTTAGCGCGTCCCAGCGCAGTTTTCAGGTACCTGCTTTTTGGATGTGAAAAATATTTGATCCGGTGTAAGGATAGTGAGTGTGCGGCTCTCCTGGCTTCTGTTTGTTGCTTTTCTGCCCCTTTAAGAGATCTGGATGCTGCAGGGAGCAGAACAGAGGTAAGCCGGCATTCTTTTCTTTCTTTTTTCTCCCTCCCTCATGCAGCCAGCAACCAGGAAGTGCGGAGGGGGGTGGGGGCAGAGGAAGAGTGACGAACCCCTAAGATCTCTGGTCCGAATTTAAGTGGCCAGCGGATCTTAGGGGTCGTGTAAAAAGGCCCTTAGTGTCATCCTCACGTGGTTCTTGCTAATGTTCAGTGAACTTTTAAGAACTCTCTCCTGGTAAATTACATCCCTTGCCATGTTTGGACTTTTATACCTGCTTTGAAAAAGAGGGCTTGTGCTCTCGAAAGCCCAGCAACTTTTTTTTATTTTTCTACTAACAGCCTATGAAGGTATCACCCTTAGTGTAGCTTTGATTTTGTTTGTTTTAATGGCTGAACAGCTCCAAACTCCTTTTTACTGCAATGGAACAAGATACCACGAAAAGAGCCGCCTCCACCATGAAGAAGGCAAAAGAAACATCTACAGCAACAGGACATTAATACTAAGTACTGTGATATCATTTTCCCTTCAATTGGGTCTTAATTGGATCTACCTAGTGTCACATTTTAAATTCTCCCCCCCCCCAAAAAAAAAAATTCTCCCCCCTCCCCCAGTGGAGAACATGGGTTTTTGCATTAACCTCCTACTTCTAACCCCTCTTTGGCCAACCAGGAGCCTTGTGCTTCGAATAGCCAATGGAGATGATGTTTGTTAGCAAGAGGAAGGTGCTCATACCATGCAGCTCTTTGTTTGAATCTGCCTCTTAAGTCCAGCTCTATTGGACCATGCTGCTCTGTGCCTTCCAAGAAGAAACCTGGCATCCATCTTGCCAAGTGAACTTTTAAGAACTCTCTCCTGGAAAGTTACATCCCTTGCCATGTTTGGGCTTTTATACCTGCTTTGAAAAAGAGGGCTTGTGCTCTCAAAAGCTCAGCAACTTTTTTAATTTTTCTGCTAGCAACCTATGAATGTATCACCCTTAGTCTAGTTAAAATCTTATACTTCCTGTGGCTGAGGGTGAAGAGGGGAAGCAGTTTCTGTTACTATTTTTTTTCACAGTGCTACCTCTGGGGCACATAAGTGTTTCTGTTTGTTTTACATTTCCTACCAAACCACTCTGATCATATCTGATATGAGTTGATTTTGGAAGTCAAGCAGAATTTGGGCTTGTTACATACTTTGACAAGGGAGAGAGCTAAGAATAATCCTGATTGGAAAGTGCTGCCAGTCACTGTGAAGGATACCAAGTTAGATGAAACAATGGTCTGAATCAATATAAAACAATTGCCTGAGTTTTCCTATACACCTGTTTCACTAGTGTAACATTATGGTTGAGGGTTCTTGATGCAACGATGGTGTTGAGATACAAGTAAATGAGTCCAAGTCTGTATTGCAATCATCAATATTGGTACAATCTGGAAAAAGAAGGGAACCCTGTAAAATACAACCAACTACAGGCCAATTATATTACATGCCCATAATCTTAAAATTTTTGAGTCAGTAATTGACACATACATCCACACCATAATCCAAGTAAATGTTAATCAAGATGGCTTCATGTGCCATCATGTGCAACAAACAGATCAAGGACTGTTTAAAGTTAAAGATTTATCACACTATCACATGACTTGTTGTTCTCTAAAACACAATATGCTGGCTGGCAACTAAAGATGTTAGCACCACCATGGTGTTATGGAGACAAAGATGCTGTTACGGACTTCCAGCCTCATGCAAAATTATCATGTGCACAATGAAGACATCATATCTAAATGCAGCATTGCATGAATCGCAGGCAATATGCACAAAACCTGACTGTGATTATATGGACACATACTGTGTGCCTATGAAGAAACTCTGGCCAAAAAGGGCATCACCCTAGAGAACGATTCGACATATCCCCACTGAGGGGATGACCAAAGCAGTGCTGAATGAACATCCTTGACAACAACATGAAGTTGTCCTGGTTTCACCCAGACCAAGCTTGTGACCATGTTGTGGTGGGGTCCACAACAAAAAACATAATAGTGGAACCCACCACCAAAAGGGACAGATGCTAAGAAAAACAGAAGAGTATACTTGAGAAACAGTGTGGTGTAATGACTAGAGAATCAAAGTGGGACTTTGGGGATTTGGACTCAGATTCTTCTCAGCCACCAAAGGTGGTCACAGCAGAGTTCTTGAATATCACACATTCTTTACATTCCTCAAGGTCACTGTTAAGATTGCCTTAACCACAAGTGGCATGATGTCACGCAACAACAATATGAAAAACAATTATGGTAGAAACAGACATTTTATTTTTACTGAACAAGACCTTTCCTTTTTAGGAATTAAAATCATTTCTGCTTCTCCTCCCAGTATTCTCACTTCAGTCATATTTTGCTGCTTCCTTTGGCACTGTACTATTGCACTCCACTGCTACCAAAACCTCTGACATAGGAAAGGTTTTTAAAAGCCAACCTATTCTCATCCAGCTCATATAACCCAAGGGTAAAATTGGTTTGGGAGGCAGGACACCCAATAGTAAAGCATTTCTTTATCTCATCTGTTTGCTGACAGAACAGTGTGGTGTGGTGCTAGCTGAGGAGAATTGAGTAGCTCAGATGATAAACAAAAATACTGCCTCTATATTGCTGTTCCTGTGGAAGCAATGTTGTCTTTTCTCTGTTGTGTCCTGTCCTCAAAACAGGAAGAATAAATCATTCATGTGAAAGTAATGTATGATGCAGACAATTCATTACAAACACCACATCTCCTAGTCTTCATTGACAAGTTCCATCTTGTGATTATGTTGTGTGAAGGTAAAATGTCTGTGGAATTAATGACAGATCTGTCCAGGCCTTTATCCAGTGCCCTGTTTGAAATGATTAAACTCTTTGAGTGTTTGCTTAATCTATTTTCCTTTTTTCATATAGCATGCTTGGTGCCTGGGGCAAGCCCATCTAATAATTTCAATTGAATAAAACCATAACTCATGACCCAATAAATTATTAAGAAGCCCTGTGTTGCATCTGATTCATCATTCATCTTACCACAATGGCAGAAAGCCTACAGAATTCTTGCCATGATAAATAGTTCTATTAAAATTTATGAATACAGTGGTATGTATTAAAACATACTCTGCTACCGAATTATCTGTCAAATTGTATTTTTCCCCTTCTGTGTTGTCAACATGTTGTATTAATAATTGTGTTGCTACAGAAAACTCACCTCATTAGTGCCTTTATTCCCAGCTCTGAAAGTGCTTTCATGAAGGTTTATAAAATGACAATTCTCTCACGATGTTTATGGTCTGCTTTAAAAAACAGTTAGATTATCATGGCTGATAAATATTAAACTGACTAATCAGCAAGTGTTTATTGTTATTTTACACTTCTATTCCTAATTTACATTTCTGTAAAAGTATTTGTATTAAGTTGTAACAGTTTAGTAATCTGTTGCTATGTTATGCATCTCATGAAAAGAATCAGATATAAAATCATTGTACTCTCCTTCCTTTGATTCCACTTATTTCCCTCCATTTGACTTCAGAAGCAACAAGATTTCTATTCTATAAACTCCTTTCCCTTCTTAAAAAAGTTCGCCAGTTGTATGGTCAAAAATATAATAGTGAACATGTGAAAATTCAGGTTGAAATCCTTTACATCAGATATCTGGGAATAAGTCCATTGAACCAAGAAGGGATTTCCATCTAAGTAGCAATCAGTAAGATTGCTAAAGGAATCCACGGTGGAGAGAGAGAGTCTCAAGATGTATAAAAAAATAGCCAAAGTAGATTTTATTCGAAGGAGCTCAGACTCAACACATTTCAGATGTGGCCTTCTTTGGGAGTCAAGTATACGACAAAGATATATATTAATATAAAATGATTTGCTGTATATACTCGAGTATAAGACTAGTTTTTCCGCCCTTACTTTTGGTTGAGAAAAAAAATGTCCTCGGCTTATACTCAAGTCAATACGTTTTCCCAGTTTTGGGGGGGGGGGGGGGGGGTAAAATTAGGTGCTCAGACGGCTTGGTGAGGGCAGCTAAGGACAAATCCTGATCAGGTGAGCGATAGCAGTGCCTCCACTTCCCATATGATTCCAATGAGAAGGTTTAGGGGCACCCTCTTTGGAGCTTCATAACATCAGCCCCCTTACCCCCTATGAAGGAAAGGAGAAAGGATCAAAGATGGAGTCTATATGGTTCAGTTATATGTCTTCTCATTCAGGCTAGAATACAAGCAGTCAGCAAGAAGCAGTTTCTATTTCTGTGTGAGAATGTTTTGCCATGTTCTGTACAAGCAATTATTTGCAGGTGTCTTATCTACTGGGAACCAGGAAGATGGAGGCTTTGTTGTGCCATCCAAGAAGAATGAAGCCATAACACCAGTGCCAACAATTAATTAAGGAATCGCTGTGAGATGATCGCATGGGAACACTGTACAACATGGACTATCATTAAAACTAGCCAGATGATTGGACAATGAGTTGGAAAGGATGGACGAAAAGGGGGGGGTGATTTGATGAGAATGTGGATGCTTTTTAAGTTAGACAATAGAAATTAATAGAGAGTTTTGTCTTCAATATGCTTGCATAAGTTTGGATAGAATATGCTAGGCATAGATAGGGCCACAATGGCTAGTGTAACTTAGATTAGTAAGATAGTTTCTTTATTTTACTGATTGCCAAAGACTGAACTATTACCTGTATTTTGAATTGACTTATTTTTCCATAATTCTTTAACTAACTATTTTTAATAAAAATAATAATTTTACAACTGGTTTGGTTTTTGCCCAGAGGTGGAAGAGCTAAATCCATAGCATTGGTTTAATGGTGGCAGTTTGGCTGGTGTATTTTAAAAGTACACAGTCTGTTTAAGTATTTTTATTAAGTCTAGAGGTGATCTGAGGAAGCCTTTGGAAGAGGACCCAGGATGGTTCCTTGACACCCCCCAAATGTTTCCAAATTCCTTAAATTTTTTGAAGGTACTCCTGCTACTTTGGTGTTCCCAATGTACATAATTTTTGGGTGCATGTTTTTTTTAAAAAATATGCACTCCAAAATTATTTTTAAAATATCCAAGCAAAATTTACTTACCTTGGAACTCCAAAGTAGCAGGGGTACATTCATAAAGTGATTTTAGGGAACCCCCTTAGCATTTGGGGCTAAAGGGACTTAGTTATGAAGCTCTAAAGGGGCTGAGGGTAGTATTGGCAACTGTGCAGGGACTGTGGAGGCAATCAGGGAGATTACTCTATGGTATTAACTCCCTTATTGCCTCTACTCTCCCAGCACACATTGCCAATTACTACCTCCAGGCCCTTTAGAGCTCGGCCGATATACCATATATACTTGAGTATAATTTAAAAAAAACACCCTCAACTTATACTTGAGTCAATAAGTTTTCCCAGTTTTGGGGGGTAAAATTAGGCCCTTGGCTTATTCTCAGGATGGCTTATACTCAAGTATATATGGGTATCTGCTGTCATTTACCTATACTAGGATTTTATTAACCTTATCATGTGCATCTTCATTAATAATTTATACTACTTCTTATATAGACATGAGAAAGGAGGAACTGTAACTGTTCCTAGCCAGTTGTTTTTAAATGATTTTAAATGAATGAAATCTACATTGGCAATATGTTTATATATTTTAAGACCCAATCTCCCATTTATAATTTTGCCACCAGTGGATGTACCAGTTCCCTCTGCTTTGTATCGATAGGTATGCTATCAGTTGGAATGCTGTTTTTAAAAATAATATTTTGACATATTGCATTTTATACTGTTGTAGGACCTCTAATTAGGCGAGGATCATTCACTTATTCACTTATCCACAGTCTGATAATGTTTTAAATATTTA
Source organism: Phrynocephalus guinanensis (assembly GCA_037367245.1). Taxonomy (NCBI): domain Eukaryota; kingdom Metazoa; phylum Chordata; class Lepidosauria; order Squamata; family Agamidae; genus Phrynocephalus; species Phrynocephalus guinanensis. The sequence continues at coordinate 70,019,534 of CM074739.1, read as the reverse complement.
AATATTAAAAGAAAAATCCTAGAAATATGTACAGTACAGTATCTCTAAATATGAGTCTTATACCACTAGAGGGTGCCAGAGACCATGCTTATGTCTGTCTGCTTATTAAAATAGTATTTGCTATAATCTGCATTTTGCAGCATCTGCTGTGGGAGAAGGCTTGGAACATATCCCTCTGTATTTAATTATATCTGTCCATGTTTATATTAAATATTGCATGCTGATAAAGTGCAGTCTGTATCTTGCCAAAATGAAAAAGCAAACAAGAAACAGAACAAAAGACAAACTAGCAAACCAGGCACATCATTCAGCACCACCAGGCCTCATTCAGATGACTTTTATTCCTGTAGGTTCTGATTCACACTGACGAGCCTATGGGCAGCATGTAAAGGCATGCAACTTCAACATTCAAACATGTGGTCCACCAAGTATAACACTAGAGATGGGCACGACTTAGCGATATTCCCGTTTCCGTTTCCGTTACTCATATCCGTTACTCTACGGAAACGGTAACGGGAATTACTCCACCAGAATTCGAGCTCGAACCGACGAATGAACAATTTTGTCTGATTTGTCGTGCTCGTTACTTGCATCGCGGCGATCGCGCAATGCCAAGCGGCACAGAAAAAAAGTTTTTAAAAGTTAAAAAAAAAAAACGATTCCCGGCCCTAAAAGTAGGCGAAAACTGTCTGAGGGCACCTACCAGGCCAGAAGGGTGTTTTATTTGGGGGGGGGGTCCCCGCCCACCTCTCCTTGGCTATTGCTACTGCTGCGCTGCTGGTACCAGGCTGGGAGGGCACATCCATTTGCCATGCAGTGCGGGGGATCCAAAATGGCGACCGCAATATTTTTTTTTTGAAATCGTTGCCCAAAACCCCACCAAAGCACCACAGAAACATGCGAAAATTAGCTATTTTAAATGCTTGAATTTTTACAGTAGCAGCAGTGGGTTTTTCTTGCAAAAAAAAAGTCTCCGTTGATTTTATTTAATTTTATTTTATTTAATTTAATTTTATTTTTTTACACCTGCACATTCGCCCATGGGAGTGGACCATGCAAATTTTCCACCAATCGCATGGCCACTTGGCCAGGTTGACCACAGAGACGTCTGGGATGTGCCAATCGGGCATAAACAGCCTACCACTAATCGTAGCCCAAACCCGAAGCCTAAGCCTAAGACTAATCCATACGCCAGTACACTGTCCTTCTAAGTGGGTCAGAGAGGCACCCAGAGGTGCACCCCAATACTCACCCTAACCTCACCCGTAACTAGCGTAACCCTAGCCCTTGCGCTAACCCGTCTTAACCCTAAGCCAGATCTACTTGCATTGCACTACATGCAAGTACGTGAGACACAGCGGGTGCAAAGAGTCTGCCAGTCCGTCACTTGTGGCTCTGGCTGACTCCTGCAGCTCCCTCCAGGAGCCTGCTACCCCCCCCAAACCAGTACTAACGACAACGAAAAAACGAAAAAACGAACTGACTAATTTTTGCAAAATTTCGCAAAAACGGAAACGAGCCGAAACGGACTGCCTCCGACACACGACAACTCGAAAACGTCATTTTCCCTAGTCGTGCCCATCTCTATATAACACCTGTACACAAGGATAGTGGGTCTCAGACATGTTTAAACTCCAAATTCCAGAATCCTGGACAGCATGGCCTATGGTTAGCAATTCTAGGAGCAGGTTGTTAACAACATCTGGGCAATTAAGGTTAAGAAACACTGAACATGTTGGAATCAAACTTTTGTTAAATAATTTCTTTCTAAAATAGCAGCAGCAGTTAAAAATTGAGGTTCACAGATAAAGATTGGAAGGCAAAACTAAAGAAACCAGGCACTATTAGAGGCTACATCTACTTCTATACACACTAGAGATGGGCACAAATAAAAAAAAATGCATTTCGTTTGTCGTTTGTCGTTTGGAGGGTCTGTTTCGGTTCGTTTCCATTTTTCGCAAATTTTTGAAAAAAATTGTTTTCGTTTTTGTTCATTTCATTACCATTTTGTTACCATTTATTTCATTTTTTGTGATTTTTTTAAAGGATTTTTAGCAATTCACTCATATTGCAGTAACGGAAACGAAACGCACAACAAAATTTCCAGTGTTTCTGTTCATTTCGTTTCATTTTAGAGACAATATTCGTTTGTCATTTCGTAATGAAACAAAATGAAAAAAATGAAAATGGAAACAAAAAATTGTTTGTTTCATGCCCATCTCTAATACACACTTCACACAAATAGCTACTGTCATTTGTGTGTGTGTGTGTGTTATCTATCTATCTATCTATCTATCTATCTATCTATCTATCTATCTATCTATCTATCTATCTATCTATCTATCTATAACCAGATTATTCAGGCAACAAACAAAATATCCTTGCTTACAAATAGTCATTTTCATTCTTATTTCTTCACTCACCAAGTGCAATTTTAATGATGTGCAGCACAACGAAACACCTGTGTTTGAACTTCCATGAACAAATGAATCTCAGGAGGGAATGAAAATCAGAAGACCCACCAGTAAATTTATCCAGTAAATTCTGGAAGGAAAGAGATGAAAAGAAATAGGGATGCTGGGAGGATAGAGAATGAGAAGAATCAACTACACTTTGCTCAGTTTGAGATTTCATTGGATTTATTTTAATTTGCTCACTGTTCAAGGATTTCCTACATATAATATCTGTCTTTGGGGACAAATCTTCCAATCTGTGAATGAGCAAACAGTATCTGCAACAGTACACTTTCTAGGAGATCTTTAAACAATTTAAGGTATATGGATCTGTACATTGAAACCAGATGTTTTTTTCTGCAGGACATGTAAGCAAAATAAAAATCACAGAGGAAATGATGGCACGTTCATGGTATTGTGTCACCTGTACTCAATTACTGGAAATTAAAGCAGCCTTTGTGTCTGCAGTCATGAGCACAGCAGGAGATAGTTGCAGTAGAAGCCAAGAAAAGAGCCTCAAGAAATTACTGTATCTTCATTACTGCCTCACTTTCACTGAGGCTTTGTATAGTTAAAACCAATGGTTCCCCAACTTTGGTCCCCAGATGTTCCTGAACTATAACTCCTAGAAATCCTGGATAGCACAATTAGGAGTGAAGGCTTCTGGGAGTTTAATTCAAGAACCAATCTGGGGGGGCCAAGGTTGGGAACCACATATGTTAGGAACGCTGCTTGATTTAGGGTTTTATCCCTATTGTGTTTGAAGGAGAATCCTTAACATTGGTTCACTTTACCAGTTTCTAAACTCAAGCCTTGGTCAGTTATTCTGAATAGATGACCATAATTGAGATTTACAAAGAACTGCTCACAGTTTGGATTGAAACTAGTCTCATGTCGACCCCTCCTCAGGGCAACATAGTTTTAAAAGAAAATATGAAAATAATAACATCAAATTCGTAATTATTATCAAGTCAGCAAGAAGGTTAATTTTGATAGACCTATCAAGTGATACTACTGATACATTAAGCTAGCTTTTCTTTTTAATAAACTGGGTGTTAATGATAAGCTTTCCTTTTCCTTGAAGTAACTCTTTATCAGTGAGGGTGCCATCTTACAAAAGAGTCAGCCTAATTTAACTATGCTGCAGCTAAGGCAGAATAAAAGAAATCTCTGACTGTGTTCTGAAACGTTGCACAGAGCAATATTTTGACTGTGTTTCATTTTGAATCATATAAAGTCAGGAAATGTCTCTAATTTTGCATGTCAACACAGCTGGTTTCCAATCCACACCTCATTACTGTTGGTACATAATGTCACATTTTGTATTATTTTTTGTGGAGTAATCACTCCAATCGAACAGCAACAGAAAATGATATTTTTCTCTCCCCGCCCAATCCCTCTTCTAATTATATCTTAGTCTTTGAAAACAGACAGTCACGCTAGGCAGCAAGGCATAGCTCAATCTTGCGAATATCTACAATAAACCACACATTCATGTTTACAAAACCTGGGTGCTGCACAGTTAATATTCATTTATCTACCTAAGTTCTGTTTTAAACCAAGATAGATTCTCTCCGTGATGTCTCGAATGTTCTAAGATGTTGCAGTAACACTACTGTCTCCTGCAGGCCTGTACCAGCCTTTGGCTATTCAACTACATCATTAAATTGTCAACATAATTCATACAGTGCATATAAAAATGAGTCAACCCACTGTCTTTTGCTCTTTGTAAATGTATCTGCCTAGTGTAACAACTTCACATCTATTGAATGTTTTAAAAAATGTTTGCATCCAAAGAGGAAAGACACTTGAGTCTAGTTGTCCTAAGGTACTTTTGTCAATCACTTAGTGCTCTTGGTTAATACAATAATGTTTGACTTGTCATATGGGAACTGCAGGGAAAAAGGGATTTGGGAGTACATTTGTGTAGAGTTATTCAAATTTTATCAAAGGAAAAGACAAACTTTTGCAGCGGTCAATGCTCACTTTTGTTTTAAAGACATCTTTTGCCAGAAGCCTTCCACATAATCTTGTAAACTCCCAGGAATGGATTATGGTCCATGAAAGTTATGATCCTTTGTTTACTAATTGTGCACTTGTGACTCAATACATCTTCAAGTCACTCACAGAACTGTTCTATCATCAAAGTCAATTGTAAGGATGAAGAATTACAAGGAATGGTTTAGGGGCAGTGCTTGTGTTAAAGATGGACTTTTAAGAGGGTTTAGAAGGTGAATGGCGTAAGTACAGGGTTTGATTAATGAAATATGATAATTGAGGAAGAGAGGAACTACAGATCTATATGTTATACCATCATAAATAATGAACCTGACTGTGGATATTATTTTAAGTCTTAGTAAACCTTGTAGGTTTGTCAACCATGACCCATATTTTGATTGCCTTATGTCACCTACTTCAAGCGACCACTGATTTCATTGCAATGTTGTTCTTTCCAATTTGCGTGGTAAATTAAATTTGGACAAAAGTAATATCAATTAACTAATCAATTTATTTTTTGATTAATTGAATTGATTTAATTTGATTCATTGAATTGTTAGATTGTATTGAATTTGTATATAATTGTAATAATGGTAGCTTATCCCTTGGGTGTTAAAGTCACTTTATACTTTATTTTTGACATACATATTTTTCTTTTTTCTTTCCATTTCACTTATTTACCTATCTTTTGGTTTTCCTTCCCTTTCCTTTCACATTTTCTTTTACTTTCCAATATTTTAGGAGCGACAGAAGGCCATCATGTTAGTGAGGGGTATTATAACATCCATGTGCTTTTCTAGTCCACCCCTTGCTGTGATGTGCCCACCCAGGTATTCCATCCAACACCAGGGTACATTGGAAGGGCAGGGGGAGCTGGGTAGCCATTGTATACAAAAACACCCTTGAGGCTGTCAGGCTCTCGGCATTGGTAGTCCCAGGTCTTGAGGTCTTCCATGTGGCAATTGGGGCAGAGAAGGAATTGGAATAATGATGGTGTACCGTGCTCCCCATGACCCAGCACTTTCCCTTCTGGAGCTGGCCACCTTTTAGTTCTGGGGGACCTCAACATCCATGCAGCAGTTCAGGTTTCTGGTCCAGCTCTAGAGTTCTTGGAAACCCTGACTTCCTTGGACATGTCCCAATTTGTCAACAGCCCTAACCATGTGGCAGGACACACATTAGACCTGGTTTTTGCTAATGCACAGAGGGAGAGTGGCCCGATGGTAAATGACCTTTAGTTGGTCCCCTTGTCATGGTTGGACTACCCCCTGATCAAATGCAGCTGCACAGTGGCACCCATTCCCCGTGGGGAGCTTGGACCCATTAAGATGATCTGCCCCCACAGGCTACTGGATCCAGTGGGTTTCCAGGATGCTATGAGGGGGGTTATCCACTGAACTGGTTGGTGCTCCTATCAACACCCTGGTGGAGAACTGGTATATGGTGGCCACCAGGGCAGCTGACACGATCACACCCAAACACCCCCTCCATGCCCAGGCTTGCCCAGCTGCCTGGTTTAACCAGGATTTGCAAGGTCTGAAGTGAAACTGGAGGAGGCTAGAGAGCATCTGGAGAAAACTAGTAGAACTAGATGGAAACTAATCTGCTAGCTGTCAAGATTGCTTCTTCCATCTATTCAGCCAAGATCAAGTCCACAAGAAGAGCATACATTGCTAATTGGATAAGTGAAGCCCAAAATCATTGGGCTGAATTGTTCTGTATAGTGTGTGATCTCTCCAAATAACCTCAGCATATACATTTTTTTTTAAAAATGCCTCTTTTCCTAGTTCAGTCAAAACATATAAAATATATTATCCTCCTTAAAAGGGTCTCTTAAAAACACCTACAACAGGGATTGCCATACTTTAGGGAAGCATTCAGATACCTGCTGAAAATGAATCTCAGTTTAAACTGTTCAGAAGTCTGAATGGCAATAAAGGATTATATGATGATTCTCCTTCAGGTGGTGTGCCAATAAGCACGAATATAAGACAGAGGTCCTAACAGTTCCAATAAACTGTGTGATTATGAGGCAATATACAAAAGTAGATTTTTTTATCTCTTAGGAGCTATTTACAAGCACTGGGCAGCTGAGATCAGTGGGAGTTTTTCAGTGGAACCAAAGAATGATATGGCCTATTGTATCACATTCATAGAAGTACCAGCCAAATGCTATTTAGCCACAGGAGGAGGTTACACTTGTTATCTGTGAAGTTACAGTACTGTTGGAATTAAAAAGATATGCCCACAAAGTATGCTTATGGAATAAGCACTGAATACATTATCAGTCATATTTTAAGGGGGAGAAGGAGGGAGAATGAGCATGAGAAAGACAGCCCATACAAGAAACAGCCAAGTGGTAAAGCCAAGTAATATTTGAAACAAAGTCATCCTTCATGTTTTGTTGAAAGCAGGTTAAAGCGATATAATACACTCTCTGTGATGGCTTGGAAACTTCAGTTGATAGACATGTCTAACCAGATATAGCAGTGTCTGTGCATGTGATGCCAGTGGCAAATGAGGATACAGGACAGGGCCTTCTCTGTTTCTACTTCCAGACTTTGGAACGCTCTCCCACTGGAGGCCAAACTTGCCCCATCTTTGTTCTCCTTCTGGATCAGGCAAGCCTAACTAACTACCTGATCAGTAGCTAATGCACAAAGAGAACTTCTAGTCCCCTGAGTTCCTTGCCCTCTGAAGATGCTGGCCACAGACTGTGGTGAAAATTCAGGAAGAAAAACTTCCAGAACATAGCCAAACAATGCGAAAACACACAACAGCTATCTTTTAGATCGATTGTTATGCATTACTGCTTGTACTGCATTTTTGGTACTACTCATGTTTTCCGCCCAACCCCCAATTCTCAGTGGTATATTTTCTTTCTTTCTTTCTTTCTCTATTTGCTTGTTATTTTTAGCTTTAAATCTCCATTTAAATGATGTAAGATGCTTCTTCACACTCATTGTTCTTGGCTTTAAACATTGTCTTTAATGTTGTTAACTTGTGCATACTCATTGCATATTTAACCCTGCTTTTCTCCTTGAAAAAGACCCAAGATGGCTTACAATGTTGAAAGACAATATTTAAAGGCAATGAGTATGCACCAGTTAACAATATTAAAGACAATGTTTAAAGCTAAGAACAATGAGTGTGAAGAAGCATCATAAAATAATAAACTAACTAACTAACTAACTAACTAACTAACTAACTAAAATAAATAAATAAATAAATAAATAAATAAATAAATAAATAAATAAATAAATAAATAAATAAATTGGCTACTCTGGATTTCTGAGCCAAATGTAAAGTTCTTGTTGTATCCTCTGAAGGCCAGCATCCTGTTGGTTTTGTCCATCTGTGGTCTGTTATGCACAAGGTTCTTCTTTTCTGTTGAGCCCCAAGGGGGTGTTCACTACCCCACTGCACAGTAGATGTTCTGCTGTCATTTTCAGGTTCCTAAAACTGAAGGCTGAAGATCAAGACAAGCAAATGGAACAGGTAATGTAAAAAAGGAATGATACTTTTTGTTTCATAACAGATTCCTGTTGAAATCCTTACATAGATTGGGTTCCCATATCTTTCAGCGGAGCCTATTCCTGTATCAGCCACCAACCATTCCGAGACCATAAACAGAGCCCCCCCCCGCTTTTTAAAAAACTTATAAGCAATACAGCCTCACTACCCAAGAATGAACTTTTACTGTGTATTCATCATTGAATATTCAACAACTTGTTCTCTACAGGTCTTCAAGCCCATTTACTCTCAGTGGCCTTTCCTGAACAGCACATTCAGTCCATCGGTTTCATCTTTTCCTGTGGTCTTATGAGCATTTCCTGTTTCAGGTTGCCAATTTTCTTATGTATACTCCTTTGTAGAGTTGTGCTCCTTAAGGTTGGCATACAACTATTCTGTAGAAATAAATAACAGAGTTCCAACAGGAGATAACATAGCATGGCATGATAGGGTTTAGTTGTGGCGATTCAGGAGACTTAGGGTATGGTGATACTGGAAAGATGAATTGGAGTGATTTGTTCTGTTTATAGCCTCAGAACTGGAGCAATTTGTCTTTGCTGCAAATTGATTTGCAGCCTATATTGCATTTAAAATCACAGTGAGTGCTCACACAGGGGCTGCAGATTGATTTGAGTGTTCAATGTCCATACTGACTGTAATGCAATTCTTATTCCAGCCTATGTCCCATGTTTTTCCTTCCTCTGGTTCCAACTCTGTTGATCCTGATGGTAGGGACACTCTAGAGATAGATTGGCTCACTGTAGCAATCAGGTAATCTGACCCCCAGAAAAAAAAGTGTGAAGCAACCTGGCCCCTATAAAGCACCAAACGTTAGGTTAAAGGCCCATCAGATCAAGCTCTAAGTAGAGAACAATCACCATATTGTAAAGGCTACACTTCAGGGAGAACAATATATTTTGCTCAGTCTTGGATGGAAATGGAAGTGTATGCAATGTGATGCTACCTCTTCAGGGCTCCTGATTATTACCTGAAACAGTTATGTCAGGCAGCAGGGAGCACTAGGAGTGATGGCAGAGTTGCCATTACCACCCATTTGCCAACCACCTCACTCACTACAGAGATGACTCTGTACCCACTGTCTAATCACCAATGCCTTCTGTTAATGAATGGTCACACACCTCACAATGATTTAGCCCTGAAAACCACTTTGTTCTTTTGATATAAAAGAGTGTGCCATTAAAGTTTGGAAAAAAGTAGCCCCAATTTATGGCTTTAAAATACTCAAAGTATTTTTGTCTTTCATAGTAATGATTCTCAAATCAAGTATAATAGATTTTGTTCTGAAATGTGTTCACATGTTTTCATATGTTTAAGCAATGTCCTCCCTCCCTAGTTCCACCAGATAATTTTAAAAAGTATGGTAATAAGCACATAAAGGGTATTTGTACATGACCCCTAAACTCCGCCGCAAATGGCTCCCAGCTCCGGAGCTTAAAATTGTTTCCCACCAGCTCCGGAGTTTACAGATAATTAAGTGCGACCACGCCCACCTAAGTGTGTCCCAGCACACTTTTCAGGTACCTGCTCTCCGGAGGTGAAAATTCCTGATGCGGATATAACAGTAGTGACTGCCGGGCTCTCCTTGCTTCTGTTTGTTCTTTTTTTGCCCCCCCCGCCCCTTTAAGAGATCTGAATGCAGTGCGGGGATGGCAGAACGGAGGTGAGCGGCATTCTTTTCTTCCTTTTTTTCTCCCTCCCCTCACGCAGCCAGCGGCCAGGAGTGCGGGGGTGGGGTGGGGTGGGAACACAGGAACAGTGACAAACCCCTAAGATCTCTGGTCCGAATTTAAGTGGCCAGCAGATCTTAGGGGTCATGTGAAAAGGCCCAAGAATGAACTACTGTATGGTATTTCCCTGTCTGATTCTAGGTCTTCATGGTGTGGTCACCAGGTGCTAAAACAGATTATTGCCATATAGCAGATAAATTATTATTATGTTCAGATCCATCACCTACGTCAGCAACAGATCTTGCAGGATTCAGCAGTCTTTCAAAACCATGTGAGGAAGAAGCCCTTGAGTCAAGAAAAAGAAACATAGGTGTTCTTATGGTAGTCCAGTCCAGGACCAGCTATGCAATTAGATACAGTAAAATGATATGATATGATATTTTTATTGTATTACAACTTTTGTATTATGTGTGATTTGGTTAATAACCATAAATAAACATTCATTCATGGACACAGTAATGTGTTATGAAAAAGCCCGCAGATGGGTTAGTTATATGCATTTTCTTTACAAGGAATGAGGTGAGGCACTTCTGAGATTATCTGACTCAAGTTCCAAGGCAGGTCTGCATTCTGGAAAGTAGTTACCGTAACTGTCTCTGAGTTTAAAAAATTGTTGATATTTTGTTTATGATTTTGGGGTGTGTGTGTGTGTGTGTGTGTGTGTGTGTGTGTGTGTGTGTGTGTGTGTGTGTGTGTGTGTGTGTGTGTGTGTGTGTGTGTGTGTGTGTTCTTGGTTCTGTTTAAAAACAGCAGCAGCAACCAACTAAAAGACCCTCTTTTTTACTCTTCACTCCCAGTCTCCATATGGGATCTGCAGAATGGTTTCTTGTTTGCTCTTGGAAGCGGGACGTTGTCAGCCCTTGTCTCCCAAAACAGGAGACCAATAAATTTTCAAATCTCTCATTTTTGCCCATTATTATCCTATCAGATCAAAGTCCATTTCAAATGGTAATGGTTCTGTCTGTTTTATCCCCTTCAAAAATAAAGGTATAGTGTTTTTTGTATTTGAAGTGATTCAGAGCCTGAAGTTTTAATAAAATTGTTCAGTAAAGCTGTGGGGATTAACAACATCTGTTTGGTTCGTTATGGAAGCCTACTTGTACTATGAAGCTGGAAATACAGGATTTTCAAAAGTTGCTATTATTCTGCACCATTAAAGTCAATCGACCTAGAATAGCGCCCTTCCATATCATTCTGCTCTGTTCTTTTGTAATGAGATGAAGAGAATCACAGCCTACAGCTTTGCATTTAAGATTTGGCGGAATATTTATGTAACCGTTAAGCATTCTAAGTGCCCCCTTTTTGTTTGTCTCCATCTTGGACAAAACCAAGGCCAATGCTCCTTGCTTTTTTACTGGGACAGAAGCTATGTAAGTTTTCCTAAAAGTGTTAAATAATGCTAAATCTTATCAGGCAGTTTTTCAAGGGAATTCATTGGTATCAGTGTGCAAGTGGTTCAAATACCCTTCAAGGTTTTGGTTGCCTGCTGGTGAGGTTTTGAGAACTTTATTTATGAAAAATGCTTTTCCTAAAAATGTTTAAAAAACATTCTACAGATTCAAAATACAAAACTAAAAGACAATTAGAGATTTAAATTGAATCAAATAAATAAATATAAAATGATTAAAGAAAGAAAAAAATCCACCCAGAGTGCTGTTGCTGTCAGATCGGTGGTCTAGAGAGTAAATAAACAAATAATGAACCATGAAAATAGAATTTTTCAAACTCTGGAAAAGTTAACTAGCTGTCATGGATGCCACTATAATCTATACCAGTGGTTCTCAACCTGTGGGTTCCCAGATGTTCCTGGACTGCAACTCCCAGAAATCTTGGCCAGCTCTGCTAGTGATGAAGACTTCTGGGAGTTGCAGTCCAGGAACATCTGGGGACCCACAAGTTGAGAACCACTGATCTATATCATTCCATGGAGGGTTTCAGTAATCTAGCCACTGGAAGGCCCAACAGTCCATTCTGTGTTATATTTCATCTTTATATATTTTTCAAATCTGCCACAACACGCTAATTTTTCATCTCCTATTTAAATCCCAGGGTTTCCATCTCACTTGCACAATCTCTCCACTCTGTAAATGTTCTCCTTCCACTGTAATGAGTTAATTTTTCAAATGCAGCTTCCTTGATGTCATCCTCACTGGGTGTAAATGGCTCTAGGGATTCCTTGGATGTGTGTTCTTTTATTGTGTTAATGTCACCATTAGTTCTGATTGCCTCTTTAAGTGCCTTGTGTTCTGTTGAGGGTGTTACAGATTCTTATGGTTGTTTTCCTATTTTGGCAATTTTACTTTAATGCTTTGTTTGTTTGTAATCTTTCTCTTATTTGTACAGGAGCTTTTGTCTCCATTTTCATTCAAAGAGGATTCCAGTTGTGTTATTGGGTTGTCGCAAAAGTAGTGGTCTATCATTTTGGACAGTTTTATACCTCTTTAATAGAGCAAGCATTTCTGTTTCAGGAATGTTGTCGTGCTTTATTTAGTAAGGTTTTAGACATGCACAGTATAAACGACGACTTCACAGCATCTTTCCAATTTCCTTCTGTTAGTGTTCCTGGTAATATTAGTCAGAGTTATGACCACTTGCAGCTGTGTAATCTTGTGTCTAAGGACCAAGGATAACTTTTTCAGATTTTCTTGAACTCTTTTTACCTCTGTGGCTTATCAAACAACAGAGTTAGCTAGTTCTCATTCAATGAGTTTTACTCTGATGGCGTTCAATGATATATGAGTGAGTAGCCAGCATTTCCTGCCCCTGGACTGTTTTCATTTCAGATCCTAATTATAAAACTTTTGCTGAATTCTAAAGAACTGGTGTCTGGGTTTATTCCCCCTCCTTCCCTCCCCACCCTTTTTAAATTTGTGCCATGTCATTTAGATTGCAAGATAGTGGATGGGGATTGTCTTGATTTTAATGAGCATATGTCAGCCATTCTGGGAAGATTTTCAGTTTTTTTTAAAGGCGTCTAATACTAATTATTAATGGCTTCCTTGATATTACTGAAATAGTCAGAAGCTTCAGTGCTGGAAATTATTCTTCTTATTGCTACCTTGAGGGGATTGGTCAAAATGTGTTACAAAGGAAATTAGGCTATTAGGGAGAAAATAATAGGCAATATTCTAGTAGAGGCCAGCCAGGTGTTATTAATACCTATGTTGAGTTCTAATAGCCATCTTGGCCAATCAGAGTGCAAAGAGAGGATGGTTTCCAGCCTGCAGTTGAAGATGTAGTTTATTCTTTTTAAAAAAAACAACCCTGCAATTGCTTCCCTGAGAAGTGGTTGTTGTTCTGACAATGCAATTACAGACCAGCGGTGCAACCCAGGGTTCATTCCTACTTTCTTTTCCCTTCCTAATGACTCATGCCATGGGCACCTGCGTTTTTTGGTTGCTTGTTTGTTTTTTCCTTGTTTTAGTACAGGTGATTGTTCAGCTCATGAAATTACAGCAATACAATTCCATAATTACTTGCTCAGAAGTGTACATATTTTTGTTCTTATTCTAAAGTGATAAATTTGTAGAAAGATCTCTGGAGCTGTGGGAGCTACAGGCCCTTGGCCAGGGTCTGTGTCACTTGGCAGGAAAACATGGATTCCACACATATGCACATACAGTACACACATACATACATACATACAGAGAGAGGGGGGAGAGCATAAGAGTACAAAGTCCTCCTTTCCTTCAGAATTTGAATTGCAATATTACATTTTCTGCATTTTTCAAAACATCACCCAGCTACTCTCTGATCTAAATTGGTGTTGCCTTTCTTAATGGTTAAGGTTATAGTCCAGCAGATTTCAAGAACTGAGAATTGTATTCATTTTGGTTTTCTGTAATAACCTGTCTCATAAACATGTCAGAAAGAACTTTAAGAAATTAAAATATTTGAAGGTTGAAGAAAGCGAAATTGGCACCTTTCGCCATTCAGGCTGAGAATGTAATTAAATTAGCTTTTAAAAGTCTGGTGTGCAATCAGCCCAGTTTGTGGTTCTGAATTAGGCTTGCCGGCTGCCAAATATGCCTGATTCTTCACATCCTTTCCAAAACACCATCCTTTCCAAAACCAAAAATATGATATCTTTTGGGGTTTTTTTTCAGTGCATACATTTAAGAACATTGTTCATTTTGTTTCTAATAAGAATTTACTAAAATTCACATATTTCTTCACAATCAAGGTGGAAAGATCTTGATACTTAAATAATACAAATTTTGGCGGATATGTTTTGAAACTCAAGGATATCCATACTCCATACTAATTCCTGTAATTAAAATAGTCTGAAGAATTTGAGTTTGCTCTTTTGCGTGACTTTTAGTGTCTTATGATGTCCTCTGATACCACATACTTGGTGAAAGGGAATGGGACCATTGACTCTTCTTATGCAGAAGCCTTGTGCAGGGCAGTGTTTAATTGATTTTTGGTGTACAGAATTTTTGACACATGCTGTATATCACATCAACCCTGTTATCCTAGTAACAGGTTTGGCTCCTTTTATGAAGCTGCAGGTGGTTAAAATCCAATCTGTTCCCCGAGCCATCCTCAACAACAACAACCAGTTTTCATTTAGCCTTTGAGAAAGAGATGGCACCTCAATAAGCAAATTTGGGTCTGACTTGAGATTTCCTTGAGTACTATGAAAATAAATGAAATGATTTGGTTCTGTGAAAAGAAAAATACATATACTTAAAAGGTGACAGGCCCGAGAAATCCCTGCTGCCACTTTATCCAAAATGTTCGGACAACTTCCACTAGAATTACATATGTTTCAATCACACTGAAGTAAAAATGATTAGTTTCTACCTGCTACCTTAGTTGTGTCTTTTGGAAGAGCCATGGATGCACAGTAAATGTGTAAATTAGAGATGTTGTTGGGGGGCGGGTATCTTTCAACTTACCTTTTTACTATAAAGAAAACTTTTTGATCAATCACGTGGCCCAGAGTTTACAGCAGATTTTTCAGAATCATTGGCCAATTTTAACATGGTTCAACTTCTCACCCTTTCTTAGCCTCATAATACAAGTGCTGAACATCCAATATATGGTAGTTTTCCTCAGTTGATAAGCATTTGGATACTCAGAGATATCCAGCCTGGGAAGAGGAGCCACTGTTTCTAAAGATGGTTATGGCTGATGATGAAGTGGAGGCAGTGGCTGGACTAGGTAGGGAGTGACAGGGGCAGAGGGAAGGGAGCAGAGTGTCAATTTTGCTGGGGGGAAATGTGATGAGGAGAAAGAGATTCAGCACTATATTTTATTTTGGCAAAACAGGACCTTCAAAATGAACGATATACCAAACCACAAACTAGGCCAATTTCTGGAAGTTGTTTGGTTTGTAGTTTCATTTCTACCCATCTGTAATAGTGGGACATGTTTGCCTTTGTGGCTCATGCCCATTTCTTTCATAGCTTCCTTTCCAAATCTCTGTCTTCCTCTTGGGTGAATTTCCCATTTGTATTGGTGATCGGACCCTACAAATTACACCTATGGTTTTATTGTCCACACAAGGATCCATTTCCCACCTCACTTTTCTATTTTGATTAGTGTCATTTTGGACTGAATTGGCAAATTGATGAAAGGATTCTGATAAACATAGCATTGTGGCAAATAGCCAGCTCAGCAGCGCATTATATAGTCATGTCAGAAAAGTTAATGCATCTATTCAAAGCGTCAAAAGAATGCAGAAGGGTTGATCTATGCAATTTCATGCCCTTGTATTCAACAGATCAATGATGATGTCACTCAGGTACACCTGCAATGGAAAAGCCTTCACTCTAGATGTATCCTATATTCAAGTTTTTCTACATTCTACACTTCTGGGTTTGTTAAGCGTAAATCATACACTTATCGAATATTAGCATTATGCTCTTTCTAATAAAGATGGGCATCTCATGAAAACTGACACGCTGTGTCATCATTTTGTAACATTTTGAACTGTTGCGAAATGAACCGAAATGAGAAACAGTGTGTCATCCCAAACTGAAACAAAATGATGTTTTCGATTCAGGAGGAACTGAACTGAGGAACCACCACCACATCTCACTTTAGCAGCAAGATCCACCAGCTGTTTCCCTGCTCGGTTCCAGCCCACCTCTCAGCTGGTTTTGACAGTTCGAGCTGTCAAAAAACCCATCTGGGAGGTGGGCAGCTAGGAAGAACGGAACAGCCAGGCAGCAATAAATTTGCTGCCTGGTCTGACTGCTCTTTTCTCCCCTGCCACCCCCTCCTCCCACGGGGTGTTTTGGATAGGGAGTGCTCTGGGCAATGGGGGATGCCTGCTCTGATCACAGCACTCCCTGCCCAGAATCCCTCCCCTGGAAGGAGGGGGGGAGAATGGAGCTGGGGTGGTGGGCTGGAGGCTTTTTAAAATGTCCTGCCACTTGCTGTTACTCATAGCCTGTTTAATCTCCAGGCATGGGGCTTTTACAGAGCACCATGCCTGTAAAGTAAATGAGATACCAGTGAACCCACAAGGCACTGACACCCCACCTCCGCTTTTGCTGGGATCTCTGCAGATCCAGTGAAGGTGGTTGGGGGTGGCGGTCCCTTGCGGGCTAGCTTGTAGCCCATTTACTCTCCAGGCATGGCTCTCTCGGCATCCCAAAAGCACCATGCCTGGAGAGTAAACAGGCTACAAACAAGCCTGAAAGCACTACCACCCCTGCTTTCACCAGGATCTCTGCAGATCAGGCGAAGATGGGTCGGAATGGTGGTGACTTGCAGGCTCGCTCGTAGCCTATTTACTTTCCAGGCATGGTGCTTTTGGGATGCCAAGCGAGAGCGCTAGTGTGGCAGGGGATTGAAAAAAGCCTTCAGCCCACCACCCCTCTCTTAATCTTCAAAGCCTAGCTGTTGTGGGCTGGAAGCTTTTGAATCCCCCGCTGCAACAGTGAGAGCGCTGTTGCGGCAGGGGATTCATTTCGTTTCTCATTTCCTTTCATAACGATTTTTTTTAAAAAAGATGTTCAGTAGAAAATGAAACAAAAGGAGACAGAATGGTATTTTCCCATTTCATCCCCATCTCTAGTTTATATGTTTGGTGTTTTAGTTATATTAATGTCTTTAAAAAGCAACAGTGGCGAAACCTTTTCTGTTTGAACTGTCTCAAGTACTACCCATATTATTCAGTAGAAATGCATGATAAGGAAAAAAAGGGCTAAAAAATCAACAATCCAAGGTAACAATTTTCTAAAAGGAAACAATACAGGCAATATATGCAATTATATGTGAATGAGTACAGAACATATTAAAATCACTGATTAGTTTGTGTCAGCTGGACAGCTCTTAATATGGAGACTTTACAATTCTACATCCTTCAGGTGTCTTTATTTTAAAAATAATGTTTGTTAATTCCTGCCAAAGGAGCATAGCATATTTATTATGTGTTTCATTATTTGACTCTTATAGGACATCTCCTCCATCAAATTGTGTCTTCTATAGCTGTAGAAATATATCATAGCATTTATGATCCAGAACTTCCTATCAATAAAGTATGGGCATTGGTCAGCCTGTCTCCTTGCTTACAGGACTCCAGAAAGTAGAATGGAGGGTTTAGTTGTACTCATTTCCCTTTATGGCTTTCCATAGGCAACAGGTTGGCCACTCTGTGTACAAAATGTAGCACCAGATAGACAGTTGATTTGGCCTAGCACAGTTCTCCATGGTTCCATGTAAATTCTAGTGTTCCATAGCTCCCTGTAGTTCTATAGGCCCAGTGTAGCTTATCACAGTTCCATAAATCTAGCATGACTCTTATGTTACGTAAAAAATGCTTCAAAAAGGGCACATGATTAACATGGAGGATTTTGCAAGTGCATATTTCATAGACAAATGGGTTATGAAACAATAGACAACTGGGCCAACACTGGTCAAAATCCACTGAATCATTAGAAATTTGGTGAGTGAACTCCTGTGTAAGATCAATTGATTCACATGGATCTTCTCCAACTGTGGCATACTCTAGCACAGAAAGTTACAGCTAGAACAGATCCATTTGATTCAGTACAACTCATGGAAGTTACAGTACAATTCACTAAATTTCCAATATATTAATACTTTCATTGCCCCCCCCATAACTAAGGGTTGCCTTGGTAATCTTTCACGTCCAATTTTTATACAGATGTAATCTTCCACTGGGACAAGCAAGAGTACCATGTTATTTCCATCCATGTCCAATTTCATTTCCATTATTAAAATAATATACCAGCATATGTCTGCTATAATTCTTTGCCAGACCAGTCAGAAATAAACAGGCGACACACGTTTGCTTTGGGTTAACAAGGGCCACAATTTATTAACAGTAATTAACTTTTAAATGTAACTTTTATGAGGGGCTGTAACGTAGCGCACATATTATGTTAGTTATTAAATCCTCTAGGTCCCTTCCATCAGTTAAATTTCCTGCGGCCATCCTACTGCCGCAGACCGGATACCGTAAATGTCTTGGAATCCTACCAATTAATTGAGCCTTGGCAGCCCTGCTAAATGCGGCTGGGTTTTATGATTTATTTTTACCTGTCTAATGCTGACACTAGCTGTTTACTTGAGGGCTGCCAAGCACCATGAAGATGGCAATTAATGTGGGACCTAGGTAATCAATGTTTAATTTTGCGCTACCCACCAAATTGTGACCGGGGATTTAACAAAAGTCCAGCGCCAGCATGTGGATGGTGGAATGGGCGAAAACTCACCGCTACTCACGGCCAATCGGAGTAACAGTCAAAAATTCCCATCTGGCCCCGAAGCAACCAGCCAAGCATCACCATCCACACCAAACAAGCGGCGGGTGGGCGGGGAAATCCAAGATTGTGCAGGCAAGTCGGAGGGGAGTGCAGCAGCACCTTAAATAGGTGCGCTCCCCCTACGTAGCCTGTACAGCTTGCTTAGCAACCGGCTCCTTCTTCTGCCGGCTGGCAAAGACGTCCTGCCCGCATGCTGCGGGGAGGAGCGGCCATTGTATTTATGTCTCAGAGTAAGAAACACGCACCTACCTATATTTGATTGGAAACACATCTTCTTCTGAAGTTTGTAATACTAGCAAAGGGCAGTAATAAAAATAGCCAGCCTTTACTCCTTTTGCTATAAGTCTGTAGGGAAATGCAATAAAGGTGTCTCCGTCATGGCACAATCTGTGGCAGGAATGCTTTGCAGTCTCAAAAGAAACTAATAAAACCTTTACAAAATAATGTTGTTTATGGCTACCTTGGGGGATTTAGTCTCCACAAGGTTTGAAATGTGCTGAATAAGGACAGCAGCACATTTCCAGGTAGGAACTCACCAACATTATTATGGGCCTGAAGGTCAAGGTGATCCAGGCCATAGGTTTACTTGCACTACGGCAGACCCCTTTATATATTTGAGAATTAATTTAATTCGATAAAGTTGTGGCCCATGTTTAACTCCATTACATTGTGTCTGCTATTTATTTCAGGTCTGGGATCGCAAAGGTGAAAGTGACTAGAAATATGGAGCATTTTGTCAGTTTCACATTACAAGTAAAGACTCTAAATTCTCCAAAGGTGTAACTGAGAGGGATGACTCAGGGAAAGCCCTGTTTAAAAAGAACATGAGCTAGTGTGGATGTGATTATGTCTGAAACAAAGGTAATACCGTAATACCTCATATAACAAATACTTCTGTTAATGGATAATTCAGATATTGAATTGAAATTCCCAGGAATAGGGATGTTTCAGATAACAAATTTTCTCTATGGGCTGCCTCAGATAATGAATTTTTCATCATGCTTGGGAAAAAAGTCTACCCAGGATGCATTGCATCCCCATAGTTTGTGTGGGTGGGTGGGGGGAAGAGTTGGAGCATTTTTTTCATTGTGTTTTGGGGGCATTCTGGACATTTGTTTTTATTTTTATTTTTATTTTATTTTATTGCTGAGGGATTTGAACTTTTTGAACTTAGAAAGGTAGGGAGCTGAGGTTTCCTTGCTTTCTTTTGTGTTTTTACATTGTTTTTGTTGCCCTTTTGGCTAGAATGATCTGGCATTTGTTTTGGAGCAAGCTTCTATTCATCTTTGCACTGCTTTTCATTGCACTTTGGGCAAGAACAGGCTGGTGGTAGTCTTGCTGCTTTCTTTTGTCCATGTTTACAATGTTTTCCATTGCTCTGCAGGCAAGAATGGACTGGGTTTCTCTTGCTGTTTGTGTTTGTCTATGTTTGCATTATTTTCCATTGCTCTGCAGGCAAGAACAGGCTGGGTTTCTATTGCTGCTTGTGTTTGTCTAATTTTGCATTGTACTTCAGGGGGGTGTTCTGAGGGGATGTTCCAGCACTGCATGTATTTAAGGTGCACTTTATAAAGAGGTCTGGGGGGGGGAAAACTCAGCTTTTTTGCCTTTTTTTAACTTCCGTAACACAGCTCTGTTTAGGAAATCCACATAAGAATGAATTGAAATGAATGGGAAACTGATTAATCCGTTCCGGAAGATTAAAAAAGGCAAAAAAGCTGAGTTTTTCCCCAGACCTCTTTATAAAGTGCACTTTAAATGCATGCAGTGCTGGAACATCCCCTCAGAACACACAGTGGTACCTTGGATAATGAATTTAATTCATTCTGTGAGTCAATTCACTAACCAAAAATTCATTATCCAAAATGAATTGACTCACATAATGAATTAAATTCATTATCCAAGGTACCACTGTACTTGTAAAAGCATTAGGTATCCATAAGCAAAAGTTAAACCTTCATGCTTAAGCAAAATTGGTTAAATATTGTTCAAACCCTCTACTATGGCATATCTTATGTGGATTTCCTAAACAGAGCTGTGTAGGTGATATATTCTCCTTTGGTCCTCTGCATACATTTCACAACATTCTTGCTTTTGTTTGTTATTTTACCCTATATTTTCTCTAGGTAGTAAAACTGAGAGAGATTGCGAGGAGCTCCAGAGGGATCTCTTGACACTGGGGGAGTGAGCAAATCAGTGGCAAATGAGCTTCAACATTAGTAAGTGCAGAGTGATGCATGTTGGGGCAAAAAAAAAACCCTCAAACAATTACATTTATAAACTGATAGGGTCAGAACTCTCTGCAACAAACCAGGAAAATGACCTTGGTGTCCTGGTGGACAGCTCAATAAAGGTGTTAACCCAGTGTGCCGCAGCAGTGAAAAAAGCAAACTCAATGCTAGGGATCATTAGGAAGGGTATATAAAATAAGTCAGCAAGTGTCATTTTGCCTTTTTATAAATGAGGCCACACCTGGAGTATTGTGTACAATTCTGGTCACCATACCTCCAGAAGGATATTATGGAAATGGAAAAAGTGCAGAGGAGGGCAACCAGAATGATTAGGGGACTGGAACACCTTCTTTACCATCTGAGGCTGCAGTGACTGGGCCTCTTCATGCTTGAACGACATCACCTAAGAGGTGACCTGGTTGAAGTTTATAAAATCATACACGGTGTGGACAAAGTAGATAAGGAAAAACTGTTTTCCCTATCGCACAACACTAGAACTAGGGGGCCCTCCATGCAACCTCTGGGTGCTAGACCTCAAACAAATAAGAAAAAGTACTTTTTCACCCAGAGGATCACTAGTCTGTGGAACTCCCTGCCAGAAGAAGTGGTGACAGCTGTCAGCCTTGACAGCTTTAAGAAAGGATTAGGCAAGTTCATGGAGAAAAAGAGTATCAATAGCTATCATTATGGATGCCTAAGGACAACCTCTGGGTTGGAGAGATAGGCAGGATATCTCTCAATGCTATTTGCAGGGACTCATAAGCAGGTGACAACATCTGCTTGGGAACACCCTGAAGCAAATGGTGAGCCACTGTGTGAGACAGAATGCTGGACTGGATGGGCTGTGGCCTGTTCCAGCAAGGCTGTTCTTATGCTGTCATATTCTTATTTTCCAATTGATTATTGCTGTTCCATATTTTTTTCCTTAACTACATAGCCTTGAAACTTTGTGTCAATTTCGCTTCTGCAGCTGAGGGGATTTTTTTAACTATTGTGGTGTTACACTGTTTTGTCTCACATTATCATCCCCTTAAAATATCATATACTAAAAGACTGAAACCTATAATGCAGCAATATGTACATATTCACCTAAATGTTTTGAAATTTCAAGATCATCAGCAATCTTCCTTGGGCAGCACATTATAGAAACCAGCCAGAAGCAGAAAGTATTAAGAAGCAGGGAGGGGAGAGTTGATTGTAAGTCATATTATTTGGACCATGGTATCTTGCAGTGTAACAAAATGATTTTTCAGATTCATAGTCACCACAGGGGACATGATGACATTAGGTTTAAACCCTCTCCCTACAGCAGTTGAACCATCTGCTGGGCATGACTAGACCTCCCATAAATTAGCGATCTATTTAGGAACTATCTGGGAGTTGAGTCATGGCTACTGGACTTCTTTTTTGAGAGATAGAAACGTTTCGCTGTTCATCCAAACAGCTTCATCGGTCTGAATACAGCTAGTGCAAGAGACCTTCTTATAGTCAGCTTGACCTCTTGTCCCCTTGTCTGATTGGCTCATAAGATGAACAAAGCCTGAATAGGCTCGTTAGGGAGACATTAGTGTCCATGGCCTTAAGGTAAACAATGGCCTAAGGTGCTGAAACCCATCAAGAATGGGTCGTTAGCTGTCAAGAATGGGTCGTTAGCTGTGACCTGGTGGTGAAGGCTCCTTGATTTGCCTGGGTACTGTGGAAAGTACAGCCTGGTAAGTAGCAGCTAGACTATGCCGGAGCCCCCCACCTCTGTTGAGGGAGGGATTTTCAATGCTGACATGAATGGCTTCCCTTACTCCTCTCTCAAACCACCTCTCTTCTTTGTCTAATATGTGTACATCCTCATCTTTGAAAGAGTGGCCTTTTTCCTTCAAATGGAGGTGTACTGCTGATTCTGGTCCTGAGCTGTTACCTCTCCTATGTTGGGCCATTCTTCTGTTTAATGGCTGTTTAGTTTCTCCAATGTAGAGGTCTGAACACTCTTCACTGCATTGGACTGCATATACTATATTGCTCCTTTTATGGTTTGGTATTGGATCCTTTGGGTGGACAAGTCTCTGCCTTAGTGTGTTCATGGGTTTGAAATAAACAGGGATGTGGTGTTTGCCAAAAATCCTTTTAAGCTTCTCCGACACTCCCGCCATGTAGGGAATGACCAGGTTCTTCCGTCGGGTCTGGGTCTCAGACTGATCCCTTGTTCTTCTGGGATGGCCCACTGCTTTGTTGAAGGCCCACCTTGGATATCCACAGGCCTTAAGTGCTGTCTTCAGGTGCCTGTCTTCCTTCTTCTTGGCTTCTGAGGAGGTGGGGATGCTCTCTGCTCTGTGGCTTAGGGTCCTGATGACTCCTAGTTTGTGTTGTAATGGATGGTGGGAGTCAAACAGTAAGTATTGATCTGTTTGGGTGGGTTTCCTGTAAACTTCTACTCCTAGGCCACGGTCAGGTCTGATGATGACTGCACAATCCAGGAAAGCCAGCCTGTTGTCTTGGGTGTCTTCCCTAGTGAACTTAATATTAGGATCCACTGCGTTGATGTGGTCTGTAAAGGCCTGTACTTCCTGCGTCTTTATTTTAACCCAGGTATCATCTACATACCTGAACCAATGGGATGGTGTTGTCCCTGGGAAGGTGTTGAGTGCCTTCTTCTCCACTTCTTCCATGTATAGGAACACCACATATTTCATGTACAGAGGGGACTTCTACAGACAGAAGCATGGCTGTGCCATGGGTTCCCCAGTGTCACCAATTGTAGCAAACCTATACATGGAAGAAGTGGAGAAGAAGGCACTCAACACCTTCCCAGGGACAACACCATCCCATTGGTTCAGGTATGTAGATGATACCTGGGTTAAAATAAAGACGCAGGAAGTACAGGCCTTTACAGACCACATCAACGCAGTGGATCCTAATATTAAGTTCACTAGGGAAGACACCCAAGACAACAGGCTGGCTTTCCTGGATTGTGCAGTCATCATCAGACCTGACCGTGGCCTAGGAGTAGAAGTTTACAGGAAACCCACCCAAACAGATCAATACTTACTGTTTGACTCCCACCATCCATTACAACACAAACTAGGAGTCATCAGGACCCTAAGCCACAGAGCAGAGAGCATCCCCACCTCCTCAGAAGCCAAGAAGAAGGAAGACAGGCACCTGAAGACAGCACTTAAGGCCTGTGGATATCCAAGGTGGGCCTTCAACAAAGCAGTGGGCCATCCCAGAAGAACAAGGGATCAGTCTGAGACCCAGACCCGACGGAAGAACCTGGTCATTCCCTACATGGCGGGAGTGTCGGAGAAGCTTAAAAGGATTTTTGGCAAACACCACATCCCTGTTTATTTCAAACCCATGAACACACTAAGGCAGAGACTTGTCCACCCAAAGGATCCAATACCAAACCATAAAAGGAGCAATATAGTATATGCAGTCCAATGCAGTGAAGAGTGTTCAGACCTCTACATTGGAGAAACTAAACAGCCATTAAACAGAAGAATGGCCCAACATAGGAGAGGTAACAGCTCAGGACCAGAATCAGCAGTACACCTCCATTTGAAGGAAAAAGGCCACTCTTTCAAAGATGAGGATGTACACATATTAGACAAAGAAGAGAGGTGGTTTGAGAGAGGAGTAAGGGAAGCCATTCATGTCAGCATTGAAAATCCCTCCCTCAACAGAGGTGGGGGGCTCCGGCATAGTCTAGCTGCTACTTACCAGGCTGTACTTTCCACAGTACCCAGGCAAATCAAGGAGCCTTCACCACCAGGTCACAGCTAACGACCCATTCTTGACAGCTAACGACCCATTCTTGATGGGTTTCAGCACCTTAGGCCATTGTTTACCTTAAGGCCATGGACACTAATGTCTCCCTAACGAGCCTATTCAGGCTTTGTTCATCTTATGAGCCAATCAGACAAGGGGACAAGAGGTCAAGCTGACTATAAGAAGGTCTCTTG
Organism: Phrynocephalus guinanensis; assembly: GCA_037367245.1. Lineage (NCBI taxonomy): Eukaryota > Metazoa > Chordata > Lepidosauria > Squamata > Agamidae > Phrynocephalus > Phrynocephalus guinanensis. Next base: position 69,994,894 of record CM074739.1, on the reverse strand, counting down.
CACTAGCTGTATTCAGACCGATGAAGCTGTTTGGATGAACAGCGAAACGTTTCTATCTCTCAAAAAAGAAGTCCAGTAGCCATGACTCAACTCCCAGATAAACGCACCTGGATGACTGAGAATCTTCACAGACGTATTTAGGAACTAGTGCTATTTGCAAGAAAATGTTCCCAGTCCAATAGATCCTTTCTGCTCTTCCCCTTCAGCCACAGCTACAAGGTGTGTTGTTATTGATCTCTCTGCCAGTTACCTCACATTTGGGATCTGGAAAGTCACCGTCAAGTATATTAATATCTTACAGATATTCTGTAGACTTGTGCCTCAGGAAATTATTCAGTAATATTTCCTTCAGGCACATCTTCCCCAACAATAAAATATATACAGCGTGCAGTGGTATTGCTTGAAAGCACTAGGTCATGCCCTTGTTCTGTATTTATCTCCTTACATTTGTTGAAGCCATTAATAATGACGGTGCTGACAGATTTCCTGCTGAGTAGGCAGCTCTAGGCAGATCTTGACGTTTCAAATGGAGTAAGAGATTTAGCACAAGGCTTGAGAGTTTATATGTATTTTGGGCATTGCTATGAATATACACAAAGACGACAAAAATAACTTTTGATCTCAGGAAGAGCTAGTTCCACCGATAAGTAATTAAAGAGATTTATATTGTGGAGAATTTGGCATTTGGTGTGCCCCCCCCACAACAGTGCAGTCAATATTAGAAATCATGATTAAGCAATGACCTTCCTCTGCTTTACCATCTATTACTTTTTCAAGATTCAACATCAAGGTTACAGCTTCTTTCCACAAACACATGCCCAATACATAGGTATTCAATCTGCTCATGTGGAAAATAAAAATGGGGATGAATATTTTGTCATGTTACCAACAACAACCATTGTTCCTCAGTATTTGATAGGGATGGATAGAGATCTCCATTCTATTTTCTTCTACATTCAGTTTTTTAAATGAGTCCTTTCCTTCAAAGTTATGAAGAAATAGTTGAATGCTAATAGGTGGTAATTCTTAAAAATGTACACTGGACAAGTGCATTTGATACAGCTATTCCCAATATAGAGGGGTAATATGCGTGTGCCATTCATTTTTAAAAAAAAAAAACTAGAGTTTATGAAATTGGAATATTACGCTCATGTATTCATGATTCAAAATGCCTGATATTTATGCAAAATACTGTGCCCATGTTACCAGCAGGAAAAAAGGTATCATGCTTTACAAAGTAAAGGGCAGCCTGAAATTAAAGAGCAATAGCAGTGGTTAATATGCTCTACAGATAACATCTTGCTCTCACTATCATTCACAAAGTGATACCAGACAAAGGAAAATCCCTGAAGATGACTTCATTTCCATCAGTTAACCACTTATCCCTCAAAGGCAAAAAAAAAAGTTTGTCAGGGCTGTTTTTTTACAAGTGCTAGTAGTAGTCAGCATAAGAGGGTATTCTGTAAACCATGAGCCTTTTCACACGACCCCTAAGATCCGCTGGCCACTTAAATTCGGACCAGAGATCTTGGGGGTTTGTTGCTGTTTCTGTGTTCCCACCCCCTCCGCACTCCTGGCTGCTGGCTGCGTGAGGGGAGGGAGAAAAAAAGAAAGAAAAGAATGCTGCTTACCTCCGTTCTGCCGGTCTCGCTCTGTTCCCGGCAGCATTCAGATCTCTTAAAGGGGCGGGGGGCAAAACAACAACAAACAGAAGCCAGAAGAGCCCCGCACTTTCTACGTTAGATTCGCATCAGGGATTTTTCACCCCTGGAGAGCAGGTACCTGAAAAGTGCGCTGGGACGTGCTTAGTTGGGCGTGGTTGCACTTAATTTTCTGTAAACTCCGGAGCTGGTGGGGAAACAATTTTAAGCTCCGGAGCTGGGAGCCATTTGCCGTGGAGTTTAGGGGGCGTGTGAAAAAGGCTCCATCTTGACTATGCTACTGTTCTCAACATTCAGTTTATTAATGTATTCTTGAAGGCTTTCATAGATCATAGCTTTCATGGCCGGGTTCTGGTAGTTGTTGTGAGTTTTTTGGGTTGCTTGGCCATGTTCTGGAAGTTTTTCTACCTGACATTTCACCAGACTCTGGCTGGCATCTTCAGAGGGCAAGGAGCTCAGGGAACCATGAGTTCTCTCTCTGTAGTCCTAGTTCCCTGAGCTCCTTGCCCCCTGAAGATGCCAGCCACAGAGTCTGGTGAAACATCAGGAAGAAAAACGTCCAGAACATGGCCAAACAGCTTGAAAAACTTACAACGACTATTCAGTTTATTTGTATTTTTAATTACCAAACAACTCTATAATGGCAAGATGGGTGGAATGGTTAAAACTGTGATAGGATACAGGTCCTAAAGCTTACCTAACCTTGACTAGGACCATGCCCAAATATACAGCAACAACAGTACAGTAATTTCAAAGCTTGAACAAGTGCACTTCTGAATGTTTCTTCTCTGTTTTTTAAAAAATATTTTAAGTATGTTTATGAGCAGACACAGAATCTCTTTGCACCGCCTATTTGGTTAGGAAAGAATGAAAAAGTTCTTCTCCTGAGAGTCAGCTTATTGGGTCCTCACTAACAGGGTCAAATGTTCAGATTTCCCCAGATCTGGATCTGATTTACCTTTGGAAGACTTGTGTCAGGAGCCTGATTTCAGAAATGTTTAATGAAAGCACTCAGGGCTAGGAGAAACAGAACTGCTCTGTGCTTGTACACTGCAGAAATATGACTCACAAAAGTGTATGCAAATTCCCTGGAGACACATGGCAAACTTTTCCTTTCTGCATGACTGTCACTCACTCTACTACTTCTTTAAAGCAGCCTGCTTTATTCTTCGTCTTTAAAGGGTACCTGTCTTTTGACAGTCCTTTTGACTTTATTTCCTTATGACCTTTCATTACCCTACAATGTCTCGTGCAGAAACTTGCAACAATGTAACTATTTTGGATTGCACTTGTTGCTAATTCTGTGAAACAAACTCACAATGTTTCTCTTTTGAGGGGTTTGGTTTTTGTTTCTGTTTCTTGAGGATGACTATTTCATCCCCTGCCACCTGTCATCTGAATAATCTGAATAACCATGCTAGCTGGGTAGAAATGCATTGGTCATAGATGACTTGCTAAATGAAGTCAATGCCATAAAGTTGTGGCATTTTTGAAGGCCACTGGCCCCTTTGCGATTAAACATACATATGCACTGCCTATCTCTGTATATGCAGAGGTGCCTCTGTATGGTATTGATGCAGCAATCTCTAGTGAGAGCACCTAGAAAAAGGCAACCCTGCAATATGGCTTTAACGAAGCCGCAGTTGTAAAGATCAGAAAGAAAAATGTCTTCCTTGAGTTTGGAGAGAGACCCCTGGTGCAGCTATTCTTATTGCTAAATGTCAGGAGCGCGAGTATGGAATTATATAGCTACTTTCAAAAGAGCCACAATAGCAGTGACCCATAAACCTATGGTCCTGCCTGAAGAAAATGTTATAGACTGCTTTAGCAAAAAGATCCAGCTTTTGCCAGACAGTGGAACAACCTTGGTAACCCAGCCTCTCAACTCATCAACTGCAGCAAGCTTAGTAGAGACAGAAGCCACTGTTCTAAAAATACCATGCTTCACAGCTACATGCGGGACAAATGACCCCATTCTACCAATTCACAGTCCCAGATGCTGTTGAAATAATAACAAAGATACTATCTGCCAGAACTAACTATTGAAGAAATCTGTAATGGTGCAGACCACAAATGTATATTTATGGAAGAATACAGACATGTTTAAGAACTAGGCTCTGTGAATGCCTACTCAATACTGTATTATCCAATGGATTTTTAAATTCCTTTCTAGAATCACAGGTTCCTGAGAAAACATATCCACAAGTTTGCAGTAGAACCTAGCTTAGTGTTATGGTGTGGTGACAAACCCACCTCATCACTTTCCTGGTATCGGTTTACAGATTCTCCTTTTGTAAAAATAGGATTTAAAATGTTCACATTCACAAGTAGAGCATTAAATGGTGGAATCATTTGGCTTTAGTTTAAGTATCAGTGAAGGGGCAAGGAGCACAACAGCTTTTGGTATCAAGACAGCATTACTGTAGCATGGTTGTGATTTGGTATAATGCAGAATTGTTACCTCTGTTGAACTTGAATTTTGAAAAAAATACTAATATAAAAAATCCTTCTGCTTTTCCCTAGTAGTGAAATGTCTTGTACAATCCCGAAACAATGGACTGAAGAGAAGAACTAAACTGGGAAACCGTGGAGCATTCTGGCCATTGCAAGATTTAGGCATTCTTGTCGGCTTATTACCTATTTTTACATTCATTGCACCCATTTCCATAAATGTCCTTGGTTTTGTTGTATTAGAGTAAATCTTGCCTTGCCCTTAGAACTGCAGTCTGTCATGTCTAGAACTGACACATTCTGTTATTCTTTTTAATATTTTTACGAAACACAAAGGAAAGACAGTTACATAAAACCATAAAAAATCAAACAAATTACCAAATAAATTACATTGTGCAACCCACCCACCCCACTTGGGACTAGTTCCATTCTTTTTATTCCTACTATACAGATCTACCAATTTCTCTCCATTAATATAATGATTCTTTCCCCTTCTAAAACGCACATATATCAAAAACAGGTTCCATATTATTTTTAAGAACTACATTTATTCATTCCTTTTAAAATCTTAATTTCACATGTTAATTTATATTCCACATTTAAATCATATTCCACATTTCTCTATACCACTCCTCCGGTGTAATCTGATTGTTATCCAATTTTTTCACAAATATTAACCGTGCCACTGTCACCACTATAGTTATTAATTCCACTCCTTCATTTATCAATTGACTGTTATCCACCATATTCAACAACATAATGCTTGAGAACATTTGTATTTCTGCCCCAATAATTCTTATTTCATTGAAAATCAATAACCATTCCTTCTTTCTCATTCCACATAACCACCACATATGTATCTACTTCCTGTTATGGCTTTTACATCTCCAGCATAATGAGGATATATCTTTGTTTATCATATTCAACTTTACTAGTGCTATATTGCATCTCCAAATGACATTATATCAACCCTCCTTCACTCTCACAGATCTTTTATTTCATATTTTACTCCCTTTTACTTTCTTTATTTAAATCTTTTTGTCATAACTCTTCTGATATTTTATATCTTGCATTCCCTGTGTTTATATTTTATATATTCCAATTAGTGTTCCCTTTCTTTCATCTCTATTTTCCTCTTTTTTCAATAATCTCTTCAAATTTAGTCATTTTCTACACTCTCCTCTTGTTTTCCATTGTGATTCTGATATCTTTTTTTGAAGTACAAGGGCAGTGGAGCATTGATATGACTATTGGTTTCTGAGCAAAAATATATATATATGAAAATTTCTACTCCTTATTTTGAAACAGAAATTACAGGAGGACATGTTTTATTACACATGCAAGAAGAAGAGGACCAATGTTACAAATCAGCATTCACCCAATATATAGATTACAGGCCATGCCTCTGTGTATTAATTCACTTAGGATGCTACCAGTAAAAACTCTGCCTGAATGTGGTGCCAAACACAAGGCAGAAGAAATGTTGTCAGCACTCTTCTTTTAGACTAGAGATATGTAACCTTGGGGGTAACAGAAAAGGATTATGGCCTGCCTGAGGGGAAAATATATATTACACACCATGTTACTGACGTTACAAAATGGTACTGAAAATAGCACTGAAAAGTGAAGGTGAAAAGATGATGCCTTCATTAGAATTTTAAAGAGAATGACCAGAACAGCTTATCTTGTGGGTTGCCATGTAGTCAGATCCAGAGAGACAAGACACTACTGGAAAGAACAGGAATTCTAGGAACATGTACAAAACATCAATTTGAACAACTTTCATTTAAAAAAAAAACACCATACAGCTCCGCTCTGTTAGTTCAGTGGGAATTACAAACCTGGTAATATTACAGGCTTAGAACTGTAATAGTGAAGAAAGTTACTCCATTGAGGGGTGGGTGGTGGTGCCTCCCCCCTCCCCCATTCTGTTATTTTTATTATTCATCCAATTTGCACCTTTGGAGTCAAACAAAGAAGTGGAAAATCTGCTGTTTGAAATCCTTATACTTCTGAGCTTAGAGAGCATTTTGCAAAAGTAAAGAAAGAAAACAATGTGCTCAACACAATAATTACATTTGGGGAAAGTGCAAAATAAAGTGTGCACAATTTTTAAATTCAGTGGATATACATTCAGGGAAATGGCACACAAAATGAAGGAGAGAGGAACCTTCTATGAAAAGGGACAGAATAAGCTTGGTAATGGAGGAGAAAGGATGTGTGTGAACAATTTGGAAAATCAATTGGGTGAAGTTTTAAGTTTTTATCATTCCCTTGATAACATACCAGCTGACCGTTCCAAGCCCAGCGTAGTTCAGGGGAGGAGCGTATTTGCCTGCTTGCCAGGACTTTTGGTGCAAAGACTTCACACCGATCTGTTTCTTGGTTGCCGGGGACTGGGAGCAAATATAAGCCTGCTCACTCTCCTTTCTCTTTACAGTGAGCTGATCAGCAACGCAACTCAGAGTAGTGTGCTACAGATGATCAAACAGCAGATCAGAAATAAGGAAGTGTCCCGCGCTGCAGCCAGGCTGCATGTTTTAAATTTTCTCTCTTTATATTGGGGCAGTTTAGGTTTATTGTTGATAGTGGGGGGGGAGGGGGGGAGCTAAGTGTGCCTCTTGTGTGGCTGCTTGGGGGATTAGGTTAAAAAACAATTAAAATAAAATATAATAAATAGTCAAATCGGACAGCAGGGTTAAACAAAGATTGTGATATTCTTGGGAGGGGGATTGCGCTGGTTGTCCACTGGTGACTGGGCTCCTTGACCCTCTGGGAAAAGGGGGAGCTCAGCCATCTGGTTAAAACCTCTAGATTGGACCCTGCCTGGTGGCAGGGTCTCTTCATATTTACTTTGTTGGATCCATGGTATGGAGCTTGCTGGGGAATAGCTGGCCATGGCTCCCAAGAAAAGCAGAGGGAAGTTAAGGGGAAGGCCCCTGCTAAAAGGAGGGTCCCCACTCACCTCTCCCCTGAATTTTCATGATCATCTGATGAGGACCTTCTGGATTATGCTATCATTTAGGACAAGCTCAGCTGCTTGGAGAGGGAGTGCACATGGGCTCATGGGCTGGTGTAAACTGGCATGGGAGGCAGAGCAAGCAGGAGTAGGAAAGCCCAGAAAAGGGAATAACTTCTTAGGATGGGTGATCTTATGTTGTCCCGTATTGTCTTTTTGGAGGGTGAGGTTGTTGAAGCAACACAGGCAGCTGCACCTGCACCATCTACCACCCAGCACTACAATGTGTCATCTGTACCAGAAAGCACTGTGGCATCTCACTCAAGCTCCCACATTCACCAGGCATCACCACCCAGGGAGCAGGAAGAGAGGCCTGTCAATGAACCATCCATTGATCTGTCATCCATTAGGAGGGGCAGCGTGGCAGGTATAAGCATTGATGTAGGTGGGACCCCAGGAGGTGAGTCCACTACATTGCACACTAAAACTACACCATTGGGTACATGGCCATGGTGTTTAACCCACCAGCCCAGGTTACCAGACATACTATCTCAATTCATCATCATAATCTTCAGGCATTACAGACATGGTAACACCTGTTTATTTGACTTCCACAGTGCTTGCAGTTGAGGTGGGTTTTCAAACTGAGGAAGCAACCCACACCTAGGACTCTGTGGTTAAGGCAGACTCCATTACATCCAGTCTTCTGGAGGTTTCTCCTCTTGAATTACCTGGTAATGAATTGCTTCCTTGAGGTGACCACTTGTCTCAATCCATGGTAGACAAAATCCGTAGCGGATGCTTTGTGGACATAGTCAATTCTCTCAATAGGAAAATCAAGGATAAGACCTTTGAAAAGCTAGATGAGAAAGAGAAGGAGAAAATCAGGAGGTACAATCAGAGAGATGCTGGACCAATTGGTTGTCGGCTTTTTTATTTATGAAGGGACTGTCGTTAGTGCACACCCGGAGAAGGCTTTTGGGTTATTGCAGTAATTGGACACGATCCACTGGGCATACATGGATTTTACTGGTTCTGCCTGGCTTCAATATTGATGAGGGGCACACCACTCGAACATGCATTGGGATGTTCCCCACAGGCCATTATGGATGAGGGTCATGTCCCCATCTCATTCATTGGTTGCAGAGCATTTTGATAGTGGACATCTGGTACAAAGATGACCCCTTGCTGCCCCAAGGGTCAAGAATGAGATAGCATTCCCTAGGACAGTGTTTTTCAACCTTTTTTGGGCAAAGGCACACTTGTTTCATGAAAAAAATCACGAGGCACACCACCATTAGAAAATGTTAAAAATTTTAACTCTGTGCCTATCAGACACACACAAACACACTTCTCACCCCCCCCCCAAAAAAAAACAACAAATCCATCCTCCAGCCCAGGCCCTCCCAAGGCATCCCTATCAAAATGTCCGCCTGCCCTCACCTTCCCCCTCCCTCCTCCTGGCACTTTTTTTAGAGGAACTTGCAAACCCAGGAAGGTGGGGCTGGGGGAGGCTCTTCATATACAACCCCCAACCCCCATCTTTTACCCCTTCCAGTATAAGCCTCCCTTCTCTTCCCCCCCGCCTCCTTCCAGCCAGGCAGCCACAGGGCCTGGAAGGGACCCCCATCCCCGTCTCCTCCCTAGGTCCTAGGAATCCCCTCCTCAGCCTCCCACGTCCTCCCCTTTATTTACCCCCCCACAAAAAATGACCATTGTCAATGGCCGCCCGCTCCCCACCCTTAAAAGAGGGGTGCGCACGCGCGCTCCTACCTGGCTCGGCAGGAGCGCGCGCCCACCCTCGGGAGGCAAACAGCGAGTGCGCGAGGCGGGGGAGGGAGGGAGGGGGGTTCAGTGAGCGAGGAGGGGGAACCAACCCCAAGAACCTTTAAGAGCGGCTTCTGGAGCGCCCTTCGCCGCAATGCGCCTGCGCAGGTCTCCCGGCTCTCTCTCACTCTCTCGCTCTCCAGTCTCCTCCTCCTCCTCCCTTATTTCTTCTTCTTGCCCACCCACGGCCAGCCTTTCCTCGCTGGTGCGCAAAGCACGCCAGGAAAGGTAGTCCGCTCTCCTCCCCAGGACTGCGTCTCAGACCTGCGGGAGGAACTACATCTCTCAAGGAAGCCTTGCGGCAGCCGGCTTCTTTCTGGATGCCCCGCCTTCCTCCGGCTTGTCGACGCTGCACCGCTGCCTTGGTCACGAGTGGGATGGGGGGGGGCATTGCTGGTGTAGGGAGAATTTTTTCCAAGGCACACCAGGCAACATCTCGCGGCACACTACTGTGCCGCGGAACAGTGGTTGAAAAACACTGCCCTAGGATATGACCAATTTGGCCCACATTGGTTCCACGTTTAGAGTGGATATCAGCCTATGATTCTAGATGGATGGCCAGGACCTGTAGAGGTGTGAATAGGGAGATAGCCAGGTTATGAGGAATTGGCGGGGGTCGGTTATAAACCACCCCAGCATTACTGCGCATTGCCCTCACCTATTCACCTGTGCAGGAGGGATGGCATCTTCCTGTCCAACCGGGGCCTAGATATTTTTCTGAGTGGCCTGCAAGGGCGGCTATATGGGGTAAGAGGCCGAATGGCCTCTAATTGTGGCAGGTAGTGCAAGAGGTACTGGTATTCAGTTATGCCCTTGGTAAGTTGCCCTTAAGGTGCTAGACAGCCCTTGAATAAAGTTAAGCCTCATTGGTAAGTTTAGGACTTAAACAAAGTTAGAAAGTTAACATTAGGCCAAATTGAGGGCTGTGAAGGGGCTAGCAGATTCACACAAGTTGGCATGATGCTGAACAGGCAGGCAGCATCTTTCTGAGGTGAAACTCACTAGTAGGAGATTATTATTGGCCATTACCTGCTTGCACTATGACTCAGGTCCCCTTCACAGATTATAGGAATATTGGTTAAAATGACTTAAATATGAATAAAGTGTGGCCCTTTTTATCCCAGTTGAACTTGTCTTGCCTCTTTATTTCTGGGATGGCAGGCAAATCCTGTTGCTTAGTAGAGTAAGTCACAACTATAGTAGGCATACTGAATGAATGGAAAATTTGATAGAGTTACCTCACCAAATTCCCACTAACAATGACCCTAGTCTAATCGCGGCTGACTGCACTAACAGGATTCCAGTCATTGCTTTATGGGGAGGAAGTTAACAATAAAGATGCAGACCATTACATTTTGGGAAATGGCAGAAAGTCAGTTTTTCTTTCCAAAATGCTGCTTCCCTCATGCCACCTACTATCACCCATCATGTAAGCTTTCCAGCAGGACATGACTATACATAATTAGAAATCTTCTTCCCTAACATCACTCTGGAGGCTTCTCAGAACCTCTGGTGGAGATGAAGGATTGAGCTTTTATTTCATAACTATGATATATATGCCTTTTTTCAGTGCTGATATTCCAGTAGGGCAAACTTGATCATGGAAGTGGGATCATGAAGGGGATGCCTTCTCTCAGTGCCACTAAGCACACTTATTCCTCTTAGGTAGCAGCTTATAGAGGTACTCCTTATGCAGAGGAATAGGAAGGAAGACATTGGCCAGTAACCTAAGATATCAACAAGCAATGCTTTTGGATACAATGTTTTTGGACAGAATCAAATATACATCAGGACATGTACTAATAACTATAATGTGAATGGTTATCATTAGAGATGGGGACAAAATGATTTTTTTCATTTCATTTTTTGTTTTTTATTTTGTTCCCTAACAAAACGGAAAATGAAATGACCCATCAAAGAAAAATGAAATGAAATGAAACGGAAATGTTCATTCCATTCCATTCCATTCCATTTTTGTTTTCCCATAGGAATGCACTGAAGCAATGCATTCCTATGGGAAACTGATCAGGCGCGGGGAAACTGCAAGCTTTTAACACTCCCCCCCCCATTCAAAGCCCCGCATGCCAGCTGATCAGTGCTCGGCAGGGGAAAACATTTTTAAAGCCTGTGGTTTCCTGAACCTGGGGGGAAAACCATGAGCTTTTAAAACTTTTTTTTCCATCCTAGCACCAATCAGTTGGCATGCTGGGCTTCAGGGGGTGTTTTAAAAGCCCGGGGTTTTAAAAACTCCCCCGAAGCCCTGCACACCAGCTGATTGGTGCTGGTGTGGGAAATATTTTTTCCCACCCAAGCCCGATCAGCTGGCACATGGGATTTGGGGAGGGAAAAATGTTTTAGATCAGCTGGCACATGGGGCTTGGGGGGGGGGAGAAAAGCCCAGGGCTTTTAAAACTCCCCCCAAGCCCAGCTAGCTGATTCACACTGGCTTTGGCAGGAAAAATGTTTAAAAGGCCCGGCCTTTCCCCCCACCCAAAGTTTCAGCTGTAGGATATATGAAGGAAGACCTGATTAAAAACTCTCATTATCAAGTTAAGAGTAAATTTTCCTTTATGGATGAGCGATTACAGAATACATATGATTAAAACCATGAAGATGAGTGTGATAGTTTTTCCTTTTGGAAACTGAGCAGAGACAAGTACATTATACACTAAAGAAAAGTCACCTAATATGATTTGGCATCCAATAAATGATTTCAATGAGTTAAAGAAAAGGGGTATATTCTGCCTTAATTTTCTCACATGTTAAAACCTATGGAATGAAATGGAGAAAAAACAGGTGAAGCATCTCTTTGTAATCATGGTGTTCTTAGACATGCTGCTGTAATAATTAGAATATCATCTGTATGTTGCAAAATGGGAAATCAACCCAGGGTTTTAGATTCTCTCTCTCTGTGTGTGTAAGTGCATGTGTGCATGCTCACATGTATACATAATGCAATCATGAGTAAGAAGTAATATAGTATGCATCTCTCCGAAGAACTACAAAATCGAGTAATCCTCAGCAGCAAGGCCAAATAAGTTTACACATTTCAAAGGACAAATTGTTTGGTAGAATTTGGGTTAGCAGCAAGTTGAAATAGTGGCTTTAGAAAACAGAAAGGAATTGAATCACTCCAGTGAATTACAGAGCTCTGTCTTCCCAGGTTATTCTGGCTGTAATGAAGGTAATGAAACCATTTTTCCTATAGAAAGTGGGGAGAAATACCTTTACTATGTGAAATCTAATTTCCATTACGTTTTGAATTTGGGTGGTGTTGGCAGGAACTGGGCTGAGAAAGAACAAAAGTCATCTCAGTTCAAGAAAGATGGATGTGGCCGGTGTTCTGCAGTGGGAAGCAATTAGAGTGGTTACAAGAAGCAATGTGTCATCTCCCTTACCTGTCCTTCACCGGTGAAGCTGGCAAGGGCTGCGTATCAAATGAAGCCCTGGTTCAAGTATTCCAGGCATGGCAGAGCAATATTTAACTTTTCTATATGAACCTATTCTACCTTAGTTTCACTGTGTTTTAAGCTCTGATGCTCTATCACCTGGAGCAACTGCTCAAAGTCTTTCTGGTTTTCCAAATGTGAAGAGCTGGAAATAGGTTAGCAAATGATTGCATGTTGAAGAGGCTAGGGAGATGAAGATCAAATAAATTATAAAACACAGAGAGCAGTGTGACTTCTTGAGATTAGATGCTCTCTCACCTGGGACCCTCTAAGGCAGTGGTGGCGAACCTTTGGCACTCCAGATGTTTTGGACCACAAGTCCCAGAATCCCAAGCCTAGATTGCAAATGACAAAGGTTTGTGGGAGTTGTAGTCTAAAACATCGGGAGTGCCAAAGGTTCACCACCACTGCTCTAAGGCATGTAACCATGTGGGTGCAAATACTTCTGCCCTCCACATATCCTCCCCTCTGCACCTATTATGACAGTTTTTGGTTTGGTAATGATGGAAGCGGTGCACACAGGAGTCACACACATGCACAAGAAAAGGCCTCATGCAGGAAGAAAGAAAACTACAGGGCACATTACCTGGGACACCTGGGGAAAGAGGGGCTGGGGGAACAATTCCGGGGCCTTGACACCTAGTAAACCCTAGGAAGATCATGCTATTTTAGGATAGGCCTGATAGCACATAGTTATTATTTTGGTCCAACATACAGTATGTTCAGAATACATTGGTAAACAATGTTACAAGCGATAAAGTGATCAGTAGAGGTGGACACAAAACAGAAAACCCATGGTTTGGGTTCGTCTGTTTTGGGTCCACCCTTGGTTCGGTTCAGTTCGGGTTCATACAATTTTTTTTTAAAAAATCATATGAACCTGAACCGATCTGAACCAGTTCGGGTCTACTTACCGGGTGGCGGCAGCAGCAGAGGGGGGGCGATCTTGGCCCCGGTGGCAAGGGCTTTATGAGGTGCTGGCCCCAAGCCAGCACCTCTCACCAGAGAGGCTGTGCCTTGGGGCCAGCACCTCATTTTTTGTTTTCTTTTTTTGTTTGTTTTCTTCAAATGCCGACCGTGCAGCCCCTGGTACTGGGGTGTGTGTGTAAAAGTCCCCACCCAGGGGCTTTTTGAGACACTGGCTTGGGTCCAGTGCCTCTACAAACCTACATTCCCCGCCAGGACCAGGAGGACTGTGACAATGAGGACAAGGTAGGAGGGGTAACGAAAAATGAACAAAACAGAAATTTCCATTTTGTTTCATTTTGTTTTTATTTGATGGATTGGTTCATTATTCATTTTGTTGGCTAACAAATTAATAACAAGTAATGAAACAAATTAAGAGTTCATTTTGTGCCCATCTCTAGTGATCAGTAATACAGCAGAATAAACCCTAACATAAAAAATAAGGAGGGATTTAGCAAAGATGCTCCCTCTCTCACTATACTATCTTATTAAATTTGTATTTCTTTTGAGGATGTCTGTAAAAAAGACATTCTTTTACTTCAGCTTCCAAACATCTTCCCACAAAGTTTCTGACCAGGGATGCCCATGTAAACGTAGCAGTTATGAAGCTGAAAATGGTTAAAGAACAGAAAGCAGAGGGTCAGAAACAAAGGGTTAATACTTATGATTCTAACAGCATGACCCTTGGAAATCAATATTAGGAGTTAGGACTCATGCCTTTTCATAACGTTTTCATAAATGACCTGGAGTAAGAGGTGAGCATTGAGGTAACTCTATTTTCTGAAAATATCAACTGAATTATGGTGATTGGTGTGACGCCTTCAGAGCATTTACCACATGCCAACTGTCCACTGCCACCAAAAATATAATAATTTGGGCAGTTGACACGCCCCAGGATCATTCAAGAAGGATCCTTGGTTTAACTAGCGACACTGCTGATTCCAGGAGAGTGAGCTGACTCCTGCCGTGCCCCAGCTAAAAAGGGATTTATCTCCTCTGAACAACCCTCTGCCCGGGAGCCTCAGAACATCTACTCTGCTCCAGGTCCCATAGAGTTCAATCAAGGGAAACTTTCTTGTTCACAGAAAAGTCAGTAGCATGCAGCCTTGGCTAAGGCTCTGGTTAATTTAGCAATGACTCCCCCCCTCAGGCACACACACAGACTCCAGTAAAAAGGTAAAGAAAAGAAATTTATTTTAAAAAGAAAAAGCAAGAGTAAAAACAGGACTCTCTTCTTGTCAGCCTCATCTGGCAAGAGGTACAGATCCTTTGGAGCTTTACAAATAAAGGCAAGTTTCTAAGGCAAACTTAAAAAGTAACTTTAAAAGAAAACCAGTCTCAAGAAGATAACGTGAAATATTGCACCCCAGAAATAAAAATAATAACGCTAACTAATTCTGGCTAATATACTCATACCTGGAATGGAAAAGATCTCTTGGCGTTCCCCTGGCTCAAAAGTCAGCCCGGCACAGAAGTTACATGGCTGCAAGCTGTTCCCCCAAGAAGCTCTCTCTACCTGGTTAAGTGGCTCGTTATTATAGACCCAACAGTTTAGGATTTCCCTTTGTTCTTCAGGAATGCAAATTAGGCTCAGGAAGGTGTAGACTCTCTCATCAATTAGCATAATTACCAGGAAAGACTTTCTACTTTGATAGGGAAAAAAAGGGCGGCACATGCCTATTGATCTCAAGTGTTCCATCACCTGAATAGGATGTGTATTTTGACAAGTGGATCCCTTAACTGACAGGAGTCATCTGTTGTCATCTAAGTGTAACCCTTTGAGGTCCAGAGACTCCTTTGATATAAAGGGAAATACATTGTAAAAACCCTGTTTATCCGTTTTCTATCCCCTCATAACATCTTTGATGAAGATAAACTTTGATATTCAGAAGAGGCAATGTAAGTTACCTTCCAGTTGCTATTTTACAACCACATCAAACATTTTGGATGATGAGAAAACGTAACATTTGTGCTCCCATTTGACTTCGCATTCACCTGTGAACTTACCAAGGAAGTCAGTGTCCCTTTCCAACTCAGACTTCAAAGAAATGATAGCGTGTGACATGGCATGGCCAGGAATCAACAGATTAACAGATGACAGGACAGATCAAAAGATGAATTTTCTAGAATTCATCACAATTGGAACAAAGATAATTTGTTCAGAGCTCCAAAAACATGTAAACAAAATGATGCAAAAAATCCCGTTTCACATACCCACTTACAAATGCTAAGCCTCCAGAAGTGATCAAGAAATAAAGAGGCTTTGGAATTGCAATGGAATGCGTGATGACAATATCAGCCCAGTAGGTAAATGGACTAAAACTGCAAATTGCATGCCGAGTGCAATCAGAGAAAGAATATAGGTGCCATATTCATGCTACCCTTACACAATATCTTGTGTCCACACTTGGCATAATAGCCAGAATCCTCTTATACCACATATGGAACATAACCCACACAGCCTTCTAACCACTCTAAAAACCTGAGAGGCAGGGCTGAGAAGCTCCTTGACACAGTGCTGTTGTTCTTGCTGCTGTGTCTTTCAATGCACAGGCAAGTCCCTGTTATGCTGGCATCTGTGCTCAAGGACACCACTGAAATACTTTTCAAGTATCCACGGGATCTTGGCCCTATTTTCTCCTAAACTGCCAAGAAGCCTTGCAATTGTTTGAGGCTCAACCAGATGCTGCATTTTGCATCTTTCAAAAAGTTACTTTTCATTGAGATTTTCAAATCTAATGATTCTCCTCCCCACCACATCCCTAAGCTCTCTGCTGGAGGGAAGGTGCTATTTCACACACATCCTGTGTTTCAAGTCAGCAAACAGCTGGCTTCTGTGTGAACAAAATTCTGAACTAGCGAGGCCTTGAGAGTGATGTCTTACATTCTTGTACTCGAAAGGTTATTATTTGCACAGCTTCAGGCGTGAAAGCCCTATTACAATATGCATGTAATTTCTCATTGACATAGGACTCCCCCCACCCCAAATTCAGAAATAAAAATCTAAAGCATTGTAGTATGCCTAAACAGAAAACCATTGCAAGCCAGAAGAGACTTTGGGAAAATTACTTGTTTTGACTATAATGCAGCAGCCAGGCTGCTTGCTGGGACCCCTTAAAGGACAACATCTCTACTGCAACTGCACTGGCTAACAGGTTTCCCGGCCCAATTAAAAGTACTGTCCATTACCTATAAAGTCCTATATGGCTTGGGTCCAGACTTCCTGAATCTCTCCATATGAACCTTCTTGGCATTTAAGAAGAAGCTGATATTCTAATGCTCCTAATGATTCCAATTAAGTATTGTAACAGAATAGAGGGGGTCAGTCTCTATCCAGGCATCTATATACAATAAATCAACCCACAGCTGATGGTAAAGCAAGATCCTGGAGACTTAAAACCTCTTATATGAATACAGTGAGTTCTTTCACATCCCCCGGCCTAGCCATGAAGAAAAAAATCTCACTTACCAAAACAATGATCAAACAGGCAACAGGCACCTTGGCTTGAATATTAATTAAGACATTTATTTAACTACAAAGATTTCACAGAAATATTTCGTTAACTTAACAATAATATAGGTCAGTGATGGTGAACCTATGGCACGAGTGCCACAGGTGGCACTTGGAGCCCTTTCTGTGGGCACCTGACATCGCCCCTTCATAGCCACCTGTATACAGGTTAAATTACCGTACTGGCACTTTGCAAAAAACTTAGTGGGTTTTGAATTGCAGTTTGGGCACTCGGTCTCTAAAAGGTTCGCCATCACTGATATAGGTGTTGCCCTCCTTAGTTACATATGTTTTACTAAGAGGCTAAGCCTCTCCCTACTTCTAATTTCTACATCAATAAAATGTCCAAGGAAAAATACCAGGCAGAACCATTCTGATGGAAAAAATCTCTCTTCTCCTTCTTGCACGCTCCAACATCTCACAGCCTGGGAAAAGCAGTCTTATTCCAGAGTTCACTTGCTGGTCTGCTCTAGCTATGTTTACGTTCTTTAAAGATTATAAATCTACAACGGAAGTTCACTAACACCATAGAATCCACAGTTTCTTTGTAGCCTAGAGGAAAAACACTTCATTAATTCTAAATTATGTTACAAGTATCATAAAACTATTAGCTGTCACCATATCGTGTCCCAAAATACAGCCAAATGTTCAGACCTGTAGTATAGGTATCATAATATTGAAGTAACCCAAATATTGGCAGTAGAGATGGGCACGACTTAGCGGTATTTCCGTTTCCGTTTCCGTTACTCGGTTCCGTTACTCTACGGAAACGGTAACGGGAATTACTCCCCCAGACTTCGAGCTCGAACCGACGAACGAACAATTTTGGTCTGATTTGTCGTGCTCGTTCCTTGCATCGCGAGATCGCGCGATGCCACACGCGGCACAGAAAAAAAGTTTTTAAAAGTTAAAAAAACCCGGTTCCCGGCCAAAAAGCAGGCGGGAAAATGCCTGCCGTGCCTCAGGGCACCTACCAGAGGGGTTGTTTCTGGAGGTCCCCGGCCTCCCCCCTCATCCCCCGTCCTCGGCTGCTCTGGTGGGACTCGCCACAGGCTCGCAGCCACCAAAATGCCCAGTCTCGCCGCCGGCCGCCCGCAATTAAAGCGCAAGCAAGCGGCACGGACGGCACAGGAAAAAACTTTTAAACTATCCCCCCACCCATTCCCGGGCCAAAAAAGCAGGCGGAAAAATGCCTGCAGTGCCTCAGGGCACCTACCAGAGGGGTTGTTTCTGGAGGTCCCCGGCCTCCCCCCCCCATCCCCCGTCCTAGTGGGCTGCTATGTGGGACTCGCCGCAGGCTCGCAGCCAGCAAAAAGCCCAGTCTCGCCGCCGGCCGCCGCAATTAAAGTGCAAGCAAGCGGCACGGACGGCACAGGAAAAAACTTTTAAACTCTCCCCCCACCCGTTCCCGGGCCAAAAAAGCAGGCGGAAAAATGCCTGCTTGACTAAGGGCGCAGGGCACCTACCGGAGGGGTGGTTTCTGGAGGGGGGGGGTCCCGCCTCCCCCCCCGTCCTGGGCAGCCGGACTCGCGAGTCGCCATCGCCATGCCATGCGGTGCGGGCGGGGGATCCAAAATGGGGCGGCAAACGCAATATTGTTTTTGAAATCGTGGTCCAAAAACACACAAGGACAACAGAAACACGCGAAAATTTATAAACTGCCAGATTTTTCACAGTAGCAGTGGGTTTTTTCTTGCAACAAAATGTCTCTCCTCTCCTCCTCTGTCCTCCATTGATTTTATTTTATTTTATTTTATTTACACCTGCGCAATGATGGGCTGGCCAAGTGGCCAGCCATGTGGGAGTGGACAACCATGCAAATTTTTGGAGCCATCCCACCAGTCGCATGGCCACTTGGCCATGGAGACTTCTGGGATGTGCCAAAAAGCCCCCTAAAACCTGCCCTAACCCTAACCCTAACCCTTGACTCCGTACCCATACGTCACAGACTGTCTTCTTAGTGGGTCAGAGAGGCACCCAGAGGTGCAACCCACTAGCCCACCGTAACCTTACCCGTCATTAGCCTAACCCTAGCTCTTGCACTAAGCCACCTTAAAGCCAGATCTACTTCCTTGCATTGCACTACACGCAGCAAGTACAATTCCCTTCTGTGTGAGACATGGTGGTGCGGGAGCCTTGTGAAGGGAAGGTATGACCCTATCACTCTCACACTGGTCTCACGTCTGCACATTATGTTATGCAATATCCATATGGCTATTGCATAGCATTTTGCAGCAGCAGCAGGTGAGGAAGGGAGACCCCCATGTAGAGGGGTCTCTCTTGGAGCCTGCTTCCCCTTCCTAGTGGCAGGAGGCACCCACGGGTGCCTCCAGGAGCCCACTTTCCCTTTATAGCGGGCCAGAGGAGGCACCCACCCCACAGAGGTGCCTCCAGGAGCCCGCTCCCCCCCAAAAAAAAATCAGTACTAACGACAACGAAAAAATGAAAAAACGAACTGACTAATTTTTGCGAATTTTCGCGAAAACCGGAAACGACCCGAAACGGGACTGGCCCGACTAACGACAACTCGAATTTTTTTTTCAAGTCGTGCCCATCTCTAATTGGCAGCTCTGAGCAACCTCTGTGCTGGGAGGGGCTCCTTTGCCTCCCCACACCCAATGTAATGTTTGAATTGCAGACCATGTGGTCCTCCGGGCTATTTAAGGCTATAACATTGCTTACATGGCCTCTCATCCCTCGTGGCTTTCTTCTGCCCTCCACCCTATCAGGAGAATGAGACTAGCTGGTTGCATAATGCCTGGATGGGAATTTATGACTGCTACTCAGATTGGTTTACAGTGGCAGTGAGTTTCTACCCATCCCATTCACCATGGTTTTGCTGTAGCTTTCCCCTCTATACCAGTCACCATTGTGGCTATTAAAGTTAGATAGCTTTTGAGAGTTAAGTGTTATTAATGGACCTAGCAGCCCTTGATAGTAATAGGTTAGGAGGACATTAGGAATATTAGTCAGAGCACTAAATTGGCCCCCTAGATGTTAGATGAGCGCTTGCCAGAATGTTTCTTGGGGATGGCTGCTGTTCTAGGGGACAGCACCCACCCCAAATTTAATTAGTCCTGTGATTGAGGCCACTTGCACTATTTGAGCCCCCCCCCCCGTCACTGCAGTTAACTCACTAAAGATAATCAATAGACTGTGACCACTTTGAACTCTACAATTCTTGTGTTGCCTCTTTATTTTGGCAGGCAAGTTTTCTTCATAAATGAATGGAAAATGGGAAAGAACTGAAAATTAAATTTGCTCCTGGGAGCTTATCAATGCATAATGAAAATCAAAGTTTTATTAAATATTAAATATTTTCCCAAAATATAAGATAATAGCAGGGCCAAATTACTCTTTATCTGTCTCCTTCCTTACTTCCCCACCTCAAAAATCCAAACTAAACACTTTAAAAGACTAAACAAACAACTAAAAGAAAACAAAGGCTGTAGTGTCTAGTTCTTCCTGACTCCCCAAACATAATTCCACCGTAGATGGGAGGCATAAAAGAATGGATAAAATGCTAGAAGCAGTTTTAATGGGGTCAAGTGAGAAGGCTAAGCTCAGAAGGTCTAAACTGAGGGATTCACATGTGGTCTACAGGCAGAGGGGGTCCACATCTTTGATATACAGTCATGTAAGGGCCAAAAAGCTGTCCAGTCAGTTCCGTAACTCATGGTAAGACATTAATCCCTCCAGATATTTATCTTCAAAGGTTCTGTGTTTGCAAAATCAATATGAGATCTTCTATTTATTTCCTCTCCTATGCATTTTGACACCTATGGCAGTGCATTTTTAGTGAGTGTTTGAATTGCTCACTAAAAAGCAGATGTATAAAATACACTGGTATTTCACATATCATTTTGTCATGGCATGAACTTCTTATTTCTACTACATCAAAAGCTCAGTCTCTGAAGGCAATAAGAGAAATTTTCTCAGCTTGAACCAATAACAATCTCTTTCCCACCAACCCCTTAACCTTTTACACAACAAAAAAAGAAATGTGTGCCTTATTTTATAAAGGAAATAATTACTTTAACAAACAACTTTATTGAAAGCAGAGTTTTTTCCACCTTCTGGATGCATTGCTGTTGAAGTAAAACTCAATAAAATTAATTAAAGGCTTGTTCCAAACACTTTTCTTTCTTTCTTTCCAATTGGAGTCATTTTCTTGCTAAGACAAAAGCAAGTTGAGTGTAAAATCAAATTAATTTGTCAGCGAAATAGTAAAACTTCATTATTAATTGAAAATCTCTTTTTTATTTGTTTCAGAAAAAGGAAAACATATTATGTGGCACACTAAATTAGTTACATTTGACAGAATTTGCAAATTTCTCAAATGTTTTACTCAACATATGGCAGCAAAAAAGGACTAGAAAATTGAATTATCCTAGACCTTGGGCCTTTTTACACGACCCCTAAGATCCGCTGGTCCCTTAAATTCGGACCAGAGATCTTGAGGGTTCGTTGCTGTTCCTCCGTCCCCACCCGCTCCACACTTCTTTGTTCTGTCTGCGTGAGGGGAGGGAGGGAAAAAAAGCCTTAGACAGGGACAAAAGAATAAAGCCTTACCTCCGGTGCCAGTGGAAGTTGCTCCGACCTCCGTTTACTTCCTGGTTCCTCTTTAAGGGGCGGAGGCAAAAGAAAAACAACAGAAAGAAGCGAGGAGAGCTCAGGCACTCTCCGCATCAAATATTTTTCACCATCAAAGAGCAGGTACAAGAAAAGTGTGCTGGGTCGCGCTTAGGTGGGGAGGGTCGCACTTAATTGTCTGCAAACTCCGGAGCTGGTGGGGAAACATTTTTAAGGTCCGGAGCTTGCAGCCATTTGCAGCGGAGCTTAGGGGTCATGTATAAACGCCCTTTATCAGACTGAACAGGTTTATTTCAAAGTGTGGTATGCCATTTGAGGCAATCCTTGCATCCACACACAAGAACCAGGTGGGCTAGTTAACAGAACATCACATTGTCACCAGAAATAGATTGAAGGTATCTGTGGGGAAAAAAAGGTTCAAAATAGAAGCTCTATATGATCTCATCCTCATTTCCATATATAAGCAAAGGACAAAGAGCTCTTAGACTAAAACTCAGTTTGACAGAGGAAATTTAAGAATTTTCTAAGCTGAAAGACACAAGAAACCATGATATTTACAGAAGCCAATACTTGTCACATTAAAAATACACTTCACCCTTCAACAAGTGAAGGGACGCTGGAATCCTGTGTAGTTCAGAAACCATATATAACTCTTATTCCACTGTCCACATAATTAGAAAACATAAACATAAGGTGGAATTTAGGGGTGTCTTTTAGAATTTTTAAAATATAGACATATTATAGTTTTAAATGTTAATTAATTTGTTTTAACTAACTGTTGGTTTTAAATACTTTGTATGCTGCCTTAGGACCCCACTAGAGGGAATAAGGTAGAATAAAATGAATGAATGAATGAATGAATTTACTTGAACATGAAACAGCATATCTCCTGAGCTACAAGTACTGCTTTGGTCTCTGAGCAACCATGCTTTGTTACAGTGATTCCTCAGTGTCTAACAGTTGGGGGTGTCTTCCTGGGTGTACAGAAGCCAAGTAGAAGGATGACAGGCACCTGAAGACAGTGCTTAAGGCCTGTGGATATCCAGAGTGGGCCTTCAACAAAGCAGTGTCTTGACCCAGAAGAACAATGGACCAGGCTGAGACCTAGACTTGGCTTTTGGTGATAATGACTAACTGGATCTCTTACTAAATATTTTAATAGTCTTTATTGTTACAGTATGCCTCAGTCTGGAATATCTTATAAATGGGGCACATTTCTACTTTTGTGTCCCAGTTGATCAGTGAGGCTACAAAATAAAACAGGCTGAACTTTGCTTTCATCATTGTAAGGCTAATTACACTGGTGACAATGAGGCCTGTAATAAGACTTCCTGGGGTAGGAACTGGCAAGCCACCCCGGTATCCCTGCCAAGAACATCCCATGGTCGAAACAAAAGGCTAAAAGATATGACGCTGGAAGATGAGCCCCTCAGGTCGGAAGGTGTCCAACATGCTACTGAGGAAGAGCGGAGGACAAGTACAAGTAGCTCCAGAGCTAATGAAGTGGCTGGGCCAAAGCCGAAAGGACGCTCAGCTGCAGACGTGCCTGGAAGAGAAAGGAAAGTCCAATGCTGCAAAGAGATATACTGCATAGGAACCTGGAATGTGAGATCTATGAACCAGGGTAAGCTGGATGTGGTCAAACGTGAGATGGAAAGAATAAACATTGACATCCTGGGCATCAGTGAACTTAAATGGACAGGAATGGGTGAATTCAGTTCAGATGACTATCACATCTACTACTGTGGGCAAGAATCCCATAGAAGAAATGGAGTAGCCTTCATAGTCAACAATAGAGTGAGAAAAGCAGTGCTGGGATACAACCTAAAAAATGATAGAATGATCTCGGTACGATTCCAAGGCAGTCCTTTGAACATCACAGTAATCCAAGTTTATGCTCCAACTACCGGTGCT
The DNA here is from genome assembly GCA_037367245.1 of Phrynocephalus guinanensis. NCBI lineage: Eukaryota > Metazoa > Chordata > Lepidosauria > Squamata > Agamidae > Phrynocephalus > Phrynocephalus guinanensis. The sequence goes on along the minus strand of CM074739.1, from coordinate 69,971,563 downwards.
GAAGAGTCTGAGATTGACCAATTTTATGAAGACTTACAAGAACTTCTAGAACTGACACCAAAGAAAGATGTTCTTCTCATCATAGGGGATTGGAATGCTAAAGTAGGGAGTCAAGTGATAAAAGGAATAACTGGCAAGTTTGGCCTTGGAGTTCCAAATGAAGCAGGGCAAAGGCTAATTGAGTTTTGTCAAGAGAACAAGCTGGTCATTGCAAACACTCTTTTCCAACAACACAAAAGGCGACTCTACACATGGACATCACCAGATGGACAATACCGGAATCAGATTGACTATGTTCTCTGCAGCCAAAGATGGAGGAGCTCTATACAGTCAGCAAAAACAAGACCTGGTGCTGACTGTGGCTCAGATCATCAGCTTCTTATTTCAAAATTCAAACTCAAACTGAAGAAAGTAGGGAAGATCACTGGGCCAGTCAGGTATAACCTAAGTCAAATCCCATATGAATACACAGTGGAAGTGAAGAATAGATTCAAGGAACTAGATTTGGTGGACAGAACACCTGAAGAACTCTGGATGGAGGCTTGTAACATTGTACAGGAGGCTGCAATGAAAAATATTCCAAAGAAAAGAAAATGCAAGAAAGCAAAGTGGTTGTCCAACGAGGCCCTACAAATAGCGGAGGAGAGAAGGGACGCAAAATGCAAGGGAGAAAGGGAAAGATACAGAAAATTGAATGCAGACTTCCAAAGAATAGCAAGGAGAGACAGGGCGGCCTTCTTGAATGAACAGTGCAAAGAAATAGAGGAAAACAATAGAAAAGGAAAAACCAGAGATCTGTTCAAGAAAATTGGAGATATTAAAGGGGCATTTCGTGCAAAGATGGATATGATAAAGGACAAAAATGGTAGGGACCTAACTGAAGCAGAAGAGATCAAGAAGAGATGGCAAGAATATACAGAAGAATTATATCAGAAAGATCTGGACGTCCCTGATAACCAAGATAGTGTAATTGCTGACCTGGAGCCAGACATCCTGGAAAGTGAAGTCAAGTGGGCCTTAGAAAGCATTGCAAACAACAAGGCCAGTGGAGGTGATGGCATTCCAATTGAACTCTTTAAAATCTTAAAAGAGGATGCTGTAAAGGTGCTGCATAAGATATGCCAGCAAATTTGGAAAACCCAGCAGTGGCCAGAGGACTGGAAAAGATCGGTCTACATTCCAATCCCAAAGAAAGGAAACGCCAAAGAATGCTCCAACTATCGCACAATTGCACTCATTTCACATGCTAGCAAGGTTATGCTCAAAATTCTACAAGGCAGGCTTCAGCAGTATGTGGAAAGAGAACTTCCAGAACTACAAGCTGGATTTCGAAGGGGCAGAGGAACTAGAGACCAAATCGCCAACATGCGCTGGATTATGGAGAAAGCCAGAGAGTTCCAGAAAAACATCTACTTCTGCTTCATTGACTATGCCAAAGCCTTCGACTGTGTAGACCACAACAAACTATGACAAGTCCTTAAAGGAATGGGAGTGCCTGAACACCTTATCTGTCTCCTAAGAAATCTATATGTGGGACAAGCAGCAACCGTCAGAACTGGATATGGAACAACTGACTGGTTTAGAATCGGGAAAGGAGTATGACAAGGCTGTATACTGTCACCTTGCCTATTTAACTTATATGCAGAGTACATCATGTGAAAGGCCGGTCTGGATGAATCTCAAGCCGGAATTAAGATTGCCGGAAGAAATATCAACAACCTCAGATACGCAGATGATACTACTCTAATAGCAGAGAGTGAGGAAGAATTAAAGAACCTCTTAATGAGGGTGAAAGAGGAGAGTGAAAAAAATGGGCTGAAGCTCAACATCAAAAAAACTAAGATCATGGCCACTGGTCCCATCACCTCCTGGCAAATAGAAGGGGAAGAAATGGAGGCAATGACAGAGTTTATTTTCTTGGGCTCCTTGATCACTGCAGATGGCGACTGCAGCAACGAAATAAAAAGACGCTTGCTTCTTGGGAGGAAAGCAATGGCAAACCTAGATAGCATCCTAAAGAGCAGAGACATCACTTTGCCAACTAAGGTCAGGATGGTTAAAGCTATGGTTTTTCCAGTAGTGATGTATGGAAGTGAGAGCTGGACTATAAAGAAGGCTGATCGCCGCAGAATTGATGCTTTTGAGCTGTGGTGCTGGAGGAGAGTCTTGAGAGTCCCCTGGACTGCAAGGAGATCAAACCTATCCATTCTGAAAGAAATCAACCCCGAATGCTCACTGGAAGGACAGATTTTGAAGCTGAGGCTCCAGTACTTTGGCCACCTCATGAGAAGAGAGGACTCCCTGGAAAAGGCCCTGATGCTGGGAAAAATCGAAGGCAAAAGGAAAAGAGGACGACAGAGAATGAGATGGTTGGACGGTGTCATCGATGCAACCAAAATGAATTTGACAAAACTCCGGGAGGCAGTGGAGGATAGGAAGGCCTGGCGAGCTCTGGTCCATGGGGTCACGAAGAGTCGGACACGACTGAACGACTGAACAACAACAACAACAATTGTTACAGAGTTGCACATGTCCCATTTTTAGGAATACAATAGGTTTTGGGGGGGGGAGTTTTCATGCTACCAACAGGTCTGGGCTCAGATATATCAGGGTCTAATGCAAAGGACAAAAATTGCTACCTGCATTTCATGTGCATAGGGAAAATGAATTTCCCTGCTGTGATGGGTGAATTTACACTTTGTTAAGGGCAGCAGGCTAGTACAGTTGAACAGGGCTGAATGACATGCTTATCTCTTCCTCTCTATCACCTTCCTCCTCTCACTCTATTTAATGGGTTCCCCTCTATCAGGTTACAGGTATCTGGAGTTGATCTTGCAGTGGATAAACCACAGATAAGTGGAGACTGCTGTGTTGATAATTTCCTGAATAATGAAACAGAGTGAACCCAGGCCTCCAACCTGGGAAGTGGGAGAAGCTGAGTGCCATCAACTACTGCTGAACTTCCAGTGTGCAGACAAAGCTCTCCACTTTCCTTCCTTCCTTCCTTCCTTCCTTCCTTCCTTCCTTCCTTCCTTCCTTCCTTCCTTCCTTCCTTTCTCCTCAGGAGCCACACAGTTGAAACAAAATGTTTATTGAAGGGGGAAGACATACTTTGGAATAGTAGTTTCACTGCCTGGTGCATAAATTAATGAACACAGCCTTGCATGTGTCATTTTTACTAGCTATGTGGAACATGGGTACACACAATGAAAACGTTGAAACACTTCATTGGACTGCAAAGTACAGTACCACATAAATAAAATCCAGTGGTAACCAGCAAGAATTAAACTAATAGATGGCAAAACAGGGAGGAGGTGGTGGCATGGCTCCTATTTCTAATGGTACTCCTACTCAACTATTTCAAAAAAGTCTCAAGACATTCACACAGAGAAATAATTAATTGGATTTTAAAGTATTTTAAAATAGTTGGATGAAAAGTACTACCTTTGTTTCCCAAAGTATTGAAGTGTTACTTTTGCTTGCTAAATGAAAGCATTTATTCTCCACCCCTAACCACCCCAGCTTTTCAAATCTCTGAAGGGGTGAAACAAGGTTCAATAACTGTAAAGTCTTTATTCAGTAAAAACACCACTTCAGTCTTCCTTGTTTTGTTCTGGATCAGTGAGAAAACTGTCTACTAATCCCGCTTCACTTCAGATTCTGAATAATTTCCAAACGCTGAGCTCATTCCAGGTGTTGAGTTTAATTGTTGAGTCTAGCTCAGGCACACCTTTTGAAGTGAAATCAGCCATAAATCTACTTTCTTGATTATTTCTCCAGTTTATTCCAGAGCTCTATTAGGCAGCAACACAAAGAGAAAACAGGCAAAGCAAGAGATAGCTCTTCTACAGAAAACACACACACACACACACACACACACACACACACACACACACACAGAGAGAGAGAGAGAGAGAGAGAGAGAGAGAGAGAGAGAGAGTCCTCTATATTAGACCCCTCCTATTTATAGGTAACAATACACAAATCATTTGGTGAAAACCCTTTTGCCTTTTCAGTAATACACACTTCTGTCTCTCAGTTTTGCCACCTTGTTTGCGGAAGTTTCGGCCTGGGATGAGTAATAAGCATTCCTTTCTCTCTCTGATCTAGGAAACAGACATCCCCTTTATCATTTTGGTGATAATAGATCTTCTTTCTTAATTTAGTGGGTAAACATCTGAGTAAACATCTTTTCTTCCTGGTGTAACCCTTCTTAATTCTTCACCTGCTGTATAATTTGCAAGGACAGAGCTGGAGATTACCTTCTGCTCATATTAGGCAAATGCTTGAGTATGGAATTCCATAGGTTGAATATCTAATAGATCTATAACTGAAGAAACGCCATATTTAATCCCAAGTCTTGTTTGCATCTGTCATCTTTTACTGGCACACAAAAATAATATCCCTGAATTGAAAACTCTACAAGAAGACTTGCAAGATTGCCAACAAAAGCAATTAATTGAATTTTGAGGAACTCATTTTGAATAATTTCTTGACAATGTAAGATACTTGTTCTAATCTACAGATAATAGACTGCTGAGTAGAGATGGGCACGACTTAGCGGTATTCCCGTTTCCGTTTCCGTTACTCGTATCCGTTACTCTATGGAAACGGTAACAGGAATTACTCCGCCAGACTTCGAGCTCGAACCGACGAACGAACAATTTGGTCTGATTTGTCATGCTCGTTACTTGCATCGCGGCGACCGCGCAATGCCAAGCGGCACAGAAAAAAGTTTTTAAAAGTTAAAAAAAAACCCGATTCCTGGCCCTAAAAGTAGGCGAAAACTGTCTGAGGGCACCTACCAGGCCAGAAGGGTGTTTTATTTTTTGGGGGGGGTTCCCCGCCCCCCTCTCCTTGGCTATTGCTACTGCTGCGCTGCTGGTACCAGGCTGGGAGGGCGCATCCATTTGCCATGCAGTGCAGGGGATCCAAAATGGCGACCGCAATATTTTTTTTGAAATTGTTGCCCAAAACCCCACCAAAGCACCACAGAAACATGCGAAAATTAGCTATTTTAAATGCTTGAATTTTTACAGTAGCAGCAGTGGGTTTTTCTTGCAAAAAAAAGTCTCCGTTGATTTTATTTTATTTTATTTTATTTTATTTTATTTTATTTTATTATTTTACACCTGCGCATTCGCAATGATGGGCTCGCCCATGGGAGTGGACCATGCAAATTTTCCACCAATCACATGGCCACTTGGCCAGGTTGACCACAGAGACTTCTGGGATGTGCCAATCGGGCATAAACAGCCCACTAATCGTAGCCCGAACCCGAACCCTAAGCCTAACCCATACGCCAGTACACTGTCCTTCTAAGTGGGTCAGAGAGGCACCCAGATGCACCCCAATACTCACCCTAACCTCACCCGTAACTAGCCTAACCCTAGCCCTTGCGCTAACCCGTCTTAACCCTAAGCCAGATCTACTTGCATTGCACTACATGCAAGTACGTGAGACACAGCGGGTGCAAAGAGTCTGCCAGTCCGTCACTTGTGGCTCTGGCTGACTCCTGCAGCTCCCTCCAGGAGCCCGCTACCCCCCCAAACCAGTACTAACGACAACGAAAAAACAAAAAAATGAACCGACTAATTTTTGCGAATTTTCACGAAAAACGGAAATGAGCCGAAACGGACTGCCTCCGACACACGACAACTCGAAAACGTCATTTTCCCTAGTCGTGCCCATCTCTAGTGCTGAGATTTACCACAGTTGATTTCCATTCAACTCAACAAGGTTTGATCAGCTGAAAGTGTATTATTCTGGTCAACTTAATTCTTAGATTCTTCCCCATAAACAGGATTGAAAGCCAATTGATATGGCTTTCACACCTGTTATTAACTGATGGGATGCTCTGATACAACCCTGTGCTGGGAGGAGCTGCCTTGTCCACCTGGGAACACAGGCTTGACTAGTGGTCACGTGGTCCAGAAGTACCGAGGCCACTCTGGGATAGTGGGTCACATGGTTTGGCTATGGGCTAAGGGCATTTAAGGACTCACAGCTAGGCAAACAACCTCTTTAATTACCAGCTGTCTGCCCACCCTCCCACCTAGTAAGAGAATGAGAGTAGCTGGTCGCAGAAGAGCCGGATGGAAATTTTTGGTTGCCGCTTTGATTGGCCATGAGTGGCAGTGCATTTTTGCCCACCCCATTCTCTTGTGCACGGTGGAGGTTCACAATTAGCTGTCAGTGCAAGTGGCAAAATGACATCAGGTTAAGAGTAGCAAAATATGACTTATCAGATTGGCAGCCCTCAACAATAATTAGGAATAGATTAGGATAGTAGATATGATAGGATAATAACATGCCAAGTGATTGATGAGGGCTGCCCGGACCGTTTAACTCTAAGTTTAAGTTCAAATGCACGTTCATGTTCAAGTTCACATTCAAGTAGGAGGAGCTGTCAGGGCCCTCCCAACAATAACTATGTGAATACCACATAGCCACTTGCACTTTCAGGCCCTCTTGCAGGAGAAAAGAGCACCAGTGACATGCTGTATTTAAGACAATAAATTGTGTCCCAATCCAATCCCACAAATCAGCAATTGACTCATTATTCCTGTGATTGGTGGACCAATGTGGATTCAGACAAAGTTTTAACTCCAAAATAAAAAGAAAAGGCCTCAAAGTGCTTTTAGAAGTCAGAATACTTTTGTTGCCCTAGATATCTAGTGATCCCAGAATAGGAGGTATGTATGATAAATGGCCAGATACCCAGTGATCCAGAAATAGAAAGTAGTTATGATGAATGACCTGTTTCTGAAATGTAGTCTTAAAACTGTTTTTGTCACCCCATAAAACTGAGTTAAAAATAGAAAATAGAAAAATGATACTTGAGTACCCATCAAAGATTAAGGTAGGACCTTATTGTAAGAATCTTCTGGACCCATTTGCTGTCAGATAACAAATGAAAATTGACAGCAATTGGTATCTTTCAGTTAAAAGGCATGGTAGTACACTGTTCCAAGAAAAAGAAAAGTCCTCTCTTTCTGACTTCCTTGTGTGAGTCTGCCAGTTGAGGTAAACAACAAATGTTTTCTTAAAAGGTGGTAATACCTCATCTTGCTATGCTTTCTATAAGCCCCATTTAGTCTAGATCAGGGCTGTCCAACACGTCGACTGCGGGTGACCAGTTGCCCACAGCACTTTCAGGGGTCACCTGTCAGGTCCCCTGTGCAGGGCGGAATTCCCCCCACTCACTCGCCTTCTCCAGTGGTGGTGGCAGCAGCTCCAATGATGGCGGCAGTGGACCCAGCAACCCACCCTGGGCCTGCCTCCATGGCCGCCACCCACCACTGGAGCCGCCATCATGCCCCCACCCCCGCCACCATCGCTATCACCCCTGCATCCCCTGCCACCATCACCCTTACCCCACCGCCATTGCCCCTGCCCCACCCCAGCCCCCACCCACTGACCCCACCACCGTTGCCATTGCCACCCACACCGCCGCTGCTGCAATCACCCCCACCACCCACTGCCATCGCTGCCTGCCGCCGCTATCTCCCCAGGCTCTACCTGCTGACCCCATCACCCTCCGCCACCACCACCCCCGTACCCACCCCTGCTGCCATCACCGCCGCCCCCACCCACTGCCATTGCCCCTGCTGCAATCACCCCCACCCCCCCACTGACCCACCACTGCCACCACCGCCATCACCCCGCCCCTGCCCACAACCCTTGCCCCCACACTCCCATCACCACCATCACCCCAGGCCCCACCCAACGCTGCTGCCCCCACCACTGCTGCCCCCCACTGCCGCCCCTCTGCTGCTGTCAACCACGGGGAGCCTACAGAAGCGGCAGGTAGGCATCGGGCTATTCAAAGTTGGACAGCCCTGGTCTAGATATGTGCATATGCGTCTGTGTATGTGCATATCCAAACTACTAAATTTCCATAAAATGAATCACTGACTCAGCAATTAGTTATGTAAATTGCACTATTTCCCACATTGTTTTTATTGATAAGGGGAAGACTGTAGCAGTTTCTTCTCCTCATTCCCTCTTTGTGGCTGCACGAAGGAGGAAGAATCAAAAGAAGGCTCCCAAAACCCAGACAGACATGTACAGGGAAACATGGACCTTTAGATAGTCTAGAGCAGTGATGGCGAAACTTCAGCCATCCAGAAGTTTTGGACCACATCTCCCACAATCCTTTGTCATTCACAATACAGGTTTGGAAATCTGGAAACTGTGGTCCAAAACATTTAGAGGACCAAAGTTTGGCCACTACTGGCCTAGAGTGACAAAAACAATGATAGGAAGAAAAGGTCATCACCCCCCTCCCAACAAGCCAAAATCTTTGTAAGGAATATCTGTATGTAATTGCCACGTGTGTCCCTCTTTTCCCAACACCATCTGTAGCATCATTCTTATCTGAGTCACCTTGAGTTTTCCAGGGCTGAGATATGGAGATGTGCAAAACAAAGCAATGCACCAGTCTAGGTCTGATTCATCTACAGTTGGAAAAATCAGCTTGAACATCCCGGATGCTTCCATTCATGCTGCTACTCCATGCAAGTCTGCCCAACAGACAATCATTACAGTTAGGCAAAATACAAGCTGTGAAATCTGTGGTGCTACCTTTTTCTTGTTAATGAATAGAATAGACATAGGGATAGACTAGGACTCAGGAGATCTTGTCCATGGAAATTTACTGTGGGAAAATAATGCTCAGAAGACCCCTTAAACATCTCAGGTATCTTGCTGTTAAGTTGGTTGATGGCACATGATGGACACATTTAAAAAAAACCACCGCAATGTCCACCATCAGTGCTTGCTTCGGGAGAGGAAGAAAAGTTTTAAAAACCCACCACTTCTCCCCCCATCAGGTGCATGGAGGGATTGGCGCTTCCTTTGGGAGAGAAAAAAAGATTTAAAAACCCACCACTTCTTACCCCCATCATCGGAAGAAGAAGAAGAGGAGGAGGAGGAGGAGGAGGAGGAGGAGGAGGAGGAGGAGGAGGAGGAGGAGGAGGAGGAAGGGAATGGGAACCACCACGGTAACAGCAGTTGCTGCCACCAGCAGTGCTTGGGGAAGGCAGTGGAGGGAAATATTGACTCGGGTTATATTCGAGTCAATCAATTTTTCAACTTTTTAAAGGCAAAATTAGGGGCCTCTACTTATAGTCGGGTTGATTTATACTTGAGTATATATGATAATTTACATGAGGACGATGTCACAGGAAGGAAATATTAACTCCTCCCCTTCAACACTGTGGCATTGATTCAGCCTACATCCACCATTATTACTTTTTAAAGGAATTTAAAGAGGAACAGTAGAAGATGATAAGAATTTCTAGTGTCACAACTGGAGATATGAAGTCCCAGAAAAAAAACACCATAAAAATGTGGGGGAAAATATTTTTTCACCCATTTTTTCCCTGAAGCCTTTTTATCCACCCTCCCGAAAAATTGGAAAAACTGAAAAAAGAAAAAGAAAAATGATTATGGATGGTTTTATTTTAACATAACAAATAAAATATTTTAAGACAAGGTCCTCAAATATTTTCCAAACAATTTCTAAAAAAATATGCCTAATAGAGATGGGCACGGAATGAACATTTTTTTCATTTCCGTTAACGTTTGTCATTTCTGTTACGCAATGAAACGACAAACGAAAATTGTGATGAAAATGAAACAAAACGAACAGAACCATGAAAATTGCGGTTGTTACGTTTCGTTTCCGTTAATGGCAACACACAATGAAATGAGCTGTTTTAAATGTTAAAAAACACCCTGGACATCCATAAAAACGCAGCGATAATTATTTATATTGTCTAATAATACCTACCAGGGGGGTTGGGGTCCTTAAAACATTTGTTTCAGCCTTCTCCCATCGCAATGTATTTTTCTTTTCCCTTTAAAATGGATGTCGCCACCAGCCACAAAATGGAGGCAAGCCATGTGATGTGGGATCATGTTCAACCAATAGCATGCCCAGGTTGCAGACTGGGCGGGCAGGTCTGGCAGCCACAGAGGGCATAAAAAGCTCTGGCAGCCCCCATCCTCCTTGCAGTCTCTGGTGGGAGTTAGGGTGGGATTGCTATCTCTGCTGAGACTCTAGCTTCAGTCCTGCAGCCTCCCTGTGTGTGTGCGTGCTGCGTACCTCTCAGTGAGTACCTCCCTCGCCCCGCAGTGCAGTCACTCTGTGGCTTCCTTGCACCCTGGGCAATGCCCGCCGCTGCATTTGCAGCCACCCTGCATACCTTGTCTATACTGTGTCTCTGCCAGTATCCATTTTTTTAGTGTTTTCCCTCTGGTCTGGGGCATTGGGGGATGCCTGCACATGGAAATGCTTTAAAAATCACGCAAAAAGCGGGTAGAAACGACAAACAAAAAAAGAAAAATGGTAACGAAATTTTTCAAAAATTTTACGACAAACGGAAACGAACCAAAACAGACCTCTCAATGACAAACGAAAAACCGAAACACAATTTTTCTGTTTCGTGCCCATCTCTAATGCCTAGTATCAGATTATTCTAATATCTGTGCACTGAGGACAAGCAAGTCCTAGGTTACAAATTTAACTCTCCAATGCTATAACAAGATGCATTTCTTCCTTGAGGTGCTGTTATTATCACAAGAGAAATTATTCTAAATTTCATGCCCATTCACTGAAACTTAGTCCTACTCCCTTCAATACATTTCCTCCCTTTTTATTATTTTTTTTATGCGAATGAGATTTTTATTTTATTTTTTATTTAATACTGTGGAGAGGAAATATGAATAATTGTTAGTTCTGGATTCTTAAGCATTGTTTTGTAGTGTTCTTTATTCTACATAAACTAGAAAACAGTTCAAGAAATTGTCACACCATTTGTTACAATTACACAAATACATATTATTTAAAAAGTAAATTCTGTTTGTTTGGATACACTATATTTTAATATGCCAAGTCAAATTGTCTACAGTCATATTTTATGTTCCTAAAGTAACAGATTGACTTTCAAGCTGTAAAAGGGGGGGGGCACGCTAATGTAGCATTTTTTTAATTCTTCCAAAATTTTCCATTCCCCCCCCCATGGAAAAAAACAGTTTTTTTCTGAGCCTCAAAATTTCCAGAAATTTTACATCTCTAGTCTCAACTACTTTGGATCGAACTTGATCACTGCGCTCCAGGAGAGATGCTTCATCAGAGAAGGAGACATCCCTGTCCTTAATTCTGAATCCAAAGTAGTGGGAAGCCACTGAGAGATTTTGTGGGTCTGGATGGGGGCCAGATCAGTACTTCAGTTATTCTACAATAAGAATTTAATGAAAGGAAAACAGTTTGCATCATACAAAATATGTTTCCCTTCATCACCAGTGATGAAAGCTATCTTCTCAAAGTTTTCAAAACTCTATTTTCAATCCTTTTTCAGTCATTTCATTATCCCGATACAAGTTTTGACTTTCCATTCTGGAAGTAGAATAGGTTCCTAAACTGGGGGGGGGGGGGAGGGCTTCATTACAGCATGCTGTCATAACACTACCCTTTTTTCCAAAGCTGAGCTTGTCACAGTTTGGTGTTGTTCATAATATCTGAATTAGAAAGTGAAGCAGAATTAGACAGATTTCATTAGGATGCCTAAAGTGGGCACAGGGGAAACCTTTTTAAAACTTGAGGACTATTTTCCACTTTCTCAGTTTTTTCATGGGCTTCTTGCTTCCTGAGCAACTTAAAAATGCAGAGACCTATTTAATGAGACCGCAGCAATGCTTTGTAAACGAAAGTGCCCAATGTAATTTTTGTGCTGTCACCGAAACAATAAGTGATTATATTTCTGTCACCCAGACTGCACACATTTGACAGCTGATCTAACTCTATTATTTTTCTTGTGTTGTGGTTGCATTTTAAAATTGCAGTTGGTTATGATTTTTTTTGTAAAAAAAAAAACCCATATCTCAGTTTACTTAGCATTTTCAAAACAAGAAGCCTGGAATCACTTTATGCACAGAAATATAATGTAGATCATTCTTTTTCATCAGAAATGTGTTTGAGAGTTTCAGACTCAAGGATGCAAAGTACTTTAGAGTGCTTTAAACTATAATCTACATTGGAACAAAGGCTGAAGATATTCAGTTTGCCAGATATTGATCCTAATAAATGTTGCACTGTGTTGTCAGTAAAATTTCAGAACACAATGTCAATTTGCATCTTTTTAGCCCCTATGTATGTTTTTTAAAAGGGGGGATTTTGCTTCCACTGTGGTACTGTTTCAGAGTTGGGAGGTGGGATTTCCACAAGGTTGGAAGGAGGTCAAATCCAGTTTGGACCCCCCCCCCATTTGCAAGTAAGGTTTAATTCTGCTTTCCCTTGACACATACCACCATCCTGTATGCCCACTCACCCTACATGTCCTGCTTACTTTTTAGAAGTTAACTATGCATATATGTGAATTATAAAACACCAGTAATTGATCCCCATGTGTATTTTGTAATAATAGTCAAATGAACCATCCAATGGATGGCTCTGCCATCCAATATTGTTCCATTTGGCTCCAATGATACCAGCCTGGTTCCTCAATAACAAGTGGCAGGTGATATTTTTTGCCAGTCCTCTGACTGTGCATGGGTGCAAAATGCCAGAAATTTATATGACTGCCTGAAACAAGTCCAACTGAACACAGGAGGGCATTTTATAAGTATAAATATATATAAAATTGGACTGTAAAATATTTTTATGAGAAACATAAATTCTGCTTGAATGAGAGGGAAAAGAGTTCCACAAATTCATTCTTGGATAAGGTAAGGTGAATGACAATATGGATAAATGGTATAAACACTGACAAATTCTAAGCCGAACTGAAAACGGCAGGTATTTTTGAGTACCTTATTTAAAAAACGTCCAGCAAACCAAGGTCAAATAAGAAGTATAATATGGAGAACAACACAAGTTCTTTGGAAAAAAATTCTGCCAGGTGTCATAAAAGGAATGACACAATGTACTGTACTTCTTGTCATGTGCTGTGGGACTGATAATTTAACATAACACCACAACAGCACAGGAGTGCAATTTATCACTTCTATCAGGTTAGTCTCCTTGAAGGTTCTCAGTGCTGTACTTTCTTTAACAGCTTATTAACTCAGAAGAAGGAAGGTGAGAAGATGCATGGTGTTTCCACTTCCTTAAAAGTCTTAGAGGAAAGGACATAGAATGTTGTTGTTTTTTATTTTTTTTTAATTTTAGAAGAGCAGTTAGTTACTCAGCTTTCATTTAATTAAAGTAGAGCTGAGCTACTATGTCAGCAACAATAGTTTTGCAATATCCATTTCACCAATAAAAGTAAGGACAAAATGATGGTGAGACAAGTGTCCAAAACTGAGGGCAAATACAGTTGTTACAAATCAGACGAAAAGAAGAGTCTTCTATGGTTTGAAAAAAGTGTTAGGGGAAACCAATATGTACTTGGATATTTCACATCATGTTAAGGAGAGATGTGCTGAGGAGGCAATGCTAGACATTACAACAGGGACCTTGAGCACTTGCTGGGGGTTTTGAAGAGACAAAACAATAGATGAATGTAAACCTTGACTTGGGCAACCAAAGAGAATTTACATGAATCAGTGATGGCCTTTATCTCCTGACTTCTAATTGTACTCCCCCAAGATTCTTCTCCAGTCTCAGAGGAATGAACATTGCCATTCATTCTTATCACTGGGTTGGGGATATCAAAGGTGCAAAAACTGTGATAGAAACCCAAAACTATGCTCTGTGGATATTTCTGGGGTCCCGCATCTATTTCAGCCCCTGCAGTGTCTTCCTGACACCACCCCTACCCCAGAAAAGTAAAGGAACCATTTGTCTATATGAAGCTTTGTGGAAGAGGGGAGGAACAATCTGATGAACTAAATCTAAGGATAGAAGCTGCAATAACACCATAAGCCATCCATGATGCAGCTCTCTGAGTCTTGAGTCTTACCATCCCATCTGGATTTATCATGAAGCAGCAGGAATACAAAATGATAGAAGATTACCTGTGTACAGGTGAATATAAAGGTGAATTGAACTGAAGAGGATAAACTATGTATAAGCCTCTGGGAGCACTTTGAATTGTGCAGCTTGCCCAAGACAATTTTTTCTGGCTATTCTTCTGGGAATCACATTGAAGAGTTGAGCTTGTGGGTCCACAACCAAATACCCAATTCATTGAGCTAAGATTAGGTACGAGAAAATAGGACAACTTCAATTTTTTTCACACAGATTTTTTTTATACCTGTGTCCTTGTTTGAAACCCTGGGGTACATGTACCTCAGGTTGGGAACCCTTGTTATAAACTCTACTGGGAACCAGAAATGTCAACTAGTGGGAGGGAAGGGGAGAGAGTTAATCTAGGTTCACATGTGGCTTTTGTCCTGAGATTTTTTTGTGTTGCAATCAGCAGATATAATTGGGAATGGCAATATTTATTGATCAAAGATATAGGAAAGAAGCTGTCTAGGAAAAATATGGAAATGGTATATGTAAAAATATGGAGAGAGAGAGAGAGAGAGAGAGAGAGAGAGAGAGAGAGAGAGAGAGAGAGAGAGAGAGAGAGAGAGAGAGAGAGAGAGAGAGGTCTACCATATGCATGTGTGCATGTGTTTTTCTCATGTTTCTAATCCACACCATAAGCCAACCTTGGAAAAGTTAAGGGTTTTATGGGTTATAACTTCCAGTAGTTGTAATCTGAAGAAGTGACTTTTCCAAGCTGTTGAAATCAAGAGAGATAATTATTGTGAGAGCTGAAATGAGACTCTGGCTGGGCTATTCATATTCATCAGTCCAAGTGCCAAGGTGTGGGTGACATGCAGCAGGTTAATTGAAGGATGTGTTTTCTCATAATGTACCAAATTAAGATTTGTAGGAATACCAAATGGCAGCAAATTTGTAATTCAAGGTAAGAAGTCTCTAGTCACTTGAGGAACATCTCTTGTCCTGTAAAAGATATGGTACACTGCCATTTATTTGGATGCAAATAATGCATTCATTCCAAAACCTGATTGCCTCCCCATTAATTGCCATCATATAGAGCATCTTCCGTATTTAAACAGTGTGACCTGATCTCTGAAGTGCAAATGACGGTGGATGACTCCTGTCAAATGTCCAAATTTATGCTTCTGCAAAGATCACAATATCCACCAGGATCAGTTCTGTTTCACTGATTCACAAAGCCATTAAGGAGCATATAAGAATCCATTTTCTAAAGAGTAAAGCTATGCAAATACAAAGCCTTGCCAGGGGTTGTAGAAGTGTCGGTGTTCATTGACCACATGGAATATGCACCCTTATAATAGGACCAAGAGAGAACATGGCATAGCATCTAAACAAGGGAGAGGATATCACGCCAGGCAAGGGCCAGTTCTTTTGGTTGCTGTTAAATATGGAGTTATTATATCAGTCCAAATGCTGGGGCTGAAGATGTACAGATTCATATTACTGCTGACAGAAATAGAACTGATCATGAAGTCTGAGCTGTTATCCTTCTCATCAATGTGTCATAGAAAATAATTAGTATTAAACAGCAAATCAATTATTGGTATATTTTCTTTATCATCTGTGTCATGCACCATAAATTGGACTAGCCAAACTAGTGTTTTTCAATTTAGCATCTTCTTATCCTAGTCCATGTTCAATAAAAATTATACTAAATTACACTTTCTTATCAAGACACATTTCCCCACTACCACTTTTTTCCAATATGCTGTAAACACATTCTGAAAGACACTGAAACTGATTTGATAACAAATTCAGGATAACGAGCCATAATTGTTTCACCACTATGGCTTGTAATCTAGTTCATTTTTTCTCCAGTATGTTCATCTCAAGATGATTCCAATCCTGTTCAAAAATATTTTTTCCTTGCACTATAATTGCACACTTCCAATTCAGTCTTGACTCTCCACTGGTCCAAGTCAATTTAGCCTAAATAAAGCTACACATTCCAATTCACTTTCACTAGTGAGGGGAAGTGGGGATTTCTAACAGGGTAGAGAAATTACCTCTTTTGCACTCCCCTTTAAGGGAAAATGCAATCAAAAAGATGGCCTATCCGTAC
This sequence comes from Phrynocephalus guinanensis, assembly GCA_037367245.1. Lineage (NCBI taxonomy): Eukaryota > Metazoa > Chordata > Lepidosauria > Squamata > Agamidae > Phrynocephalus > Phrynocephalus guinanensis. The sequence goes on along the minus strand of CM074739.1, from coordinate 69,955,541 downwards.
AAATGGAATATATTTTTCTACAAATAATTCTAAAATGTCTATAGAACATAACATCTCACATGTCAATGTAACAGTTTTTAAATCAGATCAATTCCTTGTAATGGCGTGGAGAGCTGTAGAAGAGATAGTTCAGACATATCTTCCTGCTTCTGAAACATGGAATGGGATAATCCCCTATGTATTGCATCTTGAGTGTCCCATCTTGCCAAAGCATCTTACTGAGTGATAATAGGAAACAGAGGTGCCCTGTTCTTAGAAGTGTGACTAGTCCGAAATTCTTCCAAGTGGAACAATTACTTAGCACAGTGGTGTGAGATTATTTCCTTCCCTCTGGAGACTAGATTCCTAAGAAACATCCATGTTG